>JBBCBC010000006.1:25913794-27113794 GCA_037126765.1 Stenogyne calaminthoides
TTTCTATTTTGCTTGATTTATTTGTGCTATCTTATGCTTTATTTAATTTGTTTAAATGTGTTTGCATGAGGGTTGCCAAATTAAAAATCTCAACTTCAAAATTACTAAGTATGTTTTAAATAATTAATTGACAATTTTATTGGGATAATAAAATTGAATTAGTTTTTTTCCATGATTTATTTATTTGTGAATTCTTTTGGAGAAATTCCCCAGGGGCGGTCAAAAGATAGGTTTCACATGAATGAATTCCAAACGGATGATTGTGGGTTATTACTTAGTGGCGGCGATGACCCTCCACGAGGCTGCTCGATCAAAGCGAAATAGTAATCATATTTAATCATGGTTATTACTTAGGTATAAAATTGATATGCATATACTTCCCTCAAGTCTCGCTCCATTTTATATTGGTCAAGTGAGAGCCAACTATTAATCTGGATATTAAAGGTTTATAATCGTTTTTGTTTGTAACTTTGCTTGAATGTGTTTAAATAATGACCCCCACACGGCTTATTTAAACCATTTTTGAATGTTGGGTGATCATGTTCATATTTTTTTTGAGATTTTAATATGATGCATGTGATCAAACCTTGTGATATATTTGTGCTTATGCATATTATTGTTTATTTCATTTCATCAATAAACATTTTTAATCCACTGCTCAATATCTTTTGAAAGACAATTTGCTCACTTGGAGAAAATTTTGTTGATTGAATCGAAAACTCACTATTGTCCTCATCGCACAAAGCCATAACCGGGTTACGACCACACCTAAACCGGATAAACCATCGATGAGTCCACTAAAATGGTTAAGAAAAGTATATCTTGACCGGAAGCAAATAACTAAAATGGCTAAGTGTACCATCTTGCTTTATGTCGGATGTGTTTACAACACCAACACGAACGTTGACCGCCGCGAAATCATGACTAGTCTTAAAGCGATGTTTCAACATCGTAACCGTGTGGGCTCGTCGAGATCACCATGAGGACTTGCTCTCTATGAAAATGGTGGAGGAACGCCCGAAGGGAGTTCTCCGGATGATGGCTCACCTTAATAAACTTGGTACTTGGCGGCTCAATCTGATATCGAGACCCAAATCAATTTCAGGCTCCATTCTCTTGTCGAAAAGCTTTTGAACAATTAGGTTGAACTACCGGATGAATAATCGGAAGTTCTCGATGCCCCATCAAGGCAAGCTTTAGTCTCGGCAGAGGCGATATCGAGGGCGTAAAAAGCCAAGCCTTAGTGGCAAACGGACCTTCTTCTTCTTCTAGACCAAGGTGGTAAGAACAAGAAAAGGAACAAAGGCCACAAGAAAGTCAAACTCAAGTGTTGCCAATGGCAAAGATAAGGTGAAGAAGGGTGGTGGAGTGAACAAGCCACTAAGGGGAAGTGCTTCAACCGCTGTGGTGAGAAAGGAAAGGGCGAGGGTCGACTGTTCCGGACCTAAGAGGGATGGAAAGAAAGGTAATTCTCACGCACTAGTTGTTGAAACTTGTTTAGCGGCGTATGCACTCCCATTCTGTGGGTGGTGGATCACGGATCCACTAATCATGTTTGTTTCACATTACGGGGGTTCAAAGCGGACCCGCAACTTAGTAGAGTGAGGTCCTCATCACCTTTGGGCGATCTTCTGAGAGTGGCAACCAAGCGATGGGAGAGTGCACTGTCTTTTGAAGGCGGTCTTTAATTTTGAGATATTCTTTACGTTAGGATTTTTCGGAAAGAATTAATTTTTTCGTTTCTAAACTTTTATGATGGATATTTTGGTTACTTTTTAATAAAAGTTGTTACCATTTTTTTGATAAATTTATCTCATCATGGAGCGTTGTTGAATGATCTCTATACATTAATTGTGCACACCACTCATGAAAATGTATCCTATAACACATCAATCATTTTCCGAGAAAAGAAAAACGTTCATCGACGTGAACAGCGAGACACTTCTTTTGACATCTAAGATTAGGGTCATATAAATCCAAAGAGGATCGAAAGGTTGGTGAGACACGGTTCACTAGGGTTTTCTCCAAGTTGAACCGATTCCAACCTCGCGAATCATGTTTGGAGAGTAATATGACCGAGAGGGCATTTTGGAGCCAGGGAATAGGGCCAAAGAAGTGTTAGAAATCGTTTACACGGATGTCGTAGTTCAATGTCAACCAAAGCAAGAGGAGGTTATGAGTAATTTTATTGATGATTACTCAGGTACATTTTCCTTATGAAGCATGAATCTGAGACCTTTGAGAAATTCTAAGAATTTAAGGCTCAAACAGAGAATCATATGGAAAAAACGTATCAAGTCTCTACGGCCCGATCGTGGAGGCGAATACCTCAAATATGAGTTTTTGAACTACTTATCCGATGAAGGGATTGTATCGACTCACCGCATCTTTAACCCCTCAACAAAACGGGGGTTTGCAAGAGCGGCAACATAACTCTTTTTGAAATGGTTAGATCAATAATGAGTTATACTGGATCTTCCCGAGTCGCTTAAGGGTCATGCCTTGGAAAACAAATGACTTACATTCTCGAACTTGGTGCTATCCAAATCGGTTCCCAAACCCCAAAGAATTGTGGACCGGGCGCAAGTCTAGTATGAGACACATGAGAACTTTGGGGTGTCCGCCCACGTGTTGGACAAGAAACCCGTTAAATTGGATCCTCGATCCTATTAAAGAAATCAATTTTTGGTAGATACCCCGAGGAACAAAAGGGTGAATGATTCTATAGTTCCGAAGATCAAAAGGTGGACATCCGCACCCACTTTAGATTTTTGAAGAAAAACTATATGAACCAAAGAAAACCCGTATGAGATTACCTTAAATGAGCTTAGAGGGCAAACCTCGATTACCAACTATACTAGATGATATACCAAACGATACGCTTTCTGGCAACCTAGTCATAGTGGGAGGGTTGTTAGACAAATTTCGAGATTCATGGGAATAGGAGAGTCCTCGGACTTGATTCCTGAATCGGACCATGGACATATGACGAGGCACTCCAAGATAAGGATCACGCTTGGCAAATAGCAATGAAAGCAGATATGGGTTCTATGTTTCATAATAGAGTGTGGGGAGCTAGTCGAACCACTTAATGGGGTCAAAACCATTGGATGCAAGTGGGTATATAAGAGGAAAAAGAGGGCCGGGACGGGAAGGTTGGAAACCTTTAAAAAGACTAATGGCGAAAGGTTATACTCGAGAAAAAAAGGATCGATTATGAGGAAACTTTTTTTCCCTAGCCATGCTTAAGTCCATCCGTATTCTCTTATCGATTCTTTGCGATTTCGACTTTGAAGTCCAGCAAATAGATGTCAAGACGACTTTTTCCTTAACTGAGTCTTGATAAAGAGATCTATATGCAACAACCCCATGTTTTCATTGAAAAATGACCAAGAACACCTAGTTTGTAAAGCTCAAGAGGTCCATTTACGGACTCAAACAGCATCCGAGCTTGGAACCAAAGTTTTGATCATGTAATAAAGTCTTATGGGTTTGATCAAAACAAGTTTGAAAGTTATTATGTATATAAAAAGCGTTTGGATCGCATTGGTATTCTTAGTACTATCGTAGATGACATTGTGATCATCGGGAATGATGTGAAGGTGTGATCGGGGCGTAAGGGCATGGTTTCAAAAGCAGTTTGATATGAAAGACTTAGGAAAAGGGACATATATCCTTGGGATCAAGATTACTCGAGATCGCTTTTAAAAGGATGATCGGGTTATCAGCAAGTTTCATACATGTAGACCTTTTTTTTTTGAAACAATTCAAAGATGAAGATTCCAAAAAGGATTTGTACCTTCGGACTTGGAATCCATCTATCCAAGAAAATGTTCCCTAAGACTAAAAGGAGATAGATGACATGAAAGGTATTCCTTGTGCTTCTACCGTCGGAAACCTTATGTATGCATTCTTTGTGTCACGAGACCCGATATATGCTTTCTTAGTAGGCATGGTAGCAAGATATCGAGTAACCCAGGAAAGAATTAGATGATGATTAAAAACATTAAAGTATCTGAAAAAGAACTCGGGATAGAATGTTGATTTATCGATCGATACTCCAATCCCCATCGGCTACATGGACTTTGGATTTCCAATCGATTTAGATTCCATAAATTATCTGCCTCCGATTAGTGTGTTTCCATTTGGGAAGTGTATCCGAATGGACGAAAGTGTGAAGCAATGCATCACCGACCAACCATGGGACTCGGGTATGTAGTGCAGTGAAGCGATGAAAGAACCGATTGGGCTTCTAGATCTTCTTAGTGGACTTGGATGGTGTTCAATCGTCATCTGCAATATCTGCTAGAGCGATTATAAATTCAAGAGAACCAAGAGTCCACTAGTCAAACAAACACATTAAAGGAAAGACATCTTATACGAGAAATCGTTAAGAGAGGAGATATAGATGTGGCAAAATATAGCGTCCCGAGGACACCCTAGCGAGATCCATTCACAAAAGCGTCGCCTCTGAATACATTCGAAAACATGTGAGTAGAATGGTGTCAAGACCGATTAATCTGCTTTTGAGTATAAGTGGGAGAAATTATTAGGTTAGTGTAGGTGACATTAGATGTCACGGACTACCCGAGACGTGTTGTATACTTAAAAGCGGACTTTGAGTATAAGTGGGAGATTGTTGGGATTATCTTTTGAAAGTATGCTTTTTCTTTTCAGATAATCGAAACTCAATTTTCGGACTTATTTAATGAAATAAATTATTTATCAACGATGCTTTAAATATGATTGAATGTTATATATATTTACTACATAAGCTGCTCAATAATTCAATGCGTGTTACACCTATGCAGTTAATTTAGTGATACCGGATCACGAAGATTAAATTAAAAGTCCCTTGTAATTAAAAAGTACGCCATTCACGACCTAGATGAAAATGAACAACCATCGCGAAAAGGTTGAGGTGTAAAGGCTCCGATTTGGTTTGTCTTGACCAAGAGATTACACTAGTGCATGATGATCTTGTTGAATAGGACCTCTGAGGATAAATTCTTGAATCGAACAAGGAAGAATTAGACCTCCCGGTGGTTCGTTGTTTCTTAACCTTCGTCCCTTAAATAGGATCACGTGGGATTGGTAACTATTGCTTTGACTTATCATGGGTAGCGAATCGGAGAGATTCAATACTTTTTATCTTGGGCAATATTATTGGTCACATGTGATTGCTAAGATTTAATCTGAAGAATCGTGGTGCAAAATGCGCTTGCTTGATTTGCCCCCTTGGGAGGTTCATAAGTTTTATCATACCAAATCTTGCAAGTGGAATTAGTTTCCGGTATGGATAATAATGTTGAACCGCTCCTCGACCAAGGACAAAAGATATTAATTAACGGAAAGCTATTTTTGGTGGCTTGAATTAATTAGTGGGCTAGATAATCTTAAACACGGAAATAATGACCGGAGCCATATTGACTGTAATATGGGTTAAGATGGATAGTCTGCAATATTAATTATGTAGTGGGATTAATTAATATTTATGAGCTTGAATTATATTGTGGCTCAATATTAGATATTCAAGATCCATTAGAAGGTCCAATCTTAATTCTCCTAAAGGCCCCCTGAGTAGCCCAACATATAGTCCAATAACTGAAAAGGTGATTAAAATAAAATAAATATTGTTGCTTTATATTTCCTCTTATTTTCGAAAATTATGGATAAAAGAGGGAGAAAGATTTTCTTTGAATTTTGTTATGGAATGAAGATATGTATTCTAGGAATACAAGATTGTCTCATTAAATTCAAGAAATCTCCCACTTAGTTATACATAATGAAATTTTGAAATTTTGGAAATATAGTGGGCAAGAAAGATTTTCTTGATTTTCTTGAAAAGATATTATGGAAGATATGTATTTCTTGAAATACAAGAATATCTCATAAATTCAAGAAGATCCAAATCTTGGATTCTAGCACACTAATATTTTTGAAAATTCCATAAAATAGAGGAGGTGGATTTTTGTGGAATATTTTAATTATGGGAAAGAGAATATATGAGATATATTCAAGATTTCTTGGTGACCAAGAAAAGTCTTATCCCACATTGAAAAACAACACAAATTTCGTCCACCCTCTCTCCTATAAATAGGGGATGATTAGTTCATTCCCAAGAACAATTCCTTGTGCTGGAAATATTAGCAAATCCACATACGTGGTGCAACAAAGTTTATTTTTTCCTTTTGTTAATTGTTCGCGAGTATCCTTCCACCGGATTGTCGAGCAAGGGCTAAGGGAATACTTGGGAAGTCCTTTTAGTTAGTCCGTCCGGCCGAAGTCACTGCCATCCCGGAGAATGCGTTCACGTAAACCCGTAGATTCCGTATCGTAGGTTTTACGTGGCTTTTTTATATGCATGATATGTTGTTGCAATTATTATTTGAATTAATATAGGATTAATTCATGCTAGTAATAATTAATGAATTAAATTTGTATTTAAATATTCACCCCGAATAGATCTGTGCAACTCATTCCCCAACAATACTGACCCTTCAGGATATCTGAGCATTCAGGATGTCTGAGCCCTCGGGATATCCCGAGCACCGAGCATCTTGACCCCTCGGGATAGTCTGAGCATTTTAGGTTGTCTAAGTCCTCGGACTTGTTAAGTGGCCTCGGACTTGTGCGAGCCCTCGTGTTTGTCTCGAGTCCTCGATCACTTGACTTAGCTCATTTGATTCATTCTTTCCCTAATCTGAGTGGCGAACATGCTTATTTGCTTTCAGAAGCTTGGTTGAGCAACTTTGGTTGGTAAATGGAATCTTTGGCGAACAAAACTTACTTCATAAATGAATATGTTAAGCTTGGTTGACAAGTGGCGAGTTAGGTCGAACAAACTTGTTTGGTCGAAATGAGGCGTTAGCACACTTGTCCATCGTGCATGATTATTTTAATAGTTGAATATTACACGTGTCTCTCTTACGTGTCCAATTAATGCTGAATAATTATATCGAACACAACAAATATCTTTTGTCCTTGGTCAAGGAATGGTTCAACATTATTATCCATACCGGAAACTAGTTCCACTTGCAAGATTTGGTATGATAAAGCTTATGAACCTCCCAAGGGGGAAAATCGAACAAGCGTACTTGCACACGATTCTCCGTATTAAATCTTAGCAATCACATGTGACCAATAATATTGCCCAAGATAAAAAGTATTGAATCTCGTTGATTCTCTACCCATGATAAGTCAAAGAAATAGTTACCAACCACACGTGATCCTATTTAAGGAACGAAGATTAAGAAATAACGAACCACTAAGGTCTAATTCTTCCTTGTTCAGTTCTGAGGAATTTGTCCTCCTGTAGGTCCTATTCAGTGCATCAGTCATGCACTAGTGTAATCTCTTGGTCAAGACAAGCCAATCCGAACCTTACACTTCAATCTTTCACGATGGATTGTTCATTTCCATCTATGTCGTGAATGATGTACTTTTAGTTACAAGGGACTGTTAATTTAATCTTCTGTGATCTGGTATCACTAAATTAACTACAATGTAACATGTACGATTTATTGAACAGTTATGCAGTAAATATATGTAACATTCGATGATATTTAAAGCATCAGTGATAAACAATTTATTTGAGTAAATAAGTCCGAAATTCAGTTTTGATTATACAAAGTAAAAACATATTTTCCAGTATAATCCCAACAATGAAACTATAAATTAATAATTATAAAAATAATCCATATACATATATATGATGCACTTGAATATTCATAAGACAACTTAGTAAAATAAGAATCTACTGTAACTTGCAGATCTCTTAAAAGTGTTCGAAATTGTTGCTTGGCTAACTTTCAAATTGAAAGATTTTTCAACCCATTTCACCAAATCATTCTGAGTGCATCCAGGTTGATCTCACTTATACTCACATAACATCTTTCGTTGTTGGTTGGTCATTGTTGATTTTTGAATTCCTTTTACATGAGTGACCATTTTTGTGTGTGATTTACCAAGATTCCAATGGATAAATATATAATGCTGATTTCTATCCATGATTCAATGCACAAATGTTTGTCCAATGAACCATATTTTTGTATTTTCCAAAACTAATTAATTAATTTAAACAAGTCATTCCAACTTCCACGTGAGTTTGTATTCATGGAATTCTACTAGTACATTTGTATTTTAACTTAATTTTCATCAATAACTATGCATGTATACTTAAAGTTATTCAAAGAATTTGGAACTTTGAAGGTCAACTGTGCATATATAGAGGTTTTTTAATTTAATAATATCTCGATATAATAATATCTCTATAAATTAATAAAATCCTCTGGTCCCAAAGTTATTAATTTATAGAGGTTTTACTGTATAACCAAAAATTCGTTCCGAACCGTACCAAAAATTAAAAAATCCGTACCATTACGAACAAGTTTTGGTACGGACCTGATACTCCAATTTTAAAATAACCGAATTTTGTACGAACACGGATAATTCTAAATATCCATTTTGGTCTGTACCGTGAACAACCCTAATTGTGACTAATAGGTCCAATCATTTCAATTTAGTACTCTTAGGTTCAAAATGGGTTATTGAAATACATAAATACCCTTACTTACTTTCTTCTATTTTTAAATTTTATCTTCCCTTAAGAGAGTAGATGGAGTTAAAAAATAGGGAGACATGCATATGTGCATTTATTTTATTTCATTGATAATTTACATTTTTCATATCTAAATTGATAAAAATACCAATATTTATACATCTAAAATCTCAAAATTCATATAAAAAATTATATAATTTTACATATCAAAATTGAAAAAATATCACAAATTTACATATCTCAAATCTAAAAATTTTCATATCCCCGTCTTCATTCGACATGAACATATTCATAAAGTTTTATGATGAACAAGTTTCACGGCCTACCAACTCTAGTTTAAATCATACAACCCTGAACTAATGAGATATATTTACATTCATATAATAACACATAACTTTCAAACGAAATATTAGTTTTGTAATTTTAAGAAATGCGGTAAAATAATTATTTATTTAATATTAATAATAGTAGCAGAATATTTTTCAATTTTCCAAAAAAATGTGTGTAATAGCTACTAAAATCACACACACGCTGTTTTATAAAACAAGTGAAATAATACTAGATGTAAATGTAATCGAGTTGAACCAACTCAAATATTATTGAGCTCGACATCGGTTCGTTTAAACTTTTATAGGTATGAACTCAATTCAAGGTCGATTCAAACTCTAATAAGAGAGCTCGAACTTTGCTCAATTAAAATATTGAATTCATGAGTATAATTTTTGTTTAACTTGCAAAACGCTCATTAATAAATTGGCTTAAATTTGTTATGCCCTATTTGGTTCGCGTGATTGATCGGGATTGACCAGGATTAGGATTTTAATCCCAACTAATCTACCATTTAGTTTGTGGGATAAGGGTCCATAATATGCTTCAAGGCCGGGTAGAAAATGTATCAAATCCCTCCATTGAGGGATATGTCAATCTCATGTGAAAGGTGTGATAGTACATATCTCAAGTGCAATATTACAAATTGTCCTTCTATTGTTTGAATAGATTCACAAGAATGAAGTGTGTGTTTCAATTCAATTTCATGGTGTTTATGACATTTCAATAGGTATTTCATCTAATTCCTCACTCAAATCCTACAATCTAAATACATATCTTGATTCAAACAAATCTAGTCAAATCAATCAAATCTTACTCAATCATATCATACCTAATCAATCTAGTCCCATGAACCAAACACCCCCTTAGAGAGTACATTTGAGTTCATACTCAGACTCTTAATTTCAAACTTGTTTCATAAATTTTACCAAAACATTACATTAAAGATTATAAAATTTATGAAGCGTTTGGTTCAAAATTCTCAATGAGTACAATTAAATTGATGGTCATATTGTTACGGTTATTGGTTTAGGAACAGATTAGGAATAGATCAGAACAAAACAATAGTTTTTGATTTAGGAATAGTAAAAACTGATAATAGATTAATAGAAAGAAGATATTTGATCAAAATAAATTAATAATTAACTTATTTTGAGTATCGTTGTATCGTATGAAATATAATGAAATTAATTTGATCATTATTTAATTTTATTAACCACTACAATTGATTTCATAGTTTATACTCATTAATTATCATTATCATTTGAACATAAAATACTTAATTGTACATAAAAATGCACTTGAACAAATTCTCAACACACATCTATTTGCGAACACGTACACGTACACATTTGTAAGGCCGTAAATAAATACACAAATACACAAGTTTGTTACATCGTAAATTAACATGTGCGGTGAACTTTGAATCAAATAAAATATTATTGGGAATAGCAACTTAACTCATATACATTATGAGTGCCACTAAACACACCCCAAAATCCTCTAAATACATCCCATTTGTTAAGCACACCCCAATAAAATTTAAAAATTAACATGTATTACTAAACACACCCCATTTTTTTCCTATTATATCCTTCCTCTATTAAAATATAAAAATAACATTTTCCTATCTCCCATTTTCGCATGAATATTTCTCTCCTAAAAAAATCATTTAATTCTTTTGTATTCATTATTTTTTTATAAAAACATTCTTAAAATTTTATATAAAATCAGAAATATATTAAAAAAAAGTCAACTAAATTATTTCAAACATAAATAAATTCAAAAACTTAATTAGAAAAAAAAATCTTAAAATCATAAAAAAGCTAAATACAAAATAAAAAAATTTAAAAAGTAAACAAAGTTTTTTTAAATATTTAAATTTAAAAAACTGAAAAAATTAAATGAAATCTGTGAAATATTAAAAAAAAAAATCTAAACAATAATTAAGATTAAAAAAATCAGTAAAACTAAATAAAATCTGAAAAAAAAACCATTTTAATTAAATTAATTTTGAAGATTTATATTACTTGAATATTTTATTTAATTTTAATTACTTTTTGATTTTTTCTTAATTTACTTGTTTTGAAGATTTAATAATATTTTAAAATTTAATTTTAATCATTTTCATATCTTTTTTCACAATTTATGCTTATTTGATTTTTTTTATTTAGTTCTTTTTAAAGATATACTTATTGTTTTATTAATTTTATATTTTAATTTATTTTTTAAATTATTTTTCCACGTATAATAATTTTAAAAAACTAGACTTACAAAAAGTAAATGATCAATTTCAAAGTGAAAAAAATTTAGAGGACTAAAATCAAAATAAATAAAACTTAAAAGAAAAGACAAAATAGTATTCTATAGGATAACTTAGTCATTTTATATATATATATATATATATATCTATTTTTGTCTTAAAAATTATGAGGTGTGTTTAGAGGATTTTGGGGTGTGTTTAGTGACACTCATACATTATACTTTAGTATATATTTTTTTGAGTAGGTCTTATATAAAGATTTTTATGTGTGAAAATTATCCAAATTAAATAAGTGGGAATCATAACAATAAATAAAAGGAGAGCGTATGAGTTGAGTACTACACGTCTTTGTAGCCTAATGGTAGATAATTTATGCTTTAGGCTACAGTTTGGCGCGGGTTTGATCCCTGGTAGCGGCAAAAAACGTATATTTAAAAATTAACTCTTCTTTGGAATTTAACTCTAATCACAAAAATAATTTAAAAATAGACACACCATTATGACACATTGAATATTTACTATAGCTGCTCCTTTAGGCTGTTTGGCGCTGGTTCGATCCCTAATTTTTCTTTGTAAATCAAAAAAAATAAAATATAAGTTATTCTTGGGAATGGAACTCTAATCACAAAAATAATTTATAAGTAGACTCACCAATATGACACATTGTATATTATATATTTACTAAATAACTTTCTCACTAATGTATTTAGCTTTGCTATGTAGTTATGAAGGGTGCATACAAAATTAAAGCAATATTACATATAAAAGTATTACATCCAAATTTAAGAAAAAATAAAAAAATTGAAGTGTATTAAATGAATAGTTGAAGCAGTATTAACGTTCATAATCAACGATCATTAATGTCTTCTACTTTGATTTCAAATAAGAAACTGAAGCAATATTACAAGAAAAAATATAACAGTATTACAAACAAAATATGATAATATTACACTAAAAAATATAACAATACTACAAAAAAAACAAAAAAAAACATAACTATATTACAATCTAAACAAAAGGAAGATTATAGTAAGTTATGAAGGTTATCTAATCAAAACGAAACAATATTGTATGAATAACATAAGAATATTATAATTAAAAAAAATACAAATGTATTATACGTACAATTTGTAAACAGAAGTAATAATAAAAAACATTTCCTTACATATTTGAATCAACTAGATAAATAGAGTTAACTCTATTTTCATTCTTCAATCAATTGTGAATGTAATCTACAAATAATTAAAATATGTATACCTAATTAAAATGGGGAGTTTTATCAATTCAGGGCCTGAAAGATGGTAAATTTATCAATTTAAGGCCTGAAAGATTTTTTTTATCGATTCAAGACCTGAAAGATAGAAAACTATCAATCCAGGGCCTAAAAAATATAAACTATTAATTCGAGGCTTATAAATTTTAAGGTCATGTTTGACACTAAACCCTAAATCCTGTACACTAAACCCTAAACCCTAAACGTTGAACCCTAAACCTTGAACCATGAACCCTAAACCCCTCTGAACCCTAAACCTTGAACCATGAACCCTAAACCCCTCTGAACCGTAAACCCTTAAATTGATAGATTTACCATATTTCAGGCCCTGAATTGACATTTTTCCTTAAAATGGTTAAAAACAATTTATTATTTAAGTCTTAATTTTTAATATTTAATAGGTTGTAGCCTTTTTTATTATTATTATTAAATTACATTCATAATTAAAATGGAACAACACCCGTTATTATATAGAAAAACTCAATTTTAAAACATAAATTATTGTGGCGGAAGGGTCTGGCTTTCTTCTCGAGTTTTCAGAGACTCGAGTACGAACTCTGCAAGGGGTGTCTGGAGACTTGGGTTCAAATATTGTTACATGTGACTTGTACGATTCAGTGTAAACAAATTACATCTTTCAATATAAAAAATGCATAGTTTTAAAGACAGTATAAATGCACAATGCACCTGGATGCATATAAAAGTTAACTTTGTTGTTTACGTGCACCCAATTAAACATATTTATAAACATAATTATATTATACATATAAAATTACTAGACCCACTTTTGAAATTTTAGTAAATTATTTTTTTTGACAGGAAATATAAATAGTACTCCCTCCGTCCCGTTCTTGTTTACACAATTACTGTGTGATCGGAGTTTAAGAAAAAAATGATAAAGTGATAAAGTGTTGTGGTAGAAAGAGTTATTTATTAGTATTTTATATGATAAAGTGAAAGTATTTGGGGTAGAAATAGTTGTTTATTACTCCCTTCATCCCTTAGCAATTTGCACACTTTCCTTTTTGGTTCATCCCTTACCAATTTACATACCTTAAAATGGCAAATAATCTCACAATCTTCACCCTCCATTTCCTTTGAAAAGTCAACAACACACCAAAAAATTATTTTTTCTTAATATGTGTGTCAATCTCAACGTGCAAGTTGCTGGAGGACGGAGGGAGTAGTATTTTATGTGATAAAATGATAAAGTATAAAGTGGGTATTTCCATTTAAGGAAATGTGTAAACAAGATTGGGACGCCCAAAACGGAATAGTGTAAACAAGATCGGGACGGAGGGAGTATTAAATAGCCAAAAAATTGGCTTTCACAATAGCAACAATATGATCTTGATCATGGATCGAGAAAAAAACATTAACAAAAGAAAAAACATAAAAAACAATTAAATGAGCCACAAAGTTCTCAGCTCTCCTAATCTAATCAAAAGTCATTCTATCAAAAGCAACAATCAAATCCCTAATGTCACGAACAATGGTCCCCACATAACTGAGATTCTGCCTCGGATAAAACAAGGCATAAACCACCATTTGAGCATCAGACTCAACCAACAAATCACGGACCCCATTATCTCTAGCGAACTCCATCCCACGTCTTATCGCCAAAGCTTCCGCAACATCCCACCACAATCGTATCACAAAGCTCCTCAAAGCACCATCTCACACGCTCTCTCTCTCATCCCGAAGAACTCCAACTATCCTAGAACTAAGGCCAAGTCGAACAGAAGATATGTATTAAGCTTCAACTGTCCCTGTCATGGAGACCTCCACGTTGTAACTTCGACTAACCCCACGTGGTTTCATAGCTACAGACCGAATGGACCGTCAAGTAAATCCTACCGTACACTCATAATGCATTTTAGAATCGTGCAATTTGTTATATAAAAAGTGTAACTCATTTACACTAAATTATATAATTATTATATTATGAGAGGGGATGATCATCTGGATCTGCAAACAAGACTTAGCTAAGTTTAAAACCAAGGCTCCCTTCAATAATAATTTAAATATGAAAGTAAAATGCCGTATTTATTAATATATTACGAATTGAATTAAAAGGTAACATGCGCAATCATACACGTTAAACAATTTTTTTTTTAGTTGATAAAATCCATGGAATATAATTGACTGTTTGTCAAGAATTGATTATGCACGCCTCTCGTTCTCATTCCTTCAATGCTAAGAGAGGCCTGTAGATTTATCGTACTTCCAAGTGTCATCACAGCGCCTAAAAATCATGTGGGCCAAAATATGTAGCCCATTGTTTCCTTAAATGATGGACCAAAAAAATAAATTATGTTGTTAAATAAAGATCAATAACAAATGAAGAACACAAAAATACGAATTTGTTGACCAAATTTGTCAGAATGATTACATCTGGGAACGACCAAGTCAGGAGGGTTTTCACTATGATTCTCAGTATTCTCTCCTTCCACGGCGTTACAATGGATAATCTATTTATAACAAAAAGTTGGGCCGTAGCCCTACTAAAGTCCACTAAATAATGTCCACTAAATAACAATATATTTGTTAGGATTTAAAATGCAATTATGGAAAAATTGAGAGAACACGGAATTAAATAATAAATATTTGGTTACCCAGTTCGTCAGGAATGACTACGTTTGGGGCCACTACCAAGCCATGAGATTTACTAATTTTCGGTGATAACAAATACAACGAATTAGATAGGTATTTATAGGCGAAACTAGACCAAAATTCTAAAGGCCCATCCCGGTCGAATTTGCTAAAACAGGCCCAAACCGAGAAGTTGGAACGTGAGCAGTCGATCAGGCTCCATAACCCAACAATATTTACAACAATATCGACATTTTTATTGAAATAAATTAGTGTCCTAACTTCGGCAAAATCTTATATGCGTAATTACATAGTATGTATTGTAGAATTTAAGTGTAATTTAAAAATACACAACATATTTTATAAAAATGTTTAATTTTATTCATATAGAAATATTCATTTTTTTTTGTAAGTAAAAGTTCTTTATTCCATAATAACATAGAACAAAGAATAACACTGTACAGTGATGTACAAATTATGTAGCCTTAGCTCTCAAGAATATTCCTAGAATTCTCTAACCATTCCGAAAATTGAAAATTACAAAAAGAGGGGTATTTAACCGAGCACCAACTCCAGAATTTTTCTTTAACTTCATCCAACACCTTCTCCGATTCAAAGCATTTTCCATCAAAAATCAATTTGCTCCTTCCTTTCCAAATAATCCAAACAACACATATCCAAAGACTCGTAGCCAAGAGGTTACCTTTCTTGCCCGAAAAGATTCCAGGGTGAGCTAGAAAATGTTGTGTAATCTGATTATGACTAACTCCAGAAATTCCAATCCATTTATAGCAAGTGTACCCGATTTTAGACGACATGGGGCAATCAAAGAAAAGGTGTGAAGCAGTTTCAGGCCGCAAGTTGCATAGTGGGCAGTTTGTACACTTCCTGAGATTCTCTCGATGTTGGGGTTATACGTGAAAGTATGCTTTTACTTTGTATAACCTATGTATTAAACACTTATTTACTGAAATAAATTGTTTATAACTATTGCTTTAAATATGATTGAATGTTATATATATTTATTGCAAACCATTCGTAGCACGCGTTACATTGTAGTTAACGTGGTGATACTAGATCATAGAAGATCATGTTAACAGTTCCTTGTATACGAGTGCGTGTTTCACAACTTAGATAGATCCGAACAATCTATTGGTAGAAGTTGATGTGTAAGGCTCAGATTGACTTGTCTTGACCAAGACATTACACTAGTGCATTTGATGCGCTGAAGCGGACCTGCAGAGAGGATAAACTCATTCGCACTGACTTAAGGGATGAAGAGTTAGACCTCAGTGGTTGTTGATTTCTTAATCTCTGTCACTTAATAAGGATTGTGTGTGATTACTAGTTATTGCTTTGACTTATAAATGGGAAGAAAATCATTGCGACTTCGATACCCTATATCTTGGTCAATAATATTAATTGCACGACAATTGCTAAATTAACACAGAGAATCGTGTGCTTGCAATGTCTTGCTTGATTGGTCCCCTTGGTGGGCCCAGAACCTTTATCATACCAAATCTTGCAAGTGTAATTAATTTTCCGGTATGGATAATAAAACTGGGTTGTCCTTACTCCAAGGATAAAAATATTAATTAATATAAAGCTTTTCAGTGGCTTAATTAATCAATGGACTAAATAATCTTAAACACCGGAAATAATAACTGAGAGCCATATTACCGTAATATGGGTTAAGTTGGATAATGCAATATTAATTATATAGTGGTATTAATTAATATTAATGAAATTTGAATTATATTGTGGCTCAATATTGGAATTGAGAAGCCCATTGGAAGGTCCATCTTAATTCCCTAAAGGCCCCTCAAGTAATTTCAAATTATAGTCCAATAAATAAAAGGTCTTAAAATAAAATAAATTATTGTTGCAATATTTCCTCAATAATTTGAAAATATTAAAGAAAAGAGGGAGAAGAATTTTCTTGAAAAAGATTTTATGGAAAGGAGATAAAATATTCTTGGAATACAAGATTATCCCATAAATTCAAGAAATCTCCCACTTGGCCTCTTTAATGGAAATTTTTGAAAATTTATAGAGTAATGCTTGACTAATGAAATTTATAAGTTTTTTGATAATTTAAGATAAATATTTTTTATTTTTTAATAATAAAATAATTATATATTTTTTTATGTTGATGTGGGGGGATGGGATGGTGGGGTGATTTATTTTTTATAAACTAATAAAAAAAATATTTTATTTATGTATAGCTTAAAAAGATTTTAAAAAATAAAGCTGTGTCTTCTCAACTTATATTTTGAAGTTTATAAATTGTAAATAATTTATCTAACGATTTTATAATTTGTTAATTTTTTTTTTTTTTGCCGATCACTTTTACAGAATTTATTATAAGTTGTTTTAAGGTGTTTATAAACTCAGCCAAAAAGGGTCTCACTCTTGAATTGCAAGTTATAATGATGTCCCTATCTAGGCGTGAATATAAATTGATGAAATTACATGAGTTGTTAACAAAGAAAAGGCAGCATTAGTGCTGCCGAGTAGCATTGTTGAACGGGGTATATTTTATGCAACATTTGAGTAAGTTTACTGGGGCTAGTTTCTGCATTCATTTATAAATGCGCATGTATTTTCTTACTGAAAAAATTAGAAATAAAGACTCTCCACTATATATTTTGAATGGAAAATACTATAAGGTACAAAAGAAAAATGTAGTGACAATTCACTATAAAATGTACCAATTTTGCCCTTAGTGTCAAATAATAATTACAATTCTGAATGGGCCCACACACTATTTCTTCTCAACCTAATTTTAACCGGTCTCCTCTCCTCTCTATCATTTTCAAGATTTACTTTCTCTCTCTTCCTCCCCATCCCAAAATTCACGTTCTCTCTCTTCCTTCCCCTCCCAAAATTCACGTTTGCAGCGGCGTGGTGGTGAAGACGGAGGCAGAGGTGGTGAGGGGGGATGGAGGCTGCGGCGCGTGGCCGCAACCTAGGGTTTTCGTTTTGAGGCCGCCCAGGTCTACTTCAAACACAGGTGGTGGGGCCGCGGCGTGCGGGGGGCGACGATAGTGGGACGACAGTGGTGGTGGTGATGGAGGCGACGGATTTTCTGAGATCCGGCTGCGTGTGGTAACCGAGGGCGGTGGTGGGGCGACGGTGGCGGGTTTTTGGTGGTTTGGGGACGATGGTGGCGGCGGATCAGTTGAGAGGGCGATAGAGGCACCATGATGGCGACGGGGGCGATGGGAATTCTTCGATGCAGATGAAAATGGGGAAGAAGGTAATCGTTTTGTTTTTTATTTATTTTGTTTTTTTTTCTGTATGTTTTGTAGATCTGAGAAATTGAGAATTTGAGTGGTAAGTTAATTTATGCGTAATTTTTTTTGCGATTGATGTTGTAATTTTACGTAGAGTGACGATGGAGTGAATCATATTGGTGTTTTGTAATTTTCTGCATTGTTGTTGTAATTTTACATTTATTTTTTGTAATTTTAGTTTTAAGGTGGAGTGAATCGATTAGGATTTTCTATTTTTTTTTTAGTTTTGTTTAAATATTTTTATTAGGTTTTTCTGCAGATTTTGTGTAATTTTGCGATTTTGGTTGTTATTTTATTAGGATTTACGCATATTTAGGGTTTTTTTTTCTGTTTTTCTAGTTTAATTTGTTTATTTTTGTGTATTTTTTTATTAATTTTTGCAGAATTTTTTTTTTCTGTAATTATATTGTGTAGAAAAAAAAAATGCACTCCAAAAATTGCCAAATGTACACAAAATACAAAAAAAATACACTCCAAAATTGGCTCACAAGTGCATAAATTTAAAAAAATGCACTCTAAAAATTGAAAAAAAATGCACTCAAAAATTGCCTAAAGTACACAAAATACAAAAAAAATGCAATCCAAAATTGGCTCACAAGTGCATAAATTTTAAAAAAATGCACTCTAAAAATTGCCTAGAAGTACATAAAATATAAAAAAAATACACTTTCAAATTAGCCCAGAAGTGCATAAATTTAAAAAAATTATTTTCTGAAAATTGCATATTTTTTGGACTTCGAAATACAATTTTTTTAAAATTGATACAAAATACAATTTTTTTAAAAAAATGCACCATAAAATTGATCGAAAAGTGCATAAATTTAAAACTACTAAATCACTAAAATTATTATGGTGCTGAAATTCAAAATTTTGTATTAATAAATAATTTAATTAATTTAGTAAATTAAAAATTTTGGACTTTTAAAATTTTAAAATACAAAAATTTAAAATGAGTCAGAAGTGCAAAAACGTGTCAGAAGTGCAGAAAGCTAGACAGAAGGGCAACTTAGATTTTTTGACCATTTTTTGTACCTTAGAGTCACTTTTTTATGTTATGTACCTAAGAGTTCTTTTGTTAGTAACTTTGTAGTGGAGAGTCACTCCCCCAAAAAATTATTAACAATAGTTTGTTGTATCTTGAAATCTGTGTGTATATTTTTAAAATATTAGCTGTTTTACTAAATTATATTAGTTCACTAAAAAAGATATTAGTTATTTTTCTAAAGAGTGATAATTGTGTAATATATATACCGTGTAATCGGAGCCAATGTGTAATAAGCAAACAAACAAGTATTTTTCGGTAGGCGAATTTTCATAAATGACATAATGAAAATGGTCTTTTATAAAAAATGATACTCCCTCCATCCCAATCTTGACTACTTGATTATTTTGTGCTCAGAGTTTAAGAAAAAAATATTTATTAGTATTTTATGTGATAAAATGATAAAGTGTTGGATTCATAAGAGTTGTTTATTAGTATTTTATGTGATAAAGTAATGGATAGTTGGGGTAGAAATAGTTGTTTATTAGTATTTTATGTAATAAAATGATAAAATATATATTTTCATCTAAGAAAATATGTAGTCAAGATTGGGACACCCAAAACGGAAATAGTGTAGTTAAGATTGAGACGGAGGGAGTATTATTTATTCGTAGCAATAAAAATTGATCAATAATGGGGT
Organism: Stenogyne calaminthoides; assembly: GCA_037126765.1. Lineage (NCBI taxonomy): Eukaryota > Viridiplantae > Streptophyta > Magnoliopsida > Lamiales > Lamiaceae > Stenogyne > Stenogyne calaminthoides. The sequence goes on from JBBCBC010000006.1 coordinate 25,933,788, forward strand.
TGTTTTTTTTTTTAAAGCAATAATGGGGTTGTTTAACCAACTTGAATATATTCTAAACAACCTGAATATATTCTAGACAACCAAGTTTTTGGGCATTTCTACAGTTAGATAAGGCTTCGTCATCAATCTCACCCCTAGAGATTGCATGAACTTCTAAATTACCTTCACTAGTTAGTGTCCGCGTAATTTAATTAAAAAATATAATATTTATAATATATAATATATTTAATAATAAAAAAAATATAATTATGTACATGAATGCATTAAACATAAATTAATAATTATTTATTATGTAAATTAGTATACTTGTTTAAACAATTATTGGAATAAAATTATTGTGTCAAATTCTACATGTTTTGCAATTGACTCACGAATTCCTAACTTAAATTTGAGAATCTTTTATCTTTCTTCAAACTTAAAAAATTGAGAATTGAGGAGTAAACAGTTTGCAAATCAGTTGTAGAATTGGTGGGGAAAAAAGTATTGTGCTTAGTATATAAAAACTAACGAAATATCTTTTTTAAAAATCACGTGTGGTGCACATGTATAAAATCGGGAGAAAATTCGACTTGAAAAATTAGTTCGGTTGGTTTAAGTGTAATAAAATAATAGTTTGTATAATTAGTGCAACAAAAAATAGTTAGGTGTTTAGGTACAATTTCAGTAATAGTTTAGTGGGTTTAGTGTAATTAAGCATATACATATGATGTAAGAGGTGCAAAGTTCAAACCTTAATTTTTGTAATTTTTTTAAAATTAAACAACACATTAAATTGCCATATGAATACCACATATTAACTACAAACCAATAAAAAAATGACACATTAATACAATAAAATGTGATAACTCATTCAAACTAACCTCAAAATGACACATCATTCAAATTAACTACAAGATGACACATCATCAAAATGAACTCTCCATTAGTAATATAAGGGATATGGGATTAGAATATATGCATTATAATATGCGCAAGTCATTTTTTAAATTCCGAAATCACGTTGTCATCATTTTATGTTTTAAGTATTGTTACTTGAAATCAATCAAGGCCTAACTCCACATATATATAAAGCATCAATTGTCGCTCCATAGCTCAATAATTCTTCTACTCATTTTAAAATTTCAAACTTCATCTGGATTACGGTTTATATCGATTCCAATAAATGTGTTATTAAGTTGATATGAATTCTCCTGTAGAGAGTGTTGCACTAAATTACTAATTGACATTATTATCTTGCTGATGTTGGTGAGTTTTTTAGAAATTTAGAAATGGTTAATACACTATTTAAGTAATATGTGTATTTTAAATCAACTTGTGCCTGCTCAGTAGTTTTTATGTGTTATAAAAATAATTATTTTACTTGCTCATATATAGAAATGGTTTATGCTTTCAATGAAACTGATATGTATGGTGGTTGCATTGTTCTACATATGTATATAGTGGTTGAAGTTTAAAAGAGTGAATTATCACTTTTTTTTTAGTAACTGAGCATTTGCAACAGATGTTTGTAATACTTCTAGTGTGATCAACTTGACCCATTATTGTAGCAATTAGTGATTACAAACAATTTGTATGTATACAAATTAATGAGAAAAGTGATGGCTGACAAGGCATTGGTATGTATACCTAATATATATTGAATGCACAACTAACTATAGTCCTCTTAATTGCTCATATATGTTTTCCAGTATTTCGTGTAAGTTATGTTAATTAAACTGCAAGTAAGGACACTATCAACCTGTCAAACAATGGGTTATGCAAATATATCATTTGCCGTGATAAAACTTGGACTCGTAACCTGAATCAGGTACTTATTAGTTTTCTTCCTTCCCGAGTTTTTATTTAGACGGAAAATCCGGGATATCTAAATGGAGAATCTAGGATATTTATTTTAGCTTGCAAATATTTACTATGCTTTTGTTCTGGTCAGATGATTGTAATCTAGGCATATGCCTGTGGAAAGATTATTTGATATTGTACATATTTACTCTTCTTTTCTAGATAGAGTATCGCTTTCCAGTTTCCATTCATGATTGATGACTTATGAATTATGATCATTTGATCATATTTCTCTATTTATTGTCTTGCTCTACAATGTATGCCAAATTTATAAAAAGGGAATAACTATTAGGTACAATTTGAAATGATCCTTTACAATTTACTACAAACCAAAAAAATAGTTACAACTAAATACAAAATTGACTATAAATTTACAAAATTAACTCCAACTAAAAGTTATAAGTTCTACAATATTCCTTCACATTTATAGCCAATTTTATATTGTAAAAAACATTCATAAATTTTAAAAAATCTATGAAAATTTATATTTTAAAAAATTTGTAAATTTTCTTATTTATTAATTAATTGATCTAAAATTAACCATAAAATATGAACTATTGCACATGTTGAACATATGAATTTTTTTTTTTGAATATTACCCACAAAAAAATGCTGCAATTTTTTTATATGTGCAATTATTTTTACTTTTTTTATGTGCTAATTTGTTCTATTAATAAAAAAATATTGTACATATTGAACATATGAAAAAAAATTTGAACATTACCCACAGAAAAATATTACTACAATTCTTTTTGTATGTGTAATTTTTTTTTTTTTTTTTTTTTTTTTTGTTCAAAATTGTTACATTCGAAAGTTCAAAAATTACACATGTTGAACATATTTAAAAAGATTGAACATTAACCACAAAAAAATTATTAATGCAATTATTTTGTATGTGCAATTTTTTTTATACAAATTTGTTATATTCATAAAAATAAAATATTGCACATTTTGAATATACAAAAAAATAATTGAACATTACCCACAAGAATTTTGCACGTAGTTTTGCAGAAAATAATTACATACTCTAAAATCAGGGGCGGACGCACCTTATCAATATGGGGGGCCTTGGCCCCTCCCAACTTTTTATATACTAGTACTAGTTATTTATATGTATTGTTTTAATTCTGCAAATACATGGTCAATAGCTACTAATCAACTCGGCGCATACCTTTGTCACTTGTTATCAATGTATTTGCTCAATATATTTTTTATTGTTAGCCCCTGTTAGAATATAGAGGCACGTAAATACGTAATACATGCGTAGTGAAATTAAACAGTTCACAAACAACGAACACATAATTGCATAATTGAATACGTATAAATATAAAGAGAAATCTTACAGTAAATCGTACGCAGATTTCTCAACTATGGTATCCACGTAATCCTCTTGCTCAGATCCGCACAGATTTGCTAGTGTTGAATCCCTTTGGCAATTTGCAAGAAAAATTTTAACTAGAGATTCTATGGAGAAACTAGGTTTCTTGTGTTGTATAATGAATCCCTAGGATGCCATATATATAGGAGAAGCTCAGCTTAAAGATTAAGCAATCTTTATTAGGAAGATTATTTCCTAATCTTGCAAATCATATCTCCTAGATATGATTTTCCTAAATATATTTTCCTACAATAATATTCCATATATTATTTGGGATTCCTATTTAATTTAATCTAATTTAATTAAAGAGTAATAATAATTAATTCCAAATTAATATGTTATTAATTCTCCATAAATTAAATATTAAATCCAATTTAACACTTAATCAACCAACTATAATCGATTAGGGAATTACTTGTTGTATGACCCCCATATGCCCTCATATATCGGCGATTGGTCAAACTAATCTGGTCTTAATTGAACACTAGACAATAAATCGGACATTCTCAATATATGAGGTACGTTGCGAGAAACGTGCAACTACCTGTAACTGAAACATGAGCTATTACGATAACTTCCTTTCATTCGCGAATACTCGATTAAGTCTTGAACATGATGAAGTGTCTATTCAAATAACTTAATCATTTTATCTTCAATCACTAATTGATCACTTATGTCACACTTGGCCTGGCGTCTAAGTTGGCGTGCATCGGCCGATGACTTAGATCCAATTATGATGAGAAGATGAGTATTCTCTCTAAATCCACATTGAGGAATGAATCATATTCTTGCTCAACTACTACCCCATTAATGCATTTCGTGATGAACTCAATCCAAGTCATATCTACCCATGGAAGGGTGCAAGCGTCGGTCATGGTCAAAGTTCATCACTCCACACATGTCGTGCGTATTGACCTCAAGTCAAATGAGTATCGAATCGCTCCCACTAACCGAGACACCCGTAGACACATACTGTATGTTGGGAGATGAATTTAATAAAAGATTATATGATTTTGATTAAGATCCCAAAAACCCCGAGTATGACATGTTCATTAATGATCTTGATAGATGAGTCGATTTGATTTAGAGTATTGAGGATGTTATCTGCAAAATGTATAGTCGGCGGAGATATAGTTCGGATAGGTTCAAGACTACAAGAACTCAATATGTTTACGAAGATCTTGGAGTTTCATAGATCTGGCAAGTCTCTGAAGACTTCGATATGAAACCGATCTTCAAGACTCAATATAGGAAACCGAGAACTCGAAGACTTCGGCATGAAAACTCAAGATATCGGTCCAAGATAAATCGAAGACTCGAAGACCCTCAAAACTCGGAAGACTCGTAAGACTCAAGACTCAAGACCTCAAGACTCGAAGACTCGAAAGACTCGAAGACTCAAGACGCAAGATCAAGATCAAGACCGAGTATTTGAAGATCAAGAATATTGAAAGCATAGTAATTATCAAGACTCAAGAATGTCTCTTGAATCTTCAAGATGAACTCAATGTTCCAAGGCAATCAATATATCTATCTGAAGGATGCAATACTGAGAGAAACGCGATACCTTAGAAAAGTTAGATATTGCCAAGACATTCAAATGCAGACAAGAGGAACTAAGTCAGAAGTGTTGTTAAGGTTATATCAAACTCGAGTTTGTAACCAAAAGAGCCGCTGAAAGGTGTCTACCTTTTTACCGAGACAAAAGTCAAAAAGAGGAAGACGACATCATACCATAATCGACATCGACAAAGGATAACAGCCGTTGAAAAAGATGTCGATGTACGATAGTTCCGGATCGCAAAAAGTGAAGACCGGCTACATGTAAAATTTATTGCCTAAAAGCGTGTTAGGGAGTTTCAAACCCTAAATTAGCCGTTTCTCACACACCATAAGAGGGAACTCACTTAAGCTATCTCTCCAACGGATAGTTTTCAAGAGTAACCTTGGTGTATGCCTATAAATCTTGGTGACCCTCTACATCGTGGGTTCACGGGAAATTTATCACTTAACTCAAGAGCTCAAACTTATTCTTGCAAAAGTTAAAGCACTCGAAATACCTTGAATTTCCCAAGTGCTTCTATATTGAAGAGAGCTCACTTTTACTAAGCCTAGCTTGATAAGATTTATCCAAAGCTTAGTGAGATATCCTAACCCTTTGCATTGTGCTTCATTGTAAAGGATATCTCATCCTAGTTGGAAACCAACCAAGAAACCCCAAACCCTTGAGAAGGTAGTTGGAGTGTGTTTGTTGGTGAGTAGAGTTGTAAAAAGTTAGTAAACTACGCGGAGTAGTCGAAAAACTCTAGAGGAGAAGTTAGTAAGCTCTGAGGGTAGTCCGGAAAGCTTGTGTGTGATTGAGTAAATAAACTACGGAGGTAGTCGAAAACTCAAGGTCGGGTTGAGTAAGTAAACTACGTGGAGTAGTCGAGAAAACTTCGAGGGCGAGTTGAGTAAGTAAACTACGAGGTAGTCTGGAAGCTCGAAAGTTGATACCAATTTCTCTGAAGAGTCAGGGAGAGTGGATGTAGGAGCTTGAGTCTCTGAACCACTATAACTGCTGTGTTTCTTTATTGCTTTCCTTATCTGTGCTTAACTGTTGCATTGACTCGATTTTGAAAGCATACTTTTCACTGATATTCAGTTGGAATCAATCCACTGAAGTTGCATAAGTGAATCACAGCCTAATCACTATTTCATAAGGGAAGGTTTTCAGCAAAGCTTAAAACGCAGTATAAACTAAGGGCCAACCATTCAAGACGATCGAGTAGCTAGAAACAGGATAGTTACCAAACCGAACTCTCTTCCGAGGATTCATGAAGTTAGTTATCGATCCAAGCAACTCAGGGATCTCTGACACTCGGGACTCGGTTGGGATTATCTCGAGGTATCCGAAAGCGACTCGGGATCACTGTCTCGATGAACTTTGACTCGGAGCGATCTCGTGCTTCTCGAACCCTAATCTTCGAGATTGTCGACCCAAGTGACCTCGAAGAAAAAAAGTTTTAAAATCACTGAACACGTGTATTCCCCCCCCATACACGTGTAAGACTCGTTTTCACCGGGACCAACAAGTGGTATCAGAGCAGTGGTTCAACTTGACCACTTTCTTTGTGTTGACAAAGTTTTATTTTCAAAAATACTTGTGATCTATCTGGAATCGATCTTATTTGGTTGAAATTTTTTGTTCTTTACAAAAGATCGGAAAAATGTCTTCTAAAAACTTCCCATGTTCTCGATGAGAACTATGATCTATGGAGACCGAGAATCTTGAGCAGCACATCTCGTATTCCAAACATGAGCGTATGTGGAGAGTGGTTTCTCAAGGACCATTCAAATTTCTTGTGGTGAATCGGAGGAAATGAAGATGAGAGAATTGATCCTAGAAAGCGAGAATTTCCTAAGTCGATGACCAACTAACTCCTCGAGGAGAGAAAAGTTAGTCAATCTAGACTACATTGCAAAAGACACACTATCTGATCTGATTGATGATGGTGTGATGGGAATGATCTCTCACCATAATCTTGCTAAAAAAATATAGGATACACTAAGTTATGTGCCAAGGCACGATCATATAAAAAAAACAAACTTTTCGATTAGCAATTGGAAAGTTTGACAATTTTGAAAATGGATGATGGTGAATCAATAGACAAATTGGAAGTCGATTCACTAAGCATCATGAATGATCTAAATGCACTTGGAAAGAAATATCCACAAAGAGAAGTGGCATTGAAAATTCTTAGAGGTCTTTCTAAGAAATGAGATATTCATGCAAATGGTGATTGAAAACACCAAGAACATTTGTTCAATGCCATACCAACAAGTCTTCTCTCGAAATTTGAAAGCCTATGAATTTGTAATTGATAAGAAATCCAAAAAGGTCGACAAAGAAAGATGATTCTTCATCAAGTAAAAATGTGGCTTTAAAAGCCAAAGATAAAACACAGAAAACTAAAGAGTTTGAGAACCCCCATGCCAAACATCGGGATGAGCTTGAGGAAAAGCTAAAGACGATGGCAAGGAGGTTTGACAGACTTAATAGTAGATTTGGAAAATACAAAAAAGCTTTACGGAACCACAGTGCCGGAAGAAACCCGAGGACGAGATCAACCGAGAAGAAGAAGGACTGAAAAAGTGAAGGATCTTCATCCAAAAAAGGACTCCAAGTCCAAAGAAGAAAATGATCGGGATGATGATGCCAATATATGCTATAATTGTCGGAAGAAAGGTCACTTCGGTATGATTGTCCGAGTTGAGTGCTAAGGAGAGAAGAGAAAGACAAGCTAAAAAAGAGACCGGAAGTTCTCAAGCAAAAAGGCCATGGTTCTTTGAAGAAGAACACTCTGAAGGAATCTAGCTCTTCGGATGAGATATTCTCGAGACAATGAAAGTGATGACATCTGTCGATGGCCATTGAGGAGGTAAAATCTTTCATCTCTTGTTGCTCCTACACTAGCACAAGAGTTTTCAAGTTCCACCGAAAAGCAGTCATTTTGACTGATGGATTCTTTTGAGAATCGATGAAGGACTATCTTTGTTTTTGCAAGGATCGCTAAATAAAACTCAAGAGCGAGAATAAGGAACCCAATCTTTGAAAATCTAAAATGGAAAGACTCTAGCAAAACCGAAATCACTTCTCAATTTATGGGAGCTCTTGATGAATCGGATGTTACGAAAGTACAACTCTCGAGAAAGAAAGAAAAGTTGATAGAGACCCTAATCGAAAAAGCTAGAAAATCCATCAAGAAATTGACTAATCGAAACTAAGTTCAATGACCTCTCTCGAGAAGCATGAAACTCTACAGAACCTGTGAGGATAGTGCATAGAAAAGTTAACTCTATTGAATAATGCATCTAAAGTAATAGATGAAATTGAGTTACCGAGATCTCTGCCACTATAAAATCTGGATTGGGATACACTCGAGGGAACCTCACAAGGTCATCTGAATCTTTGCATCAAGTAGCAAAAGACAATCTTTGTTAAATCGATGGCACCTACACTTCAAACTGAAGAAATGCCCAAGGTTGTAGACAAGGGAAAAGGACCTATGGTTTTCGATAAAAAATCGAATGATTAGGTTAAAGCCCAAACCTCGGTGAAGGCTAGAAAAAACCCGAAAGATCGATTGGAAAAATTCGAGCAAGTACTTCAAAGCCTCGGGCTAAGAATGCAAACTTGAAAGGATCTACTGTTTGAACCATCGGAGGAATCTTCGAGAAGAGAAACACTTTCAAAGAGATATTCTCAATTGAAGAGACCAAGTCCTCGATATCTTGAAAGACCCATATTTCAATCAGTAACCTAAACCCCACTTGCCTGGGGTAAAGGTTACCTGAACCCAAGTCAACAAAGATTCAGACCAGCTGCACATAAGCCAAAGCAATGGAACAAAAGGCTTGAACCAAAGAAGAATTCAAAAGCCCATGTTCATGCTAAGGCCAGCACTCATACATACGAAACCTAAAGGCACCCCGAGTAGTAAATGTGTATGTAGATGTTTATGGAAGATGATCGGCCACTCTAAAGTGATTAGAGTTGTTAGGCGATTTGGATCCCTAAAGGTACAACTAACCTTGTAGGACCCTACACAAATTGGGTACCTAAGAATTAAATTATTTTTCGGGGAGGAAAACAAGGGCACCTTTGGTCGACTAAAGATCACATGGCAGCGATGAAAGCGAGAGATGAAAAGGCTCCTGATATATGGTATCTTGACAGTGGATGTTCAAGACATATGACAGGATACAAGAAGATACTCAGTGACTATGTTGAACAAAGAGGCCCACATATCACTTTTGGAGATAACTCGAGGGAATGATGAAGGATATGGAACTTTGGAAATCGACTCGATTCATATCCATGGTGTTTCATATGTATCCGGATTGAAGCATAACTTGCTTTCAATTAGCCAATTACGTGATAAAGGTTTTAATGTTGAGTTCTCTAAGAACTTATGTTTTGTGAAAGATGATACATCACGAAAAAGTACTCTTGACCGGTACAAGAAAAGGGAATGTGTATCTTGTGATTGGAGTTCAACTCCTAAAGATACATGTTTAGTTGCTAAAAAGTTCCACGATACCGATTGGTTATGGCATAAAAGAATGAATCACCTAAATTTCAAAACCACGAACAAGCTTGCAAGATTAGCTCTTGTAAGAGGGTTACCTAACGAAGTGTTCATGAAGAACATATTTGTGATGCATGCGGAAAAGGCAAACAGATAAAAGCATCATTTAAAAAGTAAAATTGAGGTTTCTCTTGAAAGAATACTTGATTACTTCATATGGATCTTTTTGGTCCTATAACACTGTGAGCACTAATGGCGGAAATACACATTGGTAGTAGTTGATGACTACTCAAGATATACTTGGGTCATATTCTTACTCGATGAAAAGAGACTCGAATAAAGCTGCCAGAGTTCTTGAAAAAGGCTCGATATTGAGAAAAAATCGAGTGTGGTCAAAATCGATCGACAAAGGCTGAATTTATAAATCATATTATATCGATTATTGTGCAAAGAAATGGAATTTCTCATGAAACATCACCGCAAGGACCCCTCAACAAAATGGTGTTCTTTGAAAGAAGAAATGGACTCGAAAAGAAGTTCGCAAGGACAATGATAAATGAAAAGTGATATTCCTAAAAGATTTTGAAATTTGGTATCAACACTTTATGCTACTCTCACAGAATAGATCCATCTTGACCAAGAGTCAAGGCAAAACACCTTATGAGCTTTGGAATGAAAGGAAGCCTCTTGTTTCTTTCTTTTCGTGTGTTTGGTTGCAAGTGTTTCATACACAATAATGGTAAAGATCGATTTGAAAACTTTTGATAGTAAAGGCGATGAAGGAATATTCTTAGGATATTCTCAAGTCGATAAAAAGCTTTCGAGTTTACAACCGTAGGACTCTTATTGTGGAGGAAACACCTCATGTTTTTTTGATGAAACTATTTGTGTTCGGAAAGAAACAGAACATGATCTTGAATGAACCGACTAAGAGGATCACCAGTTAAGCTGAAACAAAAAAGATAAATCATCCAATGAACCGAGAAAAGAAGAAGTCGGTCACTATCTATGATTTGAGTGACTCGAGACTTCGAGATAAAGAAGTTCGGGATGGAAATCGGGATGGTGAGACTCGGGAAAACCAACACTCAAAGGTGACCAATCAACAAACCCTAGTTCGGACTCGGGTATGTGATGCCAATGAAGATGTGGTCACAAACCGAGGCAAATTCGAATCTATCAACCAAAGGGAACAAATGTCTCGACAATGTTACGAATAGAATTTCCCACGAGGAAGATGATTCACTTTCTCCTTTTCTTTGTTCCTCGAGTTTGTTGATTTAATCGAACCTAACATTTTAAATGTTTAGGATCACTTTATCTCGATGAGACTTTGACTCGAGCGTCTGTGCTTCTCGAACCTAATCTTGAGTTTGTCGACCCAAGTGACCTCGAAGAAAAAAGTTTTAAAATCACTGAACATGTGTATTCCCCCCCCATACACGTGTAAGACTCATTTTCACCGGGACCAACACTGTAGAATTACTTCAAACGGTTTATCGGATGGGTATACCAATACCCTCTAAGGTATCTGTTCATCCATCATGAGATACCTAGTATCTCGTAGTACGTGAGATCTCACTACACTCTCTAAGAGTATGATGCAGATCGCACACCAATCTCAATTGCATCATCAATATCCCATTCTTGATGATCCTTGATCGGGGCTATTTGAGAATCATGCTTAAGTCATCTGAGTTCTCACAACCTCAATGACAACAATCACTCATGGGAACACAAATAAGAATAATTGCAAACAACCAAACATAATATTCGAATAAGTGTATTGTCATACATTTAATATTAAATAAACAATAATATTAAAACCAAAAATGAATATTATCTTAGTATTATGCCCTTACAGTAAGATTGTCTCTAGGACACTAACACTAACAATCACCCACTTGGACTAGAGCCAATCACCTATATGTCTAACCCCTAGACCATCAAATGTCTAGTGTGTACATGAACACTTAATGTTTTGGTGAAAGGATCAGCCAAATTATCTATCGTGGGAACACATTCTAATTCTATTTTTCCTATCGTTATGATCTCTCGGATCAAATGATAAGCCTGGGTACATGTTTGCTTCTGTTTGTTGATCTCGGTTCCTTTACTTGTGCAATCGCACCAACGTTGATCTCAATAGAGTGAAAAACTTAGGGGTCCATTTTGGTCCCTACTATAACTTAGAGGTGCAAAGAAATTCCTCTATTGCTAAGAGGTCCAAATTGACTTGTTAATTGACTATATTACCCCTCTTTTAATCAGATTGCCATTTAGTCAAGATTCTGAAAATTACTGTACGATTTGATATATTCCTCTTCCCAAGATTTTTTTTACCGGTTGTTCTTTTTTTTCCCCTTTTTTCAGTCTTTATTATTTTATTTTTTTTGTCCTCTTCTTTCTAATTTGATTGTATATATTATCTCTTATTTCTTTCTATATTACCTTTTTTTTTCCTTTAGTTATTGATTGTAAAATTAGAAAAAAATACAGAAAAAAAAAATTCAGATCAAAATTACAGATTCATATACCCAAAAATCGAAAAATTAGAACAATTCATATCAAAATTACATATATTCGAACTAATTCCGACATGCACATATTCATCAATTTAATGAACATATGCACGAAAACATATGCATGTGTTCATCAATTGATGAACATCATCAAAAAAATGATACAAAAAATATAGATCCAGAATCATGAAAAATAGTCAATATCTAAATATTTCTCTTCCCCATAGTCGTCCTCCATCATCAATCATCCATCTCTGCGTCCCCATCAAAAAGAAAAATCACACAAAAACCCAAATTAAGTAGTAGATCTGTAAAATCTAAAAAATCATTCCCAACACCTAACGCCCAAAAATCAAAATTTGTGTTTTTCATGGCTTCAAATAATCTCTTAATTAAACACATATTAGTTGCAGAGAAACACAACTCTTCAAAATCAAAAATATTTTTTTAGATTCAAAACCCATATTCAAAAAATCAAAAAATCCAGTTCTAAAAAATATCATAGATTCAAAAAATATTTTGCAGAACATGTAAAAATTCTAAAATCAAATTCTTTTTGCAGATTCAAGAGTGAGTTGCAAATAATTTGAATCAAAAATAAAAAAATCCAGATTTAAGAAACCTCCATAGAACACAAACCCAGATTAAACAAAAATTATGCATGTTCACCGAGATGTCGAACAGCTTGACGGTGTCGCCGCCGCCAGTAGCAACTTCCCCAATTCTGGCAAAAACTTTTTGTTGGGTTGGGGGTTTGGCGGTTTGCAGATTTGTTCCAGCGGGGGGTTTTTGGTGTTTGGGTGTGGGTTTTTTTTGTTGCGTTTAGCAAGGGTAGGCGGATGTCGCAGCGGCGGGGGTGAGGGGCGGCGGCGGCGGCCATGTGGTAGAGAGAGAGGTGATAATTAGAGAGAGAGAGAGAGTGGAGAAGTAGTGAGAGAGAGAGAAGAGGATAAATGAAAGAGAGAGATGAGCGACTGAATTAAATTGGGGGAAAGGGTAGAAGGGGTTTTTTACCATTAGTTTTTTGACCTAAGAGTATTTGGAAAAGGTGTTGGACCTCTTAGCTAATGGGCCTCAAAACTTGGACCTCTAAGCCATTAATTCATCTCAATACAACTTCATTAGACATTTGGCACTCGGAACTACCCCTAGTTCTCTCAAAAACTATAAATCCAGACAGCCTCCTTGAGGCTTCTAACACAACAATGTACTCAACTTCGGTTGTTGAATCTGCGGTCGACTCATGCTTGGAACTATTCCAACTGACCGCCGCACCATTGAGAGCAAAGACATAACCTGACTATGATTTGTAATCATCACAGTCAGACTGGAAACTGGCTTTAGCATAGCCAGTTGCAACTGGCTCTGACTGTCCACCGTAGACAAGAAAGCATTCTTTAGTACGTCTGAGGCACTTCAGAATATTCTTGACAGCAATCCAGTGAGGTTCACCTGGACTCTGCTGGTATCTACTAGTGATGCTGACAGCGGCGAAGGCAGCATCAGACCTAGTGCAAGTCATGGCGTACATGACGAAACCAATTGTAGACGCATATGGAACATCCTTTATGTGCTGGATATCAGCTTCACTAGAAGGACAATCCTTATTTGACAGCTTTATCCCATGATTTGCCGGTAGAGACCCACTCTTAGAGTTCTCTATCGCAAAACGCTTCAACACCTTGTCTACATAGGTGGACCGTGACAGCCCCAACATCCTCTTGGATCTATCCCTGTGGATCTTGATCCCTATGATGCAGCAGACTTCACCAAGATCCTTCATCATGAAGGTCTTTGATAATCAATCTTCCACCGACTGCATAAGCGGGATATTGTTTCCTATAATCAATATACCATTGACATATACAACTATGAAGACAACATTCTTCCCGCTGCGTTTATGATAAATGCATGGATCTTCCGAATTTCTGATGAAGTCAAAAGATTTGATAGCCTCATCAAAACAGTTATTCCAACTCCTAGAAGCTTGCTTTAATCCATAAATGGATCGTTTAAGCTTGCACACTAGATTAGATTTTGGCTTTCATACAAAACCTTCAGGTTGAGTCATAAACACTTCCTTATCAATGTTGTCATTGAGGAAAACTGTTTTGACATCCATCTGCCAAATTTCATAATCATGGTGTGCTACTACCGCAAGTAAAATTGTAATGGACTTGATCTTAACAACTGGTGAGAAAGTCTCGTCATAGTCAATGCCTCCGCGTTGACTATAACCTTTCGCCACCAACCTAGCCTTGTAGGTTTGTACCTTGCCGTTTGCATCAGTCTTTCGCTTAAAGACCCATTTGTAACTTATGGGTTTGACCCCCTTTGGCAATTCAACCAAGTCCCAGACTTGATTGGTGTACATTGAGTCCATCTCGGATTTCATAGCTTCTTTGAGTCAACATCTAATGTTGCCTCAGTGAAAGTTCTGGGATCATCTTTATCTGGGATCTCCACGTCATCATGTTCCTCTATGAGAAAACCATAATATCTAGTGGGCGGATTACAAATCCTAGTAGACTTATGGAGCTGTGGTTGTGCAGGCTGTGCATTCTGATCGTGAAAATTTTGTGGGGCATCGATTTCATCAATGTACGGAGAGTCCTCAAGAACTATACTTTCAGATGCCTCTTGGGCGGGAGTTTGAACTATGCTGTTCTCATTCAGCCCACTTGGAGTTCGTTGCGAAGGCAATGTAACTCCAATTACGCTCCCACTGGCTGAAAGAGGATCATTTAGTGATAAACTTCCACCATGAGAGTTGCTAATGCTCCCACTGATTCCTTGTCATGTTTCTTTGATAAATCATCAGTCTCTACGTTAATCTCCGATTTTTGAATTTCTTCAAGTTCTATCATCTTATGACCTTGTTCCTTAAAGACATAGTCTTCTTCGAGGAACCTGGCCTGCCTAGAAACAATCATTGTTTGTTTCTCAGGTAGATAGAAGTAATATCATTTAGTTTCCTTAGGATATCCCACAAAGTAACCCTTTTCACCTTTGGATTCCAACTTGTCGGTATACATCTTTTTCATAATCACGGTGCAACCCCTATGTTTTGATATGTGTAAAAGTTGACTTTTTGCCACACCATAGTTCATATGGTGTATGCTCAACCGATTTAGATTGAATCCTATTCAGAATGTAGATTGAGGTTTGTAACACGTATCCCCATAAGAATGTCGGAAGAGAGGAAAATCTCATCATGGACCTCACCATGTCCAACAAAGTTCGGTTTCTCCTCTCGGAAACTCCATTCATTTGGGGTGTTCCGGGAGGAGTCCATTGGGACTGGATTCCATGCAACTTCAGATAATCAACGAATTCATGGCTAAGGTATTCACCTCCTCGATCCGATCGAAGAGTCTTGATACTCTTACCAAGTTGTTTCTCTACTTCAGCTTTAAACTCCTTGAATTTTTCAAAAGATTCGGACTTGTGTCTCATAAGATACACATATCCGTATCTCGAGAAATCGTCAGTAAAAGTGATGAAGTAGCCGAAATGACCCCTAGCTAGAGTGGGCAATGGTCCACATTCATCGCTGTGGATCAACTCTAGAACTTCTTTTGGCACTCACCCCTTTCCCAGAAAAAGGGTTTGTTGATTATCTTGCCTTTAAGATAAGATTCACAATTACCATAAGACTTAAAGTCAAATGGGGTTAAGTAGTCCAACTTTCTTAACCTTGCAATTCTTTTCTCGTTTGCATGACCAAGTTTACAATGCCACATGTAAGTTGAGTTTTTTCTGATTACTAAGTTTGAGTCTTTTATTTTGCACATTAAGAATATTATGTCCACATTCAACAAATATAAACCATTCACCATAGGGGTATTCCTATAAACCACACCATTTAACGTGAAATAACAATTATTATCACTAAAATGGAAGCAAAAACCCTCAATGTCTAACATAGGAACATAAATAATGTTGTGAGTAATAGAAAGAACGAAATGACAATCATTAAGTTTCTATCTAAAACCAAAGGGTAAGTATAACACATAAGTCCCCACACGTTCAGCAACAACTCTTGCTGCATTTCTACGTGTAAGACGACTTTACCCGGTCTAACTGCCCTAAGACACATGAGGCCCCTCACATTCGTACAAATGTGTGAGTCACATCTGGTATCTAATATCCAGCAGTTAGCGCTATTAGTGAACATGGTTTTCTTAATAACAAACATAGATGTTCTAGTGCCAGAAGCACCTAGTGTCTTCCTTTCAACAACCAGAATCTTACAGTCCTTCTTCCAGTGCTCTCTTCTGCTTACAGTAGAGGCACACATCCTTATCTACCCGCTCTTTCTTTTGAATACCATCTTAGTGGTAGTGAACTCAAAAGTCTTGAGCATGTTACGAAGTTCAGGCATGGTCACATCCGTCTTATTCATATTGTAGTTCACAATGAAACTAGAATATGAATTCAGGAGCGATTGGAGGATAGCATAAATGAAAACGTTGGTCTTTTAGCTCAATGCCTAAATTACCAAGTTTCTCAATTAGGCCTATCATCTCAAGCACATGAGGTGAAAACTTCCCTCCTTTAGCTAACTGACATCTGAACATCTAGAAATGACCCATTTCCTCATGTTGTCTTAAGTAATTCGGGAGTCATGCCGAGCAACATCACACACTGAGCCTGGGAAGCATCCTCTTGATGCTTCTTCTGAGCTGCTACGTCAAACATAGCTGTCTCAAGGAACTAGCTGCAGGGGTAACAGGGAATGACGTGTCCAACACGTACTCAATCTTTTCTTGCCTTAGCACCAAACACACATTTCGGTGCCAGTCCAGAAAATTTTGGCATAGCCAATTTGTTTGTTTTCAAAACACATCTCAGTGATAAGTTATTCATTTCAACTAGCCTAGAGAAATAAAATAAAACGGGAATTAAAACACATAATTCCTATGATCAATATTCAACAATCAAAATAAACATGACCTTTATATTTATTTTGTCTCCATTATTTTCACATACTCAACGACCTCATCGGAAGAACACGAATATATATCTAATATAAATTGTAATGGATCAGGATCCACGTTCTTATTATTACAATATCTGCTTTGGCTGATTATTGTAATAATAAAATTGGTAGGTCTCTAAACCAATTGCAAAAGTTTGCAATTCCAAGTTGATTAAACCTAGTTTAATCGGATGTCCCTTAACTTTCGTTTCCCTACTTTGACTGGTGAAACAAAGTTAAGTTGGTTTACAACCACCAAGCGGCGACACTGCGTGTCCCTATAAAAGTCCCGTTGGATGTAGATCCGAGCAAAAAACTTTGGTCTTAAATATTCATTGGAACGAAATCTCCGGTTTACTTTTAACGTTGATGGAAGACATGTTATCAAATTAATGAGAAAACCATATTTTAGTGAGGAATGTTTTAAAGGCGGGGTATCAATTGCTTAATCGAGATGCAACATGTTAATCTACATCACATTTTAGCAATTATTGAGCGCCGCCTACCCAAACATGATTTCATACGGACTAACACTTATATGGGCGCCGCCTACCCAAACAATTAATACGGTCCGACAATTATTGGGTGCCGCCTACCCAAACATTTATAACGCGGACTATAAAAGCGTTAACTAATATGTTAACCAAGTGGAATTTTAATAATTATTAAAACATTAAAACGAAGTTCAAAATCTAATTTTAATTTTATTTAATTCAATTTTAATTCATTATTAAAAAACAATTAATCTAATTGATCATAACTTAAAAGTCCAACTTTTAATTTCAATTTTAAGAAATAAACTTCTGTATTTCAGAAAATTTATTTCAACTATTTTAATTATTCATCAGGGGCTCAGGTGCAAATTCCAAAATTGCACGGAGGGCCTGTCTCAAATCAAATTTGCAAAATAACCCTCACACATCACCGCCCAAATCCGACAACATCCAATCTGTAATTTGGGACATCCAATTTCACAAAATCCAAAAACCCAATCAACATTCAACATCAACAATTCAACATAAGGAAAAATATCTAACATCGAACAGTTTTCGAAGATCATGGACGATTTTTCAAGAAATAGCAGCGCAACATCGGGAAGAATAAACACATCAAACACGACAAAACCCGAAGGAAGAGCCGCGTCCAAAGGCGAAGTTCAGTGAGCCGTCACCGCCGTAACCGCATGGGCGAGTCGCCGCTGCCGCCGCTAGGCGCGTGCGGGCGACTCGCTGTCACCGCCGTTCGAAATGAGCAGGTATCGCGCCAACAAGCTTTGAATAGGCTCAATTCGACCTCAACTTCGACGGCGCAAGCGAAATTTCCGATGCGAACAACGAAATCGACCCAAAGCGAAATTATATTCAAACAAATCAAACGCGAAGCAGGTGTACGAAACCAGAACGACGGAGCGCCGCCAATCGATAAGCGTGAGCGCGCATCACTGCCGTACTTAATCGACCGACGTGAAACATCGTGAAGCAAGGATGAGAGCGCCGCCAACCGCACAGCCGTTGTGAGACGCAGCATGAGCTGCCGTCTCGAGCGACACGCCGCGATCTCCGCCGCTGGCGGCGACGCTTCTCCCAAGGGTTCAAAACCCTAAATCGATGATGGTGAGCCAAAGAAGACGAACAGGGGCAAGTTAAAGGACCAAGCAAATAAAAGACCCCAACATGTTGATTTCATATGGTGCGGTCAAAACAAAATTTGGTCGTACCAAATTA
Organism: Stenogyne calaminthoides; assembly: GCA_037126765.1. NCBI lineage: Eukaryota > Viridiplantae > Streptophyta > Magnoliopsida > Lamiales > Lamiaceae > Stenogyne > Stenogyne calaminthoides. The sequence goes on from JBBCBC010000006.1 coordinate 25,952,303, forward strand.
TATATAAAAAAAATATTATTTTATAAACAAATCAACAAATTCAATTAAGCAATAAATCAAGAGCCTGAGCTCTGATACCACTGTTGGAATATAGAGGCACGTAAACACGTAATACATGCGCAGCGAATTAAACAGTTCACCAACAACGAACACGTAATTGCATAATTGAATATGTATAAACATAAAGAGAAACCTTACAGTAAATCGTACGCAGATTTATCAACTATGGTATCCACGTAATCCCCTTGCTCAGATCCGCACAAATTTGTCAGCGTTGAATCCCGAGACGAATTTGCTAGGAAAATTCTAACTAGAGATTTTATGAAGAAACTAGATTTCTTGTGTTGTATAATGAATCCTTAGGATGCCATATATATAGGAGAAACCTAGCTTAAAGATTAAGCAATCTTTATTAGGAAGATTATTTCCTAATCTTGCAAATCATATCTCCCCCTAAATATATTTTACTACAATAATATTCCATATATTATTTGGGATTCTTATTTAATTAAATCTAATTTAATTAATTCCAAATTAATATGTTATTAATTCTCCATAAATTAAATATTAAATCCAATTAATACTTAATCAACCAACTATAATCTGATTAGGGAATTACTTGTTGTGTGACCCATAGACCCTCATATATAGAGCGATTAGTCAAACTAACGGTCTTAATCGAACCCTTGACAATAAATCAGACATTCTCAATATATGAGGTACGTTGCGAGAAACGTGCAACTACCTGTAACTGAAATATGGGCTATTACGATAACTTCCTTTCATTCGCGAATACTCGATTAAGTCTTGAACTTGATGAAGTGTCTATTCAAATAACTTAATCATTTTATCTCCAATCACTAATTGATCACTTATGTCAACCACTGTTCTTTGGTGTTGTAAATTTTCGATTCGACATGTAATTCTCTATCTTTTTTATTATAATATGAAAATTATTTATTATTGTACGTTGTTTCATTCTATGCTATTATTATGGTTAGAAATTTTGTTTATTAAAAATTTACTAAATTTTACATGTACATTAAAAATTGATATCTTGTGTGAGTATAAAATATCTAAATTTTACTGTTAAAAAAAATTAATGGTGAAAATTGCCCCCCCTTACTCTTAGATCCTGGGTCCGCCCCTGTCTAAAATAATTGCAGAATATTAAACATGTGTAATATAATTTTGCATATACTCTAAAATAATGACATATGTACAAAAATATTGCGGGAAAATATATTTTTAATATACAATTAGACTTTACAATGAATGATATAATATGAACAATATATAAACACAAATTAGAAATAAAAAAATAAAAAACTATTAAACTTCAAAGTAATACTACATTTCTTAACCTTCAAAAATATATATATATATATATATATATATATATATATATATATATATTTGTAGTGTTCCAATTTAATATAACAAAAAATTGAATACAAACAACTCACTGGATAAAGTGCAAAATCATTTTCATCATTAACTTTTCGTATATTCCGACTATCTATTAAATGATTCCGAATTTTAGAGAGAAAGAGAGAATGTGCATTTATGTAAAGTGAGAGAGAGAGCATTTTTTTTCCAAATTAAAGTTAGTATTGAATAAGGGCATAATAGATTTTTTTACCACTATTTTGTATCTAATAGCAATACAAAAAAAAGCTAGTATCTCTTAATAATAAACACCTAGAAGTAGTATGTATTAGTAATTATTTCATTTTAGAAATTCCTTTTCCATGAAGTCTTATTTTTCCACGTTTTTCCTTGGTACCATGTGTAATTGATAGGCAAAGAAATTACCATAACCTTAGAAATCAAAAGATTTTCATTTTTTGGTTCTTGTGTATCAGTCTTCTAATATAACGCCAATCACATGACTTGAGCTGAGTTTTTTGCATATGAAAAGCTTGAAATAGTTGTATGTATTGGAACCTACCAAAGAATCAAGTCAATTTCCTATTGGTCAGGAATGAAAAAGAGTGTGGAAGAATTTGTGAAAGAATGTGACACGTGCCAGAGAAATAAAGATGAGCATGTGCTTTATCCAGGGTTGTTGAGTCCTTTACCAATACCTCAACAATCATGGAGTCACATAGCTATGGACTTTATTGAGGGTTTACCAAAATCTGATGGCAAAGCTGTTCTTAGATCAGATATATAGACTTAATGGAATGTCACATAGTATAGTATCTAATAGAGATAAAGATATTTACTAGCAATTTTTGGAAGCAGATTTTCAAGCTAGCTGGAGTAAGTTTGGACACCAGTTCTGCCTACCATCCTCAGACAGATGGACAATCAGAAAGGTTAAATCAGTGTGTAGAAGGGTATTTGAGATGTATGGTTCAAGGAAAGCCAAAACATTGGGCAAAATGGCTTCCTCTAGCTGAATATTGGTATAATTCCAATTTTCATAAAGGAATCCAAATGACACCTTTTGAAGCTTTGTATGGTTATCCACCCCCTCAAATCACTATGGGGCCAATTGAATGGAATCACACTCAAGAGGTGAGAGATTTTGTACAAGAAAGGCAGAGGGTTATTCAGCTACTTAAGGAAAATTTGGAGGTTGCTCAACAAAGAATGAAGACATTTGCTGATAAGAGAAGAAATGAGAGGAAGTTTGAAGTGGGAGATTATGTGTATATGAAACTACAGCCCTACAGGCAAGCTTCCGTGGAACTAAGGAGAAACATGAAATTGGCTCCTAGATACTACGGACCCTATCAAGTACAGAAAAAGATTGGGCAGGTAGCTTATCAACTAAAGCTTCCTTCTGAGTCTATGATACATCCAGTGTTTGATGTATCTCTATTGAAGAAAAGGATTGGAAGTAAGTATACCAGTACTACTGAGCTGCCCCAAATGGATCAGCAAGGGCATACAAGAGTTTACCCTTTATCTGTGTTGGACAGAAGAATTTACAAAAAAGGTAACGCTATGGGAGTTGAGCCACTGGTAAATTGGGTAAATTTACCAGTCGATTACACTACTTGGGAAGACTATGACAATCTGATGTCACAATTTCCTGATTTCGATCCTTGTGGACAAGGATCAACTCAAGGAGGGGGAAGTGTTATGGCTGCGGAAATTCAAGAAATTAAGAAACAGAAAATCAACGAACGCTAATTCAAGAAGTGTGTATGGGGCCAATTGGATAAATTAGGGCACACGCTAAATCAAAATTGGGGGAAAGTCATATATTACCTGTATTTAGAAAAGACCCAATTAAATCAAGCAAGTTGGGCCGTCTATGTTAAGAATGAAGAAGGATCCACGAACGTCACCATCTCAAACTGCGTAATACTACCTACCCGTATTATATTATTCGAATCTTCTTTATACCACCCTTATTTATTATATGTATAAAACCAAACATTGAACAAAATCTTTTGATCCCAAAGATAGGAAAAGAAAGAGACAAACTTACCTATGTAATTACTTACTACAGATCCAGTGCATCAGATTTCAGCACCACCATGCAACTACTTGTGCAGTCTTGCACCTCTTTGCTCCCAGTATGGGAATCCTCAATATTTTCATGCTCATTTTTAATTTCAGAAATTAAAATGTTATCTTCATATTTGTGTGAACAAAGCTATTTTGGTAAGAAGTTAGATGGGGTAAAATGGCAACCATGACAACAGAAAACTCAGTGAAACATTATAATCAACGAAATAGTTACTTGCTAATATTAATCTGCAGACTCTCATCACAATGTAACAACATCTTGAAATATAATAATATCCTCAGACATTCATACACAATATTTTAATCAAAATGATTAGGACATTTACAATACCTACAAAAGCATTACAATCCTGCTGGATCATTAATCAGAAGACGAATCACAGTTAGAATAAGAAGACTAATTTAACTAGAAGTTGAATATGCTTACTTTATAATGTACCAAGCAATAGATCAGAAAAGGCCATCCAACAAAGAGTGTGTGTTGTGATAAGTTACTCTAGATCTGATTTCAAGAGCAACTTTCTTCATCTCATCCAGTTTCTCTTGCAATGCACATATGTATCGTTCACGCTCATTGTCCTCTTCCTTAATGGCCAAGTAATTCTCACTATCAACCCGCGCTTTAATTATATTTTTAATCCTCTCACGCAGCCACCCTACGTTCAGATTCTGGCCCTCGAGATCCTCCAATCCAGTAAGCTTCTTCTCAAGCTCTATAACCGTAACATCAGCGAATTTAGTTTCCTTGAGTTTGTTACAGATGTCACACAGGTATTCAAGGGTACAAGACAGGAATTCAGGAGATTTAATTCGACTTCCAATGGTGATGTCACCGTATCTTTCGAAGATGGCGCTAATCAAAGGAGCATTCTCTATCTTGACTCGGTGGCCATTAACATAGTCGAAGCCAGGTTCAACAGCAGACTCGACTTCTTCCTCTGGATCGTCTTCACGGAGCTTTTGAGCAAACTCCGTCACGTTAAAGCTATGTGTACTAGCTGCATAGTTAGTGGTACTCTTTCCAAAGTCGTCATCAGCATGGTTCGATGAAGGCTGAGGGTCGATATATCGAGAGGCCAAGAATGCATCCAGGTCATTCTTATCCTTGAGAATAGCAGCAGAAGTGGGAGAGGAGGATTCTGCAGCAGGATTGCAGTGGAATTCTTCATCGTTTATAAGCTGAACATCTGGAATTTTATTTGTTATATTTAGTGGAGCGGACGTGGAGATGGAAGAGGGGCTGGTTAGACATTGGATGGGACCCCTTAAAACACGGGACTGATTACCTCCCACTTGAGTACGGACTCTAGTGGGATGTTCCGACGGGAATCTGAGAGGGTATGGATAGCCATACACATCTTGGAACAAAATCAGAATCATAAACAAAACAACATTAATAAAACTGTATATTAGTGCAGATTGCATTCACTTGCATTAATTATTTATCTCCTTGTTTGATTTCATTCAGCAAACCAATTAGGAAAAGAGTGATGCTCAAATTTGTGGTAACATGGCGATTTTAGTGTCATCTGAATATTACATCAAGTGATATAGTGTAAAAGAGTATTCGTTAAACTGAATGCATATATGTAACGTATTAGAATTTCGTATGTGACAAGAGATCTCTATCTGACATGATTGTGCTAGCTTCTACCCCGAGCCTCGCTGCTAACTTATAGTTGTGTTTGCTGTTAAATTAGGTCAGCACTAAAGAAACACAGTGGATCAAAATTCACATATGCAATGAATTTATTACCATTTCACAGCATCTACAATGAATTAAAAATATAAAACCGTCTTGTGATCTTACTGTACATCACCATTCAGTCTCATCTGGTATGTTTCTTTAACTTCAAATTTTAAGCCTAGCTTGTTGAGTTATATCTCAAGTAAGAAGCAATTGCAGGTTAAACTCTAGTGATAATCATATTTTACATCTTGAGAATAAATAAATTCCAGGGTGCTTGTACATTTTAACAGCTGTTTTTCGTCCTTAATCTAAAACAGAAAATCAAGGTACACAATAATACAGGAAAAGCATTCTGGGTTGAAGGAATTAAATAGGAAAGAGGACAGAGCATATATATTTCATACAAGTAATATCTTCATGTTAAAATGGCTTCACTATATTAACATAACATCAAAAAAATAGTTAAAATGCAAATTTCTTAAACAGAAGAAGAAACACCCAAAATAGAGCACACCAGTAATCGATTACAACAGAAATAAACAGGTTGAATGTAAGAAAGAAATTCAAGTTTGGGGGAAATCTGAAACCCTAGAACAAAGATAAGCGATTCATTAAATGCAGAATACCTCAACTGAATTTTGAGCTGCATTTCGTCTACCTCTTCTTCCCCCTCTTCTCCCTCTTCTACCGGCCATTTTCGTTTTTTCTCAATGGAAAATTAGGAATCAAGAGTGGTGGTGCAGATGGTTTCTCCTTATGAAAATTGAGACTGCAAATCTGAAAACCAGAGAACAAAACAAGTGTGGAAAAAATAGGAATAAGTGTGGGAAAATAGGAAAATCATAGCATAGGGATGCCACGTGTCGCTCTCCCATTGCATGCATTTCAAAATTGTAACGAGCTGATCACTCTTCTCCTTACTTTGTACTTATATTCCATTTTAGGTCTCTATCAAGAAAGCAAATAATTTCAATTTTAATCCTTCCCCAAATGCCATTTTCTTGAAAAATTGAAACGAAACCACATCTCAATCTTACTTATAAAAAAACAGAGCAAATTTTTTATTAAACCCAGAAACTTCCTCTCAACTCACGAAAACTTCTATCTGGGTTTTCTTTTTCCATAACTCTTATGGGTATAATTTTAGAATTTTAGTTTTCCAATTATCTAATAGAACTGGAACCGCTTGAGAATGTCTTAAATCTTTTTCATTCATTTTTTCAGATGAAAAAGCGCACCTGTAACTTGTTGAAGATGCGATCCAACGGCACCAAAAGCAAGTATTTTCTTGATGTTATGAAGAATTTTTGTGGGTTTGTTTGGTAACAACAACAAAAATTTAATGATGCTATTGCTGGGTAATTTAGAAAATGCGTAGGCTGATTAGTCATGGGAGAGAGAGACAGATGTGGGGCCCAGTTTGATCAATTTTGCTGAGTTTTTATATAAGTAAATAATATAGATGTGGCCAATTTTAAACCATTAATTGAAATTAGCGGTACAGATGAAATGAAATTAGCGGTCCAGATGAAATTGAAACAGGAGGGGATCCGCTCCCCTAAAATTAACAAAAGGTGAATCATTTTAACTCTGCTGCGCTACTTTTATTAAATCAAATGAGACATATAATTTGTCTTCAGGTAGATAGCAATTTGCATGTGGCAAATTTTCATGGGCACCCTGTGCATCAAATTAATTTTGTGTAATTTAATTTTAAGAGTTTTTTTTTAATTTTAATTTTTTTTTATTTCAATTTTCTTTAAACTTTAGTTTCAGTTTTAATTTTTTTTTCAACTCGGGTTCAAATCCAGTCGGAGTAGTTCATGGTTCACTCGACCCGAGTGATTCATGGTTCACCCGATTCGAATAAGTCATGATTTATGATTCATTATTTAGTGTTTAGGGTGTAGATGCTTCATTCAAATTGAAATTGAATTCAAGTGCACCATTGAATCTTGTACAAATGGTGTACATGAGAGTCACACTTTGCATATAGGTTACAAATTATTTAATAAAGACAAACTCTGATAAATAAAAAAAAATTAATAAATTTATTTTACATACAAAGTGAATTTCTTTAACGCTCAATTTGGATGGATGGATTTGAAATCCATGGATTTCACATACAAATCACCACTCTCCAATGAATTTACAAATACTTAGATTTGAGAGTCTAGTTTAAAATGGAGGGATTTCAAATCCTTGTCAAAACCATGTCATTTGTGAAATCTCTCATCTCTCCCCCCTTCCCTCTCTCTCCCCCCTTCACTTTCTTTTCTTCTCTATCATCTAAGTATTTATAAATTCATTGGAGAGTGATGATTTGTGCGTGAAATCCACAGATTTCAAATCCATCCATCCAAATGGAGCCTAAAATTCTAAAGGGGTCGACTGTACCCCCTTCGTAAATGCATCTATAACCACGGATGTGCTGAAATTAACTAGAATTGCATTTGTTTTAGGCTAAGCTTGGTATGCATCCAAGTGCACCTTACACTCATAGTGTATAGAACTAGTTCACTAAATAAGTTGTATTTTCAGTATAACAAATTGTATGATTCTAAAATGTACTACGAGTACACGGTGTCATGGAATAACTCAAGTGGTTAGAGCACCACTACCTATACCGTGAGGTCATGAATTCGAGTCACCATTTGCCCGATAAAAAAAAAACTATGAGTACACGGTGCACCCGGATTCATTTTCAGAATTAATCACATCTTAAGGGTGCTACAAGGAAATATTTATATCTCATGCCTTGAGTTCATAATATTCACTAAAAAAAATGCGTTTTAGAGACGAAAAAACCATCTCAAAACTCTAGTTGTGACGGATTTGCGACGGTTTTTTTCCGTCCCTAAATCAGACGTCTCAAATTTAGAGATGATTTTCCAAGATCCCGTCTCAAATCTGAGACGGTTTTAACCGTATCAAATCCGTCCCTAATTTGGGACGGTTTAAACCGTCAAAAATTGACCCGGATCCACCCCATTTCGGGTCAAATTTCCGTCACTATTCCGTCTGAAATCCTTCCCTATTTGAGACGATTAAAATCGTCTCAAATATCATGATAAATTACGACAAAAAAATCATCCCTAAACCGTTGATATTTGAGACGGAACAAATAATTGAAATTTGGGACGTAAAAACCGTCTCAAATTCGTAATTTTTTTAAAAAAAATGGCTCTGGTGATTCGAACCTGCGCCGCTAGGTAGCCTGAGCAGGCGTCGAACCACCTGAGCCGCGAGCTGTGAACCAATAACCACCAAACCATATAGTATATAAGCCTTCCCAGACTTGTAAACTAAATTAGCAAATTCCGCTCCCATTTGGGATTGAACCCGCGTTGGTTGAGCGACAGGGAGGACACTCAACCACTCGGACACTTGATTTCATTTGTTTAGTTACAATTTTAATTGTATATGTGCACAAATTAAATAATTTTTTTTAAATTGTATTAATTTTCTATATATATATATAGGTGCATTAATTCCACACCTTTTAAAGTTATAATTATTTTTTATTTTTTTATAAATTATAATTAAATTATGTTATATTATTTTAAAATTTGTATTTCTAATTATCTTACCTCAAAATTTCAAATTCTCATCCAATTTAAATTTTCTTTATTTATACAACCTTTATATATTATAGATGGTAATTGATTTATTTTTTATATACTAATTTCTACATTAGTTATGTTATACTCCCTCCGTCCCGATATATTTGTCCCACTTCTTTTTGTTGAATTGTTTAAGAAGTAATATTAAAATAATAGACAGTGGGCTTTTATAGTATTTAATAGATGAAAAGTGAAGGTATTTGGGGTAGTTGTGATGAAAAGTGAGGGGAATAATATTAAAATAATAGTTAGTGGAGTGTTACTTTTTCCTTTTATGGACTGGAACAAATAAAATGGGACGTCCATAAAAGGAAAATGAGACAAATATAGTGGGACGGAGGGAGTATTAGTTAAAATTTAATTATAGACAATGTGCAAATAATTAAATATGCAAATAATTATCAATATTAAAATGATAGTCAATATGCTTACAAATTAAAAAATTAATTATTCTCCATCTTCTTCCTCATCGTCATCCTCATTTTCTTCCTCATCATCATCCTTGTAGGTCCCGAACGGGTTTCGTGAGGTGGAAGTCTAGAGGGGAGGGGTGAATAGACTTCCAAAACTTTTTCGTGATCAACGTGTATTGACAAATAAGTGCTGATAGAGTGCGTGTGAGAATCAGTACGATCTGATATCTAACTTACTGATTGCTGTGAAGCAAATCAGTTCGGTGTCTATCAGGTCAACTGATGTGCGGAAGCTAGTTTTAACCCGTGTAGAAAAACCAGTTTGAATAAGTCAGATTCCAAGGTTTTCTGATCAAATCAGAACATAAACTGTCTAACTGATCAGATCAGTAGCTTGATACTAATCTGATCTCCTCTTAGAATATGCATGTCAGTTTTACCAAATCAGTTGTGTGCTAAGTGTAAAATCGATAAAACAACACAAGATTTATAGTGGTTCAGACCAACTTGTCCTATGTCCACTCTTCCCAGTCCAGGGGCACTTACTTACCAAACTAGACTTAGTTTAACGTGTTAGTCCAAACACCTTACAAACATATGTTTATAGAGTTTTCACTCAACTTATCCCAGAAATCAAGGCTAGAAACCCTAGCTTGAAATCTTGCTCACAAACTTAACCTAACACTCAGTTTGGGTAAAGATTTGTATGGTTTCCAATTGGAAATCTATCCTAGTATTTGAGTAGCCTAAAGCTAAAGGATGAGATTTCTTTGCTAAGAAACTATGGGATGAACACTTAGAATATTTGCTTGAGTTCTTGGTGTTCTTGCGGAAATTTGCTTTGTGGCTTGAGCTTGATGATAATTTCTGTAACCTTACTCTGAGGGTTTGATCCCGTATTTATAGACCTTGAAATCAAAGAGCCGTTGGAGAGCAATTTGAATCTCAGGCTATCTTTGGTAGCTTGCAGAGATGAAGTGATGTGCTCAGAGACGACATGGCTAATTGCATGCTATGTTGTCCTTTATAACCGTCTCTGAACCACTTTTGTCCTGTATGTCAGTTCCGTACGTACGTGTCTCACTCTCATTGATTGTCAAGTACATTTATTCGGCGCTTGATTCACCAACTTAGGTTGACATTCTTCTTGTCTGATCACCTTGTACGTCTTAGGTAAACATTTGATTGTTACCTGTTTTGAACTGACCAGATCAGACAAACTGACCAGTCTACTTGGTTGAGTCTTCTGATGTAAGTTGTCTTAACTCAACTTACTGACTCGAGGTTGATCATCTGATGTAGGCTTCATAGCAGATCATCAGGTCTTGATTCATAAACAGATCTTCGTCTTCTTCTTCAGATCGGTTCTGATCAGATTGATCAGTTAGTTTCTTGTCGTTTGAATATTATTCTGCTGATCTTCTTGTCTTCTGTTCTGTTCTTGATCTGTACTAGGTCATCAGGTATTTCTGATCTTCAAGACGTGCCTGATACATATTGAGTTCCCCCTCAATATGTTATCTATACTATTACATCAGTTGCTCTATATAACAATTATCAACCGATCATCCTATTTCTGATTTCTAAGTCATCAGTCGGCTAATAGGTCTGACTGGTCCTATTATAACTATTTTGGAACTTTCATCAAAACTATAAATTTCCCAACAATTTCCCCCTTTTTGATGAAATCAAAACATTTGAGAAACCAACATCAGTTAATAAACTATAAAGCAGTAAAGAACACAGATAATCAGAAGACAATGAGAGTTTATCTTAAGATCAGTAATATAAACATTTCATTCATCTTGATAAGGAAATTACAGTTTACAACAGAAAAGTTTAAGGAAATACTGATCCTAATCAAGATAGAGTCTTCTGATCATCTTATTTGGGTTTGTAACCTTCTGGCATCTCCCTCTGATCTTGTGGAACGTTGAAAATTCTATACAGCTTCCATTTGACATCGTTCACTTGATTTGGGTCTCTGGTGCCTTCTTTCTTCAGCAGGTCAAAATAAAATCTTTGGAATGCTAGTCTGTCAAGTGATCCGTCAGCCTTTCTGGTGAAATCCATCACATCATACTCCTGATGAGTGATTTTTGCATTGATTTTTTTGGCCTCGGCTTCCAGATACTTCAGAAAATCTGGATGCTTGTTCTCGAGCCAGTTAATGAATTCTTCATCAGGTGCTTCTTCAGTTGGCACAATTTCGAGAACAAATGCATCCAGGAGCCATTCTGCCCTTATTCTGCTCCATTCTTCAAATTTGTCAGCATGTGTAGCAGTTTTGGGAATGATATCCTCAATCTTGGCAGGTAGTAAAGGCTCGTCATATGGCTTTCCAGTTTGACCTTTCTTCATCCTTGTAGTAAATGATCGTTTTAGTCCTTCTGCTTCCATCAATTTTTCTGCTCTTCTTTCTTCTTCACTCATCCTGGCTTCCTCAGCAGTCTTTTCTTCTGTCAGTCTGACTGCTAGTGCTTCATCTGCCTGTATTTGACTAGCTGTAGCTCTGGTAATTCTTCTTAATACAACAGGTTTAGTCGTTGATGGACCAGCAGCTGTAGCAGCAGATCGTTGTCTGGCTCTGTCCATCTTTGCAGATACTTCTTCTCAGAATAGATCTAATTGATTTATCCTCTAAACGTGAGACTCAATAGTTTGAATCTGATCTTCTGTTGTGACTATGCCAATAGGTTTCTCAACCTGTCCTTCCCCCTTTTTGGTTTCAGCAAAAATAATGTTCAGGTGGGAAGTCAGGGTACTAAAACTGACAGCAATAGCCTTGTTGATCTCAGTCACGTTGACTTCTGCAGGCTGAGCTGTTTGATGAATTTTATCCATGAGCTCAGGTTTGGCAGTTTCAATTGAGGCTGAGAATGTCAAGATCAGTTTATCCAATTTCTCTTCAGTTCTTTCGATCTTGTCAGTAGCCTGAAGAAGAGTGACTTGAAGGTTGGTGATTTGTGCAAGTTTTTCATCAGCTACGTTATTGTATCCTTCAGTCAATTCTTCAACAGTTTTCTTGTATTGCTCCTTCAAGGAGTCGACCTGGGATATAGCATATTCCCTTTGTTCCTTCCGGTCTTGGATAAAGTATTGTCTCTGATCATTCATTGTATTGCTAATCGCATTAGCCAATACTCCTTCAACTTCTTCCTTGAGTAGGTCATGAAAACAACTTTTGATCTCACGGAGTTGATTAGGTGTGACATGAGTTCCTGGAATAGTCGGTATGACTTGTCTTGTTGGAGAGATAGTTTCTGAGTCTCAGGTGGTTGGGTCTGTATCGTGACACCCTTTCCACTTTCATTGGCAGGTTCAGCCACATCCATCGTTGCTTCCTTAGCTAGCTGAACTTTCTGACCATCATTTATCTCAATAACCAAAGGCTTACCCAATTTTCTGTACACTAGGGCCTTTACAACATTAGCAGTTGTCAGCTCGATTGGTGTTTGTACTCCTGCAGCTTTCTTCATATCAAAATCGAAGTCAGCAAATTCATCTGCTCCTCCCATCTCTTTAATGATGATCATGAAGTCGACGAAGTTCTTTAGGCGTAAATCTCTCCATGTCAGAATCTCCATTACCTCTTCTTTAACCTTTGGGTGAGCCTCCAACTCTGGATAACACATCCAGTTCTCGTTCCACTCGTAATCTGATCATAGAGCCAGAAATGGTTTTAGTAGTTCTAGACTCAGGAATAATTTCTTGTACTGTGGGTTGAGCTGGTGGGGTTTGAGTAGGTTGGACAAGTGAAGGAGGTAGAATGGATAAAATTGCAGGTTGTCCAGTCGTAGACTGAGCCTGAGCATCTGACATTTGTGGATGGGTTGATTGGGTTGAAGTAGAAGTTTGAAGAACTGGTGGCAAGAATGGAGAGGGATTTATGCGGATGGCAATGGGGGGAGATGGGACTGGAGATTGAGCTCTTGATTGAGGTTATGGCGATCTGATCGTCTCTTATCTATTTCCTGGTTGGTGTCCACCTGACTGATCAGGTGAGCTCCCTTCCTGCGATCCCTTTCTTTCTGATGCGGCAGGCTGACTGCCAGCACCACTTCCTTCCTTTCCAGCTTGTTCTTCATCAAATTCTTCCTCTAGAAACAGGGTCATCGACTATTTTACCCTCTTCGGCCCCTTTGCCAGATCTTTCGATTTTGTCTTTCTTTTTTATGGTTGAGCAGATGGGGGTTCTGATACTCCAGTGACGGATTCTTTCCCTCTGCCTTTCCTGACAGTCTTCCTCGGATCATCATCATGAGGGCCGTAGATGGAGGTTGTATTTGTCAGAAAAGCCTTGTAATTCTTTAGTCCATCCGGTTCCCATTGTGTATTAGGAAATCCGTCTCTCAGGATGACAACCACCTTGTTTAGATTGCTGATCCTCTTGTGCAGAACAACTTCTCTCCTGTCATTTATACCGAATTTCCCCTATTCTTGTAGCAGAATTGCCTTCAGATATCCTGCCCAGTTGATGTTTGTGGCTCTATCCACGATTGCTGCCATACAGTGCATCTTGACAGCAATCAGTCCATCAAGGCTGAAGGAGATTCCCATTATTGTCTTTGATAGAATGTCAAACAACAGACAATATTTCCTTTTCAGCATCGGTTTGACAAAGTTTTGTTGTCTGATGTTTGTTAGCATCTCTGAACAGTTGGTTCCGAATCTGCTCATCTTCGTCTTCTCTGTAGTGAGCGGGTGAGATTTTCCCTCTTGGCAAGTGAAACAGTCTTTTGATGTCAGCATTTGTGACTGTAAATACTTCACCATTGACTGTTGATGACAACTCATCTCTGGGTGATGTGTGAGGCGATTAGCTTTGATCAGAGTCTTGATGAATCGGTTTGGGTGATAACCAACTTACTAATCGCTGAAAGCAGATTAGTTCGGTAACTATCGGTTTAAGCGATGTGTCTTGAAAGCTTAAGTTTTACCCGTGAAAAACTAGTTTTTATAAATCGATTCAAAGTTAGTGTTTTAACCGGTTGGTGAAGTGTCGAAGCTTGATCGGATCGAAGCTTGGTGCTAAGTGATCTCAACTTAGAATATGTATCTTTAAAAGGTTGTGTGCAATTGTGTGAGCGATTAATCAAAGCGGTAAAGGCACACAAGATTTATAGTGGTTCGGACAAACCCGGTCCTACGTCCACTCTTCCCCTATATCACAAGGGGCACCAACTTAACCAAGCGAACTTAGTTTTATGTGTTAGTTCAACCACGATTACACGCGAGATATATTTAAGGAGTTCTCACTCAACCGATCCCAAAATCGAACTAGAAACCTGATGCGAAATCTTGCTAAACAACTTAACCTAACTTGGGTTTGGATAAGATTGTTTTGGTTCCAACTATGAAATCTTTTCTAGTGTTTAAGGTAGCCTATCGGTTAGATGAAAAGATTTCTATGCTAAGAACTTATGGGATGAACACTTAATAAAATAATCTTCTTGATCGTGTTCTTCGTGCGGAAATATGATAATTGCTTGAGCTTCTTGATTATTCGGTGTTTTTACGTGTTTTCACTCTGAAGTGTGATCCCATATTTATAGACCTTGAAATCAAAAGAGCCGTTGGAGAAGCAATTTGAATTTCGGGCTATATTAAATGAGTTTCTTGAGGATTGATGTGGCGTCTTGAGAACGGCATGGCGAAAAAGCGTGAACTTGTATTTTATAGCCGTTAGAAGCGACATCAAATCCCTTAATTGTCGGCTCCGATCATCGTGTCTTGTTCTTATTGGTTAACGACGCGCACTTTTCGGTGTTTGTTCTTCCAACTAAGGTTGACATTCTTCTTGTTCGGATCATAGGCGTATGATTAGGTGAAACATCGATTTTCACGGTGGTGACTTTGATCGGTCGAAGCGATCGATCTACTGATGGAGTCTTCTGGTGCGGTTGACTTAGCTTCAACTAGCGGACTCGGTGATGTAGGTCTTCTGGTGCGATCTTACGGAAGTCATCGATCTTCAAGTATTACGAGTTTGAGCTTTATGACTTGGTGAGATATCGACTAGATCGGATCGATCGATCTTCTGTTCTTCTCTAGCATTTACGGCACATTGGATATCACCGTTCTTTGGATTTTCGGATCGACTTATACATATTGAGGTTCCCCCTCAATATGTGACCTATCTATTACATCGGTTGTTCTATCTGATAATTATCAACCGGTATTCTATAAACAATAATATAAACATCGATCGATAACTTGAATCCGTTGGTCCTTACATGTGTTTTTACGGAACTTTTATCAAAACTATAAATTTCCCAACAATTTCCCCTTTTTGATAAAACCAAAACACACGAAAACCAAACACAGATGATAAATATAGAAACGATAAAAAGCACATAATCGAAAACAATGAGATTTTGTCTTAGGATCGAAAAATAAACTTTTCTCATTAGATATATCGATTACATGTTACATCGAAAAAAAGTTTGAATTTAAAAAAACAGTGATCTGAGAAGTCTTCTATTCTTCACTCTTTAGGCTTGTATCATTCGGCATCTCTCTTTGATCTTGAGGTATGCGTTGAAGATCCGATATAGTTTCCATTTGACATCATTGATCTGCTTTGAGGATCGATTATATGCGTTTTTGCTCGGGATATCAAAGTAGAATCTCTAAAATGCCGATCTGTCAAATGAACCATCTGCCTTCTTCGAGTAATCCAACGGATCATACTCTTGGCGAGATATTTTTACATTGATATGTTTGGCCTCATTTTCCGGATACTTGAAAAAATCTGGATATTTATTTTCTAACCGGTTGAGAATTCATCATCTGGAGATTCTTCTCGTGGAACAAGATTAAGGACAAAAAGCATCCGAAGCCATTCACTTACGATCTTGTTCCATTCCTCAAACCTCTTAGCATGTCGCGGCGGTTTTTGGAATGATCTCATCAACTCTTCTTTGGCGGTGAGGTTACGTCACAATTTTCGGCCCTTTCCTTTCTTCGCTCTCGTCTGAATTTTTTCTTGATTTTTACGCCTCTGTCAATTTTTTTGCCCTTCTTTCTTCTTAACTTCGCTTTTTTCGGGCCTCTTGACAACTTTGCTCTTTGGGCGATTTCTCGGCCAGATTCCTTATCGGCTTTGTATCGGCTATTTGTCTTCTTGTGACTATTTTAGTCCTAGTGGGTTCTTGCTGAGTTGTTTTGGCTGATGCAGGTTTTGTGTCTCGATGGTAGTATGCATTTGTGATTTCCCGGCACCCAAAGGCTACCTACCTTTTGTGATGTCCCGGCACTTTCGCGGCCTGACTACCTTTCTTGCCTTTGACTTTTCCATCTTTTTTCGAGAGACTTCATTAGCAAAGAGATCCGGATGGTCTAGTCTTTGTCCATAAACTTCAAATGTCTGCGAATTAGGTCTTACATTGTTACGATCATGTCGGTTGGTTTCTCCTCCGTCCTTCCCCTTTTTGGTTTGATCAAAAAAGAGGCGTGAGGTGGGAAGTTAGGGATCAAAAACCCGGCCCGATATTGCCTGTTGAGATCATTAATAGATAAACACGGAACTTGAGCGTTAGATGTTCAACCTTGAAATCATTTCGGTCTTGATAGATTCCATGGCGATGAAGTGTAAAAATCGGTTTGTCAAGTTTCTCTTACATCGATTCGAGCTTTTCGGTGAGCATCGAAAAAAAAACTTGTTGTTGATCCACCTGATCGACTTGTCATCAACGGATTTTATAAGTTCGGCGGAACCACGGTGGTCACGGTTTGGGAGAACCCGATCTTTGATAAATTGCAATCTGAAAATAGCCAATTCCCTTTGATCATTTATTTCTTTGAGGCCAATCTGCCTCGATCGGCTATCACTCCCTCAACTTCTTCTTTTCGGGAGATCTTTGAGACAAGATCGATTTCACGAATTGATCGTGATTATATGTGATGTTGGAATGTTTTGCGTCACTTGATCGATCTCGATTGTTTGTGCCTCCGGTGGTTGGTCATGAAGCTGCGGCACAGTTCCACTATCATCGGCGACTCTGTATCCTTCATTGTAGCATACTGCTTGAGGAGCTTCTTGGCGCGATCTCGGTTAAGCCTTGTTCGATCAACCTTAACTTCACGTGGATCGAGCTTTGATAGATTCGATGGTTATCGGCTCGGTGGTGATCCTACTTTAGCGATTTCCTCATATCGAAATCAAAATCTGCAAACTCATCGGCCCGCCCATTTGCTCAATAATCATTATAAAATCGAGAAGCTTTTTAATCGAGATCTCTCGGTGAGGATCTCCATAACTTGTTCTCTAATAGCGGGATGGGCGACGATTACGGATACATCTCATCAATTTCTCGTTCGATTTGCATTACGATTATTTTTCCTGTGATGGTCTTTGATGATCTAGACTTCGAATTATGCATCCGATTCCGGTTGATGAGATGTGGAAGGTTACGTGGTGCTTGAGTAGGTGGAAGTTATGCGATAGGCTCGACTGCGAGAGGTTACTGCCTGGGAGCGATTCTTTGGTTCCACAACATGTAAGGTTTACGGTTATATGACTGTTGCGGTTTCATGTTCGCGAACGATGTAGTTTCGAGTTCGCGGTGATGTAGTTTCGAGTTTCGGGCGGTGGAAAAAGGGAGAGACATGCTTTCGTGACCATTAGTCTGAGTGGTGAATCGGCTCGAGTTGGAGGAGAAGGAGATCGTTAAATCTCGTGCTTCTTCCTCGAGAATGAATTAGCGAGCTCTCGGCTTGAAAACTTTGCACTGTCGATTTTTCACGATTTTTGTGGTGCAACGATACGATCTGGCGCTCTTTCTTCATCGACTCATCTTCTAGCATCGAGTCATGGAGGCTTGCTTCGCCTTCTTGACCTCTTTTCTGGACCTTCACGATTTTTTTTTCTTCTTGGGGGGGCTTGGTGTAGATGAAGTTGCTTCCTTGCTTTTTCCTTTCTTAGTCTTTGGGGGAGTTGGCGCGTATCATCGTCTGGTGGCCCAAATATGGCTAAAAGTGGTGGAGAGGAATGCCTTGTAGGGCTTGATCCATTACATTCCCCATCGGCATTTGGCATTTTGTCTTGTAGGATAAGCGCAACCTTGTTGAGATTGATCCTCTTCTTCGAGATAGACACTGCCTCCACTCATCAACTCCAAATTTATCATGTTCTTGGAGTAGAATGGCCTTTAGGAACCCATGCCAATTGATGTTCTTGGCTTCATCAATTATTGCGACCATCTTTGTCTGGTTTGGTGATGTAAGAGCATCTGGTTTGAATAAATACCCATAATTGTTTTTGACAAAATATCAAACAACAATCGGTATTTCCTCTTGAGCATTAACGACAAAGCTTTGACGTATGATGTTTGTCGGCCTCTCGATGAGCTCGTTTACGATCGGCTCATCTTGATTCTCCCCCAGAGTGAGTGGCGGTAGATTCGTCCTTTTGGTAGGCTTGAGCAGACGAGTTATATCCTCATTCGTCAGTCTGATCTCTTCTCCGGTGACTGTCGAAAGTAGTTCTTCTCCTGGAGCATCTGTATCCACCCTTAAATTCCTTACGAATTCGAGGGCTTCATCTTACATCCTTTGGATTGCGATGAGCAACCTAATATTTCTCAAGTCCTGCTTTCTTGAAAATTTCTCTCTACTTCCATTGATTAGGATCCTTTGTCACCCCAAATTATGCGAACTTGTCCTCGACAATCCTTAATGTCGATTCATATAGTTGCACATTATTTTACCCATACTGGTAGTGATCATCTCTGAGATAAGATAGATTCGGTTAAAATTGTGCATAAATACTAAGAATATCACATATCACGGAAACAAGAAACAATAAAACATAATGAGGATATCGGATTGACAAAATCTTTAAGATCAATGGTTTTAAAAGAATGATTCATCAAATTATCGAAATTACAGTTACGTTTTTCGGTTTGAGACTTAAGAAAAACACTTTGAATCGCAAAAAGTAATGTCTGGATTGTTTTCGAAAATAAAATGCAAGTTTGTGATTTGGAAAACTCGGTAGGGTTTTTTGATGAACCTTATAAAGATGAGGAGGGAAAAAAACAAGATTTGGAAGATCAACCGTTTGAAAAAGATTAGGCGATCCAGTTAAGCGGTTTTGATCGAATGGTTGGGAAAAACGTCGTCGAAAACCTTTTGGATTTAAAAGCTCATTTTGTAGCAATTAATACATGTACCCCACGTCCGCATTAAATGATTTGCGGGGATACATCATACGGTGTCGTCTCTGATAAAAAAGCAAATAAAAGCAGATAAAATCCGATGAATAAGCAAATAACAAGGGAAAAAAAAGGCGTGTCGATTGGTGATATAGTAATCGATCAATACCACTTGAAGTTGATTCCACTTGTTGATCATAGTTTTCTGCCTAAACCTTATAATTTCCCAACTGTTCTTTCCCAACTGTTCTTTTCAACTAATCTGTTTCATTTTGTGTCTGATTTCCCTTCTGATCCTCCTTGATCAGTTGAAGTTCCCCATTCAACTGATATTTCTATTTTCTCATAGACTGATATATCTGATTTGTTGAGGTTTCAAGTTCAACTGATCTTCCTTATTTGATCAGTTTCGTATGTAATCAGATTTTGGTTGACCTAATCTGATTCTTCTCAGATCAAGCCAATTCTTGGGATAAGTGTTACCGCCAAAACTTAGTCTAGAATAGTAGTCTCTATTCCTAAGTTGGCGCGATTTGACATCTTGTAATTATCGTGCGTATATCTTGATATGTCAATCCGTAGTAAATTTATCCAATTATCGATCGTGTGATTTCTACATCTTTGTCTTGTGATGCAAATTTCTCTAAAAGGCTTTTTGAAATCAAATTTGCATTTGCACCCTTGCTTGGCCTCTATAAATTGGACCAATGTTTTACACAACATAACCCATTCACCATACTTATCTTTCTTTGTAAAAAACATGTATTCTGGTGAACCCTTATTTCCGGTGAAACTTCCGGCAAACACCTTTACCCCTTTTTCAATGATTTCAGCTTCTCAAATCAACCCTGTGTGTCCCTTATCACTGTTTTCATCGTCATCAAAGATTTCACATACAATTGTTGCCAAGCTCCTTTACCACCACCGCAGGCGGGATCTGTTTATCATGGCCGAAAGACACTTCTCCTAACCGTATGCACCTTGTGTGTCTATCGTTATGACTTAACCAACATCAACAGACTCGATCGATATAAAACATGATTTTGATATCGGGTCTTGATCGGACAACGGTGATCTTCGTATATATCAACTCAATTTTTTCATCGACACACATGTGCCCATAAGGTCTTTGAACCAATTTCTTGGCACATGTGCTCCATTTAACAGCTGGAGAGTCCATTGACTTCAGGTCTAAGGGCTCCTGGCTTAGAAATCCTATCAACGCCGCTCTCGCTCCACTGGTTTTAGCTTCAGCTAGCGGCTTTAGGATTTCTTTAAAAGCCTCTCTCACCCTTGTTAAGTGGGGGACAATGAGAGCATCGGTTTAAAATCTCTCTCTCCCTTTCTTCTTGGGTTAGGATGAGGGTTTAGGGTTATAGGTTTAGGGTTTTTGGTTATGACTTATGTCTTGACCTCCGGGTCCTTTGTACTTGTAACTTGTAATGTAATCGACCTTGGTCTTTATCAATGAAAAGTTCTATTATTCCATTGTTGTGTAAATTCTCTTGCTTTCTTATGCGATTGTAGGCTTTAATCTGTGAATCTTGCTTGTTGAATATCAGCTAAATCGACTTACAAAGATGTAAAATAACCCAACTAATTTAATCAGATATTCCTTTTAAATTGAGCGTTTCCTTTAATCTGATAAACCTTAAATCGTCGATTCCTTTAATCGATAACTTCGTAAATCGATCGATTTCTCACATCGGTTCCTTGGTGATCTTACGATCGATTGAGATACCAAACTCAATGATTCCTTTAAGCTTTGGTTAGTCTCTTAACCACCGGTGGTTACGAGAACAATCCATCAATCATTTTAGGTGCTTTTTCTCCAAGATCCAGAAGCCCTAGCTCATTACACAATTCTCTGAATCTAATCTCAGCTAGTGGCTTGGTTAGAATATCAGCTTTCTGTAAATCAGTGTGAATCTTTTCCATTCTTATATTCTTCTTTTCAACATGATCTCTTATAAAATGGTGTCTGACATCCACATGCTTGCATCTTGTATGTAGAACAGGATTCTGAGTGATTGCAATAGCACTATTCATCACGAGAATATAGGTACATTCTTAGCTACGATGTTATAATCCCTCACCGGCCGACTAAGCGGAGCGGTTGGGAACAACAACTTCCTGCGACCATATATTACCTTGATAGTAGATGTCATAGCGATGTACCTTCTTTTTGAAAACCACGAGATCGGTTTACTTCCTAAAAAGCGACATGTTCTGAGGTTGACTTCTGTCAATCTTGCAACCTCCATAATCGAATCGAGAATACCCACTAAGCTCTAGATTATCATCGATGGGTAAAATAAACCAAGGTTTCTTGTCCCCCTTCAGATACTTAAGAATCCTTTAGTCTTTACTTCTAGGTGGCTTTGCATTGGATTTGCACGAAATCGCACATACACCCTCTTGCAAAAGGTGATATCACGTGCCTTTGCGATCGGTGCGATAGAGATCAATGAGAGCCCTATATTCTTTACGATTTGTTTTACGACCATCCTCATCTGGATCCATCTTGAATCCGGTCATCATAGGAATTTTGGCTTCCTTGCAATTTTGAACTCCAAACTTAGCCAATAAATTCCTAGTGTACTTCGCTTGGCGGATGAATATTCATTCGCACTTTGCTTCACACGGAGACCCGAAGTAATTCATTTGTCCCATCATGGACATCTCGAACTTCCCTTGCATCGGTTTTTGAATCTTTCACATAGACTCTTGTTAGGAGATCCGAAGATGATGTAGTCCCACGTGAATCTGAACCATCGAAATATCTTCTCCATCTTCTATTCTAAATAAGGTTACGTCCTTTGTTCCTTTAGTGAACCCACACTTGTCGATCAAGAACGAGAGAGTGTATCATACCAAGCTCGAGGAGCTTGTTTGAACCATAAAGAGCTTTTCCTAAATGCGGTACACTTGGTTTGTTCTTTTTGAAGCACGGAGGTTGTTCGACATAAACTTCCTCTGCTAGTACCCGTTTAAAAATGCACTCTTTACGTCCATCGATACCACGATGAACCCTCGTGGGAAGCATATGCGAAAAAATGCCCGAATGGGCTTCTAAAGGCGGCCCAGTGCAAAGGTCTCGTCATAATCAATTCCTTACGATTGTGAATACCCCTTAGCAACAAGTCTTGCCTTATTTATGGTGATGGCATTTTTCTCATCTCTCTTGTTCTTGAAAACCCACCCGTGCCAATTCGTCTTGATGATTTGAGTGCATCTACCGGTTCCCAAACTTGATTTACATCAAACTGTTCCGGCTCTTCTGCATGGCTAGAATCCGACTTGCGTCTTGTAGAACTTCCTCTATTGTTGTTGGTTCCTTCATAGACAAATAACAACAATACATGGCACTTTCACCAATCGATGTCTAGTTTTAACTTTATCGGATGGGTCTCCGATGATCGGTCGGTTGGATGGTTGGTTATCCGAGTCATACATTACGATTTGCGTCGGTTTGGAGAACATCATCCATTTCGATAAAGGTTCATTACTAGTGGTTGGGGAGTGGTGCGAGAATTATGATCCACTTGATAAGAACATGTCTCGGTGATGTTGGACTCATCATGTCTTGATGTACGTTAAATGGGAACTTCAGTGTTCCCCACGAACCGGATGGTTCGATTGATCTTATCTCAATTGTCAACTTCTTCACCGAACGATTTTTTCGTACCTTAGGATCTGAATGATCTGGTGAATCGACTAGATCTGGAATGTATCTTTATTCACGGTTTACGATTCTTTTTCCTTGATCATTAGGTGATCCATTTTACGAGCATCGGTACTTGTTGATCGGTACATCTTGTTACGAGGCGATTTCTCTTGTTGAGAAGATGCTTCATCAAAAGACTACATGGGGTGTTTCTTCCACAAGTAGGGTTAAATGCATTGTAAACCACGAAAGCCTTGCTAGATGAGGAATATCCTAAGAATATACCCTCATCGACTTGGCCTCAAAAGTCTTCAACCGACTCTTCCCATTGTTGTGTATGAAACACTTACACCCAAAAAACATGGAAGTAAGAGACCACGAGGTTTTTACGTCCTTCCCACAGTTCATAGGGTGTTTTTAGTGAGCCTTAGTCGGAAGACATCTGTTACGAGTATGGCATGCGATGTTGATTATACGCTTGAAACGGCTTGGTATTGCATGTTCAAACTAACATCGTGCGGCGAACTTCTTTGAGAGTTCTGTTCCTCCGTTCTGCTTTCTCCATTTTGTTGTGGCGTCCTTGCGGTGATGTTTCATCTTTGTATACCAAACTTAGAGCAAAAATCGATAATAAAAGAGTTCGAAATTTTGTACCTTTATCGTCGATTTTTACTACTGCTTCGACACCCTTCTCATTTTGTAATCTTTTTAGCGGCTCGGGTATCTTCGTTGTCGTCTCATTCTTCTTATGTAAGAATATAACCCGAGTAAACTTGGAATAGTCATCCACGATTACGAGTATATTTTGTCCGTTGAGGCCGATTTGTATAACTTGGTCCAAATAGATCCATATGAAGCATTTCTTGATACTCTGCTTTGGATGCGGTCCGAAATTCCCTTGAATGAAGCTTTGACTGTTTTCCCTTCGACATGCGATACATATGCGATCCTTTGAAAATGCTTCATTCGGAAGTCCTTCCACTAGAAACATCCTTGCTATCTTATTAAGAGTTTTAAAGTTCGGATGGCTCATTCTTTTGTGCGAGCCAAGCTGCTACTTTTGGAACTCTTGACAATCGGGCATGCATTTCTTGGGCAAGCTGTTCCAATCACCGTGTGTAGATCGTCCCTTTCCTTGAACCGATTAGCAAAATCTCATTTGAGTGGCTCGATTCTTGATAGTGCATTGGTCGGTCGAGAACTCAACACTTGAATCCGTTGTCGCGGTGTGAAACCGATAATAGGTTGTGCTTGGACCTTCGACATCTGAGACTCGATTACTTGTACATCATCATTCTCTAAGGTTAGAATCCTTTGGTATAACCAAAGTTATCATCACCGAAAAGAGTACACGCGGGCCTTTACATTCTATGTAAGAGCGAGGAGATGTTTGCTTCGGTCATGTGCCTTGAGCATCCACTATCGATGTACCGGATAGTTGCTTGCACACCTCGTTTGTTGGCGGACCCACGCGATCCTGCGACCCAAATCGGGCTTTAGGTACCCCTTTTGGATTGGGTCTGAGGGGTTAGGATTAGTTTTGGGGATCCATACAAACGAGCACTTCTATTGTGATTAGTTAGATCGAAGGCCTGATTTGTCTCCCATACCTATCAACATAATCATCGTCTCTTTATATGCTTTTTCGATTAGTATGATTATTAGTGTGAACCTTGGGTGACTTAGAAGACTTGGGATTTATCTTTTTACGTTTGTCTTCTTTTCATCGATTGTGGTTACAGTGCGGCGACCCTAGATTTACGATTATAGGGGTAGATGCATTTGCTACCATCAAAAGATTCATATCTTTTACGGCATAGGTGGTTTTTGTAGTTTACGAAGCATGCTTATTAGGCGGTGACCTTGATTGGGTCTCAGATTGGACTTCCCTTTTACGGGTTGTCTTTTTCGATTCGATCTGTTGATCGATCGGTTGAGGTCTCTTCGGAAAGAACTGGGTTCTTCTGTTGATTCCTCGATGATGCTTTACCGTTGGGGTCCATTTACATTTCCCCTTACGGTTGAGGCACTTCCTTACCCCTCAATGGTCTTTTTCCTTATTAGATACATGTTTGGCTTTTGGTGTATCTTTGTCGAAACTTCGTCGATTACACCTTTTTGAGATGAATCAACCGGGGCTTTTGAGGATGTGGAAGGGTTCTCATACCCAAGTCCCTTCTTGTTGTCGTTGTTCGAAAATAGGTGTTCATGTCTTGAAGCGGTTTTAGATGATTTTGTAAAAACCTCTATTTTTTCTTCTGCGCAGATTATCCTCGAGATGATTTTAGACTTTCATGCTTTTGGACAGCTCATCGAATTTTGCTTGCGAGGATTTTGAAGTCATCGACTTCTTTGTTTGTTAATTGCCGGTGATCTTTGATCTGCTTCTCTGATCGAACCTTTAACTTTTCGAATTTTAAATTCCTCGAGTTGCCTTCGGCGGTTTTCATTTTTATGTTCGGAGGCTTTCTTGAGATCATTCTCTTTAGCAAAAGTGATTATTTCTTGTCCTCGACTTATCATTTTTAACTTCCACTATAACATAAGTGTCTCTTTTGCATTGGAGAGATCCTCAAGCAATTGCTCGGAGTAGAAATGCGGTCAATCTCCCGGCGGTGTGCTAATGATAGCGGTGTAAAGCGAACAAAAGCGGTTTGGAGGTTACCTAAGATTGGTCCTCCTTGGCCATCGAGGCGAGATCTCATCATCATCTGAAGAGAATATCGGATCTTCATTTCCATAGAAGTCAACAAAGATTCTTGTCGGACATAAATCTTCTCAGAGGAGTATCCGAGTCCTCGGAGGGCGGAATCTGAATCATCAATTCTGGCGATGTCGAAACCATAGCTTTTCTGTCCTGTCTACCGTTGCTCTCTTACATTCCTCTTTTCTTCCCTTTCTCTTGGCGTCCGGTGCAGGCGTCTGCTTATTTGTAGTGACTGGCTTCTCCTGATTGAAGCACGCTCCTTGATCCACGGAACCTTTTCTTCGGGGTGAATCACTCGTTTGTATGATCTATCGGTGATTTTCCTTTACGATAGTAATCTGAGCTTCTTACATGCGATTGGTTATCTCTTCTCTCATCATTTAGATTATCTCTTTTCCTTTCATCTCTGTGATCTCTCCGATCATCGAGATCTGGTTCTTCTGGAGATCATTTATGCGATCTCCTATCTCTTCCTCGGTATGTTGATAATCTTTATAGAATCTTGATACTTACCCGGTTAGTGTTTTGATTTCTCTAGTTTCTGGTAGTAAGCGAAGCGTCTGTTACGACTTATGATGTTTCAATGGGCTCATTGGTCTTCAATCTAACTTTGGTTGCCTTAAAAGCAAGCCGATTTGGAAGTTGAGGCTTGGCGGGCACCTCATCTTCATCTGCTTGTCCTCTCTCAATTAAATCGAACTTCGTGAGCTTTAAGGCTCAAGAACAAGCTACTTGGCTTCATTTTTGAAATGTCTTGGCAATCCTTGATTCTGGTGACCTTCATGTCCCATTTCTTGGTGAGAGACCTTAAAATTTTGTAGTTGATATCTTTATCGGACATCTCTCTACCAAGTTCTCGAAGCTTGTTTATTGACATAGTAATCCTTCCATCGAGTTCGTTGATGGTTTTAGTTGAAAAAGCATCTTCAATTTTTTCGAACTTTTCCGATTAAACTGCGCAGAACAATTTGTCTTTTATCTGGTCATTTCCTTCGCGTATTTCAGCGAGTATCCCAAATTGCTTTTCAGATTTGAGATACTTAATCTTTTCCTTGGTGACCTTATCCATTGTTTTCATGATAATATGCCTTGCGATAGTATCTAGAGTATCGATTTCCTTTCCTCTGCATCCATCAAAATTTGGGCTTTTTAGTACAAGACTTCCGGGGCAAAAATCTGGATCTCCTCCAAGCTAAGGGTTGTCGTAATATATGATGATGGGTCCTCTTTTCGATGACTTCCATCATTACGCCCTGATCGAACCTAGATGGTTGGACATATATATGGCCCAATCTGCATACTCATCGATTGAGAACTTGGGCGGATCATGATACATACGAGGTGTTATCCATCTTTGAGTGTTTTGGAAAATGAATGAGTTTTAAGAAGGTTTTTTAAGATCGATTCGATCGACCACAAAGATTCTTCCTCAAGAATCGATGATACACAAAGTCGATTGATGCAATAGAACCAGCGCTTCGATACCACTTGTAGGTCCCGAGCGGGTTAATTGAGGGCGAAGTCTAGAGGGAGGGTGAATAGACTTACGAAAACTTTTGTCTTGAGATCGGTGTGAGGCGATTAGCTTTGATCGAGTCTTGAGTGAATTAGTTTGGGCGATAACCAACTTACTAATCGCTGAAAAGCGATTAGTTCGATAACTATCGGTTTAAGCGATGTGTCTTGGAAAACAAAGTTTTACCCGTGAAAAACCGGTTTTTATAAATCGATTCAAAGTTAGTGTTTTAACGGTTGGTGAAGTGTCAAGCTTGATCGGATCAAAAGCTTGGTGCTAGGCGATCTCAACTTAGAATATGTATCTTGACTTTAAAGGTTGTGTGCAATTGTGTGAAGCAGGTTAATTAAAAAGCGGTAAAAAGCACAAAGATTTATAGTGGTTCGGACAAACCAGGTCCTACGTCCACTCTTCCCTATCACAAGGGGCACCAACTTAACCAAGCGAACTTAGTTTTATGTGTTAGTTCAACCACGATTACACCGAGAGATATTTAAGGAGTTCTCACTCAACCCGATCCCGAAAAATCGAACTAGAAACCCTGATGTCTGAAATCTTGCTAAACAACTTAACCTAACTTGGGTTTGGATAAGATTGTTTTGGTTCCAACTATGAAATCTTTTCTAGTGTTTAAGGTAGCTATCGGTTAGATGAAAAGATTTCTATGCTAGAACTTATGGGATGAACACTTAATAAAATAATCTTCTTGATCGTGTTCTTAGATGCGAAATCGATAATTGCTTGAGCTTCTTGATTGTTCGGTGTTTTCCGTGTTTCACTCAAGTGTGATCCCATATTTATAGACCTTGAAATCAAAGAGCCGTTGGAGAGCAATTTGAATTTAGGGCTATATTAAATAGGTTTCTTGAGGATTGATGTGGCGTCTTGAGGCGGCATGGCAAAGCGTGAACTTGTATTTTATAGCCGTTAGAGAGAGCAACATCAAATCCCTTAATTGTCGGCTCCGATCATCGTGTCTTGTTCTTATTGGTTAACGAGGCGCACTTTTTAGGTGTTTGTTCTTCCAACTAAGGTTGACATTCTTCTTGTTCGGATCATAGGCGTATGATTAGGTGAAACATCGGTTTTCACTGGTGAAATTGACGACTGATCGATCGAAAACTAATCGATCTACGATGGAGTCTTCTGGTGCTTGGGTTGACTTAGCTTCAACTAGCGGACTCGGTGATGTAGGTCTTACGATGCGATCTTACGGAAGTCATCGATCTTCAAGTATTACGAGTTTGAGCTTTATGACTTGGTGAGATATCGACTAGATCGGATCGATCGATCTTCTGTTCTTCTCTAGCATTACGGCTTTTTTGGGATATCGGTTTTGTCTTTGGATTTTCGGATCGACTTATACATATTGAGGTTCCCCCAATATGTGACCTATCTATTACATCGGTTGTTCTATCTGATAATTATCAATTGGTATTCTATAAAAGCGGTAATATAAACATCGATCATTAATGTGTCCGATTGGTCCTATTACATGTGTTTCTGGAACTTTTATCAAAACTATAAATTTCCCAACAGAAACTCCAATGCCTCATACTGCATTACTGGAATGGAGTGGGTTGCGCAGTATTTATCAAGTCTGCAATCTCTGAGTAGTTTTTCTATCTCCATTGATTCTGGATCTTGTGTAACCCCAAATACGATATATTTATCTTCGACAATTTGATTGGTTAGGGCTGCGTAGTTACAAATGATCTTTCCCAATCCGTGTTTTGCCATCTGTTTGATAAAATACACATTTGATTTGTGTGAGATGTTATCAAATTGAGAAAATGTGTATAGATACATAAAATTCCATATATATAACCTTAAACATATAATCGATTCTTATATCTTCACAGAAATATATGGCACCAGGAGATTCAAATCCAGAGAATGTATAGTATAGTCGATAAATTTATAACCTATATATGAAACATCCAAATGCCAAAACTAAATAAACATTAAACGACAATTACCAAATTCTTGCTGCTTTATTTTTGAAAAGATGAATTGCAAGATTTTTGTTGCTTGAAATTGTAGAGCGTAAATGATAGTTTAGAAAATTTAGGGTACAAAGAGTTTTGAAGGGTTTTGACGAAGGCAATATATAGAAAGGGAGGGAAAAGCAATTTGGAAAAATGAGGATGGAAACTTAAGCGTCCAATCGAGATGAGCGGTTAGGATCTAGCAATTTTTAAAAGATTTTCATCTTGCGGTCAAGGATTTTAAACGCAACAGCTTTTGGATTAAAAATAATACATTAAATAGCAATTAATACATGTTCCCCACGTCGGCATTAAATACTCGCAGGTATGACGTTATAAAGTAATGGGCACAGTAATGAATAACATAGGCTTAAGTAAAGTAAATCAGAAAATGTATCTGACTGACTTATATTGTAATCAGTCAGTTACCACTTTGTTCTGATCCGGCTTGCCTGATTACTGTTGACCTTACTAATTGTAGCCCCATCCTCAGTGTTTTCCCAACAATATCTCACTTATCTGATCTGGTATGACATGATCCTACCATATTAGTTGAAGTTCCCCCTTCAGTTATTATCTATTACATGATCAGTATCCAACTGATCTTGTCTTATCAGTTGAGTTTACTTTTTCAACTGATTTTTCTCTTCTGGTTAGTGTCTTAACCAACTGGTTTTGGAAACTAGTCCACCAAAGAATTCTGGTGCACTTTTTCCTAAGTCCAGAAGCCCTAACTCAACTGACAGTTCTCTGAATCTGACTTCAGCTAGTGGTTTGGTTAAGATATCAGCTCTTTGCTTATCAGTATGGACCTTTTCCATTCCGATGTTCTTCTTTTCCACATGATCTATGATAAAGTGGTGTCTGATGTCCACGTGCTTGCATCTTGTATGTAAATTTGGATTATGAGTAATTGCAATAACACTATTATTGTCATAGAATATGGGTACGTTCGTAGCTACAATGTTATAATCCCTTAGCCGCTGACTAAGCCAGAGCAGTTGGGAGCAACAGCTTCCTGCGGCCATGTATTCTGCTTCAGTAGTGGATGTGGCAACAGATGTGTGTTTCTTTGAGAACCAAGAGATCAGTTTGCTTCCTAAGAACTGACAGGTACCTGAGGTTGACTTTCTGTCTATTCTGCAACCTCCATAATCAGAATCAGAATATCCACTAAGATCTAGATTATCATCTGACGGGTAAAATAAACCAAGGTTTACTATCCCCTTCAGATACTTAAGAATCTGCTTAGCTGCTTCCAGGTGGCTTTGCATTGGGTTTGCCTGAAATCTGGCACATACACCTACTACGAAGGTTATATCTGGTCTGCTGGCAGTTAGGTATAACAATAATCCAATGAGAGCTCTATATTCCTTCTGATTAGTTTTTTGACCATTTTCATCTAGATCCATCTTGAATGAAGTCATCATAGGAATTCTAGCAGTCTTGCAGTTTTGAATTCCAAACTTAGTCAGCAAGTTCCTTATGTACTTTGCCTGACAGATGAATATCCCTTCAGTTCCTTGTCTGACTTGAAGCCCTAGAAAGTAGTTCATCTGACCCATCATGGACATTTTAAATTTCCCTTGCATCAGTTTGCTGAACTTCTCACATAAGCTCTTGCTGGGAGATCCAAAAATGATGTTGTCCACATAGATCTGAACCATCAAAATGTCTTCACCATCTTGTATTCTGAACGTAGTTCTGTCTATGATTCCTTTAGTGAATCCACTGTCTATCAAGAACTGAGATAGTGTATCATACCAAGCTCTAGGAGTCTGTTTAAGGCCATAAAGAGCTTTTCTTAAACGGTACACCTGGTTGCCTGTTTCAAAGCCAGGAGGTTGTTTGACATAAACTTCCTCCTCTAGTACCCCATTTAAGAATGCACTCTTTACATCCATCTGATACACAGTAAACCCTCCGTGGGCAGTATATGCCAGAAATAGCCTAATGGCTTCCAGACGAGCGACTGGTGCAAAGGTCTCATCATAATCAATTCCTTCTGATTGTGAATAACCCTTCGCAACAAGTCTTGCCTTATTTCTGGTTATGACATTTTTCTCATCTCTCTTGTTCTTGAAAACTCACTTAGTGCCAATCACATCTTGATGAGTTGGCCTGTCTACCAGTTCCCAAACTTGATTCCTTTCGAACTGCCCTAGTTCTTCTTGCATGGTTAGAATCCAGCTGGCATCTTGTAAATCTTCTTCTAGTGTGGTAGGTTCCTTCAAAGACATATAACAACAATACATAACACTTTCACCAACCTGATGTCTAGTTTGGACTCGGGCAATATGATTGCCGATTATCTGGTCAGTCGGATGGTTTTTCAACCAAGTCCTTCTTTCCTGATTTATATCAGTTTGGACATCATCATCCTCATCTGATATTGAGTCACTAGAGGTTGGGAGAAGTACATTAATAGGATCCACTTGGCATGGACATGTCTCAGTTGATGTTGGAATCATCATAGGCTGATGCCTGTCCGCCGGAACATCAGGTGTTCCCCCTGAACCAGATGGTTCAGTTGTTACTGTCTCAGCTGTACCAGCTTCTTCATCGACAATTGTACGTACCTTAGGGTCTGACTGACCTGGTGAATCTTCAAGATCAAAGTTAGGAACATACACTGTAACGCGATCTGATTCCTTTTCTTTGATGCTTAACTGATCCATTTTTTGAGCATCAGGTACATCTTGTTCTGGTACGACTCGTTCTGAGGCAGATTTCTCCTTATCAGACGTTGACTCATTAAAGACCACATGAGATGTTTCTTCCACAACCAGAGTTCGCCTGTTGAACACCCTGAAAACCTTGCTGGTTGAGGAATATCCTAAGAATATTCCCTCATCTGACTTGGCCTCAAAGGTTTTCAACTGACTCTTCCCATTGTTGTGAATGAAAAACTTGCACCCAAAAATATGAAAGTAAGAAACACGAGGTTTTCTGCCCTTCCACAGTTCGTAAGGTGTTTTGAAGTGAATCTTAGTAAGAGAACATCTGTTCTGAGTGTGGCATGCATTGTTGATTGCTTCTGCCCATAAACAGTTTTGAGTTGCATGTTCAGCCAACATTGTGCGAGCAGCTTCTTTGAGTGTTCTGTTTCTCCGTTCTGCTACACCATTATGTTTTGGTGTTCTGGCGGCTGATGTCTCATGATGTATACCAAACTTAGTGGAAAAATCAGTTATAAAAGAGTTCAGGAACTCTGTACCTTTATCTGATCTAATTTTTACAATGCTGACACCCTTCTCATTCTGCAATCTTTTGAGCAGCTCAGATATCTTTGTTGTAGTTTCATTCTTCTTATACAAGAATACAACCCAGGTGAACTTGAAATAATCATCCACGATTACTAGAGTGTATTTGCGTCCGCTGAAACTAAGTTGTGTAACTGGTCCAAAAAGATCCATGTGGAGCAGTTGCAATACTCTGCTGGATGGTGGTGAAGGAATCCTTTTGAATGAAGCATTGGCTTGCTTTCCCTTCTGACATGCGACACATGTATGATCCTTAGAGAAAACTTCATTCGGGAGCCCTTCAACCAAGGACATCATTTGTTGGGAAATTTGTAGTTTTGATGAAAGTTCCAAAACAGATTGTAATAGGACCAGTCAGACCTGTTAGCTGAATGATGACTTAGAATCAGGATAGGATGACCAGCTGACATGTATAGACAGCTGATGAAATAGATAGATCACATATTGAGGGAGAACTCAATATGTATAGGTTAAGTCTTGAAGAAGATCAGAAGATCAGACAAGTCAAAAGATCAGAAGATCAGACAAGTCAGATAGTCAGATAATCAGGTGAAGATATGAAGCTGAAGAATCAGAAGACCTGAAGATCAGATGATTACCAGAAGAACAAGACCAGAAGACCTACATTAGAAGAATGAAGGAGAGTCTGCTAAGTTGTGCTAAGAAAACTTGCATCAGAAGACTCAATCAGGTAGACTGATCAGTTTTATCAGACCAGGTCCGCTCATATTAGGTGACAACTAAAGATTCACCAAGTCATACGAGTCAATTAGACAAGAAGAATGTCCACCTTTGTTGGTAAAGCAAACACTGAATAAGTGTACTTGTTAACCAATAAGAGCAAAACACGTATGTATGGAGCTGACAATGTGGGAACACAACAAATCTTATACCCAAACCAAAAGTTAAGTTAAGTTTGTTTAGCAAGATTTCAGACTCCCTGCTGATAGGGAAGAGTGGATGTAGGACAGGTTGTCCGAACCACTATAAAAATCTGGTGTGCCTTATCTGATTTACCTGCTTTACACTTTGCACACTACTTGTTAAAATATTACATGCATATTCTGAGTCTGGATCAGATTTGCATCAAACAACTGATCTGATCAGTTTGACACTTTTTCATCTGATTCAAAATAGATAACTTAGAATTTTGATTTAACAAAACTAGTTTTTCACACGGGTAAATTTTAGCTTCCGCACATCAGTTAAACTGATAGACGCCGAACTGATCTGCCTCAGGCGATCAGTGAGTTGGATATCAGTCCAAACTGACTTACACGCACTCTGATCAGGAAACTTGCTTATCACACTTGATCTCACGCAAAAGTTTTCAGAAGTCTATTCACCCCTCCCCTCTAGACTTCTGCCCTCACGAAAACTCGTTCGGGACCTACAAGTGGTATCAGAGCAATGGTTCTATGGACCACTGGCTTTGAGTATCATCGGTTCTTGAGGAAGAACCATTGTGGTCACTTGAACAGACCTTGAAAAACCTGTTTTTAAAAACTCACCTGTTTCCAAAACTCACATTCAACATTGATAATACTTTGGGTATGTATCATGATCTGCCTAAGTTTTCTATTGATGAGTATGCTGACTGGACCATACTCATGAGCAACCATCTGGGTGCGATAAGCAGCAGAATGATGGAAGTTCTTGAACAAGGACCCATCATTGTTGGGGAATTAATTTTCCGGATCTATTCGGGATGAATATTTAAATACAAATTTAATTCTAACAATTATTATTAGCATGACTTAACCCATATTAATTCAAATAATAATTCAATAACAAATCATGCATATAAACAGTTCACGTAAATCCTACGCATGCGGAATTACTACGAGTTTACGTGAACTTACCTCTTGGAATGGCAATGGACTCGTCGATGAAAACACACCAAAAAGCCTTCCCAAGTATTCCCTAGTCCTTGTTCGACAATCCGGTGGAAGGAAGCTCGCGAACAATTAAGAAAAGGAAAAATAAAATTTGTTGCACCACCTTTGTGGATTTACTAATTTTTCCAGCACATGGAATTTTACATGGGAATGAAACATTCATCCATTATTTATAGAGGGGGTTGGACGATTTTTAGTGATTAAAATAATATGGAAAAATCTTTTTCTTGATCTCCAAGAAATCTTGAATATATCTCCTATATTCTTTTCTCCATAATTAAAATATTTCACAAAAATCCCACCTCATCTTGTTATGGCAACATTTTCGAAAATCAAGAGAAAAGAATCCAAGATTTGGATCTTCTTGAATTTATGAGATATACTTGTATTTCAAGAAATACATATCTTACATAATATCTTTTCAAGAAAATCAAGAAAATCTTTCTTTTCCTTCATTATCAAAAATTTCGAAAATTTCATATGAATAACCAAGTGGGAGATTTCTTGAATTTAATGAGATAATCTTGTATTCCAAGAATACATATCTTCATTCCATAACAAAATTCAAAGAAAATCTTTCTCCCCTTTTATCCATAATTTTCGAAAAAAACAAGGAAAAATAGGCAACAAATTTATTTTATTTTTAAACTCCTTTTTTCAGTTATTGGACTTTATCTTGGGCTACTTAGGGGGCCTTTAGGAGAATTAAGATTGGACCTTCCAATGGATCTTGAATTATCAATATTGAGCCACAATATTATTCAAGCCCATAAATATTAATTAATCCCACTACATAATTAATATTGCACTATCCATCTTAACCCATATTACAATTAATATGGCTTCCGGTTATTATTTCCCGTGTTTAAGATTATCTAGCCCATTAATTAATTCAAGCCACTGAAATAGCTTTCCATTAATTAATATCTTTTATCCTTGGTAAAGGAACGGTTCAACATTATTATCCATACCGGAAACTAGTTCCACTTGCAAGATTTGGTATGATAAAACTTATGAACCTCCCAAGGGGCAAATCGAACAAGCGTACTTGCACACGATTCTCCGTATTAAGTCTTAGCAATCGCATGTGACCAATAATATTGCCCAAGATATAGGGTATTGAATCTCATTGATTCTCTTCCCGTAATAAGTCAAAGCAATAGTTACTAGCCACACACAATCCTATTTAAGGGACGAAAATTAAGAAATAACTAACCACTGAGGTCTAATTCTTCCTAGTTCAGTTCTGAAGAATTTGTCCTCCTGTAGGTCCTCTTCAATGCATCAGTCATGCACTAGTGTAATCTCTTGGTCAAGACAAACCAATCTGAGCCTTACACTACAACCTTTCACGATGGATTGTTCATTTCCATCTAGGTCGTGAATGGTGTACTTTTAGTTACAAGGAACTGTTAATTTAATCTTCTGTGATCTGGTACACTAAATTAACTACAATGTAACAAGTACTATTTATTGAACAGTTATGCAGTAAATATATGTAACATTCGATGATATTTAAAGCATCAGTGATAAATAATTTATTTCAGTAAATAAGTCCGAAATTCAGTTAGTCTGATTATACAAAGTAAAAGCATACTTTCCAGTATAATCCCAACAATCTCCCACTTATACTCAAAGTCTATTTTTAAGTATACATCAGCATGTCTCGTGTAGTTCCTAATACGTGACATCTAATGTCACCTACACGAACCTAATAATGTCTCCCACTTATACTCAAAGCAGATTGGCAACGGTCTTGACACCCATTCCTTTAACATGTCTCTCGAATGTATTATGAGGCAGACCCTTTGTGAATGGATCAACTAGGTTGTCTTCCGACGCGATCTTTGCCACCTCTATATCTCCTCTCTTAACGATTTCTCGTATAAGATGGTATTTCCTTTCAATGTGTTTGCTGGCCTTGTGGGCTTTTGGTTCCCTTGAATTTGCAACTGCTCCGGCATTATCACAATAAACAGTGATTGTGCTGGGCAAATTCGGAACCACATCCAAGTCCACTAGGAAATTCTTGAGCCAAACCGCTTCTTTCGCTGCCTCGCAAGCAGCTACATATTCAGCTTCTATGGTAGAATCTGCGATGCATTTATGCTTAACGATTCTCCATGTCATGGCTCTTCCCCCCATGTAAAACACACTATCGGAGGTAGATTTTCTGGAATCTAAGTTTGATTGGAAATCCGAGTCCGTGTAGCCGATGGGGATTAGACTATCTGACTGATAAACCAACATTCTATCTCGAGTTCTTTTCAGATACTTCAGAATGTTTTTAACTGTCGTCCAATGTTCCTTCCCCGAGTTACTTTGATATCTTGCCACCATGCCAACGACAAAGCAGATATCCGGTCTCGTACACAGCATTACATACATAAGGCTTCCGACAGCCGAAGCATAAGGAATGCCTTTCATGTCATCTATCTCCTTTTGTGTCTTAGGGCACATTTCCTTGGATAGATGGATTCCATGCCTGAAAGGTACGAAGCCTTTCTTGGAATCCTGCATGCTGAATCGTTTCAAGACAGTATCTATGTATGAAGATTGCGATAAGCCTATCATCATTTTCTTGCAATCTCGAGTGATCTTGATCCCAAGGATGTGCCCGGCTTCCCCTAAGTCCTTCATATCAAACTGTTTTGAAAGCCATGCCCTTACGTCTGATAACACCTTTACATCATTTCCAATGAGCAGAATGTCGTCTACGTATAGTACTAAGAATACCAATGCAGTTCCGACACACTTTTTATACACACAACTTTCAAACTTGTTTTGATCAAACCCGTAAGACTTTATAACATGATCAAAACATTGGTTCCAAGCTTTGGATGCCTGTTTGAGTCCGTAAATGGACTTCATGAGCTTACAAACTAGGTGCTCTTGGCCCTTTCAATGAAGCCTTGGGGTTGTTGCATATAGATTTCCTCATCAAGACTTCCGTTAAGGAAAGCTGTCTTGACATCCATTTGCCAGATTTAAAAAATGAGATGTGCAGCTATCGACAAGAGAATCCGGATGGACTTGAGCATTGCTACAGGTGAAAAGGTTTCCTTATAGTCGATCCCTTCTTTCTGAGTATAACCTTTCGCCACAAGCTTTGCCTTGAAGGTTTCCACCTTCCCGTCCGGTTCCCTCTTTCTCTTGTATACCCACTTGCAACCAATGGGTTTGACCCCATTAAGTTGTTCGACTAGCTCCCACACTCTGTTATGATCCATAGACCCCATTTCTGCTTTCATTGCCTTTTGCCAAGAAACCGCATCCTTGTCTTGGATTGCCTCATCATATGTCCATGGGTCTGATTCATCTTGTCTGGGAATCAAGTCCGAGGACTCTCCTATCCCCATGAATCTCTCGGGCTATCTTACAACCCTCCCACTACGACGAGGTTCCGGTTGTGAAAGTGTGTCGTTTGGTATATCATCTTGTACAATTGGCAATGAAGTTAGCCCCCTTAGCTCACTTAAGGTAATCTCACTTCTGGGTCTTCTTTCATTCATATAATCTTCCTCCAAAAATCTAAAGTGGGTGCTTATTACCACCTTTTGATCTTTGGGACCATAGAACATACACCCTTTTGTTCCCTCGGGGTATCCTATAAACAACCTTAATTCTGATCGAGGAACCAATTTCCTGGCTTCCTTGTCCAACACGTAGGCCGGACACCCCCAAATTCTCATGTGTCTCAAACTAGGCTTGCGCCCGGTCCACAATTCTTTGGGAATTTTGGGAACCGATTTGGATAGCACCAAGTTCAGAATGTAAGCCGCTGTTTCCAAGGCATGACCCCAGAATGACTTGGGAAGATCCACATAACACATCATTGATCTAACCATTTCCAAAAGAGTTCTGTTTCTTCGCTCTGCAACCCCGTTTTGTTGAGGGGTTCCGGGTACAGTCAGCTGGGATGTAATCCCTTCATCTGACAGGTAGTTCAAAAACTCATCGCTGAGGTACTCGCCTCCAGGATCGGATCGTAGAGACTTGATACGTTTTTCCCTATGATTCTCTGCTTGAGCCTTAAATTCTTTGAATTTCTCAAAGGTCTCAAATTTATGCTTCATAAGGAAAATATAACCGTACCTTGAGTAGTCATCAATAAAAGTGACGAAATACTCGTAACCTCCTCTTGCCATGGTTGACATTGGACCACATACGTCTGTGTGAACGATTTCTAACATTTCTTTGGCTCTATTCCCCTTGGCTCCGAATGCCCTCTTGGTCATTTTACCCTCCAAACATGATTCGCAGGTTGGAATTGGTTCAACTTGGAGAGACTCTAGTGAACCGTCTTTCACCAACCTTTGGATCCTCTTTGGATTAATATGTCCCAATCTTAGATGCCATAGAAGTGTTTCGTTCACATCTGATGAATGTTTTCTTTTACCGGAAACAGTTGATGTGTTATAGGATGCATTTTGTGAGTGATGTGCACACTTAATTGTATGGAGATTACTTGACCAATGTCCCATAACAGATACACTCATCATTTCAAGAAATGATGTCATTCTTATTAGAAGAAACTTAGTGCCCTTTAATAGAATTTTAGAAACTGGAAGTGAATTCTTTCTAAAACTGGGAACATAAAGATAATCTCTTAAAAAAACTTTATCTTCAAAAGACAGGAGCACTTCTCCCACTGCTTTAACCACTACTCATGTAGCACTGCAATATCTGCTACTTACGTAGCATTGCAATAACCGTTACTTACGTAGCATTGTAATATCTGCTACTTACGTAGCATTGCAATAACCGCTACTTTCGTAACATCGCCCAGTGTGATGAGGATCTCACTCCCACTAAGTTGTTGGATCAATTTGAACCCGTGAAGCAAACATGATTAGTGGATCTCGTATCAACTGCCCTGAATGAGAAGTATACGCCGTTAAACAAGCTTCAACAATTAGTGAGTGAGAACTACCTTTCTTTCCGTCCCTTTTGGGGTTGGAACAGGCAAACCTCCATTGTCCTCTTTCACCGCAGCTTAAGCACTTCCTCTTTGGATTTTTCCTTGACACCACAAGCATTCCTCATCTTACCATTGCCTTTGGCAACAGTTGAGTTTGATTGCTTATGACTCTTGGTCCTCTTCTTTTTCTTACCATCCCTTGGCCTAGAAAATGAAGACGAACCACTTGCCGTCAAAGCTTGAGTTTGGTGTCCCATCAACATCTCTGTCGAGACCAAAGCTTGCAACAAATTGGCTAGCGAGGCCAAAATGCTCAGAAACCTTTGGGCAGAGAGTGAAGTACCAAATTCATCTGAGTCCCCAGATTATAATCTGCACTCAGAACCTCAAGTTTGTTCAGATGGGCCATCAATTCTGAGGACGTAATCCCTTACAGGTTTGTCCTCCACCATTTTTAGCGATGACATCTCTCGCAAGGTGATCTGACGGGTCCCGCATTTTTGACCCGTCAGTTGGCTCATCTGATTTTGGTGTGTCAAGAATCCACTTGTGCTTTTGTGCAGTTAGGACAATTATAATTTTTCGTTTCCAATCAATATAGTTTCCATACATATTGTATTGACTTTAAGTATATTAACAGTGGATTAAAAGGTTACGATATGCTGAACTGAAATAAATAACTATATGCCTAAGCACAGATATATCACAAGGTTCGATCACATGTTTCATATTAAAATCTCAAAAAAATATGAACATGCATCAGCCAACATCTCAAAACAGTTTAAATAAGCCACGTGGGGTGGGTCATTATTTAAACACATTCAAGCAGGTTACAAACAAGAACAGTTACAAACCTTTAATGTCTAGTTTAATAGTTGGCTCCCACTTGACCAATATAAAATTGACAGGGACTTTGGGGAAGTATATGCATATCAATTTTATACCTAAGTAATAACCATGATTAAATACAGAATTATTATTTCGCTTTGAACGAGCCTCGTGGGGAGGGTCATCATCGCCACTAGTAATAATCCACAATCATCCGTTTGGAATTTATTCATGTGAAAGCTATCTTTTGACCGTCCCGTGGGGGGAATTTCTCCAAAAGAATTCACAAATAAATAAATCATGGAGGTCAATAATTAATTCAATTTTATTATCCGGAATAAAATTGTCAATTAATTGTTTAAACATACTTAGTAATTTTTGAAAGTGAGATTTTTCAAAACATTTTCTCATGAATCGCAAATTTAAACTCAATTTAAATAAGCATAAATAATGCATAAACATCAAGACAAAAATTAAACATATTGGGCACATTTATCCAATTGTCATGGTTAATTTTGTCATGTCTTGATCTTGAGAAATCGTCTTCATAGCCTTCATCGTTTGTCTCGAAAAGCTCCCACTTGACCGTCTTAGAAAAATGCCTTGTCAAGCCACGTCATCGACCATTTCGCTCAAAAAAGCCGCCGCGCCGCGCGATGCCGCGATGCCCACGCCCATCTCTCTTCTTCGCCGCAGCCTCTCGTCTCATCGCCCACCCATGTCCTACTGAAGTCGCCAGCAGCGCTCGGGCGGTGTGGCATTGTTTCACATCGCCCAGTCGCCTATCCAGATCAGAGCTCGGCCCCTCCTCTCGCCCCACGCCCATGCTTTTGCCAAAGTCCATGTCGTATCGTGCCTCTCTTAACACATTTCACGCGATGCCGTTACTACTGCTTTTTTTTTGGATCCCGTCTTTGAATTCTTCGTTTCTGCCTCCATTTTCCGATCCGGTTATAATTTATTTACAAAATAAATAAACCTAGATCTAGACTAGTCTATTACATTGATCAAATTAAACAAATACCAATCTACTCGTGGATTTTCTCACGAGGCAAAACGAATTCGAACGAATCGAATTAAAAAACCACAATTTATATGCATGCATAAATAAACACATTAAATTTCATGACAATTGGATACCTGCAAAAAAGATCTAGCAATTCTACTATCCAATTTCAAATTTAATGAAAATGAATTAAATTATAATTTAAAATTCAGAGCCCGAAACCGAGGCTCTGATACCAGTTGTTGGGGAATTAATTGCCCGGATCTATTCGGGATGAATATTTAAATACAAATTTAATTCTAACAATTATTATTAGCATGAATTAACCCATATTAATTCAAATAATAATTCAACAACAAATCATGCATATAAACAGTTCACGTAAATCCTACGCATGCGGAATTACTACGAGTTTACGTGAACTTACCTCTTGGAATGGCAATGGACTCGTCGATGAAAACACACCAAAAAGCCTTCCCAAGTATTCCCTAGTCCTTGTTCGATAATCCGGTGGAAGGAAGCTCGCGAACAATTAACAAAAGGAAAAATAAAATTTGTTGCACCATCTTTGTGGATTTACTAATTTTTTCAGCACATGGAATTGTACATGCGAATGAAACATTCATCCCCTATTTATAGAGGGGGTTGGACGATTTTTAGTGATTAAAATAATATGGGAAAATCTTTTTCTTGATCTCCAAGAAATCTTGAATATATCTCCTATATTTTTTTCTCCATAATTAAAATATTTCACAAAAATCCCACCTCATCTTGTTATGACAACATTTTCGAAAATCAAGAGAAAAGAATCCAAGATTTGGATCTTCTTGAATTTATGAGATATACTTGTATTTCAAGAAATACATATCTTCCATAATATCTTTTCAAGAAAATCAAGAAAATCTTTCTTTCCCTTAATTATCAAAAATTTCAAAAATTTTATATGAATAACCAAGTGAGAGATTTCTTGAATTTAATGAGATAATCTTGTATTCCAAGAATACATATCTTCATTCCATAACAAAATT
Organism: Stenogyne calaminthoides; assembly: GCA_037126765.1. Lineage (NCBI taxonomy): Eukaryota > Viridiplantae > Streptophyta > Magnoliopsida > Lamiales > Lamiaceae > Stenogyne > Stenogyne calaminthoides. Next base: position 25,994,494 of record JBBCBC010000006.1, read on the forward strand.
CAAAGAAAATCTTTCTCCCCTTTTATCCATAATTTTCGAAAAAAACAAGGAAAAATAGGCAACAAATTTATTTTATTTTTAAACACATTTTTCAGTTATTGGACTTTATCTTGGGCTACTTGGGGGGCCTTTAGGAGAATTAAGATTGGATCTTCCAATGGATCTTGAATTATCAATATTGAGCCACAATATTATTCAAGCCCATAAATATTAATTAATCCCACTACATAATTAATATTGCACTATCCATCTTAACCCATATTACAGTTAATATGGCTCCCGGTTATTATTTCCCGTGTTTAAGATTATCTAGCCCATTAATTAATTCAAGCCACTGAAATAGCTTTCCATTAATTAATATCTTTTATCCTTGGTAAATGAACGATTTAACATTATTATCCATACCGGAAACTAGTTCCACTTGCAAGATTTGGTATGATAAAACTTATGAACCTCCCAAGGGGGCAAATCGAACAAGCGTACTTGCACACGATTCTTTGTATTAAATCTTAGCAATCGCATGTGACCAATAATATTGCCCAAGATATAGGGTATTGAATCTCATTGATTCTCTTCCCGTAATAAGTCAAAGCAATAGTTATTAGCCACACGCAATCCTATTTAAGGGATGAAGATTAAGAAATAACTAACCACTGAGGTCTAATTCTTCCTAGTTCAGTTCTGAAGAATTTGTCCTCCTGTAGGTCCTCTTCAATGCATCAGTCATGCACTAGTGTAATCTCTTGGTCAAGACAAACCAATCCGAGCCTTACGCTACAACCTTTCACGATGGATTGTTCATTTCCATCTAGGTCGTGAATGGTGTACTTTTAGTTACAAGGAACTGTTAATTTAATCTTCTGTGATCTGGTATCACTAAATTAACTACAATGTAACACGTACTATTTATTGAACAGTTATGCAGTAAATATATGTAACATTCAATGATATTTAAAGCATCAGTGATAAACAATTTATTTCAGTAAATAAGTCCGAAATTCAGTTAGTCTGATTATACAAAGTAAGAGTATACTTTCCAGTATAATCCCAACAACCATCACATATTACAACAACCCAGCTGAAGGAGGTGATCCAGAATATCCTACTGAGCCAGAATCAGAAAGAGTCTTTCACTAATGGATGCCGAGGAAAGGAAATTGTCCAATTTGGATACTGTGGCCAGACACATCATAATGAAGACGATGGACAAGATAACACGTGAAAAAATCAAGTATCTCAAGACTGCCAAGCAGATGTGGGATACTCTTGCAGAAATGTACGAAGGAAATGATCTGATTAAGGACAACAGATTGCAAGCTGAACTAGTAAAGTTTGAAAAACTCAAGATGCAGCCAAATGAAACTATAAATTAGCTCGATGGACGAATCACCATGTCAGTCAACAAGCTTCGTGAATTGGGATGACAAATGTTTGACAAAGATATCAACTACAAGATCTTGAGGTCCCTGACCAAGAAATGAGACATGAAAGTAATGGTGATAAAAGACTGCCAAGATATTGTGAAGATGAAGCCAAGCAACCTGTTTCTGAGCCTAAAAGCCCATGAGTTTGAAAGAGGCCAAGAAGAAGAAGACGAGTCGATTGTTGAAGCTACACCTACCACATCCAAAGCTGTTGCATTCAAGGCAGCTAGCAGCAGTTCAAAGTCTATTGAACCAATTGGAAATATCATGAGTCAGGATGAAGAGATTGCTTTGCTGAACAGAAAATTAGAAAGATCAAATGTTCAACTGGGAAAGTATCGGAAATTCTATAGAGATTATCAGAACAGCAGAGGAAGAGATAGGAGATCTACTGATAGATCACAAGAAATGAATTGTTCTGATGACAGAAGAGATGATTATAAAGATGACCAAGAAGAGAGATGATCGTTCTGATGATAGAAGAGACAACATATCAGACAGAAGGAATTCTGATTACAGGCAAATTGGGAAGTCACCTGACAGATCCTACAGAAGAAATGATTCACCTGGCAGAAGAAATTCCGTGGAACCTGGAACATGTTTCAACTGTCAGAAACTAGGTCACTACAGCGCAGATTGCCCTGACCTGAATCGAAAGAAAGATAAGATAAGCGGAACAGAAGAGAGCAAAGATACAGAGACATAAAAGCCATGGTTGCTGATACATCTGGGATAGATGACACTTATCTATCTTCAGATGATTCTGGTTACTCATCTGTAGAAGACTTCTGCCTGATGACCAATACTGATGATGTCTATGACTTCTGATGACGACATCTGCCTCATGGCCAAGGAATGCTGATCAAACTGAGGTAACTTCTAAAACTTCTGTGTTTTATGTTTCCACACCTATTGTGCTGAGCACACTTGCTGGAGAGATTGACTTGTAACTCTACAATTAGCAATTGCTTGATGATCTCTCTAATGCATTAGACTCTTATACAATAGAGGAAGCTGAGAACGATAAGCTAAGGGCTGAGAAGATTAGTCATGCTAAGGAAAATACCTTAAGAGAAGTAGCTGAACTGAAATCAGTTGATACTGTTCAGAAGATGACTGCAGAACTGGAGTTTCTGAAAGTCAGTTCTTCTTATTAGGGTAAACTGGTTAAGGAACAACAAACTATTAACAAGCAGCAAGCTGATGATCTCAAAATCCTCCACGCTAAGTTTGATGAACTCTTCTGACTGCATGAGAGTCTAAAACAAAGTGAGGACAATTTGCGAAAGAAAGTAGAAATTTTTGGAAAAGCTTCTAAAAATGTTGATGAAATAACAAGCTACTTTCGGAAGCTGACTGATAAGAAGGGTATTGGGTATGATAGCCCTTCTGGATCTTCTTATGTCCAACCTAGTTCACAATCTAAATGTGAATCTAGGAAGGTTTCTGGTCAAGATGCACAATATACCAAATTTGTATCTAAGAAGAGTAATAGACCTGCTGAACAGGAAAGGCGAATGCCTGATCAAAAAGGGAACAAAAATGGACCTCACCTGATCAAGCATCAACCGAGGAATCAACAGAAGAATCCTATTCTTCTGAAGAGACCTCAACCTGATCAGCAGATTAGGAATCAGAAAGAACAATCTCGCAAGGGAATGCCCAATCTGAGACCTAATCAGGTCAAGCTGCCTAACCAGCATGCTAAGGGTAAACTGCAGAAACCATTTGTGCAAAAGAGATATGAATCTTTTGATGGTAGTAGTCGTACCTATCCCTTCAATCAGAAATCCAGGATATCTGCACCTGAACCACACTGGATCAAAAGAAGACAGACCCATCAGAAAAATCCCAAGTCTTCTGATTCATCCAAGGTTCACACTGATAATCATACTAATCAAAATGCACATGAAGAGATGTATGATTATGTAGATGTGTATGGGAGACAAATTAGGCCTTCTAATCTCGATGATTACCATAGCAGTGCCTTGTTTGTTTGGATCCCGAAAGGTAACACTAACCCCTCAGGACCCAATCCTACAGGGGTACCTAAAACCTGATTTGACCAATAAAGGAGGTGTACAAGCAACTATCTAGTACATCGATAGTGGATACTCAAAGCACATGACTGGAAACAAACATCTCCTCAGTTCATACATAGAATAAGAAGGCCCACGTGTACTCTTTGGTGATGATAACTTTGGTTTTACCAGAGGATTCAGAACCTTAGAGAATGATGATGTACATGTTACTGGAGTCTTGTATGTCGATGGTTTGAAGCACAACCTATTATCGGTTTCACAATTCTGCGACAACGGATTCAGCGTTGAGTTCTCGACTGATCAATGCACTATCAAGAATCAAGCTACTCAACAGATTTTGCTAACTGGTTCCAGAAAGGGAACGATCTACACTGCAGATTGGAACAGTTGTCTAAGAAATGCATTCCTGATTGTTAAGAGTTCCAAATGCAGTAGTTGGCTCTGGCACAAGAGAATGAGCCATTTGAACTTTAAGACTCTTAACAAGATAGCAAAGATGTCCCTGGTTGAGGGTCTCCCGAATGAGGTATTCTCTAAGGATCAGACATGTGTCGCATGTCAGAAGGGAAAACAGGTTAAAGACTCATTTAAGGGGATCCCTGGACAAGCATCCAGCAGAGTACTGCAACTGCTCCACATGGATTTGTTTGGATCAGTTACACCACTTAGTTTCAGCGGACGCAAATACACTCTGGTAATCGTGTATGATTATTCCAAGTTTACCTGAGTTGTATTCTTATATAAGAAGAATGAAACTACAACAAAAGATACCTTAGCTGCTCAAGAGATTACAAAATGAGAAGGGTGTCAGTATTGTGAAAATCAGATCAGATAAAGGTACAGAATTTCTGAACTCTTTTATTACTGATTTTTGCACTTAGTTTGGTATACAACATGAAACATCAGCCGCCAGAACACCACAACAGAATGGTGTAGCAGAATGGAGAAACAGAACACTCAAAGAAGCTGTCGCACAATGTTGGCTGAACATGCAACTCCAAACCGCTTCTAGGCAGGTTATCAACACAGCATGTCACACTCATAACAGATGCTCTCTGACTAAGATTCACTTCAAAACACCCTATGAACTGTGGAAGGGCAGAAAACCTCGTGTTTCCTACTTCCATGTTTTTTGGGTGCAAGTGTTTTATTCACAACAATGGGAAGAGTCAGAGGAAAACCTTTGAAGCTAAGTCAGATGAGGGTATATTCTTAGGATATTCCTCAACCAGCAAAGCTTTCAGGGTGTTCAACAGACGAAACTTAGTTGTGGAGGAGACACCTCATGTGGTCTTTGATGAGACATCTTCTGAACAAGAGAAATCTGCCTTAGAACAAGCAGTACCAGATCAACCATACCTGATGATCAGAAAATTGATCAGTTAAGTATCAAAGAAAAAGGATCAGATCACGTAACAGTGTATGTTCCTAAACTTGATCTTAATGATTCGCCAGGTCAATCAGACCCTAAGGTACGTACAACTGTCAATGAAAAAGCTGGTACAGCTGAGACAGTAACAACTGAACCATCTGGTTCAGGGGGAACACCTGATGTTCCGGCGGACAGACATCAACCTATGATGATTCCAACATCAGCTGAGACTTGTCCATGCCAAGTGGATCCTATTACTGTACCACTCCCAACCTCCAGTGACTCAATATCAGAAGAGAATGACAATATCCAAACTGATATACATCAACAAAGAAGGACTTGGTTGAAGGACCATCCGACTGATCAGGTAATCGACAATCCTAATGCCCGAGTCCAAACTAGACATCAAGTTGGTGAAAGTGTCATGTATTGTTGCTATCTATCTTTGAAGGAACCTACCTCAATAGAAGAAGCTCTACAAGATGCCAGCTGGATTCTAGCTATGCAAGAAGAATTAGAGCAGTTCGAAAGGAATCAGGTTTGGAAACTGGTAGACAGACCAACTCATCAAGATGTGATAGGCACCAAGTGGGTATTCAAGAACAAGAGGGATGAGAATAATTTCATCACCAGAAATAAGGCAAGACTTCTTGCGAAGGGGAATTCACAATCAGAAGGAATTGATTATGATGAGACCTTTGCACCAGTCGCTCGCCTAGAAGCCATTCGGCTGTTTCTGGCATATGCTGCCCACGGAGGGTTTACTGTGTATCAAATGGACGTAAAGAGTGCATTCTTAAATGGGGTACTAGCGGAGGAAGTTTATGTTGAACAACCTCCTGGCTTTGAAAAAGGCAACCAGGTGTACCGTTTAAGAAAAGCTCTCTATGGACTGAAACAAGCTCCCAGAGCTTTTATGATATACTATCTCAGTTCTTGGTAGACAGTGGATTCACTAAAGGAGTCATAGACAGAACCTTGTTCAGAATAGAAGATGGTGAAGACATTAAGATGGTTCAGATCAATGTGGACGATATTATCTTCGGATCTCCCAACAAAAGCTTATGTGATAGATTCAACAAACTGATGCAAGGGAAGTTTGAGATGTCCAAGATGGGTCAGATGAATTACTTTCTGGGTCTTCAAGTTAAACAGAGTACAGAAGGGATATTCATCTGTCAGGCAAAGTACACTAGGAATCTGTTGGCTAAGTTTGGAATTCAGAACAACAAGGTGGCCAAAATTCCCATGATGACTGGATTCAAGATGGATTCAGATGAGAATGGTAAGAAAACTAATCAGAAAGAATATAGGGCTCCCATTGGATCTTTACTATACCTGACTGCCAGCAGACCAGATATAACATTTGCAGTAGGTGTATGTGCCATATTTCAGGAAAATCCGATGCAAAGCCACCTTGAAGCAGCTAAGCGGATTCTTAAGTATCTGAAGGGGACAATAAACCTTGGTTTATTCTACCAATCAGATGATAATCTAGAGCTTAGTTGGTATTCTGATTCTGATTATGGAGGTTGCAGAATAGACATAAAGTCAACCTCAGGTACATGTCAGTTCTTAGGAAGTAAACTGATCTCTTGGTTTTCAAAGAAACAGACATCTGTAGCTACATCTACTACTGAAGCAGAATACATGGTCGTAGGAAGCTGTTGTTCCCAACTGCTCTAGCTTAGTCAGCAGCTGAGGGATTATAACATTGTAGCTACGAATGTGCCCATACTTTGTGACAGTAATAGTGCTATTGCAATTACCCAGAATCCAGTTCTACACACAAGATGCAAGCATGTGGATGTCAGATATCATTTTATAAGAGATCATGTGGAAAAGAAGAATATCAGAATGGAAAAGATCCATACTGATAAGCAGAGAGCTGATATCTTAACCAAGCCACTAACTGAAGTCAGATTCAGAGAACTATCAGTTGAGTTAGGGCTTCTGGACTTAGGAGAAGATGCACCAGAATTCTTCGGTGGATTGGTCTCTAAGACCAGTTGGTTAGGAAACTAATCAGAAAAGAAGGATCAGTTGAGTAGTGGAACCTCAACTGATCAGGGAGAATCAGTCAAGGACTGATCAGAAACAGGGATATCAGTTGAAGGGGGAACTTCAACTGATCAGATAGGATCAGAAGTAACCTGATCAGAAAAGTGGGACATTGATGGGAATATACTAAGGATTAGACTACCATCAGTAAGGTCAACAGTAATCAGGAAAACCAGATCAGAACAAAGTGGTAACTGACTGATTACAATATCAGTCAGTCAGATACGTTTTTGATTTATTTTTATATACGTCTATGCTAATCTATGCTAGTTATTACTGTACCCATTACTTTGTGACGTCATGCCTACAAGCATTAAATGCGGTCGTGAGGTTTTGTATTAAATACATTTATTGCGAGTTTTTAAGTCCAAAAGTCTGCAGTTTTAAATCCTTGACCGCACGATTTAATTATTTTTCAATCGCTTAATCTTGACCGTCCTATTATAACACGGATACTCAAGTACCTTAAAAAATTTTCGTGCAAAACTTTCCCTCCCACCTTTTTGAAACCCTAACACCCTTTTTTTTCTAAAACCTTTCACATTTTCGTATCCATACACGCAAACTTATCCAGAAAGTTTCTCAATTTTCGACATTCATCCAGCGATTAAAACTCATTTCAAAATCTACAAATCGCTTTTCTGGTAATTTGTTTACTTTTAATTTATTGATTATGAATAATATGCACTAGGGTTATAGGTTTTATATGCATGTGTTATATTGATTCATTTGTTCATGGTATATTTATGCTTAACCTTTGAAAACTATGCACAATATGCATATTTGGGGATATTACTTATGCAAATATTTAACATATTGCCTACTGCATTTTGCGCTGATTGGAACTTAATAGGGTTTGGAAAACCTAACTTAGGATGTATATGTATTTGCAGAAATGGCAACTTCAAAAGCAACCCCTGAAGTTTGCGATTATGCATCAATGGTAAAGGAGATTGTTGACGAAAAATATGTTGATTTCACAACAACAACACATCTAGAATCTCTGGAAATTCTTGATTGTCTTCGTCAAAGTGGGCTAGAGCAATTTTGCTACAGACATCTGGACAATGTCGCCGTCATTGAGTCCCTGGAATTCTTGAGGAAATTAAAGGAGACGGATAACAAGGAACTCTATTCGTTTGTTGGGGGAACAAGAATAGATGTCTCAAATGATGATCTGCAAAGGATCTTTGCCCTACCAGCAGGAAGGAACACTCCCGATGAGTTAACGGTTGGAATGACGGAGAAAGGAATACCTTGAAAAGGTGCTTCTGCGACCTGCCAACATTGGGAACATTACAAATGTTAAACTAGCTTCCGCACATCAGTTGACCTGATAGACACCGAACTGATCTGCTTCACAACAATCAGTAAGTTGGATATCAGATCGTACTGATTCTCACACGCACTCTATCAGCACTTATCTGTCAATACACATTGATCACGAAAAAGTTTTAAGTATCATCGGTTCTTGAGGAAGAACCATTGTGGTCACTTGAATAGATCTTTGAAAAACCTGTTTTAAAACTCATCTATTTTTTAACTCACATATTCAGCATGGATAACACATCTGGGATGTATCATGATCTGCCAAAGTTCTCCATTGAAGAGTATGCCGACTGGACCATTCTCATGAGCAACCATCTGGGTGCGATAAGCAACAGAATGATGGAAGTTCTTGAACAAGGACCCATCACCATTAATTATATCAACCCACCTGAAGGAGGTGATCCAACACATCCAACTGGAGCAAGAATCAGAAAGAGTCCCTCACTGATGGATGCTGAAGAAAGGAAATTGTCCAATCTGGATACTGTCGCCAGACATATTATCATGAAGACGATGGACAAGATAACTCGTGAGAAGATCAAGTATCTAAAAACTACTAAGCAGATGTGGGACACTCTTGCTGAGATATGTGAAGGAAATGATCTGATTAAGGATAGCTGACTGCAAGCTGAACTTGTGAAGTTTGAGAAACTCAAGATACTACCAAATGAAACATAAATCAGCTTGATGGAAGAATCACCATGTCTGTTAATAAGCTTCATGAACTAGGATGAGAAATGTTAGATAAAGACATCAACTACAAGATCTTGAGGTCCCTAACCAAGAAATAGGACATGAAAGTAACTGTGATAAAAGATTGCCAAAATATTGCGAAAATGAAGCCAAGCAACCTGTTTCTCAGTCTAAAGGCTCATGAATTCGACCTGATTGAAAGGGGTCAAGAAGAAGACGAGTCACCTACTGAAGGTGCACCAACCACGACAAAAGTTGTTACATTTTAGGCAACTAGTAGCAGTTTAAGATCAACTGAACCAGTAGGGATTATCGTAAGTCAGACTGAACAGATTGCTTTGCTGACCAGAAAGCTTGAACGATCCAATGTTCAACTGGGTAAGTATCGGAAATTCTACCATGACTACAAAAAAAGCAGAGGAAGAGATAGGAGATCTACTAACAGATCACAAGAAAGATCGTTCTGATGACAGAAGAGACGATCGGAGAGATGATCGTTGAGATGACCGAAGAAATGATCACAAGGAAGACAGACAAGATGAAAGATCAGATCGAAGAGATTCTGATTATAGGCAAACTGGTAAATCTCCTGATAGATCATATAGGAGAAGGGAATCACCTGGGAGAAGAAATTCCTGTTGGGTAATTAATTGCCCGGATCTATTCGGGATGAATATTTAAATACAAATTTAATTCTAACAATTATTACTAGCATGAATTAATCCTATATCAATTCAAATAATAATTCAACAACCAATCATGCATATAAACAGTTCACATAAAACCTAATCATGCGGAATTACTACGGGTTTACGTGAACTAACCTCTCGGAGTGACAACCGTTGAGAAGATGGATCCCGTTCACACGAGACACCAAAAGGTTTTCTCAAGTATTCCCTTATCATTGTTCAACAATCCGGTGGCAGGAACTCGCGAACAATTTAACAAAAAGGAAAAATAAAATTATGTTGCAACACCTTTGTGGATTTCTAATTTTTCCAACATATGAAATTGCACTTGCGAATGAAACATTCATCCCCTATTTATAGAGGGGTGTTGGTCGAAAATTTTTGTGCATGAATAAGATGGGAAAATCTTTTCTTGATCTCCAAGAAATCTTGAATATATCCAATATATTCTTTTCTCCATATTTAAAATATTCCACAAAAATCTCAACTCCTCTTGTTATGGTATTTTCGAAAAAATAAGGAGTAGGAATCCAAGATTTGGATCTTCTTGAATTTATGAGATATTCTTGTATTCCAAGAATACATATCTTCCATAATATATTTTCAAGAAAATCAAGAAAATCTTTCCTTCCTTATTTTCTTCATAATTTTCGAAAATTTTAATATAAATAACCAAGTGGGAGATTTCTTGAATTTAATGAGATAAACTAGTATTCCAAGAATACTTATTCTCATTCCATAACAAAAACCAAAGAAAATCTTTCTCCCTCTTTTATTTATTATTTTTGAAATATTGGAAAAATAGGCAACAATAATTTATTTTATTTTAAACACCTTTTTCATTTATTGGACTTTATCTTTGGGCTACTTGAGGGGCCTTTAGGAGAATTAAGATTGGACCTTCTAATGGACTTTGAATATCTAATATTGAGCCACAATATTATTCAAGCCCATAAATATTAATTAATCTCACTACATAATTAATATTGCACTATCCATCTTAACCCATATTACTGTTAATATGGCTCCCGGTTATTATTCCCCGTGTTTAAGATTATCTAGCCCATTAATTAATTCAAGCTACTGAAATAGCTTTCCATTAATTAATATCTTTTGTCCTTGGTCAAGGAACGTTTCAACATTATTATCCATACCAGAAACAAATTTCACTTGCAAGATTTGGTATGATAAGTCTTATGAACCTCCCAAAGGGACAAATCAAACGAGCGTACTTGCACATGATTCCTTGTATTAAATCTTAGCAATCGCATGTGACCAGTAATATTGCCCAAGATATAAAGTATTGAATCTCATTGATTCTCTACCCCGTCATAAGTCAAAGCAATAGTTACTAACCACACACGATCTTATTTAAGGGACGAAGATTAAGAAATAACGAACCACTGAGGTCTAATTCTTCCTAATTCAGTGCTGAAGAATTTATCCTCCTGTAGATCCTATTCAGTGCATTAGTCATGCACTAGTGTAATCACTTGGTCAAGACAAACAAATCTGAGCCTTACACTTCAACCTTTCACGATGGATTGTTCATTTCCATCTAGGTCGTGAACAACGTACTTTTAGTTACAAGGGACTGTTAATTTAATCTTCTGTGATCTGGTATCACTAAATTAACTACAATGTAACATGTACTGTTTATTGAACAATTATGCAGTAAATATATGTAACATTCAATGATATTTAAAGCATCAGTGATAAATAATTTATTTCAGTAAATAAGACATAAATTCAGTTTGGTTATACAAAGTAAAAGCATACTTTCCAGTATAACACCAACAATTTCGTGGAACCTGGAGCATGTTTCAACTGTCAGAAACCAGGTCACTACAGTGTAGACTGCCCTGACCTAACTCCACAAGAAAGAGAAGATAAGCGGAATAGAAGAGAGCAAAAGTATAGAGACAGAAAAGCTTTGGTTGCTGATACTTCTGGTATAGATGATTCCTACCTGCCATCAGATGACTCTGGATACTCATCTTTCGAGGACTTCTGCTTGATGACAACAACTGATGATATCGATGATCTGATATTCTTATCTGATGACGATATCTGTCTCATGACCAAAGAAGCTAATCAAACTGAGGTAATTTCTAAACCGTTTGTGCTTTCTGTTTCCACACCTGTTGTGCTGAGCATACTTGCTGGAGAGATTGACCTGCAGCTCTATAATGAGTAATTGCTTGATGATCTCTCTAATGCAGTAGATACTTATACAATAGTGGAAGCTGAGAACGATTAGCTAAGGGCTGAGAACATTCAGCTTGTCAAGGATAAAACGGTAAGTAGAGATGCCGAACTGAAATCAGTCGAAACTATTCAGAATATGACTACAAAACTGGAGTTTCTGAAAGTCAGAACTTCTGATCAGGACAAGATGATTAAGGAACAGCAAGCTCTCAATCAGAAACAAGCTGATGATCTAAAATTTCTACAAGCTAAGTTTGATGAACTCTTCTGATTGCATGAGAGTCTAAAAATTAGTGAAGAAAGTTTACGAAAGAAAGTAGAAGTTTTCACAAACTCATCTAAGTCTGTTCAAAATTTGAACAACTACTATCGCAAGCCAACTGATAAGAAGGGTATTGGGTTTGAAGGTCCTTCTGGATCCTCATATGTCCAATCTGGTTCACCTTCAAAAAGTGAATCAAAGAAGATTTCTGGAAAAGATACAAATTATGTTAAATCTGTATCAAATAAGGGAAAAGGACCAGCTGATCAGGCAAGGCAAGTGTCTGGTAAGAAAGGGAACATAAATGAACCCCAACTGATCAGACATCAGCAGAGGAATCAACAGAAGAACTCAGTTCTTCTGAAGAGACTTTAGCCCAATCAGCAGACTAGGTATCAACCTAGACCATCTATAAGCGACAGGTCCCAAATTAAACCTAATCGGTCAAGTCATTTAACCAAAGATGCTAAAGGTAAACTGACTAAACCATATGTGCAAAGAAGATATGAATCTTTTGATGTAAGCAGTCGTACCTATCCCTTTAACCATAAATCTAGGACAGCTGCACCTGAGCCCCACTGGATTAAAAGAAGACAGACTTATAAGAAAAATCCAAAGTCTTCTGATTCATCCAAGGCTCACACTCATAACCATACTGATCAGAATGCACATGAAGAGATGTATGATTATGTAGATATTTATGGGAGACAAATCAGGTCTTCCGATCTTGATGATTATCATAGAAGTGTCCTGTTTGTTTGGATCCCGAAAGGTAACACTAACCCCTCAGGACCCAATCCTATTGGGGTACGTAAAGCCTGATCTGATTGCAGGTTCGCGTGGGTTTGACCAATAAAGGAGGTGCACAAACAACTATCTGGTACATCGATAGTGGATGCTCAAGGCACATGACTGACAACAAGCATCTCCTTAGTTCATACATAGAACAAGAAGGCCCACGTGTACTCTTTGTTGGGGAATTAATTGCCCGGATCTATTCGGGATGAATATTTAAATACAAATTTAATTATAACAATTATTACTAGCATGAATTAATCCTATATTAATTCAAATAATAATTCAACAACAAATCATGCATACAAATTCGTCACATAAATTCTACGCATGCGGAATTGCTAGGAGTTTACGTGAACTAACCTCTCGGAGTGACAACCATTGAGAAGATGGATATCCCGTTCACACGAACAAACCCAAAGAGCCTTCTCAAGTATTCCCTCGTCCTTGTTCAACAATCCGGTGGAAGGATGCTCGCGAACAATTAACAAAAGGAAAAATAAAATTATGTTGCACCACCTTTGTGGATTTCTATTTTTTCCAACACATGAAATTGGGAATGAAAAATTCATCCCTATTTATATAGAGGGGTGGTGGTCGAAATTTTGGTGAGGAATAAGATGGGAAAATCTTTTTCTTGGTCTCCAAGAAATTTTGAATATATCCCATATATTCTTTTCTCCATATTTAAAATATTCCACAAATATCCCACTTCCTTTTGTTATGGTCTTTTTTGAAAAATAAGGCCAAGATTTCCAAGATTGGGATCTTCTTGAATTTATGAGATATTCTTGTATTCCAAGAATACATATCTAACATAATATATTTTCAAGAAAATCAAGAAAATATTTCCTTCCTTATTTTAATCATTATTTTCGAAAATTTTACAAATAAATAGCCAAGTGGGAGATTTCTTGAATTTAATGAGATAAACTTGTATTCCAAGAATACTTATTCTCATTCCATAACAAAATTCAAAGAAAATCTTTCTCCCTCTTTATTTATTTATTTTCGAAAATTTAGGAAAAATAGGCAACAATACTTTATTTAATTTTAAACACCTTTTTCAGTTATTGGACTTTATATTTGGGCTACTTGAGGGGCCTTTAGGAGAATTAAGATTGGACCTTCTAATGGACCTTGAATTTCCAATATTGAGCCACAATATTATTCAAGCCCATAAATATTAATTAATCCCACTACATAATTAATATTGCACCATCCATCTTAACCCATATTACAGTTAATATGGCTCTAGGTTATTATTTCCCGCGTTTAAGATTATCCAGTCCATTAATTAATTTCAGCCACTGAAATATCTTCACTTTAATTAATATCTTTTTCCTTGGTTCAGGAATGGCTCAACATTATTATCCATACCGGAAAACTAATTCCACTTGAAAGATTTGGTATGATAAAACTTCTGAGCCTCCCAAGGGGACTAATCAAACAAGACGCACTTGCACACCGATTCTCCGTATTAAATCTTAGCAATCGTCATGTAACTAATAATATTGCCCAAGATACAAGGTATTGAATCACATTGATTCTCTACCCATCGTAAGTCAAAGCAATATTTATTAATTCCACACGATCCTATTTAAGGGATGGGGATTAAGAAATAACTAACCACTGAGGTCTAATTCTTCTGTATTCAGTCCTGAAGAATTTATCCTCATGTAGGTCCTCTTCAGCGCATCATAATGCACTAGTGCAATCTCTTGGTCAAGACAAGCCAATCTGAGCCTTGCACTTCAACCTTTCACGATGGATTGTTCATTTCCATCTAGGTTGTGAACTCTGTACTTTTAGTTACAAGGGACTGTTAATTTAATCTTTTGTGATCTGGTATCACTAAATTAACTACAATGTAACACGTACCAATTATTGAACAATTATGTAGTAAATATATGTAACATTCAATGATATTTAAAGCAACAATGATAAATAATTTATTTCAGCAAATAAACCCAAAATTCAGTCTGGTTATACAAAGTAAAAACATACTTTCCAGTATAACTCCAACACTCTTTGGTGACGATAACTTTGGTTTTACCAGAGGATTCAGAACTTTAGTCAATGATGATGTACAGGTTTCTGGAGTCTAATACGTCGATAGTCTAAAGCACAACCTGTTATCGATTTCACAATCCTGCGACAACGGATTCAGTGTTAAGTTATCAACTGATCAATGCACTATCAAGAATCGAGCTACTCATCAGATTTTGTTAACTGGTTCCAAAAAAGGTACGATCTACACTGCAGATTGGGATAGTTGCCCAAGAAATGCATGCCTGATTGTTAGAAGTACCAAAAGTAGCAGTTGACTCTGGCACAAGAGAATGAGTCATCTGAGCTTTAAAACTCTTAACAAGATAACAAGGATGTAGGTCCCGAACGGGTTTTCGTGACGGCATAAGTCTAGAGGGGAGGGGTGAATAGACTTCTGAAAACTTTTGCATGAGATCAGGTGTGATAAGAAAGTTTCCTGATCAGAGTGCGTGTAAGTCAGTTTGGACTGATATCCAACTTACTGATCGCCTGAGGGCAGATCAGTTCGGTATCTATCAGTTTAACTGATGTGCGGAAGCTAAATTTTACCAGTGTGTAAAACCAGTTTTGTTAAATCAGAATTCTGAGTTATCTGTTTTGAATCAGATGACAAAGTGTCAAACTGATTAGATCAGTTGCTTGATGCAAATCTGATCCAGACTCAGAATATGCATGTAATATTTTAACAAGTAGTGTGGAAAGTGTAAAGCAGGCAAATCAGATAAGGCACACCAGATTTTTATAGTGGTTCGGACAACCTATCCTACATTCACTCTTCCCTATCAGCAGGGGCACAACCTTAACCAATTAGACTTAGTTTAATGTGTTAGTCCAACACAATACAACAGATGTTTTAAGAGTTCTCGCTCAACCAATCCCAGAAATCAGAAACTAGAAACCCTAGTCTGAAATCTTGCTAAACAAACTTAACCTAACTTTTGGTTTGGGAACCTAACTTTTGGTTTGGGTATAAGATTTGTTGTGTTCCAAATGGAAATCTATCCTAGAGTTTGGGTAACCTAAAGCTAAAGGATAAGATTTCTATGCTAAGAACTATGTGATGAACACATAGAAAATATTCTTGATTTTGTGTTCTTCTTGCGGAAATTGTGGATAGCTTGAGCTTGATGATAACTTTCGTAACCTTACTATGAAGGTTTGATCCCATATATATAGGCAAAAATTCGAATTAGCCGTTGGAGAGCAATTCAAATTTCATTCTATTTAAGGTAGGATTGCAGGATGGATGTGACGTGCACAGGGATGGCATGGCTGAAAGCATGTAAGTTTGTCCTTTATAGTCGTTTGACTGTGATCCACCGAATCCCGCATTGTCAGTTCCGTACATACGTGTCTTGCTCTTATTGGTTCACAAGTACACTTATTCAGTATTTGCTTTACCAACAAAGGTGGACATTCTTCTTGTTTGAT
The DNA here is from genome assembly GCA_037126765.1 of Stenogyne calaminthoides. NCBI lineage: Eukaryota > Viridiplantae > Streptophyta > Magnoliopsida > Lamiales > Lamiaceae > Stenogyne > Stenogyne calaminthoides. The sequence continues at coordinate 26,010,852 of JBBCBC010000006.1, forward strand.
GAACTCGTATGACTTGGTGAATTTTCAGTTGTCACCTAATATGAGCTGACCCGATCAGATAAAACAGATCAGTCTACCTGATTGAGTCTTCTGATGCAAGTTGTCTTAGCACAACTTAGCAGACTCTCCCTCATTCTTCTGATGTAGGTCTTCTGGTCTTGTTCTTCTGGTAGTCATCTGATCTTCAGGTCTTCTGATTCTTCAGCTTCATGTCTTCACCTGATTATCTAACTATCTGACTTGTTTGATCTTCTGATCTTCTGACTTGTTTGATCTTTTGATCTTCTGACTTGTTTGATCTTCTGATCTTCTGATCTTCTTCAAGACTTAACCTATACATATTGAGTTCCCCCTCAATATGTGACCTATCTATTACATCAGCTGTCTATACATCTCAGCTGGTCATCCTATCCTGATTCTAACTCACCAGTCAGCTAACAGGTCTGACTGGTCCTATTACAATCTATTTTGGAACTTCCATCGAAACTATAAATTTCCCAACAATTTCCCCATTTTTGATGGAACCAAAACAGTTAATCAGAAAAACAGATAACCAATAATGTAAAGAACAGAAATAACAGAAACAACAGAAATAAGAAGACAATGAGAAGTTGTCTTAAGATCAGAAAGGTAAATCATTTCATTGATAAATATTGCAGTTTATAGCTTACAAGAAATGATAATAAAAAAATACCTAACAACTGATCTAAGACTTCATCGTCTGACTTCTTAAAAAAAAACTTACAAAGCAGTCCTCAGATTCCTTGGAATTTCAAAGATATCATATAATTTGATATGTACATCTCCCTGTCTGTCAGCTTCAATGATATCTCCTCGTTCCAGAATCTGACAGTACAATTTCTTAAAGGCAACATGATCAACGGACTTGTCTGACCTGAGTGGTGATATCATCTTTTCATACCTAGGTGCTGTGGGCACCAAGGACATGATTTTGCCTTCTCACATCACCACTTTGTAGAAGTCTTCGTATTTGATCTCTAGCCAGTTGAGGAATTCTTCCTCGAACTTCACCTGATCTGGGTCTTCTGGTATGCGCAGGATAATATAGACATCACAAAGCCAGTCTGCTTTGATTATCTTCCATTGTTCGTGCAGATCATCGCGACATACCAGAATGTTCAGAATCGGAGCAGGTATTGCTTTTTCTTCCCAGTTAATATCTTCAGCAATGGCAGCTTTCTTTCTCTGTCTTCTGACGTATGCTCGGTTAAGCCCAACTACCTCTTTCAACTTATGCCTCCTAGTGGCTTCCTCAATGAATTTTCTTTTGTTGTCTTGGTTCTCCTTTTCCTTCATCTGCTCTTTGCTCAGTAGCATCTCTGATCTGGTAACAACTAATTTCTTAATAGGCTTCTTTCCTTTTAGTTGCTTTCTCTTTTCAGTTTCTGCTTCAGCCGTTTCTTCTGCTTCCAGCTTCTTTATCAGCTCAAGACTCTTCGCTTGATCATTGGTTTCAAAGCATTTCTGAACAGTTGAGGAAAAATCCTCAATCCTGTCTACACGAGCAGTCAGATCTCCCACTGATGCTTTCTGTTCAGATAGAGCCTTGTCTTGAGCTTCCAGTTGTCTGCTGTGTGCTTCAATAGTAGAGAACATCTCAGTAAGTTCAGTGCCGGGAACCTCAGCAGCAACTTGTTTTGGGACTTGGGTAGCGACCATGGCCAGTGGACCTTCAGGTGATTCAGCTTGTTTTTCTGGTCCACTTCCTTCCCCCTTTTTGGTTTCATCAAAAAGAGTTGCTAGTTTCCGCTTAAGTATCCAAAACTGTTTTAGCATCTCCTGCTTCAGCTCATCAATCTCCACAAGAGTGATGCGAATGGTCATGTCTGACTGAGCTGGTCCCAACATTCTACTCACTGCTTTTTCCAGCGCAGTTCTGGCCTTAGACATAGACACTTCAAATCTTCGCCAAGCACATCGAAACTGGTGTATGCCTTCATCAGAGATTTGTAAACTTCTTCGAGCAAAATTTTGATGTCAGATAACGTAGACACCTCAACTCCAAGTTTGTCTGCCAGCAGCTTAATGCACTTCATCTCCCTTTTGGCAATATCAGTATGCATATCTGAGAGCTTAGCAGCTGTAAGGTTCCGTTCTGACTCAACTATTTGCCTTGTCTTTTCTTCCATCTAACTCATCAGATTCGCCGCCAGTACGTTGGATTGAGCTTCAACGGATACCTTTACCCCATCTTGAATAGTCGTCGAAATCAGATCTAGGGTCTCAGGTGTAATCATGACAACCTTCTTAGATGTTGATGCCTCGCCAGCTAGGGTCACATCTGCTTCACCCTCAGGCGGTTCATCGGCAGCTATCTCCTCATCAGCATACATCGCATCTTCCTTCTCATCCGGGTAACCCATCTTCCTGTTAATCAACCAGTTAACATCAGCATCTGATGTTAACTCTGCTGCACTGCTGACTCCAACTAACTGCTTCATCTTTAATTCCATGTCAACAAACGCAGGTTGGCCCAACACTTCCAGGATTATCAGAAAATCCTCAATCTCCTGCAACCTGATATCCCTCCAAAAAAGAATATCCGCCACATGTTGTCTGACCCCTGGGTGTTCCACCAGATAAGGGAAGGTCTTGTTCAGATAATTATCGACACGTTGCCTCAAGAACTTGACAGCAGGGTGAACCTATTCTGGGGAGTCAGGTTCAAGCACCGTCCTACAGTTGAAGGGGTTGTTGACCACATAAACAAACATCGCCTTCTACTAATCTGTCTGGCCAAGGGAATAGGGTTCTCCTGGCAGATTAACCTCTGATTGGATTGGATGTGGTGAGGCTTGTTCTGGTTCCGGTTGCTCATGTGTAATCTGGTCTGGTTGAGCAACCTTAGGTTGAGGTGGGGTGGGTTGTCTGATGGGTGATGGTGTTTTGGATTTTATGGAAGAGGGTAATGGAGATTTTGAAGCGGGGGTGGATGATCTGGGAACGAGTATGGGTTTTTGAACTAGTTTTTTGAACAATGAGCTCAAGTGGGCAGAATCAGAAGGCTCTGAATCTCCCTGTACTTCTTATGCCTCAGCAGTTTCCTCCTGTTCAGTTCCATCTTTCTCAGCACTACCTGTTTGCTCTGAGCTTACTATCGGTTCGGCAACAGTTTCCTCCACAATCTCTACATCAGAATCCTTGTCTTTAACACCTCCAGATGACATTCCTTTCTTCTTCGGAAGCATTGTAGTGAGCTTCCTCTGTTGTTTCTCACTTGTCTCTTCAGCTTCCCGAGCTGGCTTTGTTGCCATCTGTTTTCTTTTCACGATCTTTTTCTTGGGCACAGATTGCACAGATGAAGTTTGTGCCTTGATCTTCTTTGATTTGGACACATAGGGAGTAGGGTCATTGTCTCTTTGGCCAGGTAACTCTTCATTTCTAGAGAGAATAACTTTGAACTTGGGCGTATAGGCCTTCCTGCCTTATTCTGACCATTGGTAGTCAGATATTTTGTCAGCAAGAATAAGAGACACTTTGTGGATGTTGCTGACCTTCTTAGATAGCACAACATGATTGTGCTCATCAATCATGAATTTGTCCGTCTCCTGCAGCAATCTGTGCTTGAACAAACCTAGACAGTTCATATCCTGTGCCCTCTCAATTATAGCAGCCATCACATTTTGTTTCTGCAGGGTCACGACATCAGGACTAAATGTTATCCCCAAGATTACCTTTGAAACAATTTCAAAGAGTAATTTGTACTTCCTCTTCAGAAATGGTGCCTTAACAACCCGTGTAGAAAAACCAGTTTGAATAAGTCAGATTCCAAGGTTTTCTGATCAGATCAGAACATAAACTGTCTAACTGATCAGATCAGTAGCTTGATGCTAATCTGATCTCCTTTTAGAATATGCATGTCAGTTTTACCAAATCAGTTGTGTGCTAAGTGTAAAACAGATAAAACAACACAAGATTTATAGTGGTTAGGACCAACTTGTCCTACGTCCACTCTTCCCAGTCCAGGGGCACTTACTTACCAAACTAGACATAGTTTAACGTGTTAGTCCAAACACCTTACAAATAGATATTTATAGAGTTCTCACTCAACTTATCCCAGAAATCAAGGCTAGAAACCCTAGCTTGAAATCTTGCTCACAAACTTAACCAAACACTCAGTTTGGGTAAAGATCTGTATGGTTTTCAATTGGAAATCTATCCTAGTATTTGAGTAGCCTAAAGCTAAAGCATGAGATTTCTTTGCTAAGAAACTATGGGATGAACACTTAGAATATTTGCTTGAGTTCTTGGTGTTCTTGCGAAAATTTGCTTTGTGGCTTGAGCTTGATGATAATTTCCATAACCTTACTCTGAGGGTTTGATCCCGTATTTATAGACCTTGAAATTAAAGAGCCGTTGGAGAGCAATTTGAATCTCAGGCTATCTTTGGTAGCTTGCAGGGATGAAGTGATGTGCTCAGAGACGGCATAGCTAAATGCGTGCTATGTTGTCCTTTATAACCGTTTGACCCTGAACCACTTTTGTCATGTATGTCAGTTCCATACGTCCGTGTCTCATTCTCATTGGTTGTCAAGTACATCTATTCGGCACTTGATTCACCAACTCAGGTTAACATTTTTCTTGTCTGATCACCTTGTACATCTTAGGTTCCTGTTTTGAACTGACCAAATCAGACAAACTGATCAGTCTACCTGGTTGAGTATACTTATGTAAGTTGTTTTAGCTCAACTTACTGACTCTAGGTTGATCATCTGATGAAGGCTTCATATCAGATCATCAGCTCTTGATTCATCAACAAATCTTTGTCTTATTCTTCAGATCGGTTCTGATCAGACTGATCAGTTAGTTTCTTGTCGTTTGAATGTCATTCTGCTGATCTTCTTGTCTTCTGTTCTGTTCTTGATCTGTACTAGGTCATCAGGTATTTCTGATCTTTAAGATGTGCCTGATATATATTGAGTTTCCCCTCAATATGTGATCTATACTATTACATCAGTTGGTCTATACAACAATTATCAACTGGTCATCCTATTTCTGATTTCTAAGTCATCAGTCGGCTAACAGGTCTGACCGGTCCTATTACAACTGTTTTGGAACATTCATCAAAACTATCAATTTTCCAACAATCCTCATCTTCTTCACCATTCTCATCTTCATTCTCATTTTCGTCTTCATTCAATTCCTCCTCATCGCTCTCAATTTCTACCATATCTGGATTTGCAGATGTTAAGTCTACAAAAAGACCAAAACCTCCTGAATATAACTCAGTTTGAGTCTGTCATGCCCCAATTTTCATTAAACGGACTTTTCATAAAGTAGTTAAAGTAACTAACCTGGGCGCGGCTAAACTTAAATTTTAAATGCATAACGGTAAGAAATAACGACTAGTAATTTGAAACTACTCTAACGGTAAAGAACAACAACTATTAATTTTGAAAATACCTTAACTAACAATTGAAAATATCATTAGTATAGAAGTCTGAAAGGAAATTCACAAATAGGTAACATTAAAAATACTAGAAATTCAGTCAAGCATAAACTTGGGATAATTTATTTAGGTATAGTTAACAACTAGAATTCGTCTCCCATCACCACTCCTCGCCCTCCAACTCTTCAACCTGAAAGGGGGAAATTATTGGGGCGAGCATGCAAGCACACTCAGTGAAGCCACATTATTCAGAATTAATGCTAAAAATAAATAACTAAGTAATCAACTTGTAAATCACATTCACTTAAACTTTGCCAACATTGCCATTGATACTTTGCCATAGAACTTTGCCATAGAAACTTTGCCATAGAACTTTGCCATAGTAACTTGTGAGCACGACGGGTTAAACTCGAAGACCCATCAGTCTCGGACCTCAATAAGGGCCCCTGGCTATTAGACTTTGCTGAGCACGGCGGGATACACCCGAAGACCCGTCGGTCCCGAACCACATCAAGGGCCCCTGGCTATTAGTAACTTTGCCAACATAAACACTTGCATAACCTTGGAAAATAATTCACATAGTAGATAACTCAACAATTTATTTAAAATATATAATACCGAATAACACATGCAAAAGAGCTCTACTAACCACTATAGAGATTAAAGCAATAAAACCCCACCTCGAATACGGATGCAAGAAATGATAAATGGAAAGCTCGTACGCACTTAGCCCTCGAAATTGTCGTCGCCTTGCAATTAGTGATTGCAAACATTTAATTAGTATAACATCTAACATGTAGCCAACTATTGAAATTGATAAAACGCCAAGGACGAAAAGGCTAGGGCTTATAAACGTAATTAGGGACCTAATTATAAAATAGTAAAAACTCAATTTGTGAAGAATCAATCCCTAATACAAAACTTATATTCCCAAATTAAAATCCTTAAATCCCCAAAATGATTTTGATCCAAGACTCGAACAATAACTTTTAAATTCCCAAATCAATTAAATAAACTCAATCTACTTAGTCTAAGCCAAAAACAGTGAAGTGTGGATATATACATATATATTTATGTATTTATATGTATACATAAAAACAAGGCAACACAATCCATTAACTGTGTCGTGGGAAAACATGAATAGAAAAGCAAAGACCAATTCTTTATCCTATTCCCACTCTCAACCATAAAAAAAAATATTCATAAACAATATAATGGTTAGGAGAATTAAATAATAAAATCCGTGAATCACCAATAGGTATGTTTAGGATGAAAGGAAATCAAAGTATTAGTTTGGAGATTATCAATTACTGGATGATTACAAATATTATACTAGCTATAACAAGGAAGAGAGCAGTAAATATTTGTCCTAAGCATAAACTGAAACAAAGAAATTGTGAAGCACCACAAATATAAGAAACAATGATACATAAAAGGTTTAGCGGAAATACCTCTTGATCTTAGTAAGAATGAACAGTGGTAAAGAAGGAAGATGTGCTCCACGTTTCTGTTTTGGGAAGAACCAGATTTTCTTTTGTTTTGGTGAATTTGAGGAAAATGTGAGAATGTGGGTTTTATGTTTTATGCCTTGTATTCCTTCACCATTCGTGTAACATCAAATTAGTGGGGAGTTGGTGCCCAAAAACTGTTATGACTCATTAAATAATGAGGACTGTTTCTTTTTTTTTTTCCTTTTTCTTTTAATTCTAAGACTATTGGCTGTTACTATTTGTAACGGGTTCTCACAATCTACCCCACTAAAAACAATTTCGTCCTTGAAATTTAGAAAGTAGCACAACTAATGAAAAAAAAAATCCAATTCAAAGTTAAGAAACTTACTACGTGGAAAAAAAAATTAGGGGTATTTTGCTTGTAACTCTTCTTCTCGTTCCCACGTGGCTTCATCTACTCCATGACAACTCCATTTTATTTTGATTAGAACCATGTCCTTGTTACGAAACATGTAACTCTTCCTTTCTAGAATGAGTTCAGAAAATTCTTCATAAGTCAAATCTTTGTTGATCTCCAAAGTTGCATGGTCGACGACATGATTCAGATCATGTACGTACTTTCTCAACATGGACACGTGGAAGACGTTGTGTATCATAGCAAGTGCTGGAGGTAAAGCAAGTTGGTAAGCTAGATCACCAACTCGTTCTAAAATCTCGAAAGGGCCAATATATCTTGGCCTAAGCTTTCCCTTGACACCAGATCTAATAACTCCTTTCATCGGCAAGATCTTCAAAAAACACCTTCTCGTCTTGAGTGAACTGCAAGTCCTTTCTCCGTTTGTCAGGATACTACTTTTGTCTGTCTTGGGCTACTTTTATTCTTTCTTGGATCTTCTATATCACCCCAACTGTTTGCTCGACAATATCGGGTCCCAAAAATAATAAAAGGATAAGAGATGTTGCACAAAGACATCCAAAATACTAACTAATAGGGTCAATAAATATCAATCTCAATAATAATTAAAAAAAAAAAAAACCAAATTATGGTGTAATGATGTATCCACTTTCTGCTGTAGAAAACAATAGAGCAATTAAATCAATTTCTCAAATTTCAACCTTCCCTAGCTAATTTGTTTGATAAAACCATTAAACATTCAAATACATGACTTTTAGATTTGCTGCCAACGATTAAAAAGAACAAGAAAAGTGGTGACAACAAAAGTTGCTCAGGACATATGATATCTTTATATAATCTGCCCTGAAACCAGCATATTATAGGTGCACAAATATTTTCTCTAAGCATATGTGAGATCAAAAAACAGAGTACCAATTTAAAACTTGGCATCACAGGGTATGATTCTTTTAATTCAAAAGCACAGAATTACATGAAATAAGCTTAGCTGGTGGGTCGTGTGCTAATCTGTCCATGTTTCGAAAGAGTTATTCAGACCCAAATCAAATATTATATTAATATACTAATAGAGCAATTAGCAAAATGTCATAAGACATTGACAAAGATCAGCAATGTAGTGAAAAGGATAGGAAACTTTCAACTTTCAATAAAATAATCAGAATTTGTTCAGAATTGTTGTTATACTATTGATAGGAAAGAAGGAAGTTGAAGGGCATAATATATACAAACCCAGACAATAAAACTAGATTCTGAGTCCATCTTTTTTTTTTCCAAACCACAACAAGATATAGCCAAAATCAAAGAATGGAGACCCGATTCATATTCTTTACTTAAGATGATGGAAAGTGGAAGAAGATGTCAATATGAGACTTGGAATTATCAAAATCAAATAAACTGAAATACCTATGGAAACAAGGATGAATTCCTTCTGCTAAAAAATCTGTCAGTGAAAAGAACTATGGAGTGAAGTGGAAATAGAGGTATCAGCTAAATCTCTTGTAGAGGGAAAGAGAATCAGATATCACTTATGGAGAGAAAAAGAAACTGATATCAATTTTATGTGATGGAGTGAATGAGAGAAGGGAAGGAAATGACTATTTTCTGTACAATTAACATTTCATTCCCATTAGAAAAAGTAAGAATTAGGGAAGAATTGATTTGAAAACTGAAGATATAATTGAATGGCTGTTAGAGATGGAAATAAATTAGGGCTAATATTATAAATTAAACTGAAATATTTAAAAGCTAATATAATAAGAAGAGTAATGGGTATTATTTATTATGAAAGTAACGGGTATTACAAACCTCACTAACAATAATTTCCTCCTCGAAATTTAAAAGTTTATTCCATGAAATACTATATAGTGAATTATACTCTAATTGGTATCCGATTCTTGTCCTCCATATTTCTGGCCTGTCATAGAAAACACTTGAGCTTTCCCCTTAGGTGAAATTTTTTTATTCCCGAAGTTAGGACATGAAGAACCCATGTGTCCCGGCTGTCGGCATCTAAAACATACCCCTTGTCCCGAAAGACACTCCCCCAAATGATTCTTTCCACAAGTCGCGCAAGTTGGCTTGATAGGTTGAAAATTTGAACCCGTGGCGCCTTGGAATCTGCCCGGTGTGAAGTTGCTCCAGGGCCGCGTGGGGTTTGGATTATCTTGGAATTTTGGTTGCTTGTTTCGGTTGTCATCATCGTGGTTGTTTTGAGCTTCTTCATCCCATTTCCTTTTCCCTAGATTTTCAGTTGGCCTTCGATTGGTGTTTCCAGTCTATTGGCTAATTTCCCCCGCTCTCTTGACTAGGTCACTGAAGGGCATGTCTCCTTGACCCGCAAGTATGCTTCGTATTTTCGGACGCAATCCCTTCTTGAATTTCTGAGTCTTTTTACGCTCCGTGTCTACCATATGTGGGGTGAAACGAGACATCTGGCTTAATAGTTGTTCGTATTCCTCAACGGTCAGATTTCGCTGTTGAAATTCGAAGAACTTGGACTCCATCTGGTCACGATAGGAATCAGGGAAATACCTCTCCATGACTATCTCCTTGAACTCGTTCCATGTAAGTGCTTCACGTTCATCTTCCGTCCTTGATCTCCAGTAGCCTTCCCACCAATGGTCGGTATCCTCTACTAACTGAAACTCCGCATATGACACCCGTTGCTGGTCTGTGCATCTGACAAGTCGGAAGTCACGTTCAAGTGCGCGAAACCATTCCTCAACAGCTGAAGGCCTGGCTCGTCCATTGAAAGTTGGTGGCTTATATCGACGAAATTGCTCCATGATTTTGGCGTTGTCGGCTTGATTGTCCACATGAGCCCCGTTATCTCCTTAGTGTGCCATAATCAATGGTAGCTCTAAAATACGTTATATCTTTTCATATCATGCAATTAAGCTTTGCTCCAAATGATTCTAAATATTAAACTATGAATGCTTATGAATATAAATACGAAACTAGAACCATAATCATGACAAAACATAGATGATTGGAAACATGTACATAACATTCTTTGTACCACATAATAGCATAAACAAATTTAGTCCTCGAAATTTAGAATTAACAAATGAGAATGCATGTATGCACTGAAATTGAGAATTCGATTATTGCACTCGTAGAATGATCATAACATAGCATAGTTCATTTGAAACATTGAGAATGTATAACACATTGTGTAACATAATATCATGAAAGTTTTGCATGGTAATTCAAAATGAAGAAAAAAAAATGTAATAGCATGTACCTTTTGGTGTTGGAGCGGTGAGGCGGTGATGAACGACTTTAAACTTATTCTTTTAGTTTACTCATCAAACAATGCACTTTAAATAACTCAATCATTCAACTCAAAAGATAGATTTTTAGCAAGTCTACAAGAGCGTAAACCCGCTCTGATACCACTTTGTCACACCCCAATTTTCATTAAAAGGACTTTTCATAAAGTTGTTAAAGTAACTAACTTGGGCGTGACTAAACTTAAATTTCAAATGCATAACGGTAAGAAATAACGGCTAGTAATTTGAAACTACTCTCACGGTAAAGAACAACGGCTATTAATTTTGAAAATACCTTAACTAACAACTGAAAATATCATTAATATAGAAGTCTGAAAGGAAATTCACAAATAGGTAACATTAAAAATACTAGAAATTCAGTCAAGCATAAACGTAGATCATTTATTTAGGTATAGTTAATAACTAGAATTCGTCTCCCATCACCACTCCTCGCCTTCCAACTCCTCAACCTGAAAGGGGGAAATTATTGGGGTGAGCATGCAAGCACACTCAATGGAGCCACGTTATTCAGAATTAATGCTAAAAATAAATAACTAAGTAATCAACTTGTAAATCACATTCACTTGAAATCTGCCAACATTGCCATTGATACTTTGCCATAGAACTTTGCCATAGAAACTTTGCCATAGAACTTTGCCACAGTAACTTGTGAGCACGACGGGTTAAACCCGAAGACCCGTCAGTCCCAGACCTCAATAAGGGCCCCTGGCTATTAGACTTTGCCGAGCACGGCGGGATACACCCGAAGACCCGTCGGTCCCGGACCACATCAAGCGCCCCTGGCTATTAGTAACTTTTCCAACATAAACACTTGCATAACCTTGGAAAATAATTCACATATTAGATACCTCAACAATTTATTTAAAACATATAATACCGAATAACACATGCAAAAGAGCTCTACTTGTTGGGAAATTTATAGTTTTGATAAAAGTTCCAGAAACACATGTAATAGGACCAGTCAGACCTGTTAGCTGACTGATGTTTATATTACCGTTTATAGAATACCAGTTGATAATTACTGTATAGAACAACTGATGTAATAGATAGGTCACATATTGAGGGGGAACCTCAATATGTATAAGTCAGATCTGAAGATCCAAAGAACAGCTGATATCCGACAAGCCAGAATGCTAGAGAAGAACAGAAGATCAGATCGATCTGATCTAGTCAGATATCTCAGCTAAAGTCATAAAGCTCAAACTCAGAATACTTGAAGATCAGATGACTTCCAGAAGATCAGACCAGAAGACCTACATCACCGAGTCCGCTAGTTGAAGCTAAGTCAACCGCACCGTAAGACTCCATCGGTAGATCGATCGATTCGATTGATCAAGTCACCACCAGTGAAAAACGATGTTTCACCTAATCATACGTCGATGATCTCTGAACAAGAAGAATGTCAACCTTAGTTGGAAGAACAACACCGAAAAAAGCGTCTGTTAACCAATAAGAACAAGACACGATGATCGGAGCCGACAATTAAGGGATTTGATGTTTGCTTCTCTAACGGCTATAAAATACAAGTTCACGCTTTTCGGCCATGCCGCTCTCAAGCACGCCACATCAATCCTCAAAACTATTTAATATAGCCCGAAATTCAAATTGCTCTCCAACGGCTCTTTTGATTTCAAGGTCTATAAATATGGGATCACACTTCGTGAGTGAACACACGGAAACACCGAACAATCAAGAAGCTCAAGCAATTATCGATTCCATATCGAAGAACACGATCAAGAAGATTGTTTTATTAAGTGTTCATCACATAAGTTCTTAGCATAAAAATCTTTTCATCTAGGCCGATAGGCTACCTTAAACACTAGAAAAAGATTTCATAGTTGGAACCAAAACAATCTTATCCAAACCCAAGTTAGGTTAAGTTGTTTAGCAAGATTTCGGACTAGGGTTTCTAGTTCTCGATTTAAGATCGGTTGAGTGAGAACTCCTTAAATATCCGGTCGATTGTCTTGGTTGGACTAACACATAAAAACTAAGTCCAGCTTGGTTAAGTTGGTGCCCCTTGTGATAGGGAAGAGTGGACGTAGGATCGGTTTTGTCCGAACCACTATAAATCTTGTGTGCCTTTACCGCTTTGATTAACTGTCTACACAATTGCACACAACCTTTAAAAGCACATACATATTCTAAGTTGAGATCACCTAGCACCAAGCTTCGATCCGATCAAGCTTCGACGCTTGAACCAACCGGTTAAAACACTAACTTTGGAATCGATTTATAAAAACCGGTTTTTTCACGGGTAAAACTTAAGCTTCCGCGACACATCGCTTAAACCGATAGTTACTGAATCGATCTGCCTTGAGCGATTAGTAAGTTGGTTATCACCAAATCGATTCACTTCGCTCTGATCAAAGCTAATCGCCCACACCGATCTGCACAAAAGTTATCAAGTCTATTCACCCTTCCCCTCTAGACTTCTGCCCTCACAAAACACGTTCGGGACCTATAAGTGGTATGAAATATGTTGGTTCTACAGACCACTGACTTTGTGTATCATCGATTCTTGAGGAAGAATCTTTGTGGTCGACTGAACTGCTCTTGAAAAACCTTCTTAAAACTCATTCATTTTCCAAAAACACTCAGCATGGATAACACCTCAGGTATGTATCATGATCTGCCGAAGTTCTCAATCGATGAGTATGCAGATTGGGCCATATATATGTCCAACCATCTAGGTTCGATTAGTGGCAGAATGATGGAAGTCATCGAAAGAGGACCCATCATCATATATTACGACAACCCTGGAGTTGGAGGAGATCCAAACTTTGCCCTGGGATGTCTTGTACGAAAAAGCCCAGCCTTGATGGATGCAGAGGAAAGGAAACTGCATACTCTAGATACTATCGCAAGGCATATTATCATGAAAATAATGGATAAGGTCACCAAGGAAAAGATTAAGTATCTCAAATCTGCGAAAGCAATGTGGGATACTCTAGCTGAAATATCGCGAGGAAATGACCGGATAAAAGACAAATGTCTGCAGGGCGAACCGGTAAAGTTCAAAAATTGAAGATGTTTGCAACTAAAACCATCAACGAACTCGATGGAAGGATTACAATGTCAATAAACAAGCCGAGAACTTGGTAGAGATGTCCGATAAAGATATCAACTACAAAATTTTAAGGTCTCTCACCAAGAAATGGGATATGAAGGTCACGGTAATCAAGGATTGCCAAGACATTTCAAAAATGAAGCCAAGTAGCTTGTTCTTGAGCCTTAAAGCTCACGAGTTTGATTTAATTGAGAGAGAACAAGCGGATGAAGATGAGGTGCCCAAGCCTCAATCTTCCAAATCGATTGCTTTTAAGGCAACCAAAGAATGATTGAAGACCAATGAACCCATTGGAAACATCATAAGTCGAAAAGAATGTATGGCTCTCGCTACCAGAAACTAGAGAAATCAAATACTCAACTAGGTAAGTATCGAAGATTCTATAAAGATTATCAACATAAATGAGGAAGAGATAGGAGATCGATAAATGATCTCCAGAAGAACCAGATCGATGATCGGAGAGATCACAGAGATGAGAGGAAAAGAGATAATCTAAATGATGAGAGAAGAGATAACCAATCATACGAAAGAAGCTCGACTACTATCGAAAAGAAAAGTCACCGATAGATCATACAGACGAGGATTCACCGAAGAAAAGGTTCTGGATCAAGGAGCGTGGCTTCAATTGTGAGAAGCCAGTCACTACAAATAAGCAGACGCCTGACTGACGCCAAGAGAAAGGGAAGAAAAGAGGAACAAAGAGAGCAACGGACAGGACGTAAAATCCATGGTTGTTTACATCGCCGAATCGACGATTCAGATCGCCCTCCGAGGATTCTCGATACTCCTCTCAGAAAGATTTCGGCCCGACAAGAAGGTTATGACTTCTATGGAAATGAAGATCCGATATTCTCTTCGATGATGATGAGATCTCTTTTTGATGGCCAAGGAGGACCAATCTGAGGTAACCTCCAAACCCCGCTTTGTTCGCTTTACACCGCTATCATTAGCACGCTTTTGGGGAGATTGACCCGCAAACTCTACTCGAGAAATTGCTTGAGGATCTCTCCAATGCAAGAGACACTTATGCTATAGTGGAAGTTTAAAAATGACAAGACAAAGCGAGGACCGAAAATAATCACCACTAAAGAGAATGATCTCAAGAAAGCCTCTCGAACTTAAATCTGCTAAACCGCTTTCGGCAACCGAGGAATTTAAAATTCGAAAGTTAAAGCTTCGATCGGAGAAGCAGATCAAAGATCACCGGCAATTAACAAACAAAGAAGTCGATGACTTCAAAAATCCTCGCAAGCAAAATTCGATGAGCTATTCCGAAAGCATGAAAGTCTAAAATCATCCGAGGATAATCTACGTAAGAAAATAGAGGTTTTTACAAAATCATCTAAAACCGCTTCAAGACATGAACACCTATTTTTGAACAACGATTAACAAGAAGGGACTTGGGTATGAGAACCCTTCCACATCCTCAAAAGCCCCGACCGATTCATCTCAAAAAGGTGTAATCGACGAAGTTTCGACAAAAGATACACCAAAAGCCAAACATGTATCTAATAAGGAAAAAAGACCAGTTGAGCGGTGTAAGGTAGGTGCCCAACGGAAGGGGAAATGTAAATGGACCCCAAACCGGTAAAAAGATCACCGAGGAATCAACGAAGAACCCGGTTCTTTCCGAAGAGACCTCAACTCGATCAACAGATCGAAAATCGAAAAAAGACAACCCGTAAAAAGGAAGTCTAATCTGAGACCTAATCAAGGTCACCGCCTAATAAGCATGCTTCGTAAAAATCAAAAAACTACCTATGCTTAAAAGATATGAATCTTTTGATGGTAGCGATCGTACCTACCCCTATAATCGTAAATCTAGGGTCACCGCACTGAACCACAATTGGATGAAAAGAAGACAAACAAAAAGATAAATCCCAAGTCTTCTAAGTCACCCAAGGTTCACACTAATAATCATACTAATCGAAAGCATATAAAGAGACGATGATTATGTTGATAGGTATGGGAGACAAATCAGCCTTCGATCTAACTTATCTCAATAGAAGTGCTCGCTTGTATGGATCCCCAAAACTAAACCTAACCCCTCGGGACCCAATCCAAAAGGGGTACCTAAAGCCCCGATTTGGTCAGCAGGATCGCGTGGTCCGCCAACAAAGGAGGTGTGCAAGTAACTATCCGGTACATCGATAGTGGATGCTCAAGGCACATGACCGAAGCAAACATCTCCTCGGCTCTTACATAGAACGAAAAGGCCAGCGTGTACTCTTCGGTGATGATAACTTTGGTTATACCAAAGGATTCGGAACCTTAGAGAATGATGATGTACAAGTAACTGGAGTCTCGTATGTCAAAGGTCTGAAGCACAACCTATTATCGGTTTCACAATTCTGCGACAACGGATTCAATGTTGAGTTCTCGACTGACCAATGCACTATCAAGAATCGAGCCACTCAACAGATTTTGCTAACTGGTTCAAGGAAAGGGACAATCTACACGGTGATTGGAACAGTTGCCCAAGAAATGCATGCTCGATTGTCAAGAGTTCCAAAAGTAGCGAAATGGCTCGCACAAAAGAATGATGAGCCATCCCGAACTTTAAAACTCTTAATAAGATAAAGAAGGATGTCTCTAGTGGAAGGACTTCCGAATGAAGTATTTTCAAAAGATCAGACCATGTCTGTGCATGTCAGAAGGGAAAACAGGTCAAAGCTTCATTCAAGGGAATTCCGGACCGGCATCCAGCAGAGTACTGCAGCTGCTTCATATGGATCTATTTGGACCAGTTACACCAGTCAGTCTCAACGGACGCAAATATACTCTGGTAATCGTGGATGACTATTCCAAGTTTACCTGGGTTATATTCTTACATAAGAAGAATGAGACGACAACGAAGATACCCGAGCTGCTAAAAAGATTACAAAATGAGAAGGGTGTCAGTGTAGTAAAAATCAGATCAGATAAAGGTACATAATTTCTGAACTCTTTTATTACTGATTTTTGCTCTAAGTTTGGTATACAACATGAAACATCAGCTGCAAGGACGCCACAACAAAATGGAGTAGCAGAACGGAGGAACAGAACTCTCAAAAGAAGTTCGCCGCGACGATGTTAGCCATGCAATACCAAGCCGTTTAAAAGGTATAATCAACACTTTGCATGCCATACTCGTAATGTATGTCTTCTGACTAAGGCTCACTACAAAACACCCTATGAACTGTGGAAGGGCAGAAAACCTCGTGTTTCTTACTTCCATGTTTTTGGGTGTAAGTGTTTCATACACAACAATGGGAAGAGTCAGTTGAAGACTTTTGAGGCCAAGTCGATGATGAGTATATTCTTAGGATATTCCTCATCCAAATAAGGCTTTCAGGGGTTTACAAATGATGAACCCTACTTGTGGAAGAAAAACACCCCATGTAGTCTTTGATGAAGCATCTTCTGAACAAGAGAAATCTGCCTCAGAACAAGATGTACCTGATCAACCAGTACCTGATGCTCAGAAAATGGATCAGCTAATGATCAAGGAAAAAGAATCAAAAACCGTAATAGTATACATTCAAGATCTAGCTGATTCACCAGATCATTCAGATCCTAAGGTACGAAAAATTGTCGATGAAGAAGCTCGACATGGAGATAAGATCAATCGAACCATCCGGTTCAGGGGGAACACCTGAAGTTCCCACGAACAGACATCATCACATGATGAGTCCAACATCAGCTGAGACATGTTCTTATCAAGTGGATCATAATTCTGCACCACTCCCAGTCGCTAATAATGAACCTTTATCAGAAATGGATGATGTTCTCCAAACCGACGTAAATCAGAACAGAAGGACCTGGATAACCAGTCATCCAACTGATCTGATAATCAAAGACCCATCTGATAAAGTTAAAACTAGACATCAGATTGGTGAAAGTGCCATGTATTGCTATTATTTGTCTATGAAGGAACCAACAACAATAGAGGAAGCTCTACAAGACGCAAGCTGGATTCTAGCCATGCGCGAGGAGAGCGGAAATTTCGACAAATCAAGTTTGGGAACCGGTAGATGCACGAAATCATCAAGACGTAATTGGCACGAAGTGGGTTTTTCAAGAACAAGAGAGATGAGAGAAATGTCATCACCGAAATAAGGCAAGACTTGTTGCTAAGGGGTATTCACAATCGAAGGAATTGATTATGACGAGACCTTTTTGCACTCGCCGCTTAGAAGCCGATTCGGTTTTTTCGCATATGCTTCCCACAGAGGGTTCACTGTGTATCGGATGGACGAAAGAGTGCATTTTTAAACGGGGTACTAGCAGAGAAGTTTATGTCGAACAACCTCCGTGCTTCAAAAAGAACAACCAAGTGTACCATTTAAGAAAAGCTCTTTATGGTTCAAACAAGCTCCTCGAGCTTGGTATGATACACTCTCTCGCCTTGATCGACAAAATGGTTCACTAAAGGAACAAAGGGACAAAACCTTATTCGTAATAGAAGATGGAGAAGATATTCTCGATGGTTCGGATCTCGTGATTTACATCATCTTCTGGATCTCCTAACAAGAGTCTATGTGAAAGATTCAAAGAACCGATGCAAGGGAAGTTCGAGATGTCCATGATGGGACGGATGAATTACTTTCTCCAGTCTCCAGGTGAAGCAAAGTGCGTATGGATATTCATCTCGCCAAAAAAAAAATACACTAGAATTTATTGGCTAAGTTTGGAGTTCAAAATTGCAAGGAAGCCAAAATTCCTATGATGACCGGATTCAAGATGGATCCGATGAGGATGGTCGAAAAACAAATCGAAAAGAATATAGGGCTCTCATTGGATCTCTACTATACCGATTTATGCAGGAACCGGATATCACCTTTGCGAGAGGTGTATGTGCGCGATTTCGAGCAAAATCCAATGCAAAAGCCACCTAGAAGCGACTAAAAGCGGATTCTTAAGTATCTGAAGGGGACAAGAAACCTTGGTTTATTTTACCCATCGATGATAATCTAGAGCTTAGTGGGTATTCTGATTACGATTATGGAGGTTGCAAGATTGACGGAAAGTCAACCTCGAAACATGTCGGGTTTTTAGGAAGTAAACCGATCTCGTGGTTTTCAAAGAAGCGGATATCGATTCACGACATCTACTATCGAAGCGTAATATATGGGCTGCAGAAGTTGTTGCTCCCAAATCCGCTCCGCTTAGTCGGCAATTTGAGGATTATAACATCGTAGCTAAGAATGTACCTATATTCTGTGACAGTAATAGTGATATTGCAATCACTCAGAATCCCGTTCTACATACAAGATGCAAGCATGTGGATGTCAGACACCATTTTATAAGAGATCATGTTGAAAAGAAGAATATCAGAATGGAAAAGATTCACACTGATTTACAGAAAGCTGATATTCTAACCAAGCCACTAGCTGAGATCAGATTCAGAGAATTGTGCAATGAGCTAGGGCTTCTGGATCTTGGAGAAAAAGAACCTAAAATGCTTGATGGATTGTTCTCCAGAACCAGCTGGTTAAGAGACTAACCAAGTTGAAAGGAATCAGTTGAGTTTGGTATCTCAACTGATCAGAAGATCAGTCAAGGAACTGATATGAGAAATCGATCAGATTTACAAGTTATCAAATTAAAGGAACTGATCAGATTTAAGCTTTATCAGATTAAAGGAAACACTCAATTTAAAAGGAATATCTGATTAAATCAGTTGGGTTATTTTACATCTTTGTAAGTCGATTTAGCTGATATTCAACAAGCAAGATTCACAGATTAAAGCCTACAATCGCATAAGAAAGCAGAGAATTTACACAACAATGGAATAATAGAACTTTTCATTGATAAAGACCCGAAGGTCAGATTACATTACAAGTTACAAGTACAAAGGACCCGGAGGTCAATACATAAGTCATAACCGAAAACCCTAAACCTATAACCCTAAACCCTCATCCTAACCCAAGAAGAGTAGGGGAGAGAGAGATTTTAAATCTGATAGCTCTCATTTTCTCCCACTTAACAAGGGTGAGAGAGGCTTTAAAGTAATCCTAAAGCCGCTAGCTGAAGCTAAAACCAGTGGAGCGAGAGCGGCGTTGATAGGATTTCTAAGCCAGGAGCCCTTAGACCTGAAGTCAATGGACTCTCCAGCTGTTAAATGGAGCACACGTGCCAAGAATTTGGTTCAAAGACCTTATGGGCACATGTGCTACATGTAAAAATTGAGTTGATATACGAAGATCAGTAGTTGTCTGATCAAGACCGTATATCAAACTCATGTTTTATATCAGACTGAGTCTGTTGATGCTGGTTACGTCATCTCGATAGACACACAAGGTGCATACGGTTAGGAGAAGTGTCTTCTCAGTTGCGACAGCAGACCCGCCTCCGTGGTGGTAGAGAAGCTTGGCAACAATTGTATGTGAAATCTTTGATGATGACGAAAACAGTGATAAGGGACACACAGGGTTGATTTAAGAAGCTGAAATCATTGAAAAAGGGGTAAAGGTGTTTGCCGGAAGTTTCACCGGAAATAAGGGTTCACCAGAATGCATGTTTTTACAAAGAAGATAAGTATGGTGAATGGGTTATGTTGTGTAAAACATTGGTCCAATTTATAGAGGCCAAGCAAGGGTGCAAATGCAAATTTGATTTCAAAAAGCCTTTTAGAGAACTTTGCATCACAAGGACAGCGTGTAGAAATCACGCGACTGATAATTGGATAAATTTACGGCGGATTGACATATCGAGATATACAGACGACAATTACGCATGTCAAATCGCGCCAACTTAGGGAATAGAGACTACTATTCTAGACTAAGTTTTGACGGTAACTCTTATCCCAGGAATTGGCGTGATCTGAGAAGAATCAGATTAGGTCAACCAAAATCTGATTACATACGAAACTGATCAGATAAGGAAGATCAGTTGAACTTGAAACCTCAACAAATCAGATATATCAGTCTATGAGAAAACAGAAATATCAGTTGAAGGGGGAACTTCAACTGATCAAGGAGGATCAGAAGGGAAATCAGACACAAAATGAAACAGATCAGTTGAAAAGAACAGTTGGGAAATTATAAGGTTTAGGCAGAAAACTAAGATCAACAAGTGGAATCAACTTCAAATGGTATTGACTGATTACTATATCAGTCAACCAGATACGCCTTTCTTTCCCTTGTTATTTGCTTATTTATCGGATCTTATTTGTTTTTATTTGCCTTATTGTACGCATTACCTGTGTGACGTATTCCCTGCAAATCATTTAATGCGGACGTGGGGTACCTGTATTAATTGCTACAAAATGAGCTTTTAAATCCAAAAGGTTTTCGTACGTACTTTTCCCAACCATTCGATCAAAACCGCTTAATCTGGATCGTCTAATCTTTTCAAACGGTTGATCTTCCAAATCTTGTCTTTTTCCCTCCTCATCTTTATAAGGTTCATCAAAAACCCTACCAGAGTTTTCCAATTCACAAACTTGCGATTTATTTTCTGAAAACTCTCCAGATTACTTCTCTGCGATTCAAAGTGTTTTTCTTAAGTTTCTAAATTATCTTCCCTAAAAACAGAATCTGGTAATTTCTGATTATTTGATGAATCATTCTCTTAAAACCTTTGTTTCTTAAAGATTTTGTCAATCGATGATATCCTGTATTATGTTTTATTGTTTCTTGGTTTCCGCATATGTGATATTCTTAGTATTTATGCACAATTTTAACCGAATCTATCTTATCTGTAGATGATCACTCACGGTATGGGTAAAATAATGTGCAATTATGCGGAACTGACATTAAGGATTGTAGAGGACAAGTTCGTACAATTTGGGGTTACAAAGGATCCGGAATCAATGGAAGTAGAGGAAATTTTGAAGAAAGCAGGACTTGAGAAATATTGTGCTGCTCACTGCAATCCAGTGATGCAGTATGAAGCCCTCAAATTCGTAAGGAATTTAAGGGTGGATACAGATGCTCCAGGAGAAGAACTACTTTCGACAGTCACCGGAGAAGAGATCGGGGCCGACGAATGAGGATATAACTCGTCTGCTCAAATTTCTACCAAAAGGACGAATCTCGCCTGCTCACTACAGGGAGAATCAAGATGAGCTGATCAGAAACGAGCTCATCAGAGAGGCTGACAAACATCATACGTCAGGCTTTGTCAGGCCAATGCTCAAGAGGAAATACCGATTGTTGTTTGACATATTGTCAAAAACAATTATGGGTATTTCATTCAGCCCGATGTTCTTACATCACCAAATCAGACAAAAGATGGTCAAGAATAATTGATGAAGCCAAGAACATCAATTGGCATGGGTTCCTAAAGGCCATTCTACTCCAAGAACATGATAAATTTGGAGTTGATGAGTGGAGGCGTGTCTATCTCAAGAAGAGGATCAAAATCTCTCAACAAGGTTGCGGTATCCTACAAGACAAAATGCCAAATGCCGGATGGGAAATGAATGGATCAAAGTCCTACAAGGCATTCCTCTCCACCACTTTAGCCATATTTGGGCCACCGGACGATGATATCGCCAACTCCCCCAAAGACGAAGAAGGGAAAAAAGCAAGGAAGCAACTTCGTCTACACCGATGCCCCCTAGAAGAAGAAAAGTAAACTGGTGAAGGTCCAGGAGAAGAGGCCGAAGAAGGCGAAGCAAGCCTCCATGACTCTGATGCTAGAAGATGCGTTAGATGAAGAAAGAGCGCCAGATCAGTTTGTTGCACCACAAAAATTAGGTGAAAAATCAGACAGGCAGGCTTCTCAAGCTGAGAGCTCGCCAGTTCATTCTGAGGAAGAAGCACGAGACGAACGATCTCCTTCTCCTCCAAATGAAATGATTCACCACTCGGACTAAATGGTCTTGAGCATGTCTCTCCTACTCCTCCACCCTGCCTAACCCGAAACTACATCGGTTCGAACCCGTAAAAGCTTACCTGTTGTGGAACCAGACCTTTTGCCTCCACAGCAGAACCTCTGCAGGTCGAGCCAATCAGACAACTTCCGCCTACTCAAGCACCACCAGAACCCTCCACATCTCATCAACTTGAATCTGAACAGACAATTCCTGAGTCTAGATCATCAAAGACCATCACAGGGAAAATGGTCAGACTGCAAATCGAACGAGAAATTGATGAGATGTATCCAGAATTGATCGCCCATCCTGCTATTAGAGAAGAAGTTATGGAGATCCTCACTTGGAGAGATCTCGATTAAAAAGCTTCTCGATTTTATAATGATTATTGAACAGATGGGCGGTCTTGATGAGTTTTGCAGATTTTGATTTCGATATGAGGAAATCATAAAGTAGGATCACCACCGAAATGATAACTCTTGAATCTATCAAAGCTCGATCTCTGAAGTCGGGTTGATTGAACAAGGCGAATCGAGATCGCCAAGAAGCTCGTAGCGAGATGCTACAATGAAGGATCTGAGAGTCTGCCGATGATAGTGGAACTCGTGCCGCGCTTCATGACCAACCACCGGAGGCACAAACAATCGAAATCGATCAAGTGACGCAAAAACATTCCAACATCTCACATCACCACTGATAAACTTCAGGAGATCAGATCTTATCTCAAAGATCTCCTGAAAGAAGAAGTTGAGGGAGTGATAGGTGATCGTAGGCGATTGGCCTCAAAGAAATAACAGATCAAAGGGAATTGGCTATTTCCCGTTACGAAAATCAAAGATCAATTCTCCCAAACCGTGACCACCGTGGTTCCGCCAACTTATAAAATCCGTTGATGACAAGCTGATTCAGGTGGATCAATAACAAGTTTCTTTTCTGATGCTCACTGAAAAGCTCGAATTGATGAAGAGAAACTTGACAAACTGATTTTTACACTCTCTCGCCATGGAATCTGCCAAGACCGAAATGATCTCGAAGGTTCAACATCTAACCTCTCAAGTTCGTGTTTATCTGCTGCAGATCTCAACAGGGCAATATCGATCGATTTTGGATCCCTAACTTCCCACTCACATGACTTTTTGATCAAACCAAAAAAGGGGAAGGACGGAGGAGAAACCAACCCATATGATCTCAACAATGAAGACCTAATTCAAACAATTTGAAGCCTATGGACAAAGACTAGACCATCTGGATCTCTTTGCTAACGAAGTCTCTCAAAAGATGGAAAAGTCAAAGGCAAGAAAGGTAGGCTGCAAGGGTGTCTTTGGACATCACAAAAGTAGGCTGCTGCGGGTCTTTGACATCACAACTGTACCCGCCCACTCGGACTAAAATAGTCACAAGAAGCACATCTAGCCGTGACATGTGCCGATAAGAACCGGCCGAGAAAATGTCCAAAGAGCGATTCTTTGAAGAGACCCAAAAAGAAGAAGAAAGAAGGGCGTAAAATTGACAGAGGCGTAAAATCAAGAAAAAATTCAGATCGAGAGCGAAGAAAAGGAAAGGCCGGAAAATCATATGCGGAACCTCACCGCCCAAAGAAGAGTTGATGAGATCATTCCAAAAACTGCTGCACATGCTAAGAGGTTTGAGGAATGGAACAAGATCAGAAGTGAATGGCTTCTGGATGCTTTTGTCCTTAATCTTGTTCCACGAGAAGAATCTCCAGATGATGAATTCCTCAACTGGTTAGAAAATAAATATCCGTTTTTACTCAAGTATCTCGGAAAATGAGGCCAAACTTATCAATGTAAAAATATCTCGCCAAGAGTATGATCCATTGGATTACTCGAAGAAGGCGATGGCTCATTTGACAAACCGGCATTTCGGAGATTCTACTTTGACATCCTGAGCAAAATGCATATAACTGATCCTCAGCAGACCAATGATGTCAAATGGAAACTATATCAGATTTTCAACGTACCTCAAGATCAAAGAGAGATGCCGGAAGGATACAAGCCTAAAGAGTGAAGAATCAGAAGACTTCTCAGGATCAGCTGTTTTTAAATTCAAACTTTTCTGATGTAACATGTAATCGACATATCTAATGAGAAAAGTTTATTTTCTGATCCTAAGACAAAATCTCATTGTCTTCCGATTATGTGCTCTTTTTCGTTCTATATTTATCAACTGTGTTTGGTTTCTCGTGTGTTTTGTTTTTTATCAAAAAGGGAAATTGTTGGGAAATTTATAGTTTTGATAAAAGTTCGAAACACATGTAATAGGACCAAATGACCTTCAACACATTGGTAATGATGTTTATATTAGCGTTTATAGAATACCAGTTGATAATTACTGTATAGAACAACTGATGTAATAGATAGGTCACATATTGAGGGGGAACCTCAATATGTATAAGTCAGATCTGAAGATCCAAAGAACGGTGATATCCGACAAAGGCGAAATGCTAGAGAAGAACATAAGATCAGATCGATCTGATCTAGTCGATATCTCAAATTTGAAGTCATAAAGATCAAACTCATAATACTTGAAGATCGATGACTTCCGGAAGATCGAACCCGAGAGAGTACATCACCGAAATCGCTAGTTGAAGCTAAGTCAACCGCACCAAGACTCCATCGTAGATCGATCGATTCGACCGATCAAGTCACCACCAGTGAAAAACCGATGTGTCACCTAATCATATCGTCGATGATCCGAACAAGAAGAATGTCAACCTTAGTTGGAAGAACAACACTGAAAAGTGCGTCTGTTAACCAATAAGAACAAGACACGTATGATCGGAGCCGATAATTAAGGGATTTGATGCTGCTCTCTCTAACGGCTATAAAATACAAGTTCACGCTTTCGACCATGCCGTTCCTGAAGCACGTCACATCAATCCTGCAAACCTACCTAATATAGCCTGAAATTCAAATAGCTCTCCAACGGCTCTTTGATTTCAAGGTCTATAAATATGGGATCACACTTCAGAGTGAACACACGGAAACACTGAACAATCAAGAAGCTCAAGCAATTATCGATTTCATACGAAGAACACGATCAAGAAGATTATTTTATTAAGTGTTCATCCCATAAGTTCTTAGCATAGAAATCTTTTCATCTAGCTGATAGGCTACCTTAAACACTAGAAAAGATTTCATAGTTGGAACCAAAACAATCTTATCCAAACCCAAGTTAGGTTAAGTTGTTTAGCAAGATTTCGGAACTAGGGTTTCTAGTTAGATTTACGGGATCGGTTGAGTGAGAACTCCTTAAATATCCGTCGATTGTCTTGTGTTGGACTAACACATAAAACTAAGTCCAGTTGGTTAAGTTGGTGCCCCTTGATAGGGAAGAGTGGACGTAGGACCGGTTTGTCCCAACCACTATAAATCTTGTGTGCCTTTACCGCTTTGATTAACCTGCCTACAAAATTGCACACAACCTTTAAAGCGCATACATATTCTAAGTTGAGATCAGCTAGCACCAAGCTTCTGATCTGATCAAGCTTGACGCTTCAGTCAACTGGTTAAAACACTAACTTTGGAATCTGATTTATAAAAACTGGTTTTTCACGGGTAAAACTTAAGCTTCCGCACACATCAGTTAAACTGATAGTTACTGAATCGATCGCCTTTCAGCGATTAGTAAGTTGGTTATCGACCCAAACCGATTCACTTCAAGACTCTGATCAAAGCTAACTACCCTCACACCGATCCAAGACAAAAATTTTTTTTCGAAGTCTATTCACCCCTCCCCTCTAGACTTCTGCCCTCACAAAACCCGTTCGGGACCTACACTACTAACCACTGTAGAGATTAAAGCAATAAAACCCCACCTCAAATACGGATGCGAGAAACGATAAATGGAAAGCTCGTACGAACTTAGTCCTCGAAATTGATGTGGCCTTGCAATTAGTGATTGCAAACATTTAATTAGTATAACATCTAACATGTAGCCAACTATTGAAATTGATAAAACTCCAAGGACAAAAAGGCTAGGGCTTATAAACGTAATTAGGGACCTAATTATAAAATAGTGAAAACTCAATTTGTGAAGAATCAATCCCTAATACAAAACTTAGATTCCCAAATTAAAAGCCCTAAATCCCCAAAATGATTTTGATCCAAGACTCGAGCAATAACTTTTATGAAGTGTGGATATATACATATATATTTATGTATTTATACGTATACATAAAAACAAGGCAACACATATGTTGGTCCCGGTGCAAACGAGTTTTACACGTGTATGGGGGGGAATACACGTGTTCAGTGTTTTAAAAACTTTTTCTTACTGAGGTCAGCATGGGTCAGATAATCCTGAAGATTAGGTTCTGGGAAGCACAGATCGCTCTGAGTCAAAGTCTCATCGAGACAAGGTGATCCCGAAATCGCTTTCGGATACCTCGAGATAATCCCAAATGAGTCCTCGAAGAAACGAGAGATCCTGAGTTGCTTGGATCAGATAACTAACTTACTGAACCCTCAGAAGAGTAAGTTCAGTTTGGTAACTATCTATTCTAGCTACTCAGTCGTGCGGAATGGTTGGCCCTTAGTTTATACTCGTTTTAAGCTTTGCTAAAAACCTTCCTTTTATGGAATAGTGATTAGGCTGTGATTCAATTACATGCAACTTTAGTGGATTGATTCCAACTGAATATCAGTGAAAAGTATGCTTTCAAATTCAAGTCAATGCAACAGTTAAGCACAGATAAAGAAAGCAATAAACAACACAACAATTATAGTGGTTCAGAAACTCAAGCTCCTACATCCACTCTTTCTGATCCTCAGAGAAATTCAATAATCACTTCTGAGTTTTCTGACTACCTCGCGTAGTTTACTTACTCAACTCGGCCCTGAGCTTTCTGACTACTCCAAGTAGTTTACTTACTCAACCCGACCTTGAGCTTTCTAACTACCTCCGTAGTTTACTTACTCAAACACAAACAAGTTTTCAGACTATCCCTGTAGCTTACTAACTTCTCCTCTAGATTTTTCTGACTACTCCGCGTAGTTTACTAACTATTTACAACTCTTCTCACCAACAAACACACTCCAACTACCTTCTCAAGGGTTTGAGGTTTCTCGGTTGGTTTCCAACTAGGATGAGATATCCTTTACAATGAAATACAATGCAAAGGGTTAGGATATCTCGACTAAGCTTCGGATAAATCTTATCAAGCTAGGCTTAGTTTAGTGAGCTCTCTTCAATATAGAAGCACTTGGAAAATTCTAAGTTTTTTGAGTGCTTCAACTTGCGATAATAAGTTTGAGCTCTTGAGTTGCGTATAAATTTCCCATAACCTTACAATGTAGAGGGTCACCAGTATTTATAGGCATACACCAAGGTCCCTCTTGAAAACTATACGTTGGAGAGATAGCTTCGTGAGTTTCCTCTTATGGTGTGTGAGGAACGACTATATTTAGGGTTTGAAACTCCCTAACACGTTTTAGGCAATAGCCTTTCATGTAGCCGGTCTTCACTTTTTGCAGTCTGGAAGTTTTGTACATCTGACATCTTTTTTCACCACCGTCCTTTGTCGATTATCGAATGGTATGTCGTCGTCTTTCGTCTTTTTGACTTTTTGTCTCCGATTAAAGGTAGACACCTTCAACGGCTCTTTTTTTGGTTACAAACTACGAGTTTGATATAACCTTAACAACACTTCGGCTTAGTTCCTTTTATGCGCATTTGAATGTCTTGGCAAATATCTATTTTCTAAGGAATCGCGATCTTCTCGAGATTGCATCCTTGAGATAGATATATTGATTGCCTTGGAACATTCAGTTTATATCTTTGATTCATTGATGCATTCTTGAAGTCTTGATGAATTATTGTGCCTTCAGTATTCTTGATCTTCATTCTTCAGTCTTGCGTCTTCAAAGTCTTCTGAGACTTCAGGGTTTTCTGAGTCTTGAGGTCTTCGAGTCTTGAGTCTTTTGAGATATCTTGGTGATACATTTGAATCTTCATCTTTGAGTCTTGATTCCTCGATATCATCTTGAGTCTTGATATCTCGATTTCTCACTGAGTCTTTAGATTCTCGATTTCCCCATCGTCTTGATTCTCGATTTCTTCTTATCGAGTCTTGAAACTTCGATTTCATCTTTGAAACTTCAGTTTCTTCAGAAACATACTGAGTTCTTCAGAGTCTTCAGAACCTATCCTGAACTATATCTGCTGACTATACATTTTGCAGATAACATCCTGAATACTCTAAAAACTGAATCCTGACTCAACTATCAAGATCATTCTGAACATGTCATACTCAGGGGTTTTGGGATCTAATCAAAATCATATATCTTTATTAAATTCATCTCCCAACAATTTCCCCCTTTTTGATGATGCCAAAACCTATCTTGTTACAAACATATAACCTATACTCAGGTTTCAGTTTATCCTATTACAAGATTGGTTATATTTTCAACAATTTTCCCTTTTAAATAATGAGTCTCCCAATACTATGAATCAGAGAATCTCCCAACAATTATTCTTTCAACAATTTCTTCAGTAATGAATCTTTTTAAATAGTTCATCACCAAATACTTAAACAGTTGATTCAGAGACATTCATTCAGGCATATCAAATATAAAAGACATGTAAATAAGATAATGAGATATTATATTTTGAGCATAATGATAAATCTTCATTGATGATTGGTTTGAGTTACAGATTACAATGAGTTTATCAACAAAATCAAAAAGACAAAAAATTTAAAGATTACAGAATCTTCTGAGTCTTCAGTCTTCAGTCTTCAGATTTTGGCTCTTCAGTCTTCTTGCTCTTCAGTTTGCTATTTCTTCAACTTCATCAGCGGGCACCTCCAGGTCGAACATTCCGAAAAATCTCTTCTTCAACTCATTTCTCTCCTTGATGATATCCAGACTGTTTCCTGTTAAACCCAACTGACCAGCATACTGAGCAATTTCTTGAGTAATGGTCTTCTCATTCACCAAGCCATTACCAAGTCTTGGAGGAGGATAGGAATATGGACCGGGGGCTACTATCTGCACCTCTCCTTCATCCGCAAGGTTAATCCAGCTTTGGATATATTTTGGATAGAAGGTTAGGAGATATTCAATGAATGCTTCATTCTGATATGAGCTTTCCCCTCTCCACTCCCTGAGCACATCATAATAGAACCAGAAGGTTCTCTTGACCTCTTCCCACATATCGTTGAGTTTGATAGGCATCCATTTATCAACGTGGGGCCACTTCAGTGCTTTTGATGTCTCTCTCCTTTTGCTCGCAAACTTCTTGAATCCACTCCTTCGCTTCAGCTCCTCTTCAGTCTTTTTCCTGATCACAGGTACGCCTGAGACTGAAGCAGCCGCTTTCTTAGCCTGTTCTACTTGGAGTGTCTTCAGAGCATTCCTCGTGTTGAAGACTTTCTTCTGAGGTTGAGACTCAGATTATTCCGTTTCTTCATCATCTAGAATCAGCTTTCTCTGGATTGGCTTAGAAGCCTTTGCACGCTTGCTTTCAGGTTGAACAGCGCCCAAGGCTTTCCTCTTCATAGGCAATTCAGCAGCAGCCTGGCTTGTTCCAACCTTAGTTCTAGCACTCAGTTTCTCTCTTGCAACCTCAAGCATGGTTTGCTCAGAAACTCGAGTGTAGATAGGCTTCTCCACCTGAGCAAACTTCATCTTCTCAGTAGCTTCGGCTTCTTTCAAGGCTTTGGTTAGAATGTACATTTCAGCATCTTTCTGAGCCTTTTTCTCCAAAGTACGTGCCAATAACTTCCTGAGGTCCTCATTTGGTCTTTCCCCCTTCTTGGCACCGTAATTTGGAAGAAGTCTGGAGAGTGCTGTGTCCATGTGATATTGTTCTTTGCTCACACAACGCACCTCCCCTGCTAGCTGATCTTGCTCATCTTCCAGCCTCATGATGTGGTTCTTAGCCACAGAAAATTCTTCAGACATATGGGCAAACTGGCCAGAGAGTGCTTCCTTAAACATCTCTGTCATCTTGGTCATGAGCAATGAGCTCATTTCCTCAACAACAGATTTGATCATCACTTCATTCCTCTCTGCCAATTTCACCTCTAGAAATGCAGTTGACTCCTGGTGCTTCTATTTCATTTCAGCACTGAGCTCAGCCTTGACTCCCTCCAGCTTTTCATTCAGCTTATCTTCCATGGAGGTCATCTGTGAGGTCAGAGTGTTTTGGATTTGCACCAGCTCTGAAGAGTGACTAAGACTTTCCATCTTCTGAGCTTGGTTGGCCAATGTTTCTTCCATCTGAGCAATCTTGATCATCATTGGCTCAACCTTCTCAAGTTTCTCCATCAAGGGAGTGAGATCAATCTCTGGAACCTTCTGCACCTTCTGTGCTGTTTGATCATCCCGAGCTTCAGCTTCATCCTGAGCTCCAGTCTCCAACTGAGCCTCAGTCTGTTTATCAGACAATTCAGAATTAAAGATAGAACTTTCAGTAACTTTGGCATAATTGTTAATAGTGCCAAAAGGTACCTGAAGAGTGCTAGCTTCAGTCTGAGGTTGACCAATTTTAGTTTGATCAGCACCAGAAGTCTCCTTTTCCATCTGAGACTGATCCTCAGCATCTCCCTGTTGGTCCCCATCTCCATCTTGAGATTTGTCTCCGCTGCTTGGGGCACCAACTTCAGTCGCTCTCCTCTCAGCTATCTTCCTCTGAACCAGCTCATCAAAATCGGAGTTTTTCATCCTGATCTTTGTTCTCCTGAACCCTGAGAAGTCAGTCAGGAAGGCTGTCTTCTCATTCCACCAGTCTTCCCCTCTGAATGCAGCAATATCAAGCATCTCGAGAAGAGTCTGATTGAGGATGAACACAGTCGACCTTAATCTGAAGAAGACATCTTGCAGATCAGGGTATGAGCTGAGCTCAGGGTAGCGGTCAAGAATGAACCGTTCCCCCTTGCTCCTCCATTCACCTTCTTCAGCCTCGCCCTTCTTCCATCTCGGGCTCTCTGGTTCAGTTGAAGCATCAGCTGAGGGATCAAGAAGTAGATCACTCAGGAGCTCATCAAGAATATTCTGCTCCTGAGTCTCAGCAGCCTCTGAACGTTGTGCAGTTAGGTCCTCAAGTTGTATCTGAGTGGGTTCTGAGGCCTGAGCTGGCATATCCTCAGATTGACTCTGAGTTGGCTCTTCTATCTGAGCCGGCACATCTTTGGTAGGAATCTCTGAGGCCTGAGTTCCTTTGAAAATTTCCTGAGAAATTTTGTTTGAACTTAGTGATGTCTCAAGCACCTCAGAGAAGACCTGCTCCTCAGTTTGTTCTTGTGCCTTAGAGATAACCTGAGCCAAAACTTGCAATGGCGAACTCTGAGCGGTTTGGCCCTCAGGTTGAATCTCTTCTGACTCACTGCCATCTTCATCGGTGAGAACCACCAATCTTCTGCGCTTGGGAGCGAGGGTTTTCTGCTTATTCAACTTCTCACCCTGCTCCATCTTTGCCTCCAACAGAACCTTCCCCCTGGTTTGTTGGGTCTCTTCAGCAGCAGCAACTTTTGGTGATTCTGCTTTCTTTTCCTTTTTCCCTCGGATGGCCTGCTTCTTCACAGCAATGGGCTTGAAGAGTACTTTGGACTTAGGGAATGGGGTCGAATTGGCGAAGATATCCTCCTCCTCTCTGCACATCTCCAAAATATAAGCTATTTTGGTTGCATGGTGGATCTTGCCTTTAATCGTGATCGCCCCGTCAACCTTCTTGAAGACTTTGGCTTGCTCACTCACCATCTGAATCAGAAATTTCATCCAGTTAAAGTCAGTGGTGGGAGAAGCCTCGATCGCCGCCATCAATCTGAGCTTCGGGGTACTGATCTGCTCAAAACTCCCCGCAAGGCTCATGATGCTGCTCACAATATCCATCAAAACTCGATATTGTGGCTTCAAGTGCCTCTTATGTAATGTCGCCTCAAATTTCACAGGATTCTCAGCAATCCTATCTAAATACTCCTGCTCCCTACCCAACATATACATCACAGGATCCTCTCCTCTATCACAGAGCTAAAAAACATAATTTAAATACTTCGGAATAATATACAAATCCCTTTCAAAATCGATGTATTTGGACGAATGCTCTAAATGTGATACGGTAATCGCAGAATGCATACCATCCTCTTCATCTATCCTCAAGTTACAGATGAATTCGATTACCTCTTTTGCGTACTCCTGGTCTGGTCGGCTTGCGACTAGATGGGTGAGTTTAGCCAGTCGAATCATATGCAGAGCCTCCTCTTCTGGCTTTGAGTTGGTTGTGCTATCGAGCAAGACAACGAACTCGTACCAAGGCTTGTTGGTTTCGGCTAATCTCTCGAACAAGGTTGGGGCCATTTTAGAGATTGATTGAAGAAATGAAGATTTTAGGGTTTAGAATTTTCTGGGCAAAGGGGATTTATTTTTGCAGAGGATTTGGGAACGAAGGGTTTGAAATTTTTTGGCTTGAATGGCTTATTGGGGTATAAATAGCTTCAAGATTGTGGGGAATCGCGTTGGTTAGGTGAAAAGCAACGGTTAAGATTAATCTCCGATTAATCGGGTATACGAACCGACGATCTCCGAAAAGTAAGCCGCCAAAATATCCTCATTGGTCAAGAAATGTAACAGAGCATTAAATGACTATTGACCTTCTTCGGAATTTCAAACGATCCCGCCCAAAAACATTCCTCAGGTGTTTTGTATTTATTGCGAATGATTACTAAGCTTCACTTAAGCAATAAATGAGTTGCATGAGTCATTACTTCTTCAGACTAATTTCCCTCTATCAGTCTTACTGAGTACTGATCTTGATAAAATGTCAGTATGATACTGAGTACTGAATGGGTTCAGATTTTACTCTATACACCTGGATCTAACATCCCCAATTCAACTGAAAGTTCCTGAAATCTTGATTCAGCCAAAGGTTTAGTCAAGATATCAGCTCTCTGCTTATCAGTATGAATTTTCTCCATTTTGATGTCCTTCTTCAATATGATCTCTGATGAAGTTCCTTCTTTAGCTTGATTTCTCTTGAAGTCCATGAGGAAATTCATCTTCCAACAATGACATCTCAGATCTTCTTTCAACAGGGCTAATGATATCTTCATTCAGTTCAGTGCCCTTTTCTGTTTTCCTGGAAAAACAGATTAGATCTGTGGTACCCAATTGGTATAGGGTCCTATCTGGTAAGCTGTACCTTTAGGAATCCAAATCTGCCTAACAACTCTAATCACTTTAGAGTGGCTGATCTGTCTTCTATAAACATCAACATACTCATTTACTACTCTGGGTGCCTTAGCAGTTTTCTGCGTCTGTGTGCTAGCTTTAGCATGAACATGGGCTTTTGAGTTTTTCTTTGGTTCAGGCCTTCTGTTCATTTGCTTTGGCTTCTGTGCAGCCGGTCTAAATCTTTGATGACTTGGGTTCAGATAACCTTTACCCTTAGGCAAGTAGGGTTCAGGTTATGCATCTTTAAATCTGGGTCTTTCGAAGGTAATTGAGGATTGGTCTCTTCAGTTGAGAATGTCTCTGCTGAGTGTTTCTCATATGAGGATTCCTCTGATGGTTCAGTGTGGAGCCTTTCAGGTTTGCATTCTTAGCCCGAGGCTTTGAATTACTTGCCTGAAACTTTCCAACTGAGTGCTCAGGTTTTCTAGCCTTCACCTGAGGTTTGGGCTTTCCTACCTGATCATTCAGTTTTACTGAGACCATAGGTCCTTTTCCCTTGTCTACAACCTTGGGCATTACTTCAGCTTGAAGTGTAGGTGCCATTGGTTTTACAAAGATTGTCTTCTTGCTACTTGATGCAGCATTTAGATGACCTTGTGAGGTTCCCCCTGGAATATATCCCAATCCAGATTTTATAGTGATAGATCTCTGGTAACTCTGAATTTCATCTATTACATTAGATGCATTATTCAATAGAGTTAACTTCTTCTGTGCACTATCCTCACAGATCTGTAGAGTTTCATGCTTCTCAGAGAGGTCATTGAACTTAGTCCTGATTAAATTTAATCTCTTCATTGATTTCTCCGGCTTTTCGCTTAGGGTCATTATCAACTTCTCTTTCTCTCGAGAGTTGTACTTTCGTAACATCCAGTTCATCAAGAGCTCCCATTAATTGAGAAGTGATTTCAAGATTTGCTAGAGTCTTTCCATTTTAGATTTTCAGCTTTCAGTTCCTTATTCTGCTCTTGAGTTCTATTTAGCATTCCTTGTAAAACAGCATAGTCCTTCATCAGATCCTCAAAAGAATCCATTAGGTCAAAATGACTGTTTTCAGTGGAACTTGAAAACTCTTGTACTAGCTAGTGTAGGAGCAACAACAGAGAAAGAAGAGTTTACCTCCTCAATGGCCATCGACGACGTCATCACTTTCACTTTCTCGAGAATATTTCATCCAAGAGTTAGATCCCTCCCCGTTGGTCCCGTGTAAATGAGTCTTACACGTATGGGGGGAATACACGTGTTCGATGATTTTAAAACTTTTTCAATGCGAGGTCACTTTGGTCGATAATCCAAGATTAGGTTACGAGAAGCACAGATCGCTCTCGAGTCAAAGTCTCTTGAGACAAAGATCCCGAAATGCTTTCAGATACCTCGATAATCCCAACCAATCCTCGAGTGTCGAGATCCCGAGTTGCTTGGATCGATAACTAGCTTATCAATCCTCGGAAGAGTTCAGTTTGATAACTATCTGTTCTAGCTACTTTCGATCGTCTTGAATGGTTGGCCCTTAGATTATACTCGTTTTAAGCTTTCTTTGAAAAGACCTTCCCTTTATGAAATAGTGATTAGGCGTTGATTCACTTATGCAACTTCAAAGGGATTGATTCCAACCGAATATCGATGAAAAAGTATGCTTTCAAAATCAAGTCAATGCAAACGATTAAGCACAAGATAAGGAAAGCAATAAAGAACACAACAGTTATAGTGGTTCAGAGACTCAAGCTCATACATCCACTCTCTCTGACTCTTCAGAGAAATTCACTATCAACTTCTGAGCTTTCTGACTACCTCGTAGTTTACTTACTCAACTCGGCCCTGAGTTTTCTGACTACTCCACGTAGTTTACTTACTCAACCCGACCTTGAGTTTTCTGACTACCTCCGTAGTTTACTTACTCAATCACACACAAGCTTTCAGACTACCCTGTAGCTTACTAACTTCTCCTCTAGAGTTTTTTGACTACTCCGCGTAGTTTACTAACTCTTTACAACTCTACTCACCAACAAAACACACTCCAACTACCTTCTAAAGGGTTTGGGGTTTCTCGGTTGGTTTCCAACTAGGATGAGATATCCTTTACAATGAAGCACAATGCAAAGGGTTAGGATATCTCGACTAAGCTTTGGATAAATCTTATCAAGCTAGGCTTAGTAAAGTGATCTCTCTTCAATATAGAAGCACTTGGGAAATTCAAGGTATTTCGAGTGCTTTAACTTTTGCAAGAATAGGTTTGAGCTCTTGAGTTGCGTATAAATTTCCCGTAACCTTACAAAGTAGAGGGTCACCAGTATTTATAGGCATACACCAAGGTCACTCTTGAAAACTATCCATTGGAGAGATAGCTTCGTGAGTTCCCTCTTATGGTGTGTGAGAAACGGCTATATTTAGAGTTTGATACTCCCTAACACGTTTTAGGCAATAGCCTTTTATGTAGCCGGTCTTCACTTTTTGCAGTCTGGAACTTTCGTACATCTGACATCTTTTTTTCGCTTGTTGTCCTTTATCCTTTGTCGATATATAGATGCGTGTCGTCGCCTTCCTTTTTAACTTTTGTCTTGATTAAAGATAGACACCTTCAACGGCTCTTTTGGTTACAAACTCTGAGTTTGATATAACCTTAACAACACTTCTGACTTAGTTCCTTTTGTCTGCATTTGAATGTCTTGGCAATATCTAACTTTCTAAGGCATCACGTTTTTCTCGATGTTGCATTCTTGGATAGATATATTGATTGCCTCGGAACATTCGTGTTCATCTTGAGCATTCATTACATTCTTGAGTCTTGATAATTCTTGTGCTTTTAGTATTCTTGATCTTGATTTCTCGGTCTTGATGATTAAGGTCTTGAGTCTTGAGAGACTTGAGGTCTTCGAGTCTTTAGGTTTATCTTGGTGATATCTTGAGTCTTCATCTTGAGTCTTGATTCTCGATTTCATCTTTGAGACTTGAGAGACTTCGATTTCATCAAAACTTCTTTTTTTTCTTGAAACATATCTTGAGTTCTTCGAGTCTTGAACCTATCCTCGAACTATATCTGCCGACTATACATTTTGCGAGATAACATCCTAATACTCTAAAACTGTATCCTGACTCAATTATCAAGATCATTCTGAACATGTCATACTCAGGGGTTTTGGGATCTTAATCAAAATCATATAATCTTTTATTAAATTCATCTCCCAACAATTTCCCACTTTTTGATGATGCCAAAACCTATCTTGTTTACAAACAAAATAACCTATACTCAGGTTTCAGTTTATTCTATTACAAGATTGGTTCCTGAACAGAGAATCTCCCAACAATTTCTTTAAGAAGGGAATCTCTTTAAATTCATCTCCCAACAATTTAAATCATTCAACAGATTTCTTCAGTAATGAATCTTTCTTAAATAGGTCATTACCAAATACTTAAGCAATTTCTTCCATATCATCATACAATCAGTTCAGAGACATTCATTCAGCATATCAAAATAAAGACATGTAAATAAGATAATGAGATATTATCTTTTGAGCAAAATGATAAATCTTCATTGATGATAAGTATACCATTACAGATTACAATGAGATTTTTATCAACAAAATCAAAAAGACAAAAAATTTAAAGATTACGAGAATCTTACGAGTTCTTGATCTTGATTCGCTCTTGATTTTTGCTTCATTTTCCACTTCATCACCGGCACCTCCAGTTGAACATTCCGAAAAATCTTTTCTTCAACTTCATTCCTCTCCTTGATGATGTCCGGATCGTTCCTCGTTAATCCCAACCGACGAAGATATTGAGCAATTTCTTTGCGTAATGGCCTTCTCATTTACCAAGCCATTACCAAGTCTTGGAGGAGAATAGGAATATGGACCAGGGGCTTCTATCTGTACTCCACCTTCATCCGCAAGGTTAATCCAGCCTTGGAGATACTTTGGATAGAAGGTTAGAAGATATTCAATGAAGGCTTAGCTTACGATCGAGCCTTCCCTCTCCATTCCCCGAGAACATCGTAGTTGAACGAAAGGTTCTCTTCACTTCTTCCCACATGTCGTTGAGTTTAATGGGCATCCATTTATCAACGATGGGGCCACTTCAAATTTTTTCGATGTTTCCTTCCTCTTGCTCGCAAAACTTCACGAAGTCACTCCTTCGCTTCGCTCTTAAATCTATCTTCTTTTACGATCCGCGAAGCTCCACGAGACCAAGCGGCACTTTCTTGGCTTGTTCTTTTTGGAGTGTATTCAGAGCATCTCTGGTGTTGAAGACTTTCTTCTGAGGTTGAGACTCAGATTCTTCTGCATCTTCATCATCCAGAATCAACTTTCTCTGGATTGGCTTAGAAGCCTTAGCACGCTTTGCTTCTGAGTTGAACAACGCCCAAGGCTTTTTTCTTCTTCATAGGCGATTCGGCACCACTGCTTGTTCCAACCTTAGTTCTAGCACTCAGTTTCTCTCTTGCAACCTCAAGCATGGTTTGCTCAGAAACTCGAGTGTAGATGGGCTTCTCCACTTGAGCGAATTTCAATTTATCAGTAGCTTCAACTTCTTTTAAGGCTTTGGCTAGATTGTACATTTCAACCTCTTTCTGAGCCTTCTTCTCCAAAGTACGTGCCATGAACTTCCTGAGGTCTTCACCTTCCTTTTCCCCCTTCCTGGCACCGTAATTTGGAAGAAGTCTGGAGAGAGCTGTGTCCATGTGATACTGCTCTTTGCTCACACAGCGGATCTCTCCTGCTAACTGATCTTGTTAAATCTTCCATTCTCCTTATGTGGTTCTTAGCCACGAAAAGTTCTTCGATATGTGGGCAAACCGCCGGAGAGTGCATCTTTCAAAGATCTCTGTCATCTTGGTCATGAGCACCGAGCTCATTTCCTCAACAAAAAGAGATCCGACAAGACTCTAATTTTTTCTCTGCTAGTTTCACCTCTAGAAATTGATCGATTTCTGGTTCGTTTATTTCATTCGACTTAACTCTGCGTTGACTCCTCCAAATTTTCATTCAAACTTTTCTTCCATGGAGGTCATCTGAGTGGTCAGAGTGTTTTGTATCTGCACCAGTTCTGAAGAATGGCTAAGTCCTTCCATTGTCTGAGCTTGATTGGCCAACGTTTCTTCCATCTGAGCAATTTTGATCGCTATTGGCTCAATCTTCTCAAGTTTCTCCATTACGGGAGTGAGATCAATCTCAGGAACTTTCTGCACCTTCTGTGCTGTTTGATCATCCTGAGCTTTAGCTTCATCCTGAGCTTCAGTCTCCATTTGAGCCTCAGTCTGTTTATCAGACACTTCAGAATTAAAGATAGTACTTTCAGTAACTTTGGCATAATTGTTACTAGTGCCAAAAGGTACCTGAAGAGTGCTAACTTCGATCGAGGTTGATCGACAATGTAAGTCTCTTTTTTCCATTTGAGACTGATCCTCAGCATCTCCCTGTTGGTCCCCATCTCCATATTTGGATTTGTCTCCGCTGCTCGGGGCACCAACTTTAGTTGATTTCTTCTCAGCTAGCTTCCTCTGAACCAGCTCATCAAAATCGGAATTTTTCATCCTGAGCTTTGTCCTTCTGAACCCTGAGAAGTCGGTCAGGAAGGCTGTCTCCTCATTCCACCAGTCTTCCCCTCTGAATGCAGCAATGTCAAGCATCTCGGGAAGAGTCGATTGAGAATATATCTTGTCGTCCTTAATCTGAAAACATCTTGCGGATCGGGGTATGGTGAGCTCGGGGGTAGCGGTCAGGATGAACCGTTCCCCCCTTGCTCCTCCACTCGCCTTCTTGACCTCGCCCTTCTTCCATCTCCCTCTCTGGTTCAATTAGAAACCTGGCGAGGATCAAGTAGTAGATCACTCTGGAGCTCATCAAGAATATTTTGCTCACGAGCCTCGATAGTGTCAAGTTTGTGCATTGAGTCCTCGGTTTGCATCCGAGTGGGTTCCGAGGCCTGGTGGCATATCCTCGGTTTGAGTCTGAGTTGGCTCGTCGGTCCGAGCCCGCACATCTTCGGATCGACTCGAGTTGGCTCTTCTGGCTCGAGCTGCACATCCGAGGTAGGCATCTCGAGGTCTGAGCTCCTTTAAAAATTTCTGAGAAATTTTATCAACCGAGTGTGTCTCGAGCACCTCGGAGAAGACTCTGCTCCTCCCGATCGATCCCAGTCCCGAGATAACCTAAGCCAACACTTGTAATGGCGAACTCGAGCGGTTTTGCCTTGAGGTTGTATCTCCTCGAGAATCATTTGCTACCTTCGTCGGTGAGAACCACCAATCTTCTGCGTTTTTGAGCAAGATTCTTCTGTTTCATCATTTTTGCTCCTGCTCCATCTTTGCCTCCAACAAAATCTTCCCCTAGTTTGTTGGGTCTCTTTTTCAAAGAATCGCAGAAGGTGATTCTACCTTCTTTTCTCTCTTCCCGATAATCTGCTTCCTTGCAAAAGACTTTGGGTTTAAGGAGAATTTTGGATTTAGGAAATGGGGTTGAATTGGCGAAGATATCCTCCTCCTCTTCGCACATCTCCAAAATGTAAGCAATTTTGGTGGCATGGTGGATCTTGCCTTTTGATTGAGATCGCCCGTCAATCTTCCTCAAAACTTTGGTCCGCTTTCACTCACCGTCTGGATCGAGAATTTCAGCCATTGAAATCATGGTGGGTGAAGCTTCTATCGCCGCCATCAATCTGAAGTTTCGGGTACTTATCTGAAAAAACTCCCCAAGACTCATGATGCACTTGCTCACAATATCCATCAACACACGATATTGTGGCTTCGTTCCTTTTATGCGATTATGTCGCCTCAAACTTAACAGATTCTCGGCAATCCTATCTAAGTACTCCTCGCTCTCTTCCCGACATATACATCGTAGGATCCTCTCCTCTATCACGCGAGCTCAAAAACATCATTCAGATTTTTTCTAACAATATCTGATCCCTTTCAAAATCGACGTATTTGGATGACTGCTCTAAGTGTGATACAGTTAACTTAGAATGCATACAACCCTCTTCATCTATCTTTAAATTACAGATGAATTCGATTACCTCTTTCGCAAACTCTGGTCCGGTCGAAACTGCGACTAGTTGGGTGAGTTTGGCGGTCGAATCATATCGCAGAGCCTCCTCTTACGGCTTTGAGTTGGTTGTGCTTTTCGAGTGAGACAACGAACTGCGTACCACGGCTTGTTGGTTTCGGCTAATCTCTCGAACAGGGTTGGAGCCATTTTAGAGTTTGATTGAAGAAGAGAAACTTTAGGGTTTGGAGATTTTCTGGGCAAAGGGGATTTTTAATTGCAGAGGATTTGAGAATGAAGGGTTTGATAAAATTTTTTGGCTTGAATGGCTGATTGGGGTTTATATTGCCTTGAGATCGTGGGGAATCGTGTTGGTTAGGTGAGTAACAACGGTTGAGATTAATCTCCGATTAATCGGGTATCTGAACCGACGATCTCCAAAAAAGTAAGCCAAAAAACATCCTCATTGGTCATTAATGTAGCGAGCATTAAATGATCGCTGACCTTCTTCGAATTTAAAACGATCCCGCCTAAAAAACATTCCTCGGTGTTTTATATTTATTGCGAATGATTCTTGAGTTTTACTTGAGCAATAAATGAGTCGCATGAGTCTTTTACTTCTTCGACTAATTTCCCTCTATCGGTCTTCTTTCGAGTCTTTGTCTTTGATAAAATGTCGTTATAATATTTGAAAATCTTGAATGGGTTCAAAGATGCTTCTTTTAGTCTTGACCTTCAAGAAAAACCGAGTTTCTGAGACTCGATTCAAGATTTCCATTTTATCCTGAGTTTCTTAGTAGAATTCTGAGAAAACTTCATGCATCTGAAAATCTTCAATTTTTCAGATTTACTCTATACACCTGGTTCTAACATCCCTAATTCAACTGAGAGTTCACAAATCTTGATTCACCAAAGGTTTAGTCAAGATATCGACTCTCTATCTATCGATATGAATTTTCTCCATCCTTATGTCCTTTTTCTCGACATGATCTCTGATGAAGTGATGTCTGATATCCACATGCTTGCATCTGGTGTGTAATACCGGATTTTGTGAAATAGCAATGGCACTATTGTTGTCACAAAATATTGGTACTTCATTGGCTTCAACTTTATAATCCCTTAATTGTTGTCTGAGCCAAAGAATAAAACACGCAGCCTTCCTTCTGACCATGTATTCCATGTATTCAAGAAGATCTTGGTTGCTCTTGGTCCGCATTTCTTTGAAAACCAAGATATCAGCTTGCTTCCTAGAAATTGACAAGTTCCTGTAGTGGACTTCCTATCAATTCTACAACCTCCATAGTCGACATCTCGAGTAACCCGGTTAATTCAAGGTTATCATCAGCTGGATACCATAATCCTCTATTCACTGTGCCCTTAAGATATCTTAGTATCTTTTTGGCAGCCTCCATGTGACTAGTCTTAGGATTAGTTTGGTATCTTGCACATATCCCAACAGCAAATGTTATATCTGGCCTACTTGCTGTGAGATAGAGCAATGATCCAATGATTCCTCTATAATCAGTATGATTCACTGATTTGCCTTCTGAATCAGGATCCATCTTGTAGTTAGTATTCATAGGAATTCTAACTGCATTGCAATTTTGTACACCATATTTGGCAATCAGATCTCTGGTGTATTTTGCCTGGTTGATGAATATTCCTTCCTTTGATTGTTTCACTTGAAGACCTAGAAAGAAATTCATCTCTCCCATCATTGACATCTCAAACTTGCCTTTCATCAGTGTTGAAAACTTTTCACACACAAATGATGGTTTGAGATCCAAAAATGATGTCATCAACATATATCCCGAACTAGTAAGATCTCTTCCCCATCCTCTATCCTCGACGAGTTCTATCAACAAATCCCTTTGACAAAACCATGGTCAATGAGAAACGAGAAAGAGTATCATACCATGCTCTGGGTGCTTGCTTGAGACCATACAAAGCTTTTCAGACTCAAACTTGGTCATTCTCTTGAATCCGGGAGGTTGTTCTACATAAACCTCTTCTTTAAGCACACCGCTCAGAAATGCACTTTTCACATCCATTTGATAGATCATGAACTTCATGTGGGCGATATGCAAGAAACAATCTGATGGATTCTAGTCTTGCAACAAAAAAAGGTTTCATCATAATCCAAGTCTTCTTCTTGGGAATAACCTTGTGCAACTAGCCTTTGCCTTGTTTCTCACAATGTTGTTGTTTTCATCTCTTTTGTTTTTGAAAACCCACTTGGTTCCAATGACATTGTGCCTTTTCAGTCTATCTACCAACTCCCATACTTCATTCCTTGAGAATTGATTCACTTTCATCTTGCATA
This sequence comes from Stenogyne calaminthoides, assembly GCA_037126765.1. NCBI lineage: Eukaryota > Viridiplantae > Streptophyta > Magnoliopsida > Lamiales > Lamiaceae > Stenogyne > Stenogyne calaminthoides. The sequence continues at coordinate 26,053,783 of JBBCBC010000006.1, forward strand.
GCAAGAATCCAATAAGAATCTTGTAGAGCTTCACCAATCTCAAAGCAGTTCTTTCTCCGAAAGGAAGCAAAGCAGAATAGTGCACTCTCACCATGGAACCTTCTTGTCTTAACACCTTCGGTTAGATCACCCACTATCTCGATTTGTAGGATGACTATCTAACCATTTCCTTCTTGATGTTCCCCTTCAATGGTATCCTCAACATTTGAAATGTTAGGTTCGATTAAATCAAGAACTCCGAACAACAAAACAGAGAAAGAGAATCATCTTCCTCGGGGAGATTCTATTCGAAACATCGAGACATCTGTTCCCCCCTTTGGTTGATAGATTCGAATTTGCCTCACCGTGACCACATCTTCATTGGCATCACATACCGAGTCCGAATCGTTGTCTGCTCGATTGGTCACCTTTTGAGTGTTAGTTTTCCCGAGGCTCACCATCCTCAATTCCATTCTCAACTTCCTTATCTCGAGTCCGAGTCACCCAATCATAAAATGTGACTAACTTCTTCTTTTCGTGTTCAATGGATGATTTGTCTTTTCGCTTTCAGCTTAATCTGGTGATCCTCTTAGTTAGTTCATCTCATCATGTTCCCCGTTTCTTACCTAACACAAATAGATTCATCAAAAACAACATGAGGTGTTTCCTCCACAATAAGAGTCCTACTGATTTGTAAACTCGAAAGCTTTATTGACTTGAGAATATCATAAGAATATTCCTTCATCAGCTTTACTATCAAAAGTTTTCAACCGATCTTTACCATTATTGTGTATGAAACACTTGCAACCAAACACACGAAAAGAAAGAAACAAGAGGCTTCCTTTCATTCCAAAGCTCATAGGGTGTTTTGCCTTGACTCTTTTGTCGATGGATCTGTTTCGAGAGTAGCATGCGTGTTGATGTTTTCAAATTTCAAAAATCTTTTAGGAATATCGACTTCACTATCATTGTCCTTGCAAACTTTTTTTCGAGTCCTGTTCCTCCTTTCAAAGAACACCATTCTCGTTGAGGGGTCCTTCCAAATGATGTTTCATGTGAAATTCCATTTTCTGCACAATAATCAGATATGATATGATTTATGAATTCAGTTCCTTTGTCAGATCTGATTTTGACCACACTCGAGACTTTTCTCAATCGAGCCCTTTTGGTAGCTCTGGCAACTTTTATCTCGAGTCTCTTTCTTACTGAGTAAGAATATGACCCAAGTATATCTCGAGTAGTCATCAACTACTACCAATGTGTATTTCCTGCCATTAGTGCTTACAGGTGTTATAGGACCAAAAAGATCCATATGTAGTAACTGAAGTATTCTTTCAGTAGAAACCTCAACTTTACTTTTAAATGATGCTCTTATTTGTTTTCCTTTCTGGCACGCATCACAAATATGTTCCTTACTGAACACTTCGTTAGGCAACCCTCTCACAAGAGCTAATCTTGCAAGCTTGTTCAGGGTTTTGAAATTTAGGTGATTCATTCTTTTATGCCATAACCAACTGGTATCTGTGGAACTTTTAGCAACTAAACATGTATCTTTAGGAGCAGAACTCCAATCAGCAAGATACACATTCCCTTTTCTTGTACCAGTCAGTAAAACTTTATGTGATGTATCATTTTTCACAAAACATAAGTTCTTAGAGAACTCAACATTGAAACCCTTATCATAGAATTGGCTAATTTAAAGAAAATTATGCTTCAATCCAGATACATATGAAACACCATGGATATGAACTGAGTCGATTTCCAAAATTCCATATCCTTCAGTCTGTCCCTTGGAATTATCTCCAAAAGTGATCTGTGGGCCTCTTTGTTCAACATAGTCACTGAGTGTCTTCTTGTATCCTGTCATATGTCTTGAACAACCACTGTCAAGATACCAAATGTCAGGAGCTTTTTCATCTCTGCTCATCAGTGCCATGTGATCATTAGTCAGTTTAGTGCCCTTGTTTTCCTCCCCCGAAAAAGATCAATTCTTAGGTACCCAATTTGTGTAGGGTCCTACAAGGTTAGATGTACCTTTCGGAATCCAAATCAGCCTGACAACTCTAATCACTTTAGAGTGGCTAATTTGTCTTCCATAAACATCAACATACACATCTACTACTCTGGGTGCCTTAGCGAACTTTTCGTGTATGTGTGTGCTAGCTTTAGCATGAACATGGGCTTTTGAATTCTTCTTTGGTTCAGGCCTTTTTGTTGGATGCTTGGGCTTTTGTGCACCGGGTCTAAATCTTTGTTGACTCGGGTTCGGATAACCTTTACCTTTAGGCAAGTGAGGTTCAGGTTATGCATCTTGAAATCTGGTCTTTCGATTATCTTGAGGACTTGGTCTCTTCGATTGAGAATGTCTCTGCTTTGAGTGTTTCTCATCCGAGGATTCCACCGATGGTTTAGTGTGGAGCCTTTCAGATTTGCATTCTTAGCCCCGAGGCTTTGAAGTACTTTCGCTTCGAAACTTTCAAATAATTGCTCGGGTTTTCTAGCCTTTACCCGAGGTTTGGGCTTTCTAACCCGATCATTCAATTTTTGAAACCATAGGTCCTTTTCCTTGTCTACAACCTTGGGCATTACTTGACTTGAAGTGTAGGTGCCATCGGTTTTACAAAGATAGTCTTCTTGCTACATGATGCGAAGATTCATTACCTGTGAGGTTCCCCCGAGTGTATCCCAATCCGGTTTTTTATAGTGGCAGATCTCTGGTAACTCAATTTCATCTATCACATTAGATGCTTTATTCAATAGAGTTAACTTCTTCTTCGTGCACTATCCTCACAGCGATTCTGTAGAGTTTTGTGCTTCTCGAGAGGTCATTGAACTTCGATTACGATTAGTCAATCTCTTCAAATGATTTCTCTCTTTCTCGAGAGTTGTACTTTCGAACATCTAGTTCATCAAGAGGCTCCCATTAATTGAGAAGTGATCTCGGTTTTGCTAGAGTCTTTCCATTTTAGATTTTCAAAGATTCAGTTCTTTATTCTCGCTCTTGAGTTTTATTTAGATCCCTTGCAAAACAAAGATAGTCCTTCATCGATTCTCAAAAGAATCCATCGAGTCAAAATGACTTTTTTCGTGGAACTTGAAAACTCTTGTGCTAGTGTAGGAGCAACAACAGAGAGAAAAGAGTTTACCTCCTCAATGGCCATCGATGGATGTCATCACTTTCACCGTCCGAGAATATCTCATCTCAAGAGCTAGATCCCTCCTCGTAGTGTTCTTCTTCTCGCAATCATGGCCTTTTTTGCTTGAGAACTTCGGTCTCTTTTTTAGCTTGTCTTTCTCTTCTCTCCTTAGCACTCAACTCTGGACAATCATACTGGAAGTGACCTTTCTTCTGGCAATTATAGCATCTGTTGGCATCATCATCCTGATCATTTTCTTCTTTGGACTTAGAGTCCTTCTTTCTGGATGAAGATCCTTCAGCTTTCAGGTCCTTCTTCTTCTCAGTTGATCTGTCCTCAGGTTTCTTCTGGTACCTGTGGTTCCTGTAATAGCTTTTGTATTTTCCAAATCTACTATTAAGTCTGTCAAACCTCCTTGCCACCAGTGCTAGCTTTTCCTCAAGCTCATCCTGATGTTTGGCATGGGGGTTCTCAGACTCTCTAGTTTTACAGGTTTTATCTTTGGCTTTTAAAGCCACATTCTTACTAGATGATGAATCATCTTTGCTGTCAGCCTTTTTGGATTTCTTATCAATTACAAATTCATAGGCCTTCAGCTCAGAGAAGACTTGTTGGTATGGCATTGAATTAATGTTCTTGGTGTTTTCAATCACTACTGCATGAATATCCCATTTCTTAGAAAGACCTCTAAGAATTTTCAATGCAACTTCTCTTTGTGGATATTTCTTTCCAAGTGCATTTAGATAATTCATGATGCAAGTGAATCTGACTTCCAATTTGTCTATTGATTCACCATCATCCATTTCAAAACTATCAAACTTTCCAATTGCCACTGAAAGTTTGTTTTCTTTTATATGATCTGTGCCTTGGCACATTACAACTAGTGTATCCCAAATATCTTTAGCAGTATTACAGTGAGAGATCATTCCCATCACACCATCATCAATTGTACTGTATAGTGTGTCTTTTGCAATGTATTCTAGATTGACTAACTTTCTCTCCTCAGGAGTCAGTTGGTCATCAGACTTAGGAAATTCTGCTCTAGGATCAATTCTCTCATCTTCTGTTCCTCTGGGATTCACCACAGTAAATTGGAATAGTCCTTGAGAGACCACTCTCCACATACGCTCATGTTTGGAATACAGGTGAGCCTGCATTCTCAGTCTCCATAGATGATAGTTCTCCACTGAGAACATGGGAAGTTTTTAGAAGACATTTTTATTTGATCTTTTGAAAGGAAAAAAATTCAGCAAATAAGATCAGTTCAGATAGACCACAAGTATTTTTAGAAAATAAAACTTTGGTCAACAAAGCAGGTGGTCAAGTTGAACCACTGCTCTGATACCACTTGTTGGTCCCGGTGCAAACGAGTCTTACACATGTATGGGGGGGAATACACGTGTTCAGTGTTTTTAAAACTTTTTCTTACTGAGGTCAGCTTGGGTCAGATAATCCTGAAGATTAGGTTCTGAGAAGCACAGATCGCTCTGAGTCAAAGTCTACTGAGACATTGATCCTGAGCTGCTTTCAGATACCTCAGATAATCCCAACTGAGTCCTAAGTGTCAGAGATCCTGAGTTGCTTGGATCAGATAACTAACTTACTAAACCCTTAGAAGAGTAAGTTCAGTTTGGTAACTATCTGTTCTAGCTACTCAGTCGTGCGGAATGGTTGGCCCTTAGTTTATACTCGTTTTAAGCTTTGCTGAAAACCTTCCTTTTATGGAATAGTGATTAGGCCGTGATTCAATTACATGCAACTTGGATTGGATTGATTCCAACCTAATATCGATGAAAAGTATGCTTTCAAATTCAAGTCAATGAAACGATTAAGCACGATAAAAAAGCAATAAACAACACAGCAATTATAGTGGTTCAGAGACTCAAGCTCCTACATCCACTCTCTCTGATCCTCAAGAGAAATTCACTAATCACTTCGAGTTTTCTGGACTACCTCGCGTAGTTTACTTACTAACCCGGCCCTGAGCTTTCTGACTACTCCACGTGGTTTACTTACTCAACCCGACCTTGAGCTTTCTGACTACCTCCGTAGTTTACTTACTCAAACACAAACAAGCTTTCAGACTAATCCTGTAGCTTACTAACTTCTCCTCTAGAGTTTTCTGACTACTCCGCGTAGTTTACTAACTCTTTACAACTCTTCTCACCAACAAACACACTCCAACTACCTTCTCAAGGGTTTGGGGTTTCTCGGTTGGTTTCCAACTAGGATGAGATATCCTTTACAATGAAGTACAATGCAAAGGGTTAGGATATCTCGACTAAGCTTCAGATAAATCTTATCAAGCTAGGCTTAGTTTAGTGTGCTCTCTTCAATATAGAAGCACTTGGGAAATTCTAAGTTTTTCGAGTGCTTCAACTTGCGATAATAAGTTTGAGCTCTTGAGTTGCGTATAAATTTCCCGTAACCTTACAATGTAGAGGGTCACCAGTATTTATAGGCATACACCAAGGTCACTCTTGAAAACTATCCGTTGGAGAGATAGCTTCGTGAGTTTCCTCTTATGGTGTGTGAGGAACGGCTATATTTAGGGTTTGAAACTCCCTAACACGTTTTAGGCAATAACCTTTCATGTAGCCGGTCTTCACTTTTTGCAGTCTGGAACTTTTGTACATCTGACATCTTTTTTCAAATGACCATCACCGCAAATGTCGAGAATGGTACAGTGTCGGTCTTCCTCTTTTTGACTTTTGTCTCCGTTTAAAGGTAGACACCTTCAACGGCTCTTTTGGTTACAAACTCGAGTTTGATATAACCTTAACAACACTTCTGACTTAGTTCCTTTTATGCGCATTTGAATGTTTTTGGCAAATATCTATTTTTCTAAGGAATCGCGATCTTCTCGATGTTGCATCCTTGAGATAGATATATTCGGTGTCTCGGAACATTCGAGTTTTATCTTGAGCATTCAATACATTCTTTGAGTCTTGATAATTCTTTGTGCCTTGATATTCTTGATCTTGATCTTGATCTTGCATCTTCAGAGTCTTCAGGGTCTTCTGAGTCTTCAGGGTCTTACGAGTCTTGAGTCTTACGAGATATCTTGGTGATACTTTGAATCTTCATCTTTAGTCTTGAGTTCCTCGATATCATCTTGAGTCTTGATATCTCGATTTCTCACTTGAGTCTTTAGATTCTCGATTTCCCCTTGAGTCTTGATTCTCGATTTCTTCTTGAGTCTTGAAACTTCGATTTCATCTTTGAAACTTCGGTTTCTTGAAAACATATCTTGAGTTCTTGAGTCTTGAACCTATCCTGAACTATATCTGCTGACTATACATTTTGTAGATAACATCCTGAATACTCTAAAAACTGAATCCTGACTCAACTATCAAGATCATTCTGAACATGTCATACTCAGGGGTTTTGGGATCTAATCAAAATCATATATCTTTATTAAATTCATCTCCCAACAACATATCCATTAACAGTGTCGTGGGAAAACATGAATAGTAAAGCAAAGACCAATTCTTTATCCTATTCCCACTCTCAACCATAAAAAAAAATAAAAATTCATAAACAATATAATGGTTAGGAGAATAAAATAATAAAATCCGTGAATCACCAATAGGTATGTTTAGGCTGAAAGGAAATCAAAGTACTAGTTTGGAGATTATCAATTACTGGATGATTACAAATATTAGACTAGCTATAACAAGGAAGAGAGCAGTAAAAATTTCTCGTAAGCATAAACTGAAACAAAGAAATTGTGAAGCACTACAAATATAAGAAACAATGATACATAAAAGGTTTAGCGGAAATACCTCTTGAACTTAGTAAGAATGAACAGTGGTAAAGAAGGAAGATGTGCTCCACGTTTCTGTTTTGGGAAGAACCAGAGTTTCTTTTGTTTTGGTGAATTTGAGGAAAATGTGAGAATGTGGGTTTTATGTTTTAATGCCTTGTATTCCTTCGCCATTCGTGTAACAACAAATTAGCGGGGAGTTAGTGCCCAAAAACTGTTATGACTCATTAAATAATGAGGGCTGTTTTTTTTTTCTTTTTCTTTTAATTCTAAGATATTGGCTGTTACTATTTGTAACGGGTTCTCACAGAGTCTCTACCTTCCGTTTGGAACGGAATTTATTCTTCCTCATTACTTTTATTCGTTTTAGGAATTTCCACCAATGATCTTGCTTTAACTTTGCAAACAACCATTTAGTCATTATTTGACCGCGCCCCGGGGTATGTGCAATTGTATACTTGAGATATTTGAACAATAAGTACAAATGGATCCTACCCCGGACACAACAATCAATACTCTCAACCGATAGTCCCATATCCTTAAACAATCTTTTTACTCTGATTTTCTGTTTTAGGAACTTTATTACCTGGAGGGCATACTTCACTGAACAATTGACATATCTGATTGAATGCTCTTATTGAAAGTTTGTTCTCAATTTTGATGGCCATGAGTCGAGCATTGAATGACAACTGAGAGTGAGTCGAACATCCATCTTACAAATCTTGATCAGCTGCTTTAAACATTTCATAAAACTTTGCTAAATTGTCGTTTGGTTCCTCCTTCACATCTAAAAATTGAAACTGGGGAGGAGCACTATCAGAACCAACTTCCATAACCATCGTATGATACATATCAGATGTAGCCATTTCGATTACAGGATCATAAGAACTACTACCACTGACATGTGCCTCACCGGCCACAGGATCATAAGACGTGCCACCTGGTACACTTATTATTATAATCAATATTCCATCGTTCTTCACCATGTCTTGTCCAATTATTATAACGAGGAACAAAACCATTGCTAATAATATGCACTTGAACTTCCTTAATGTTTCAGAATGTTCTATTCCGACAATGCTTCAAATTACACGGACACCTAATAAGACCTTCACTCATACATACCGGTCGACTAGTTGCAAAATTAAGAAAATTATTAACTGTTGGGATATTTTAGTTTTGATGAATTATGCTAAAACATTATTAACTTGTGTTATTTAAGCTATCAGATAACAAGTTGAGGGAGAACAAGAGAACAAGTTGAGGGGGAACTCACGAAATCAGAAGTAGATGATCGAGATCAGACGAGGCTGCAGACAAGACTAATCGAGATCAGAAGAGTAAGATGAGTTCCGGAGTTAACTGATGAGCTGAGAAAAATTAGAAGAAAAGAAAAGCTAAGCCACCGATCGGATCGAAGAATCGGTTACCCGATCGATGGACTGGGATCAGAAGATCAGAAGACCAGATCAGATGACTAGATCAGAAGAGGAGGTTGTTGATTAGAAGAGGAGCAGATGAGACTGATCGAGATAAGACGTGATCGAGATCAGATAAGATAACCTGATGCAACTAACCTGATATGCTAACCTGATGTACTAATCTGATGCGGATAAACTTATATGCCGACTGATCTTTATCTTGACCGATCGACGTTAGCCGATCGATCAAAGTAGAAGAAATCGAAGAGAAGTCATCGTAGACAAGTCCTCTCAAGTCATGTTCACCGAGAATCGAACGCCATCGATGATCGATAGCTCGAAAAGCTAGTGACTGAGAGGGTCGATGTCCGTCGAAAGAGCCGAACTCGCTTAGCTTGAAAGTCGCAAGATACCGATCGATAAGGTCCGCCAAGAGAAGTCTGCGGAATCAAGAAGTATCCTGAGTAGAAGTATCCTGAAGACTCAGAAGAATCCTGAAGACTCAGAAGATCCTGAAGAATATAGCCGTTAGATTCAGCTGACGTGGACCAATGAGAGAAAGACAACCAACCTGAAAAAGCTGCAAAAGCTACTGAATAGTATGGATTTGAATGTGACTCCATCCAACATTAACATTCAAATCCACACTATAAATACAAGTTCTTCCATCAAATTAAGTGTGGAAGTGTGGGAAAATGCGTGAAACATCCAAAAAGTCAAATCATCTAGCATTTCCACCATAGAACACTGAGCAAGAAATACACGCATATATTCAAGAGTGTTCTATTCTAGATCTAAGCACAAATGTAATATCCTAAGCTTAGAGAGATTTTTCCATCCTTAGCATTAAGGCTAAACAAATGTAAGGGAAAATCTCACCCTAGTTGGACACCAAACAATCTTATACCCAAACCCAAAAGTTAGGTTGAGTTTGTTAAGTAAGGAATTTAAGTTAGTTGGACTAGCTTACTTTCTATGTGCGAGTGAGAACTCGTTAAACATCTAAGTAATCCCGAAAGGGAGGGTAGGCAATCCCGTGAGAGTGAGAATTAAACATCTGTATTGTGTTGGACTAACACGTTAAACTAAGTCCAGTTGGTTAAGTTGGTGCCCCTGCTGATAGGGAAGAGTGGATGTAGGAGTTGGACTCCGAACCACTATAAAATCGTGTGTTCCTTACTGATTTATGTTCTTACTTGCCATATGCATTTGATTATAAGTAAAACACATCGTTTACAAGCAAAAAATTGGAGTCACTATTCCCTCACCCCTGTTTTTATATGCATTACAATCTGTATTTAATGCACTCATGGGTTTTCAAACGGGACCAACAATTGGTATCAGAGCCGGAGTTCAAAAGTTCACTGTTTTCAATGTGACCATCTGAACTGATCTTTTTGAAAAAACCTGCTTTCTGTAAAAATACATATATTTTAATGTTTTGGCGTCATTATCAAAAAGGGAGAAATTGTTGGGATATTTTATTTTTGATGAATTATGCCAAAACATTATCAACTTGTGTTATTTAAGTTAACTTACAAATAACAAGTTGAGGGGGAACGAGAGAACAAGTTGAGGGAGAACTCAAGAAATCAGAAGTAGATGATCGAGATCGATTTAGGTCATGAGATTTAGACCGACGAGATCAAGAGTAAGATGAGTTCTGGAGTTAACTGATGACCTGAGCAAAATTAGAAGAAAAGAAAAGTTAAGCCAGCTGATCAGAAGAATCAGAAGTTACCTGATCAGATGGACCTTGGATCAGAAGATCAGAAGACCAAATCAGATGACTAGATCAGAAGATGAGGTTGCTGATCAGAAGAGGAGCAAATGAGACTGATCGAGATCAGACGTGATCGAGATCAGATAAGATAACCTGATGCAACTAACCTGATATGCTAACCTGAGTTACTAATCTGATGCAGATAAACTAATATACTCGACTGATCTTATACCGATCCGATCGTGAGCCGACGATCAAAGCGAGAAGAAATCGGAAGAGAAGTCATCGAAGACAAGTCATCCAAGTCATGTTCATCGAGAATCGAACGCCATCGATGATCGATAGCTCGAAAAGTGCTAGTGACCCGAGGGTCGATGTCCGAAGTCGGAAGAGCCAACTCGCTTAGCTGAGTGTCGATACCCGATCGAGAGAAGGTCCGCTAAAGAGAAGTCTACGGAATCAAGAAGTATCCTGAGTAGAAGTATCCTGAAGTCTCAGAAGAATCCTGAAGACTCAGAAGATCCTAAAGAATATAGCAGTTAGATTCAGCTGACGTGGACCGATGAGAGGAAGACAACCAGCCTGAAAAAGCTGCAAAAGCTACTGAATAGTATGAATTTGAATGTGACTCCATCCAACGGTAACATTCAAATACACACTATAAATACGAGTTCTTCCATCAAATTAAGTGTGGAAGTGTGGGAAAATGCGTGAAGCATCCAAAAAGCCAAATCATCTAGCATTTCCACCATAGAACACTGAGCAAGAAATACACGCATATATTCAAGAGTGTTCTATTCTAGATCTAAGCACAAATGTAATATCCTAAAATTAGAGAGATTTTTCCATCCTTAGCATTAAGGCTAACAAATGTAAGGGAAAATCTCACCCTAGTTAGACACCAAATAATCTTATACCCAAACCCAAAATTTAGGTTAAGTTTGTTAAGTGAGGAATTTAAGTTAGTTGGACTAGCTTACTTTCTATGTGCGAGTGAGAACTCGTTAAACATCTAAGCAATCCCGAAAGGGAGGGTAGGCAATCCCGTGAGGGAGATAAGTCCCGTGAGAGTGAGAACTCATTAACCATCTGTATTGTGTTGGACTAACACGTTAAACTAAGTCCAGTTGGTTAAGTTGGTGCCCCTGCTGATAGGGAAGAGTGGATGTAGGAGTTGGACTCCGAACCACTATAAAATCGTGTGTTCCTTACTGATTTATGTTCTTACTTGCCATATGCATTTGATTATAAGCAAAACACATCGTTTAAAAGCAAAAAATTGGAGTCACTATTCCCTCACCCCTGTTTTTATATGCATTACAATTGGTATTTAACGCACTCATGGGTTTTCAAACGGGACCAACATTAACTTCACTAAAGAACGCAACATTGACACATCCTCGAATCATTCGTGGCATTGCATACATCCAGCCACGATTTGGAAGTTCCATCTGTTTCAAAATCATATCATCATTTCAATAAAATTTTTTAAAAAATCAAAATCATATCTTCATAACTATATGAATTTGCACATATCTTGTAACAAGACTAACCAATCTAGTCATTTATTTAATTTATATGTCTACACGATTTTGCAATATGAAATTGCATTAGTCTTAAACTTTGTCACTCTGCATGTGTATATAAAGGGCATCTTTCAATCCTAAATTGATATCCCACAGAACAAACAATGTCACAGAAATTAGCATGACTTGAAGAATAAAAGTTAAAAAACTTACTATCGGATTAGTAGACGACTGCGGCGGGCGGCGGGCTTGGGCGCGATGGAAATTGGGGAAGAAGAGTGTAAATTGGGCGCGGTAGAAATCTGAGACAGAAATGGGCGCGGTGGAAATTTTAGGGTAAATATGAGTATATATTTGCAAAATTTGAGACAGTATTTCGATCTCAAAATTGATTTTAAATCGTGCCAAAATTTGAGAGGTCAAAGTGGGCGGTGGAGGCAACACGCGTAATAAAATTCAAAATTTGAGACGATATTTTCGTCTCAAATAAGGCGGACATAATTAATGGTGGTAGGTGGGGTTTTCCAGGTCACAAAACCACCTCAAATCCATCTAAAAAATGACCCGTTCATTTTGAGACGGAAAAAACCATCTCAACATTTAAACCAAACGACAGCGTTAGGGATTAGGGGAGTTTCCATCCCAAATCCGTCTCAAAGTCGTCCCAAATTGAGACAGATTATAAAATCGTCTCAAATATGATCAACTTTGACCGTTTGACTACTTCCGTCTCAAATTCGTCTCTAATCTGTCTCAATTAGCGACGGAACGAAATTATTCCGTCTCAAAATTTCCGTCTCTAAAGCGCGTCTTTTTTTTCAGTGATTCTCAGTATTTATGGCTTCAGAAAAATAAAGTAACTAAAGAGACATAATAAAAGAAGAGTTACACTTGCGTGAGACCGTCTCACGGTGAGACGGAGTGTAATTTGGGCATTAGCGCTTTAACACTTTGGGAGGGGTGAGTGTTAATTGTGATAGTTGTACTCCGGCTCATGCATGAGACCGTCTCATACGAGTTTTTGCCGACAACGGATCCTATCTCCACGGCTGGTTTGATATATCCAAACTGCACTTCGGATTGGTAATTTGCCCTGGGTCTCATCCTCTGGTCGTCGGTGAGAGAAGTGGTGAAGGACCGACTGCCGTCCGGCGATCCCAACCCTTTCTTCTTAGGTCTTTGGCTTTGTCATAAAAGAAATGTTGCATGGAATAAAACACAATAATAATTTATCATGTGAGAGTTTTGTGTAAAATGGATTCGTACATGCATGAGGCGGTACTCTATCTTAATTTTTGTATAATATTTTTCAAAAAACATGATTAGGGTCGGGTCTTAAACCAATTTGTTCGACATGTTTTACACTGAACAACATGAAAGCTTCAGCGTAAATAAGTTAAAAGTTTCAGTAAAAGAAGTTGAACATTTAAAAATGCATTTGAATTGCACGGTACAAGCAAGATACTGTCTTTGTTCATATGTTGAGTCGGGCTGTAAGAATTCAGATTGTTGTTTGTTTGCTACTTAAATTGATGCATATAATTAGTTCATATACGAATAATTTTTTTATTACTTATGTTGGACAATATTTTGGTTAAATAAAAATTACGTATAACTTCATTTTTTTAGTAGTATAGTTCTTATGATCACGTATCAGTTAATTTTCTTTACAGTATTAATTCTAAAGATCCAAAGTTGATTACTTAACATTTTATTCAACTAATACTTTTTTGTACTAGTACTAATACTAATACCTTACAACATACCAAGTGATATTGTTAGTTATTATATAAATAGGGCATCATTAGCTCCTTAGAAAACACTTATAGTCATTTTATCCAATTTTGTAACAGCTTCTTATATTCTCTTCCAAATCAAACAATGTTCATATTTTCAATCCACAATTTAAATTTCCTTCTCATTATGGTATCAGTTTGCAAATTCTTTTTGATCGAATGTATTAGATATGTTTATGTTTCATCCTTTTCTCAATTGATCCTGAATTTCCTTTCGTTGTTTATGTTTAGGTATCAGTTTGCAAATTCTTTTTGATCGAATCGATTTTTCTTAACATCGTGGCTCCCGGATATGAAATTTGATCCATCTAAACGATCAAAAGACAATTGACACCGCAAGATTGTCATTTGGATGAAGACTAATGGAAAAAACGGATTCTCCACCAAATTCAAGGAACTGCCATTAAAAGCCATTATCCCTGGTTTTCTAAGAAATTTCCAAGTATTTAGGAAATCAACCAAAATCATGGTAAACACGAGATAATTTGTGATGAGCACGAACAAGAAGTGACTATAAAACTAAAAAATTGATCCAATTCGATCGAAAGAAACAGCGCTCTTAGCATCTTGATGGTTCACTAGTTATTCCTGATGAAGGCGACGATCGAGTCATTTATGCGGCATGGATTCGGGCCAACGATTTTGTACTAATGTGGATTCTTAATTTCATTAAGCCAGAATCCAAAAAATCACTTGAATATTTCACTTCTGCGAAGGATGTATAGGACGAACTTCATATGAGGTACACTCAATCTTATGACACTAGGGTTTATGAACTTGAAAAATTCTTAAGTGCAATTTCTAAAGGAAATCAGTCTTTAATGTCATACTACAATCTGTTTAAATCCTTGTGGGATGAGTACTTGAGTTTTAGGCTTTACAATGTTCTTGTGGTGCAATGCTCAATCCTGTCATTTCCGTTGTCTTAATGGGAAAGTAGGAGTCAAGAATGGTGGTGATGAATGATTATGAAAATTGAGAGTGCAATAAAACATCAAGATGCTTCTCAGACAGAGCCATGATTTTCGACCGGGGGGCCCAACTAATAGGAGAAAAAAAAGTTTTTTGATCCTATGGCTTTCCTACAATCTATTTTTCGTTCCAAAAAAATTAACTGTTTAATTTTGGTCTCATAACCATCTTTATTGTCCAATTTTGATCATATTTTCGCCAAAAATATAAAATTTTATCATTTTCGATCATGCGCAAGTCACGTGCCGATTAAAATTGAGGGTTTCCGAGCTCGTAGCTAACATGGACGCTGACTGTTAAATAAAATTTCATTTTTTCCGCAACTTAGGAGGAAGTTTCATGTTCTTTCTAATTCTTTAAAAAAATGAGTTTTTGTTTAACAGTCAGCGTCCACATCAGCTACGAGCTGAGAAACCCCTGATTTTAATCGGCACGTGACTTGCGTATGAGTGAAAACGATAAAATTTTATGTTTTTCAGCAAAAATGGAATCAAAATTGGATAGTTGATATAACTATGAGACCAAAATTGGATAGTTAAATATTTTGGGACGAAAAATGGATTGCAAGAAAATTATGGAAGCAAATTTTTTTCTCTCCAACAAATAGTAATAAAAATGTACGAAGATAAAAGTTTAAAATAGGAACAAAAAGCAATACTTATACTTATATAATTAAAATTTTAAACGTAATTACATGACATTTAAACTATAACACTCCTCTTCGACTCTTCATGATTTTTATTATAGCAACCATTTAGTAAGACCTCATATTCCAGTAACCGTGGAGAAATTTTCATTCAAACTCACGTTAACAATAAAGTTTCTTAATTGATTGTCAAGTTCAAGTAGAACAACTCAGTTTTATTCAAATATATATATGTGATTAAATATTTTTTAATACTATATATAAATGTAATATTACTATAAAAAATTTGAAAGATTTTTAAAAAATTTGTACCTTCTTCACTTCGTCCTCGCTTTTCTCCAGTTTCACAGTCACAGGAGAAAAGAAAAGAGCGAGTACAAAATAAATGTGGGAAATAGGAATGTCATATCCTAGGGAAGCCACGTGATCCTCTCGCATTGCATGCATTGATAACACTAAAATGGGGATGGTAGTGAAACCTGAAAGTATCATTTTGCTACTCTTTAATCAAATCGAATGAGACAAATATATATGATGAAAAACTTTAAGGTGCAAAGTGCAAAAACAAAAAAATTTAAGGTACTAATGAAATTTTTTGGTATAAAGTACAGTTTTTTTTCCAAACAAAGTACAGTTTTTTTTGTACCATAGAGTAAATAAAAATTGCATTGGTACCTTAGAATCACTACTTCCTATTTTTTGTACTTAGAGTCATTAACTCAATATATATGAGGTATTTTTTGAGGTTTAAACAAAATTAATATCATGCACATTCATTCATTCATCTAATTTAAACTTGATCAACTTGATGGCTCTTTGTGGCTCGTATATGTTGAAATGTATTAGTCTGATTTGTTTGTGTTGACTCAAATTGGTGTGTTAAAAACCCACGAGGTGGGCATGGTCGTTTACTATGATATTATTAATGAATTTCATTTTTTCTAAATTTTGAACATATAAAAAGGTATAAAATTAATTTATTTATATTATTTTTTAGTTTAATTGCGGAGAAAATCACATCTTTTAGTGAATTTCAATTTAATCTCAATTTTCATATTTTGGTAAATAGTACTTCACTTGAACAATCTTCTGCAATTTGAGCGAACGAGCGGAATACCTCTTGATTGGGAGCGTCGATCGTCATTTAATTTTTACGTCGATCGTCATTTAATTTTTATCAAGTCGAACAACATCACTATGATTTTATTAGGCAGAACACTACAAGAAAATGAAGAATTGCCTACGAAAATTTTCAAATGGCTACAAAATTTTTCTACAAAAATAATTTGGTTCTTAAAAAGTGAGGATTGTATACGATTTGCCTACCAATTTTTAAAATAATCTTTGAAAAAAGTACCTACACAAATAATTTTCTAGGCAAACAAATTACCTACGAGCAATCTACCTACACATTTGTAATTTCCGTAGGCAAACTTACCTACAAAAATAATTTCCTAGGCAATAATATTTGTAGTTTAAAAATAGTCTATACAATTAGAAAATTTTGTAGGCAAGTCGTAGGCAAGCTTTACTATTTATTTAGAATTAATGACTCACCACTATAAAGTTTCTAACAAAAAGACTCTAAGGTACAAAATATTTTTAAAGTGACTCTAAGATACAATTTGTACCAAAAATACCTCTTATCTAATTTTTGTATGTATTTCATAATTTTATTTTTTTGTTTTGACCAAGTGCACATTTTGAGAAAGTACAAATTTTATAAAATCTAAAATTTAAATTAAATTATATAAAAAATTGCAACTAATAAAAAGTGGAATAAAAAAGACGAAAGTGTAGAAAATTAAAAGAACTGCACTCCAAAATTGGCCTAGTAGTGCAGAAAATTAAAAAAACTGAACTCCAAAATGCATCAGAAGTGCAGAAAACGTGTCAGAAGTGCAGAAAACATGACAGAAGTGCAGAAAATGGACAGAAGGACAATTTAGACTTTTTAACCATATTTGTGTATCTTAAAGTCAAAATAAAATTACTTTGTACTTTAGAGTCACTTGGGGAGTGACTTTGTACCTTAGAGTCACTCCCCCTACTTTTTAAGGGTGTAATTATTTTCGTTGAAAATTTCATAGGTATGTTAAAAAAATATTGAAAAATTTCGTAGGCAATGCACTATTTTCTTGTAGTGGAATGACGTCATTTAATTTTTTGTGGTAGGATGTCACGTCATTCACAGTTAGAAGGTATTCTTTCTGTGAGAGCTTAAATTGCAAGAAAATGTTAAAGTGAAGATTTGTTTATCAAATTCAAAAGTTAGATTAAATTACAAGTCACGACAATTAATATAATGATTTTATTTGTAATAAAGTCTATTTCCTAACAATTTTACCCTATGAGAACACATTGTCCATTTTTATTTTTATTTTTAGTTTTAAGAATTGTTAGAGGTCTAAAGTATACCTTTGACAAAAGAAAACATTGTACATTATACAAATGAAAAGAGCTTAAAGAAGAGCTTCCAATGGGCATGCAAGCCATGAATTAAAACTGAAAATTGGAAAGTTAATCTCCTTAGCGAATCAACTCTATAGTCTTCCTTTAATTTCCTTAGTTGAGAACACATTGTCTATAAATACCACTCCTCTAATTATCGGCTTGAAGAAACATTTTTCCTACGTCTCTGTATGCATCTCTATATGAAAATATATGTCTATAATATTTCATAACACTAAGAATTTTTCTGCACACAACACATGCACACATGTGTGTATATATATATTTGTGATTACCATTTAAAATTGAAATTATTGTCCAAAACTCCAAACAATTATTATTAGTTTTTTAAATATTAATTTAGGAGTACTTGATTGGATCGATGATTTTGAAAACAGGGTTAATTTGAATAAAGTTAAAATGAAATTGAATTGTTGGACCATGGGATCATGTATAACACACTTGACTCCCCACTAAAACCCGTGATAGAAGTTTTTACATTGTATACATATTGTACTCTACTCGTTCTCCTTTCAATTATTTTACCACGCACCCCTCAATTTTTAAAGCTATGACAAACTATTTTTTGAATTTATAATAGTATTTTTACCCTTTAATCAATTAATTTATAAAAAGTTAAGATGTGATTATAACTTCTATCCATTAGACTTCTCATAACTTGGTTGTTGAAGTTGTATACATGCATTTGCCAGAAACTTTGTTGCTTTTAAAGATGAAAATTGTCGCCTGTTGGCGCTACAAAGAAAAACCTTACTGGGTGAGGTTTTAGCTATGACTAAATATTTCTCTCGCCAATAGCGAGGGTAAGGCAATGGATAATATATTTTTCTCGCAAATGGCGAAAACTAAAATATTTCTCACCAATAGCAGGTCATGACGACAGTTTATAATAACCCTCGCCATTTACCAGGATAAAAAATGAAACGCGGCCGTTTAGTTCAAAAAATTGGCCATGACTCCTAATCCGTCGCCAAAAATTGATATAATATATATGTATATATATACAGTAATGATATAGAACTCACTATCTGGTTTTTTATGGAACCAGGATAGTGATTTGGTTTGCCACATCATCACCCTTATTATTAATTTAACTCAAATACATAATAAAAAATCCAATTTAATATATACACCAAATCCCATAATTTTTGACCCATGATATAGATTTTCCAGGAAATATGAAACGTTCTCAAAATAAAGTACGCCTCTCCGAATCGAGCCTCCGCCAGCGTTACTCCCTCAGAATAAATCCTTTTTAGAAATAAGATTTTTTTATTGATAAATACAAGCTCTGTTTCTTCGAGCTATATTGCCCAATTGCGGAACTCATCACATGCCTATAGTTTCAGAAAATCGTCTTTTTTTTTCGTTGGGGGGACTGAACCTTTTTTCAACTCCCTAGTCCAGTAAAGTCTATTACTGTGGAACTGAACCTTTTTCTTCTTAATTAGGAATATAAGTATTGATTGAAATTTTTATATTTCATGGAATTGAACACTTAGTGTGGGCTTGAGTTTTCACACACAACACGTTTCTTTGATTTATAAAATTTATTATGGTAGGATTTGGTGAAAAAGAAGGGTATTTTTGTTTAGCTTAGATTTAACGCATAAAATTTCAGGAAGAAAGGGGAAAATTGCAGAAATATGAAAGAGCTTTCTTGAGCAGCAAACAGAGTGGACAAGAGCAAATAGTTGTGAAGAAGACAATATAAAACCTTTAGTTTCTGTTGATACAATGATTAAAGAGGATCACGAAGGTCTTCAACAATTCGTGTTATATATTTACTTAGGAGTTTTAGGCGTCAATCATTTGTTGGTAACTAGCGTGTCTGAATGAAGCATTAAAAAGATGAATTAGTTTATGAGTTATCTCGAGGCTCTCGTTGAGTCATACACACAAAGTTAGTGTATGGTGAAGTATATAAATATTTATTTGTGTTACAAAAAATCCCCAACTTAGAAACCCAAAAAATCCCATAAGTAGAAGAAGAAAAAAATAATAATCAACATGGCTAGAAGAAAAAAAGTGTAGCAGGTAATTAAAAACACATTATAGAGAAAATTGGAATCATTCCACCAAATGATTTGACAAGAAACCCAAAAAAATTGAAAACTTATAGAACTTAAAAAGTCAAAATAATCGAGATAAATTTGAAATCGAGACTAATAAAAACTTAATCGCCTGATAACAATTGTTATAATTCAAACACACAAACAGTGATCACTATCACATGGTCTGAAACTATATATATCAACAAAAGATGAGTCCCACTTCTCATGTAGAACATTTCTTTATAATCTCAAAGCACAATTTGCTGCTAATTCAATGCAAATCTAGTTATAAGCAGCATCATCAATACAAAACCAAATTCTGATTTCAATAAATTAACATCCTACAAATCATAATCTAAAGAAGCTATGTACACAGGCATATTGTTCCTCATTCTTTCCATAATTGTTGCATGCTACAAGACACTCCTCCATTCAAGAAGAGAGAAAAACTAAACACCCACCAATTGGCCAATCCTAGGCATGCTGCCGGCCTTCTCGTCAACGTGGGTTGGGTCCACGCTTTCGTGACCGACAAATACCTACCCCTGCACAACATAAAAGAAAAAGAAAAGTAAAAATGTTATTACATCAAACAAGAATTTAATCTGGAATACTCCTTGATCCTTCAACAATATTAAAACATGTCAAAATCAATTAACAATTAATTTAGTATAAAAAATGATTATAATGAAAATATCACTATAAAACATACTACTTGGATGCAATGAATGGCTTAGTCATCTGTATCCTCATGAAAATCATCAGAGTTACTTTGGTGATCATCTACGGATCTACACACAAAGTACAAAGAAATATTGCATTGTTATTGTTGTTGCAACTAAAAAATATTAAAACTGATTAAAATATAAAATATTGATGAATACCTCTCCAATAATTTAGGACAATTGCGCTTATCATGTGATTGGCCGCGAAGTCCACATCCTCTACACAGTCTTTTATTGGAAGTATTGCGTTCTTTTGATGATTGCAATCTTTTTCCGTTTCCCTTTGCCCTCACTCTTGAGGGGTCAATAATAACTTGATGTTCTTCATCAATTTCTGCATCTGAAAGGTGTGGGTTCACTTCTCGACTGCTATTGATTTCTCTTACTTTGGTGTACAAGTCTTCAAGCGCTTTCAATATAAGATTAGTGCCAACATCAGTTAAGGATGCATCATCCACCAATAACGTAGCTGCACGAGACAATTTCCCGTGACGTGTCATCAATGGTACATCTTCAATTTCATTGATACATGTACCACTTTTGTCAATTAATACTCCAACCTTTGCACTCTTTGTCCACCTATGCATGATGTACTTATCAGGTAATTCAAAGATTTGTTTGACTCGAAAATATATCAACATGTGTCTGCATGGTATTCCTTCAAACTCAAAATTTTACAACTGCATGAAATGTGCTCCAATTTCTTGTTGTATAGAAGAATTCGATGTATGCTTCCATCAGTTTTGTCAGCCCTTCGAACAAAGTAAGTCTCATTCTCTTGGCAGCTACTCTCCAGATGAATAATATATGCATTACTTTCATCAATTTCTTTCTGGAAGGACAAAAAGTTCCTCTTTGTGTACAAATTGACCATTTGCCTTTCTATTGACCACAATGACTTACATTTTGGTCGCTCATTAATGTCAACATGATTAGCTACTAACTCATTATGTCGTTGATTCCTAAGAGCACTATTGAACCGAGTAACAAAATCAATTAATGAGTTATGACGTGAAACATACCTTTTGAAAAAAGCATGAGCACTTTTAGCTCGTTGACTACTTGATATTCCTGCACTAAAAATATGTTTCACATATGCTGGAACCCATCGACTTCGCAAATCATAAACATGACGCAACCAATCATTATTTTCTAAATTTGTAGTTATCACCACATCACTCCATTTTTGTTCAAATTCATCTTGTGACTCGGAATCTAAAATGACGTTTTTCATTTTATAATACTGGTCCTGATAAGCAACAGGATTAATCTTCTCAGAGAACTTGTTCAATATGTGCCATATGCAATAGCGATGGAATGACTGCGGGAAGACTTGAGCTATAGCTTTCTCCATTGCAGGATCTTGATCGGTGATGATGATACTCGGGGGTCCTTTTGGCACTGCTTCCATTAGTTTATTAAACAACCATACAAATGACTCTGTTTTTTCATCACTCAAAAATCCACAACCAAGAATAATGGTCTGACCATGATGATTCACCCGAGCAAAAATCATTCCATATTTATTTGTGTTGTATGTTGTGTCAAAAACAACTACATCACCAAAAAATTATAGTACCTCCTTGACACAACATCAGACCAAAAACACCTGATAAACTTATTACTCGAATCAACTTCATAGACATAAAAGAAAGCTGGATTTTTCTTCATCTTAGACTCAAAGAAGAGAATTAATATTTCAGCATCATGTCCTTTCTGTGATTCTTTTAAAGACTGCTCATAGTTCCAGATATCTCTCTCTCTGTGCATCCCATGTTTTCAGGACCTCCATAATCAATTTCCATCAACCGTACCTTTTGACAAGTTGGTATATTAGCTTGCGCGAATTGTTGATCTAATACTTTTTTAGTGGTGGACACCACCCAATGTGACCGTAATAAATGAACTTTACTTGTGGTTGCTAGACTATGATTGTGGCCCTCCACAAAAGTTTTAACAATCCAATTCGGCCCTATTTGTCTTTTGACCATGGTCATCCTTGCTTTGCAACCAACTCTAGTCTCACCTCGATATCTTTCCCCGGCACGCGGCTTACTATCTTTGATCATCCTTTGGTATGCAGCATTAGTTTTACCCTCCTTGTTACACGAGAAGTCTTTCCATGTCACTTCATCAGTTTCTTTACTTTTCTTGGTGTTCTTAATTTTAGCACTAAACCCACTTTCTCGTGCATACTGATTGTAGAAGTTAAACGCATCTTGATGAGTAGGAAACTCTTGTTGAACGTAAGGTTTACGATCATCTGGTACTTGGGGA
Source organism: Stenogyne calaminthoides (assembly GCA_037126765.1). Taxonomy (NCBI): domain Eukaryota; kingdom Viridiplantae; phylum Streptophyta; class Magnoliopsida; order Lamiales; family Lamiaceae; genus Stenogyne; species Stenogyne calaminthoides. The sequence goes on from JBBCBC010000006.1 coordinate 26,076,277, forward strand.
GTGTAGATTTCCTCTCTGATTTCTTCCTCCATCATTTAAAACTGAAAAAAGAACAAATAATTAGCGAAAATCTATCATGGTTGTTCTTTGGAAAAAAAAAAAAAGTCAAAAGTTTAAATTTGGTCCATCATCTAGAATGATAATGAGTTGTAAAGAATAAATGAATCTACTTGAAAACGATATTATTAGTCCCATAATATACAAATAAAACATTCACACCTTTTCTAACTATAATATCCAAACTTTTAGTTTCTGCAAGTTTTATAACTTTTTTAAAAATATTTCGGCAATGATCAGGGGATAATCCTTTAAATCATCACTGTAATTACTTGCTACCTACTGAGTATTAGTTAGGTTTAGGAAAAATAGATAATTATTTAGCAAAGAATATAGCCCTTAAGTATAACATTTTGATGAAAAAAAATATTATTGTGTATTAGGGGACCAACATTAATTCAGTTTCATGCATCAAGTTACCTTGAAAGATATAAATAAAGTGAGAAATACGAATTGCCCAAACAATATTTATTCATGACTTAAGAGTATTGATTTCTCTATGAAAAAGGTTTTTATTAGGTTAATTGAAGGGTTTTATTACAATATAATATTGATTGTGATACTTAACAATATCAAGAATAAAAAAACTCAAGGAGCAAGGAGAAATTAGGATGAATTGAGGGCGCTAGTTTTCATTCTTATGGTATTTTAATAAATTCAAGTGATTACTAAAATTTTAATATTGATGGCTAATTTCAGAATATGATTTCACAAAACATAGCTTACAAACCTGGTTTTCTCCCAGAAAAATTAGAATTTCCCAAACAAGAGGAAGCACGCGAGCGGAGGCTTGCGATGAAGTAAAGCTCGAAGAAAACAAAGGCTCGTATTTTCCGATAAAAAAATCAGATTTCTAAGAACGAATTTCACAATTAAAAGTTAGCGTTTCAGAGAGACGATGAAGCTTGCGATAGATAACTATGGTTTTCCCGGGTAAATCTTTCTGTTGCGCAAGAGCACGTTTCATATTTCCTGAAAAATCTATATCATGGGTAAAAAATTATGGGATTTGGTGTATATATTAAATCGAATTTTTTATTATGTATTTGAGTTAAATTAATAATAAGGGTGATGATGTGGCACGACAAATCACTATTTTGGTTCCATAAAAAACCAGATAGTGGGTTCTATATTATTACTGTATATATATGTTCTTAATTTTAATTGTAATTTTTATTAATTAATTGTGAATGTAATTAGTTTGTCGAAATATTCGTTACATTATATGTAGATTAATTGAATAATAGATGTTCAATCGAAATTGAATGAAATATGATTGTTGGTTGTGTTGTAAAATGCGTGTCTCGACATAATTAATTTTAAGTCTGAAATTCATGAGCTTTTTTTTGGGGGGAAAACTAGTTGGATATCGATAGGATTAAACGAAACTCATTCGAAATTTCTATAAAATTAGAATTGTTGGTTTCCCACTTTAAAAATAAGAAAGCATTCAATATTCATAGGTCATATGATGCAACAACTTCCAAATTAATGTTGATTTTCCACTTTTCCCTGCATATTGCCCAGTGATAATTTTTTTCATTCTCACTGCATACAGTAAATACTGTCTATTATACCCGGAATTCAAGTAAATCCCCTACATAGAATAGTCTGGTTAAATCTTATTCATTAGGCCTTCTAAGGTACTCATCATCGAAGCAGGAAATTACGCCTTCTACGAAATTTATAAGAGCTCGTCTTACACAGCTGCACTCATTCGCAAGTGTTCATCCATGACATCAGATAATGTCCAATACGCTAACACTCTTATAGCTCTAGTACATTTATGCAACGGTGTAAGACCTCGTCTACCTGTGGCATCAGGTCTTTCTTGAAAATATTCGTCATTCGCAGTAATAACATCCACTATACGTAGGAATACCGGTTTTCGCATGCGAAATCTTAGTTGAAAGATCTCAGAAGTATACGTCGACATGTCGCTAAAATAGTCGTTCACCATATTTTCTTCACCAATCTCACGATCTCTTTTTGCAATATCTTCTTCTAGCTCTAGGAGTATGATCTCCTACAACTAGATTAGGATTGCTTGCGAATGTGTGGGTGAATTATTTTTATTACTATTACAATGAGTAGGTAACCCTGTGAAGAGGGGAGAATTTTTCAAGGCATATGGGCACCTCATGAAGCTAATAGGCATACTCTCTGATGCTATTATATAAGGATATCGAAAAAAGAAGTGGTCGTTTAAAGAAACATTGAGAAAATAGCAGGTGTTGTTGTTCATGGAAACATCAGCCAGCCAGATGATGTCTGTTGGTCCCGGTGCAAACGAGTCTTACACGTGTATGGGGGGGAATAAACGTGTTCAGTGATTTTTAAAACTTTTCTTTGCTGAGATCAGAAGGGTCAGGATGTCCTATGAATTTTGCCCTGAGAAGCACAAATTGCCATGAGTCAAAGTCTACTGAGACAGTGATCCTGAGCAGCTTTCAGAAGCTTCAGATTAGTCCAACTGATCCTGAGAAGCTTGGATCAGGTTATTATCTTACTGAATACTCAGTAGAGTTGATTCAGTTTGGTAACTATCTGTTCTAGTTAATCAAGAGTGCGGAATGTGTTGGCCCTAAGTTTGTTTATACTCGTTTTATCTTGCTGAAAATCTCTTCCTTAGTAAAACAATGGCTAAGGTTGTGATCAAGTTTGATGCAAGTTCACTGGATTGTTTCCAACTGAATATCAAGAAAAGCAGTATGCTTTTAGTTAAAATATGCAGCAGATAGAATGCAAAACAGAAAGCAAACAACACAACAACTTATAGTGGTTCAGAGGCAAAGCTCCTACGCCCACTCTCTCTGATCTTCAGAGAAATTCCTTAACTCACTATCACCTAAAGTTTTCAGGCTGAACACAACAACTTACTAACTTTTCTACCTTGAGTTTTCTGGCTGAATACTGCAGCTTACTAACTCAACACACACAAGCTTTCTGACTGTCTAAAACAACTTACTCACTTCTTCTCTAGAGCTTTCTAGCTGAACTCAACTGCAGCTTACTCACTCTTTACAACTCTTTCTCACCAACAATCACACACAATACACAAACTACCTATCAAAAGGGTTTGGTTTGGGTTGGTTTCCAACTAGGGTGAGATATCCTTTGACAATAAGTACAAATTCAAAGGCTAGGATATCTCTACTAAGCTTTGGATATATATCAAATCTAGGCTTAGTGAAATGAGCTCTCTTCAATGTGAAACACTTGGGAAATCGTAGGTTTTCGAGTGCTTCAATTTGCAAGAATACGAATGAGCTCTGGAGTTGCTTTGATTTCCCGTACCCTTTCAATGGTGAAGGTCACTGGTATTTATAGGCAACTTCTTCAAAGGTCACTCTTTGAAAAACTATCCGTTGGAAGAGATAACATCAAGAGTTGCCTCTTCTGGTTATTGATGAACGACTATTTTTAAGGTTTGAACACACCCTTGTATGTTTTAGGAAATATGCAGCCATGTAGCCAATCATCAACTTCTGTGAACTGGAAGATATCAGTCCTGACATTTCTTCAGTGATATGTCGCTTCCAGTGTCAGTAAAGTACGTTGTTGTTGCCTCCTCATTGGTCGAAATCTTTCTTTGAACAGAGACAAACAAATGGTTTCTTTTTAGGTTGACCTTTCTGATCTGATATGTTCCTTAATGTCCACAAATGTCTAACATTCTGTTTGTTTGTACTAGAGATGAACATAACACTATTTCATCAAAATAGTTGTTCAGGGTCCTTTTTGTTCAGTACACAAACAGTCTTCAAGATCTTTGGGTCTTCAGGATATTTCTGAGCTACTCAGTGTTTTCTGAGTCTTCAGGGACTTCTGTCTTCAGAGTCTTCAGATTCTTCTGAGTCTTCAGAGTCTTCTGATTCATCAAGATTCTTTTGAGTCTTCAGAGTCTTCTTAAGTCTTCAGTACACTAACAATTCCCTGATCTATATCTGCTGACTATACATGATGCAGATAATCCTGAGTCCTAGTGTCTATTGAAACCTGATCCTGATCCTATACTATCAAGATGTCCTGATATATGTCATACTCAGGGGTATTGGGATCTAATCAAAATCTTTATTAAATTCATCTCCCAACAATTTTTCCCTTTTTGATGATGCCAAAACCATCTTGTTACAGATATGCGAACATAATAAACCTATCATCTATTCAGGTTTCAATTCCTATAACAGATAAAGATATAATAGGCAACCATTAATCATAAATCAGTAAGATAATGAGATATTATCTTTTCAGAATAAAAACCATTAGTAGAGTTTTCATTAATCAGAAAAGTTAAGTACAGGATACAAGGTTGATCCTACTCTATTGAATATAAAAAGATAAAATACATCATAATTCTTCCTCAGATTCAATCTCATCAGCTGGTGGGTCGAGATTGAACATTCCATAGTATCTTTTCTTCAACTCTTCCCTCTTCTGAATGGTCCTTGCATCATTTCCTGTCAGCTCCAGATAGTTGGCTTGATCTACAAAGTCTGCATGGATGAAATCATAGTTGATCATCCCATTTCTGAACTTGGGTGGAGGGTACTTCATCTGTCCCGGGGCCTTCAACTGATAGTCCAGTGTATCAAACACATTAAACCACTTCTGGCATTCAACAGTGAAGTTCTCTAGAATGTAGGCAATAAAAGCATCATCTCGATCATCAATGGAACGTGGCCAGACTTGTAGAATGTCATAGTTAAACACGAACTCCCTCTTGGCCGTTTCCCATTTGTCATTAAGCTCAATTGGCATCCATTTATCCACATGAGGCCACATCCTCTTTCTTTGATTTGTGTCTCTCCTCCTATATATCATTCTCTGAAAGCCTCCCCTATTCCTTTTTGCCTCTTCTCTCTCTTTCCTTGTCATCTCAGCACCAGAAACAGAAATAACAACTTTCCTCCTCTTCTCAGCCTCAATCATTTTCACTGAGTTGTGCCAATCCCAGTTCATTCTCTTGGAGGCCACATCATATTCACCAAATCCCTCTTTGAAGAGTTCATTTGTTTCAGATTCTTCACTCTTATGTGCCTCAACCTCAGAGAATTCCCCGTACAATCTCCTCCCGATTGGATTCTCTACAGAAGGAATCACATGGGACTCTTTAGGAATAGGAATCAGGACACCATGAGCCTCTCCCATCTTGCTTGACTCATGAGCCCTCTGCCTTTTTGCACGTTCCTGAATAACCTCAGCAGCAGCCTCAGGATGTACTGACACTTCAGGCTCTTTCCTCTTCCCTTTGGATACAATAGCTTCTTCTTGAGTCAATAATTTCCCTTCAATAGCTGGAAGGTACGTGAGCATATCATAACTTTCCCACTTTTTGGCATCATAGTTGACCAAAATTTGCGAAAGGGTTCTGTCCATGTACAGCTGCTCACGCCCAACTGATCGAAGTTCAGCAGCAATATGAAAATTTTCATCCTGAAGCCTCTGCAGCACATTCAGACCAGTTGATGTATCCTCAGCAAGACCACCATAAGTAGCATGTATCTTGGTCATGAGTGATGAACTCATTTCCTCAACAGCTGCCTTAATCAACTCTTCGGTCCTGGTCTTCATCAAATCTTCCAGCATACTTGTCCTCAACAAAAACTTCTTCTCCATCTCTGCTAATACATCTCTAGATATATCCCCCAGTCTAGCATGCATCTCAGTAAACTTATTATCAATAGATGTAGACAATGAAGTTACCTGATATGCCTTAGCCATTGATGTGCTCATAAAATCAACCATGGCTCCCTGAGAAGTTTGAACTTCAGTAATCTTGGTTACTTGATCAACCGGAGGCTCGAGCTGAGAAATCTGATCAACAATGGGCTCAAGCTTGGTCAGTTTCTCCAAGATAGGTGTGAGATCAACAACGGGTGGTGGAGGATAGGAATCTCAGTATCTGTCTGCATCCCTGTATCAGTCATTTCTATGATCTCCACCTCAGGTTCCAATGGGTATTGGACAGTCTAGCCAAATGTGATCATTTGCAAGGGAGGAGCATCCTGAACTTGTTCTCCCTGAAGTGTAGCCTCAACACTTGAACCAGCTTACTTCAGCCTGTCCCTTCAGGAATGATATATGCGGATTTGCTCTGAGTGGGATCCTGATCTTCTTCATCCTGACCTCCTCTTTCATCTTCAGTCTGAGTGGCTGGCTCTCTTTCAGCAAGCTTCCTCAGCACGAGTTGGTCAAACTCTGCTGGCTTTATCCTTAATCTCCTCTTCCCCAATCCTGAGAAGGCATCAAGCTCTACCACCTCCTCATCCCAAAACTCCTCGCCCCTGAAGTTGCCAATCCTGAGCATCATAGCAAAAGATTGATTGACAATCAACATGGCGGTCTTCAGTCTAAAGAACATATCCTGTAGGTCAGGATAGTTCCCCAACCCTGGATACTTGTCCAACACAAATCTCTCCGTCTTCTGCCTCCACTCCTTTTCTTCAGCCTCACCTTTCCTAAGTTCAGGACCAGGTGCCTCCTCTTCAGAGCTAGAATGAGCCTCTGAAGGAATGAAAATATATGGCTCTGAGGGTTGTGTAGGTGGGATGGTAATTTGGCTGTCTTCAACAGGTTTTTGAGAACCTGCGAAGATTTCTTGGGTAATCCTATCATCGCCAATACTGGTACCAAGTACCTCAGTAAAGACGTCCTCCTCTCCTGCACCTCCTAAAGGATTTAAGTCATGAGTGGTATCTGCCGCAGTTGCCTGAGAGACAGCTTTGGCAAGTGTATCAAAAGGGGATTTTACTCCCGACTCTTATTCCCGAATGGTTCTGAGCTTATTTTTCTTCTTCTTCTTCTTCTGCTCCTCCTGAGCCTTCTTCTTCTCACCGATTTCCCTTTTTACTTTCAACAAATCAAGGGATTTCTTCCTTCTTTCTTCCTCTCCTGACGCCTCAGGAAGTTTTACTGATGTTGTCCTGATTGTTTTCTGGACAACCTCAGCAATAACCACATCATCTTGATCAAAACTAGAATCGTCCTGATTCTCAGGTTCCTCCTGAGCCATCGAGCCCTGGCTGCCTGAAGGAACAACTTTCCATTTTTGTGACATTGTCTTGCGGAACATGATCATATTCCGAGAAAATTCCTCTCCAGATAACAAAAACATGTTATCTCTGGGCAAGGTTTCAATTAGAAAACTAATCTTTGTCCCAAACAATACCTTCCCATTTTTGGTAAACGCTCCTTTGGCATACTTCAACTTCTGATTTTGGTGAAGAATGCAATCTACCAGAAATTTCAGCCAGTTGAAATCAATAGAAGGAGAGTCTTCTATTGCCGCCATGAGCCTTAATTTGTTCCGGCTCACTTGTTCCAAACTTCCAGAGGTGCTCATTGAAATTCAACTCCACCTTCGTTGACATTGTGGAAGAAATTCAACTCCACCTTCGTTTCTGCAAAACGGTCCAAAGTTTCTTGTTCTCTTCCAGACATATACAATGCTGGATCTCCTCCTTTATCGTTTAATTCAAACTCAGAATTAATATCTTCTAAAGAGAGTATCACCTGCTTGGTGCAAACCACCTCCGCTTTTGATTTTGCATAAGTTCCAAAACTTAGTTGCGAAACCAAACCACCACGTCCTCCTTCACGAAGGTTAACAACAAATTGTAAAACCTCCTGGGATAGTTTGGAATTCGGCATATTGCTCACCAGCCGTGACAATCGAGCCAATCGCAGCATGTTTAACACCTCTTCTTCCACCATAGTAGCTTTATTGTCGATCATGGCTACTATATGTTCAAAGTACAGCTTATATGTTTCCGCAAGAACTTTGATTATCGAGTAATTAGAGAACTCCATTTCGAGAGAAATTTCGGAGTAGTGAGAAATGAGGGTTTTTGATGATAAGGGTTTTTAGAATTTTGAATCGTTTGAGTGTAAATGATGAATGAAGGTAAACAGTTGTATAGTCCCGGTGCAAGACTCAGAGTTCAATATTTCCAATTTTATCCTGAGTTTCTCAGTAGAATCCTGAGAAAACTTCATGCATTTGAAAACCTTCAATTTTTCAAATTTACTCTATACACCTGGATCCAACATCCCTAATTCAACTGATAGTTCCTGAAATCTTGATTAAGCCAAAGGTTTAGTCAAGATATCAGCTCTCTGTTTATCAGTATGAATCTTCTCCATCCTGATGTCTTTCTTCTCTACATGATCTCTGATGAAGTGATGTCTGATATCCACATGCTTGCATCTGGTGTGCAATACCGGATTTTGTGTAATAGCAATGGCACTATTATTGTCACAAAATATTGGTACTTCATTGGCTATAATCTTATAATCCCTTAATTGTTGTCTTAGCCAAAGAATCTGTGCACAACAGCTTCCTGCAGCCATGTATTCAGCTTCAGTAGTACTGGTTGCTACTGAGGTCTGTTTCTTTGAAAATCAGGATATCAGCTTACTTCCTAGAGATTGACAAGTTCCTGTGGTGGACTTCCTGTCCATTCTACACCCTCCATAATCAGCATCTGAATAACCAGTTAATTCAAGGTTATCATCAGCTGGATACCATAATCCTCTATTCACTGTGCCCTTAAGATATTTCAGTATCTTTTTGGCAGCCTCCATGTGACTAGCCTTAGGATTAGCTTGGTATCTTGCACATATCCCAATAGCAAATGTTATATCCGGCCTACTTGCTGTGAGATAGAGAAATGATCCAATGATCCCTCTATAATCAGTGTGACTTACTGATTTGCCTTCAGGATCAAGATCCATCTTGTAGTTAATATTCATGGGAATTCTAACTGCATTGCAATTTTGTACACCATACTTGGCAATCAGATCTCTGGTGTACTTTGCTTGGTTGATGAATATTCCTTCCTTTGATTATTTCACTTGAAGTCCAAGAAAGAAATTCATCTCCCCCATCATTGACATCTCAAACTTTCCTTTCATCAGTGTAGAAAACATTTCACACAACTGATGATTTGGAGATCCAAAAATGATGTCATCTACATAAATCTGAACTAGTAAGATATCTTCCCCATCTTCTATCCTGAACAAAGTCCTATCAACAGTTCCTTTGATAAAACCATGGTCAGTAAGAAACTGAGAAGGGTATCATACCATGCTCTGGGTGCTTGCTTAAGACCATACAAGGCTTTTCTGAGCCTGTAAACTTGGTCATTTTGTCTGAAGCCAGGAGGTTGTTCCACATAAACCTCTTCCTTAAGCACACCGTTCAGAAATGCACTTTTCACATCCATCTGATAGACTGTGAATTTCATGTGGGCAACATATGCAAGAAACAATCTGATGGCTTCTAGTCTTACAACAGGTGCAAAGGTTTCATCATAATCAAAGCCTTCTTCTTAGGAATAACCTTGTGCAAATAGCCTTGCCTTGTTTCTTACAATGTTTTTGTTCTCATCTCTTTTATTCTTGAACACCCACTTGGTTCCAATCACATTGTGCCTTTCAGGCCTATCCACTAGCTCCCATACTTCATTCCTTGAGAATTGATTCAGCTCTTCTTGCATAGCAGTAATCCAATATGAATCTTGTAGAGCTTCTTCAATCTCAGTAGGCTCTTTCTCTGATAAGAAGCAGCAGAATAGTGCACTTTCACCATGGAACCTTCTTGTTTTGACACCATCAGTTAGATCACCCACAATCTGACTTGTAGGATGACTATCTAACCAACTTCTTCTTGATGTTCCCCCTTTAATAGTATCCTCAACATTAGAAATGTTAGGTTCAGACAGTTCATTAAATTCAGGGAACAACAGAAAAGGAGAAAGGGAATAATCTTCCTCAGGGGAAATTCCATTCAGAACATTGTCAGAGACATTTGTTCCACTTTGGTTGATAGATTCAGAAATTGCCTCAGCTGTGACCACATCTTCATTGGCATCACATACCCGAGTCTGAACTGGTGTCTGTTCAGATTGGTCAGCTTTTGTGTGTTGGATTTCCTTCAGTGGAGGATTTCCATCCTGAGTCTCACCATCCTAAGTTCCATCCTGAACTTCTTCGTTTGAGTCTGAATCACTCCATTCATAGAAAGTGACTGACTTCTTCTTTTCAGGTTCAGAGGATGTTTTGTCATTCTTTTTCAGGCTGAGTCTGGTGATTCTCTTGGTCAATTCTCCTGCATCATGTTCATGTTTCTTCTGAACACAAGTAGATTCATCAAAAGCAACATGAGGTGTTTCTTCCACAATAAGAGTCCTACAGTTGTAAACTCTGAAGGCTTTACTGACTTCAGAATATCCTAAGAATATTCCTTCATCAGCTTTGCTATCAAATGTTTTCAACTGATCTTTACCATTATTGTGTATGAAACACTTGCAACCAAACACACGAAAGAAAGAAACCAGAGGCTTCCTTTCATTCCAAAGCTCGTATGGTGTTTTGACTTGACTCTTGGTCAGCATGGATCTGTTTTGTGAATAGCATGCAGTGTTGATGACTTCAAATTTCAAAATCTTTTAGGAATATCAGCTTCAGCTTTCATTGTCCTTGCAGCTTCTTTCAGAGTCCTGTTCCTTCTTTCAGCAACACCATTTTGTTGAGGGGTCCTTGCAGCTGATGTTTCATGAGTTATTCCATTTGCTGCACAATAATTAGATATAATATGATTTATAAACTCAGTTCCTTTATCTAATCTGATTTTGACCACACTCAGATTCTTTTCAATACTGAGCCTTCTCAGTAGTTCAGGCAGTTTTATCTGAGTCTCTTTCTTACTGAGTAAGAATATGACCCATGTATATCTTGAGTAGTCATCAACTACCACGAGTGTATATTTCCTGCCATTTGTGCTCACTGGTGTTACTGGACCAAAAAGATCCATATGCAACAATTGAAGTATTCTCTCAGTAGAAACATCTACTTTGCTTTTAAATGATGCTCTAATTTGTTTTCCTTTTTGGCACGCATCACAAACATGTTCTTTACTGAACACTTCATTTGGTAACCCCCTCACAAGTGCTAGTCTTGCAAGTTTATTCAGGGTTTTGAAATTCAGGTGATTCATCCTTTTGTGCCACAACCAACTGGTATTTGTGGATCTTTTTGCAACCAAACATGTATCTTTAGGAGTTGAACTCCAATCAGCAAGATACACATTTCCTTTTCTAGTACCAGTCAGTAGAATTTTCTCTGAGGTATCATCTTTCACATAACATAAGTTCTTTGAGAACTCAACACTAAATCCCTTGTCACATAATTGGCTTATTGAAAGCAGGTTATGCTTCAAACCAGATACATATGAAACACCATGGATATGAACATAATCAATTTCAAGAGTTCCATATCCTTCAGTCTGTCCTTTGGAGTTGTCTCCAAATGTGATCTGGGGGCCTCTTTGCTCAACATAGTCACTGAGTATTTGCTTGTATCCTGTCATATGTCTTGAACATCCACTGTCAAGATACCATACACCAGAGCCGCCATCTCCACTCATCGCTCTTATGTGATCTTCATTCAAATTTCGAGTGCCCTTTGTTTTTCACACGAAAAAAGATCAATTCTTAGGTACCCATTTGGTGTAGGGTCCTACCAAAGTTAGTTGCCTTTTTTGGAATCCAAATCTGCCTGACAACTCTAATTACTTTAGAGTGGCTGATCTGTCTTCCATAAACATCTACATACACATTTACCACTCTAGGTGCCTTAGCAGTATCCTGTGTATGAGTGTTAGCCTTATCATGAACATGAGCCTTAGAATTTTTCTTGGGTACATGCCTTTTGTTCCATTGCTTTGGCTTTTGTGCAGCTGGTCTGTGTCTTTGTTGACTTGGGTTCAGGAAACCTTTACCCTTAGGCAAGTGGGATTTAGGTTGCCTGTACTGAAATTGGTGTCTTTCAGTAATCTGAGGACTTGGTCTTTTCAGTTGAGAATGCCTATGCTGAGTGTTTCTCTTCTGAAAATTCCTCTGCTGGTTCAGTGCAGATCTCTTCAGGATTGTATTCTTAGCCTGGGGCTTTGAAGTACTAGCCTGAAAATTTCCTACTGAGTGGTCAGGTTTTCTAGCCTTTTCCTGAGGTTTGAGCTTTCTTACCTGAACATTCAGTTTTTCTGGAATCATAGGTCCTTTACCCTTGTCTAAAACTTTGGGCAATTCTTCAGTCCGAAGATTTGGTGCCACTTGTTTAACAAAGACTGTCTTAGTGCTACTAGAAGCAGCATTCAGATGACCTAGTGAGGTTCCCCCTGGAGTGTATCCCAATCCAGCTTTTATAGTAGCAGGTCTCTGATAACTCTGAATTTCATCTATTACTTTAGATGCATAATTCAATAGAGATAGCTTTCTCTGCGCACTATCCTCACATTTTTGTAGAGTTTCATGCTTCTCAGAGAGGTCATTGAACTCAATTCTGATCAGCTGAATCTCCTCAGTGGATTTCTCTAGTTTTCCATTTAGGGTCTCTATCAACTTTTCTTTCTCTGAGAGTTGTACTTTCAGAACATCTAGTTCATCAGTAGTTCCCATCAATTGAGAAGTGATCTCAGCATTCCTAGAGTCTTTCCACTTAAGATTCTCAACAATCAGTTCTTTGTTCTGCTCTTGAGTTTCATTCAGCAGTTCTTGTAAAACAGCATAGTCCTTCATAAGACTCTCAAAAGAATCCATCAGGTCAAATTGACTGTTTACAGTGGAACTTGACAACACATGTGCTTGTGTAGGAGCAACAACAGAGATAGAAGAATTTTGCAACCTCGGAACTATGTCTAATTGGCCATATGCTTCCTCGGAACAACAGTGATGACATCTGTCTAATTGCATATGCTTCCTCGGAACTAGTCCTCGGAACAACAGTGATGACATCTAATCTAATTATAATTATATTTGTCATCGGAGTATTAATTCTTGTGTCGTAAATATGATAAGCAATGGGAAAAAAATTATATTATATCTCTTTGGTGTATACATTTGCCAATGCAATTGATATATGTTTTTTTTTAAGTATTAGTTTGTTCACTAAAAGTTATTAGTTTATTCTAATAAAAGCATTTATTTTTAAAAAATATATCAATTGTGCATTGTCAAATGCATACACTAAAGATCTAATATATAATTAATACTGTCATGTGGAAAATTCCCATTGCTTCATTGGCTTACAATGACACAAGTTTGGACTAGTTCCGAGGAAGCATATGCAATTAGACAGATGTCATCACTCATTGGCTTCATTGGCCATTAGACAGATGTCATCACTGTCACTATCTGAGAACATCTCATCTGAACAGCTGGAACCTTCTTCAGACTGTTCTTCTTTTTCAACCATGGCTTTCTTGCTGGAGAACTTCTTGTCTCTCTTTGCTTGCCTTTCTTTTCTCTCCTTAGCACTTAGCTCTGGACAATCATACTGAAAATGACCTTTCTTTTGGCAGTTATATCATCTGTTGGCATCATCATCCTGATCAATTTCCTCCTTTGTCTTGGAGTCCTTCTTTTTGGATGAAGATCCTTCAGCTTTCAGGTCTTTTCTCTTCTCGAAAGATCTCGTCCTCGACTTTTAGAATCTCTCTGGTACCTGTGATTCCTGTAATATTTTTTATATTTTTCATATCTACTATTAAGCCTTTCAAACCTCCTTGCCATCAGTACTAGCTTATCCTCTAGCTCATCCTGATTTTTAGCAAGTGAGTTCTCAGACTCTCTAGTTTTACAGGATTTTTCCTTGGCTTTGAAAGCCACATTTTTACTAGATGAAGAATCATCTTTGCTGTCAGCTTTCTTTGATTTCTGATCAATAACAAACTCATAAGCTTTTAGCTCAGAGAAGACTTGTTGGTACGACATTGAATTAATGTTCTTGGTGTTTTCAATCACCACTGCATGAATATCCCATTTCTTAGATAGACCTCTAAGAATTTTCAATGCAACTTCTCTTTGTGGATATCTCTTTCCAAGAGCATTTAGATCATTCATTATACTAGTGAATCTGACTTCCAGTCTGTCAATAGATTCACCTTCTTCCATTTCAAAACTGTCAAACTTTCCAATAGCAACTGAAAGTTTGTTCTCTTTAATGTGATATGTGCCTTGGCACATCACAACTAGTGTATCCCATATTTCCTTGGCAGTATTACAATGAGAAATCATTCCCATCATACCATCATCAATAGTGCTATATAGTGTATCTTTGGAAATATAGTCTAGATTGACTAACTTCCTCTCCTCAGGAGTAAGTTGATCATCAGACTTTGGAAATTCAGTCCTGGGATCATTTCTCTCATTTTCGCATTCTCGATTCAACAATGTGAATTGGAATGGTCCTTCAGAGACCACTCTCCACATATCGTTCATGCTTAGAATACGGTGAGCCTCAGATTCTTAATCTCCGCAAATCATAGCTCTCAACTGAGAACATTGGAAGTTTCTTAGAAGGCATTATGTCTGATCCTTTTAAGATTTCAGCAAATAGATATGTTCAGTAGACCACAAGAATCTTTTAGCAAATAAGACTATGGTCAACAAAGCAGGTGGTCAAGTTGAACCACTGCTCTGATACCACTTGTTGGTCCCGGTGCAAACGAGTCTTGCGTGTATGGGGGAATACACGTGTTCAAAGGAATTTTAAAACTTTTTTCTTCATCGAGGTCGGATGGGTCGTTGTCCTCGATGATTTGCCCTCGAGAAGCACAGACGCCTCGAGTCAAAGTCTACCCGAGATGCTGATCTGAGAAGCCGCTTTAAAACCTCGAGATAATCCCAAATCGTACTCGTTTTTCAGAGATCCTGAGTTGCTTGAATAGCTACTCAGATGTGCGGAATGGTTGGCCCTAAGTTTATACTCGTTTTATGCTTTGCTGAAAACCTTCCTTTTAATGGAATAGTGATTAAGGCTGTGATTCAGTTAGATGCAACTTCAGAGGATTGATTCCAACTGAATATCAGTGAAAATATGCTTTCAGTTAAAGATATGCAACAAATAATTAATGCGACGATGTAAAGTAAATAACACAAATGAGTTATAGTGGTTCAGAGACTCAAGCTCCTACGTCCACTCTCTCTGACTCTCAGAGAAATTCCTTAACCACTTCCTAAGGTTTTCTGACTACCTCTGTAGTTTACTAACCTTTCTATTTTGAGCTTTCTGACTACCTCTGCAGTTTACTTACTCAAAACACACACAAGCTTTTTGACTATCCAAGATAGTTTACTCACTTCTTCTCTAGAGTTTTCTGACTACCTCAATGTAGTTTACTAACTCTTTACAACTCCAACTCACCAACAATCACACTCAAACTACCTTACAAAGGGTTTGGGGTTTCTTGGTTGGTTTCCAACTAGGATGAGATATCCTTTACAATTAAGAATAATGCAAAGGCTAGGATATCTCTAATAAGCTTTGGATATATCTTATCAAAACTAGGCTTAGTGAATGAGCTCTCTTCAATGTAAAGCACTTGGGAAATTCTTGGGTTTTCGAGCGCTTCAACTTGCAATAATAAGTTTGAGCTCTTGAGTTGCTTACAAATTTCCCGTAACCTTGAAAGTAGAGGGTCACAAGTATTTATAGGCAGACACCAAGGTCACTCTTGAAAAACTATCCGTTGGAAGAGATAGCTTCATGAGTTTCCTCTTATGGTGTGTGATGAACTGCTATATTTAGGGTTTGACACTCCCTTGCATGTTTTAGGCAATATGCTTTTCATGCAGCCAGTCATCACTTTTTAGATCGAACATAGTACTACTTGACATGCTTCAAAGACTGTCATTTTCAAAGGTCGATAAAAGTGCAATGATGTCTTCCTATGATTGGCTGTTGTCTTCAGTAAATGTAGACAAACATAACGGCTCTTTTTGGTCAATATCTATGAGTGATATAACCTTAACAACACTTTGTTTTAGTTCCTTTTTGTCTGAATGTGAATGTCCTGGGCAATATCTAATTTTCTAAGTAATTGCGTTCTTCTCCGATGTTGTATCCTTGAATAGATATTATCGATTGCCTCGAACATTAGGGTTATCTTGAAAGCATTGATGCATTCTTGAGTCTTGATAATTCTGTGTCTTGATATCCTTTGTCTTCGATCTTGATATCTTGATCTTACGTGTCTTGAGTCTTACGAGTCTTGATGTCTTGAGTCTTGATGTCTTCGAGTCTTGAGATATCTTGGCGATATCTTTTAGTCTTCATCTTTGAGTCTTGATTTCTCGGTTTCTGCTTGAGTCTTGATTTCTCGATTTCTGCTTTGAGTCTTGATTTCTCGATTTCACCTTTGAAACTTGATTTCTCGATTTCATCTTTGAAACTTTGAAACTTCGGTTTCATCTTGAAACTTTCGGTTTCTTGAAACTTCTTGAGTCTTTAGAATCTTTAGAATCTATCCTGATCTATATCTGCTGACTATACATTGTGCAGATAACATCCTGAACACTCTAAAACTGAATCCTGACTCATCTATCAAGATTATTCTGAACATGTCATACTCAGGGATTTTGGGATCTAATCAAAATCTTCTTTATTAAATTCATCTCCCAACAAGTTAGTTTATATATGATTTTGAAAATCATATACCAAGGGTTGTGATAAATCTCGAAGAATATAATGAATGGTTGAGATTTAACCGGATTTTGAGGAAAAACTTGAGAGTATTGTTATTTTTTGCTAATTTTTCTGGACAATAGGCAAGTAGCAGTTTATAGGTTGACAAATGGCTGTTTCTCGGAAATCGAGGCAACTGTTCGTCTTTTTCAGTCAATGGTACTTCAAACATTCCCTCTTTAAAAGTTCAGGCCTTTTGTCATTTATTTCAAATGATTACTGAGCAATCCCTTGTGTAATAAATGCCACTGAATTTAATGCATGTATCAATATAACTTCAAGTTTATTTGAATATATAAACCTTACTGAATACTGATCCTGACAAAATTTGTCCTGAGTCTCAGTTTCCATCCGGAGGAAATTTTGTCCTGAGTTATTCCCCCTGAATAACTACATGCCCCAGAAGGACTTCTCCCTTCAGTGAAATTCATTCACCTGGATCCAACATCCCTAATTCTACTGATAGTTCCTGAAATCTTGACTCAGCCAAAGGTTTAGTCAAGATATCAGCTCTTTGTTTATGAGTATGAATTTTCTCCACCCTTATATCATTTTTCTCAACATGATCTCTGATGAAGTGATGTCTGATATCAACATGCTTACATCTGGTGTGCAATACTGGATTTTGTGTAATAGCAATTGCATTATTATTGTCACAAAATATGGGTACTTCATTGGCTATAATCTTATAATCCCTCAATTGTTGTCTGAGCCAAAGAATGCATACTGTGACTTCATCGCACCATGTATTCAAACCTTCAGAGTAATCTTGGTTGCTATCGAGGTCTGCTTTTTGAAAACCATGATATCGGTTTACTTCCAAGAAATTGACAAGTTCCTGTAGTAGACTTCCTGTCAATTCTACATCCACCATAGTCAGCATCTGAATAACCAGTTAGTTCAAGGTTATCATCAGTTGGATACCATAATCCTCTATTCATAGTGCCTTTAAGATACTTTAAAATCTTTTTGGCAGCCTCCATGTGACTAGTCTTAGGATTAGCTTAGTATCTTGTACATATCCCAACAGCAATGGTAATATCAGGCCTACTTGCTGTGAGATAGAGCAATGATCCAATGATCCCTCTATAATCAGTGTGATTTATTGATTTATGTTGGGAAATTTATAGTTTTGATAAAAGTTCCAAAAACACATGTAATAGGACCAAATCGGACCATTGTTAGTCGATCGATGTTTATATTACCGGTTATAGAATACCAAACATAGTTCTTCAGATAGAACAACCGATGTAATAGATAGGTCACATATTGAGGGGAACCTCAATATGTATAAGTCGATCCAAGACCCAAAGAACAAACCGACATCCGACAGCCGTAATGCTAGAGAAGAACGAAGATCGATCGATTTGATCTAGTCGATATCTCACCAAGTCATAAAGCTCAAACTCGTAATACTTGAAGATCGATGACTTCCGGAAGATCGCACGGAAGACCTACATCAAAAGTCCGCTAGTTGAAGCTAAGTCAACCGCACCGAAGACTCCATCGGTAGATCGATCGGGTTCTAATCGAACCGATCAAATCACCACCGTGAAAACTGATGTTTCACCTAATCATACGTCGATGATCTGAACAAGAAGAATGTCAACCTTAGTTGGAAGAACAACACTGAAAAGTGCATCTGTTAACCAATAAGAACAAGACACGATGATCGGGTTTACAAATTACGGATTTGATGTTGCTCTCTCTAACGGCTATAAAATACAAGTTCACGCTTTCGGCCATGCCGTTCCTGAAGCATGTCACATCAATCCTGCAAACCTACCAAATATAGCCTAAAATTCAAATTGCTCTCCAACGGCTCTTTGATTTCAAGGTCTATAAATATGGGATCACACTTCAGAGTGAAGAAACGGAAACACTGAACAATCAAGAAGCTCAAGCAATTATCAGATTTCCGCACAAAGAACACGATCAAGAAGAATATTTTATTAAGTGTTCATCCCATAAGTTCTTAGCATATAAATCTTTTCATCTAGCTGATAGGCTACCTTAAACACTAGAAAAGATTTCATAGTTGGAACCAAAACAATCTTATCCAAAACCCAAAGTTAGGTTAAGTTGTTTAGCAAGATTTCAGACTAGGGTTTCTAGTTCTAATTTCTGGGATCGGTTGAGTGAGAACTCCTAAAATATCTGTCGGTGTACTGTGTTGGACTAACACAAAAAACTAAGTCCATTTGGTTAAGTTGGTGCCCCTTGTGATAGGAAAGAGTGGACGTAGGATCGGGTTTGTCCGAACCACTATAAATCTTGTGTGCCTTTACTTTTGATTAATCGTCTACACAATTGCACACAATCTTTAAAGCGCATACATATTCTAAGTTGAGATCAGCTAGCACCAAGCTTCTGATCTGATCAAGCTTGACACTTCAGTCAACTGGTTAAAAGACTAACTTTGGAATCTGATTTATAAAAACTGGTTTTTCACGGGTAAAACTTAGCTTCCGCACACATCAGTTAAACTGATAGTTACCGAATTGATCTGCCTTCTGGCGATTAGTAAGTTTGTTATCAGCCCAAACTGATTCACTCGCACTCTGATCAGGCTATCTGCCATCACACCTGATCTGCACAAAAAGTTTTCAGAAGTATATTCACCCCTCCCCTCTAGACTTCTGCCCTCACAAAACCCATTCGGGACCTACAAGTGGTATCAGAGCAGTTGGTTCTACTGACCACTGACTTTGTGTATCATCGATTCTTCGATTCTTGAGGAAGAATCTTTGTGGTCGACTGAACTGATCTTGAAAAACCTTCTTAAAACTCATTCATTTTCCAAAAACACTCAGCATGGATAACACCTCAGGTATGTATCATGATCTGTCGAAGTTCTCAATCGGTGAGTATGCAGATTGGGCCTTATATATGTCCAACCATCTAGGTTCGATTAGTGGTAGAATGATGGAAGTCATCGAAAGAGGACCCATCATCATATATTATGACAACCCTGCAGTTGGAGGAGATCCAGACTTTTCCCCAGGAAGTCTTGTACGAAAAAGCCCAGCCTTGATGGATGCAGAGGAAAGGAAACTGCATACTCTAGATACTATCGCAAGGCATATTATCATGAAAATAATGGATAAGGTCACCAAGGAAAAGGTTAAGTATCTCAAAACTGCGAAAGCAATGTGGGATACTCTAGCTGAAATATGCGAGGGAAATGACCAGATAAAAGACAAATTACCCCCATAAGTTTAACTTGTGAAGTTTGAAAAACTGAAGATGCTGCCCAACGAAACCATCAACGAACTCAATGGAAGGATTACAATGTCAATAAACAAGCTTCGAGAACTTGGTAGAGAGATGTCTGATAAAGATATCAACTACAAAATTTTAAGGTCTCTCACCAAAAAATGGGACATGAAGGTCACGGTAATCAAGGATTGCCAAGACATTTCAAAAATGAAGCCAAGTAGCTTGTTCTTGAGCCTTAAAGCTCACGAGTTTGATTTAATTGAGAGAGGACAAGCAGATGAAGATGAGGTGCCCGTTGAAGCCTCAACTTCCAAATCAGTTGCTTTTAAGGCAACCAGCCTCAGATTGAAGACCAATGAACCCATTGGAAACATCATAAGTCAAAGTAATGGATAGCTCGCTTACCGAAACTAGAAAAATCAAATACTCAACTGGGTAAGTATCGAAGATTCTATAAAGATTATCAACATAGACGAGGAAGAGATAGGAGATCAGACAACAGATCTCCAGAAAGAACTAGATATGATGATCGGAGAGATCACATAGATGAAAGGAAAAGAGATAATCTAAATGATGAGAGAAGAGATAACCAATAAGACAGAAGAAGCTCAGACTACTATCAGAAAGGAAAGTCACTTGATAGATCATACAGACGGAGTGATTCACCTGGAAGAAAAGGTTCCGTGGATCAAGGAGCGTGCTTCAACCGTGGAGAAGCAGTCACTACAAATAAGCAGACGCCTGCACTGACGCCAAGAGAAAGGGAAGAAAAGAGGAACAGAAGAGAGCAACGGTGACAGGACGTGAAAAAGCCATGTTTGCCGACATCGCCGAGAATTGACGATTCAGATTCCGCCTCTCGAGGATTCCTCGGATACTCCTCCAGAGAAGATTTTCGCTTGATCGCCAGCTTTGTTGACTTCTATGGAAATGAAGATCTGATATTCTCTTCAGATGATGATGAGATCTGCCTAATGGCCAAGGAGGACCAATCTGAGGTAACCTCCAAACTCGCTTTTGTTCGCTTTCTACACCGCTATCATTAGCACGCATCTTTGGGAGATTGACCAGCAGCTCTACTCGAAAGCAATTGCTTGAGGATCTCTCCAATGCAAGAGAGACACTTATGCTATAGTGGAAGTTGAAAATGATAAGTCGAGGACCGAAATAATCAAACTTGCTAAAGAGAATGATCTCAAGAAAAAGCCTCTCGATCTTAAATCTGCTTAAACCGCTTTCGAAGGCAAATCGAGGAATTTAAAATTTCGAAAGTTAAAGCTTCGATCGAGAAGCAGATCAAAGATCACCGGCAATTAACAAACAACAAGTCGATGACTTCAAAATCCTCGCAAGCAAAATTCGATGAGTTATTCCGAAAAGCATGAAAGTCTAAAATCATCGAGGATAATCAAGCGAAGAAAATAGAGGTTTTCACAAAATCATCTAAAACCGCTTCAAGACATGAACACCTATTTTTAACAACGATTAACAAGAAGGACTTGGGTATGAGAACCCTTCCACATCCTCAAAAGCCCCTACCGATTCATCTCAAAAAGGTGTAATCGACGAAGTTTTCGACAAAGATACACCAAAAGCCAAACATGTATCTAATAAGGGAAAAAGACCGGTTGAGCAGGTAAGGCAGGTGCCTAACCGTAAGGGGAATGAAAATGGACCCCAATCGGTAAAGCATCACCGAGGAATCAACAAAGAACCCAAGATTTACGAAGAGACCTCAACTCGATCAATAGATCAGAATCGAAAAAGACAACCCGTAAAAGGGAAGTCTAATCTGAGACCCAATCAAGGTCACCGCCTAATAAGCATGCTTCGTAAACCGCAAAAACCACCTATGCCCGAAAAGATATGAATCTTTTGATGGTAGCAATCGTATCCTACCCCCTATAATCAAAAATCTAGGGTTCTTTGCACGTAAACCACCAATGGATGAAAAGAAGACAAACCGAAAAGATAAATCCCAAGTCTTCTAAGTCACCCAAGGTTCACACTAATAATCATACTAATCGAAAAGCATATAAAGAGACGATGATTATGTTGATAGGTATGGGACGCAAATCGCCTTCCGATCTAACCGATCTCAATAGAAGTGCTCGCTTTTGTATGGATCCCCAAAACTAAACCTAACCCTCGGACTCAATCCAAAAAGGGTACCTAAAGCCCGATTTGGTCGCAGAATCGTGTGGGTCCGCCAACAAAGGAGGTGTGCAAGCAACTATCCGGTACATCGATAGTGGATGCTCAAGGCACATGATTTGAAGCAAACATCTCCTCGGCTCTTACATAAAAACAGAAGGCCCGCTGCGGTACTCTTCGGTGATGATAACTTTGGTTATACCAAAGGATTCGAACCTTAGAGAATGATGATGTACAAGTAATCGGAGTCTCAGATGTCAAAGGTCCGAAGCACAACCTTTTCTCGGTTTCACACCTCGCGACAACGGATTCAGTGTTGAGTTCTCGACTGACCAATACACTATCAAGAATCGAGCCACTCAACAGATTTTGCTAACTGGTTCAAGGAAAGGGACGATCTACACAAAATGATTGGAACAGTTGCCCAAGAAATGCATGCCTGATTGTCAAGAGTTCCAAAAGTAGCAGTTGGCTCTGGCACAAAAGAATGAGCCATCTGAACTTTAAAACTCTTAATAAGATAGCAAGGATGTCTCTAGTGGAAGGACTTCCGAATGAAGTATTTTCAAAGGATCAGACATGTACTGCATGTCAGAAGGGAAAACAGGTCAAAGCTTCATTCAAGGGAATTCCCGGACCGGCATCCAGCAGAGTACTGCAGCTGCTTCATATGGATCTATTTGGACCAGTTACACCAGTAAGTCTCAACGGACGCAAATATACTCTGGTAATCGTGGATGACTATTCCAAGTTTACCTGGGTTATATTCTTACATAAGAAGAATGAGACGACAACGAAGATACCCGAGCTGCTAAAAAGATTACAAAATGAGAAGGGTGTCAGTGTAGTAAAAATCGATCAGATAAAGGTACATAATTTCTGAACTCTTTTATTACTGATTTTTGCTCTAAGTTTGGTATACAGCATGAAACATCAGCTGCAAGGACGCCACAACAAAATGGAGTAGCAGAACGGAGGAACAGAACTCTCAAAGAAGCTGCTCGCACGATGTTAGCTGAACATGCAATACCAAGCCGTTTCTGGGCAGAAGCAATCAACACTGCATGCCATACTCAGAACAGATGTCTTCTGACTAAGGCTCACTACAAAACACCCTATGAACTGTGGAAGGGCAGAAAACCTCGTGTCTCTTACTTCCATGTTTTTGGGTGTAAGTGTTTCATACACAACAATGGGAAGAGTCAGTTGAAGACTTTTGAGGCCAAGTCAGATGAGGGTATATTCTTAGGATATTCCTCATCTAGCAAGGCTTTCAGGGTTTACAAATGCATTTAACCCTACTTGTGGAAGAAACACCTCATGTAGTCTTTTGATGAAGCATCTTCAACAAGAGAAATCGCCTCGAAACAAAGACGTGCTGATCAACCAGTACCTGATGCTCAGAAAATGGATCAGCTAACGATCAAGGAAAAAGAATCAGAAACCGTAACAGTATACATTCCAGATCTAGCTGATTCACCAGATCATTCAGATCCTAAGGTACGAAAAACTGTCGATGAAGAAGCTGGTACAGCTGAGACAGTATCAACTGAACCATCCGGTTCAGGGGGAACACCTGAAGTTCCCACGAACGTACATCGAGACATGATGAGTCCAACATCACCGAGACATTTTCTTATCAAGTGGATCATAATTCTCGCACCACTCCCAGGCGCTAGTAATGAACCTTTATCAGAAATGGATGATGTTCTCCAAACCGACGCAAATCGAATCGATGACTGGATAACCACCATCCAACCGATCGATCATCGGAGACCCATCTGATAAAGTTAAAACTAGACATCAGATTGGTGAAAGTGCCATGTATTGCTGTTATTTGTCTATGAAGGAACCAACAACAATAGAGGAAGCTCTACAAGACGCAAGCTGGATTCTAGCCATGCAGGAGGAGCTGGAACAGTTCGAGAGAAATCAAGTTTGGGAACTGGTAGACAGACCAAATCATCAAGACGTAATTGGCACGAAGTGGGTTTTCAAGAACAAGAGAGATGAGAAAAATGTCATCACCAGAAATAAGGCAAGACTTGTTGCTAAGGGGTATTCACAATCAGAAGGAATTGATTATGATGAGACCTTTGCACCAGTCGCTCGCCTAGAAGCCATTCGGCTGTTTCTGGCATATGCTTCCCACAGAGGGTTCACTGTGTATCAGATGGACGTAAAGAGTGCATTTTTAAATGGGGTACTAGCAGAGGAAGTTTATGTCGAACAACCTCCAGGCTTCGAAAAGAGCAACCAAGTGTACCATTTAAGAAAAGCTCTTTATGGCTCTAAACAAGCTCATCGAGCTTGGTATGATACACTCTCTCGCTTCTTGATAGACAAAGGGGTTCACTAAAGGAATAATGGGACGAACCTTTATTCGAGAATAGAAGATGGAGAAGATATTCTGATGGTTCAGATCTACGTGGACGACATCATCTTCGGATCTCCCAACAAGAGTCTATGTGAAAGATTCAACAAACTGATGCAAGGGAAGTTCGAGATGTCCATGATGGGACATGAATTACTTTCGGGTCTCGGGTGAAGCAAAGTCTGAGAAGGATATTCATCTTCCAAGCAAAGTACACTAGGAATTTATTGGCTAAGTTTGGAGTTCAAAATTGCAAGGAAGCCAAAATTCCTATGATGACCGGATTCAAGATGGATCCGGATGAGGATGGATGAAAAACAAATCGAGAAAGAATATAGGGCTCTCATTGGATCTCTACTATACCGATTGCCAACCAGACCAGGATATCACCTTTGCAAGAGGTGTATGTGCGGTTCGAGCAAATCCAATGCAAAGCCACCTAGAAGCGAACTAAGCGGATTCTTAAGTATCTGAAGGGACGATAAATCTTGGTTTATTTTACCCATCGATGATAATCTAGAGCTTAGTGGGTATTCTCGATTACGATTATGGAGGTTGCAAGATTGACGAGGAAGTCAACCTCGGGAACATGTCGGGTTTTTAGGAAGTAAACCGATCTCGTGGTTTTCAAAGAAGCGGACATCGATTCGACATCTACTCTTTGAAGGTAATATATTACTGCAGAAAGTTTGTTGTCTCCCACCGCTTCTCTGCTTAGTCGTGGTGAGGATTATAACATTGTAGCTAAGAATGTACCTATATTCTCGTGATGTGGTGTTATTGCAATCACTCAGAATCATGTTCTACATACAAGATGCAAGCATGTGGATGTCAGACACCATTTTATAAGAGATCATGTTGAAAAGAAGAATATCATAATGGAAAAGATTCACACTGATTTACAGAAAGCTGATATTCTAACCAAGCCACTAGCTGAGATTAGATTCAGAGAATTGTGTAATGAGCTAGGACTTCTGGATCATGGAGAAAAAGCACCTAAAATGCTTGATGGATTGTTCTCCAGAACCAGCTGGTTAAGAGACTAACCAGGTTGAAAGGAATCAGTTGAGTTTGGTATCTCAACTGATCAGAAGATCAGTCAAGGAACTGATATGAGAAACTGGTCAGATTTAAGGTTTATCAGATTAAAGGAAAAGCTCAATTTAAAAGGATTATCTGATTAAATCAGTTTGGTTATTTTACATCTTTGTAAATCGATTAAGCTGATATTCAACAAGCAAGATTCACAGATTAAAGCCTACAATCGCATAAGAAAGCAGAGAATTTACACAACAATGGATTAATAGAACTTTTCATTGATAAAGACCCGAAGGTCAGATTACATTACAAGTTACAAGTACAAAGGACCCGGAGGTCGGTATAAGTCATAACCGAAAACCCTAAACCTATAACCCTAAACCCTCATCCTAACCCAAGAAGTGCGGGAGAGAGAGATTTTTAAATCGATGCTCTCATTTTCCCCACTTAACAAGGGTGAGAGAGGCTTTGAAATAATCCTAAAGCCGCTAGCTGAAGCTAAAACCAGTGGAGCGAGAGCGGCGTTGATAGGATTTCTAAGCCAGGAGCCCTTAGACCTGAAGTCAATGGACTCTCCAGCTGTTAAATGGAGCACATGTGCCAAGAAATTGGTTCAAAGACCTTATGGGCACATGTGTCGATGAAAAAAATTGAGTTGATATCACGAAGATCACCGTTGTCCGATCCGCACCGTATATCAAACTCATGTTTTATATCAGACTGAGTCTGTTGATGCTAGTTCCGTCATCACGATAGACACACAAGGTGCATACGGTTAGGAGAAGTGTCTTCTCGATTCATGACATATGAACCCTTGATCGTGGTGGTAGAGAAGCTTAGCAACAATTGTATGTGAAATCTTTGATGACGACAAAAAACAAAGGATAAAGGACACAGGGGTTGATTTGAGAAGTCAAATCATTGAAAAAAGGGGTAAAGGTGTTTGCACGGAAGTTTCACCGAAATAAGGGTTCACCAGAATGCATGATTTTACAAAGAATATAAGTATGGTGAATGGGTTATGTTGTGTAAAACATTGGTCCAATTTATAGAGGCCAAGCAAGGGCGCAAATGCAAATTTGATTTCAAAAAGCCTATTAGAGAAATTTGCATCACAAGGACAAATGTAGGAATCACGCCGATCGATAATTGGATAAATTTACTTAGGATTGACATATCAAGATATACTGCATTTATAATTACGATGTCCGTCGCCAACTTAGGAATAGAGACTACTATTCTAGACTAAGTTTTGGCGGTAACACTTATCCCAAGAATTGGCTTGATCTGAAAAGAATCAGATTAGGTCAACCAAAATCTGATTACATACAAAACTGATCAGATAAGGAAGATCAGTTGAACTTGAAACCTCAACAAATCGGAGATATATCGATCTATGAGAAAAGCGAAATATCGGGCTTGAAGGGGAACTTCAACCGATCGAGGAGGATCGAAGGGAAATCGACGAAAAATGAAATAGATCGGTTGAAAAGAACAAATTAAAATTATAAGGCTTAGGCAGAAAACTAAGATCAACAAGTGGAATCAACTTCAAATGGTATTGACTGATTACTATATCACTCAACTAGATACGCTTTTCTTTTCCCTTGTTATTTGCTTATTTATCGGATCTTATCTATTTTTATTTGCCTTTTACATGCGCGACACGTGTGACGTATTCCCTGCAAATCATTTAATGCGGACGTGGGGTACATGTATTAATTGCTACAAAATGAGCTTTTAAATCCAAAAGGTTTTCGTACGTGCTTTTCCCAACCATTCGATCAAAACCGCTTAATCTGGATCGTTTAATCTTTTCAAACGGTTGATCTTCCAAATCTTGTCTTTTTCCCTCCTCATCTTTATAAGGTTCATCAAAAACCCTACGAGTTTTTCCAATTCACAAACTTGCGTTCTTTTTTAAAAACTCTCCGGATTACTTCTCTGCGATTCAAAGTGTTTTTCTTAAGTTTCAAAATTATCTTCTCGAAAAAAAATCGTAATTTCGATTAATTGATGAATCTTTTTTCCTTAAAATCCATTGATCTTAAAGATTTTGTCAATCGATGGTATCCTCGTTTATGCTTTATTATTTCTTGGTTTCGCGTGTGTTTATCGATTACTAGGCACGTGTATAGGTCCGATAATCAATATATCATATCTCTATGTTTATGCACAATCTTAATCGAGTCTATCTTATTTGTAGATGGCCACTCACGGTATGGGTAAAATAATGTGCAATTATGAATCGGCATTAAAGATTGTCGACGACAAGTTCGCGGTTTGACATTACTCGGGATCCTAATCAATGGAAGTGGAGCAAATTTCAAGAAAGGAGGTCTTGAGAAATATTATACCGCTCACTTTGCAATCCAAAGGATGCGAAGATGAAGCACTCAATTCCTAAGGAATTTAAGAGTGGATACGGACGCTCCGGGAGAAGAACTACTTTCGTCAGTCAACGGAGAAGATATCAGACTGACGAATGCGGACATAACTCGTCTGTTTAGCTTGCCAAAAGGATTTAATCTCGCTCACAAGACTGAGGAGAAATGAAGATGAGCCGATCGAAAACGAACTCTTTCGAGAGGCCGACAAACATCGAATCGGAGGTTTTGTCGCACCAATGCTCAAGAGGAAATACCGATTGTTGTTTGACATATTGTCAAAAAACAATCATGGGTATTATGCGTTAAACCAGATGCTCTTACATCCGTCAAACTATACAGCATGGCTGCAATAATTGATGAAGCCAAGAACATCAATTGGCATGGGTTCCTAAAGGCCATTCTACTCCAAGAACATGAGAAATTTGGAATTTATGAATGGAGGCAGGTCTATCTCAAGAAGAGGATCGACAATCTCAACAAGGTTGCGCTTATCCTAAAAGGACAAAATGCCAAATGCCAAATGGGACCGTGGGGATCAAGTCCTACAAGGCTTTCCTCTCCACCACTTCACCATTTTTGGGCCACCGACGATGATATCGGCCCACCCCCAAAGGCGAAGAAGGAAAGATCAAGAAAGTAGCCCCGCTTACACCGGATGCCCCCGTAAAAAGAAAAGAAAAACCGTGAAGGCCCAGAAAAGAGGCCAAGAAGGCGGCAGTCCCCCATGACTCGCTTTCTAGAAAAATGAGTCGATGAAGAAGGAGTGCCAGATCACCGATGCACCACAAAAATCGTGAAAATCGACAGCAGCTTCTCAAGCCGAGAGCTCGCTAACATTCTGAGGAAGAAGCACGAGACGAACGATCTCCTTCAACTCCAACTCGATTCACCACTCGACTACCGGGTCAGCCGAAAGCATGTTTTCTCCTTCTCTCCACCGCCCGCGAACTCAAACTACATCGCCCGAAAAGCATTCGTTGTGGAACCAGCGCACTGCCTCCACAAAGAAAACCTCTAAGGTCGAGCCAATCGCATAACTTCCACCTACTCAAGCACCACCGTAACCTCCACATCTCATCAACCGAATCGACATAAATTCCCGAAGTCTAGATCATCAAAGACCATCACAGGAAAAATGGTCGAATGCAAATCGAATGAGAAATTGATGAGATGTATCCGTAACTGGTCGCCCATCCCGCTATTAGAGAAGAAGTTATGGAGATCCTCACCGGAGAGATCTCGATTAAAAAAGCTTCTCGATTTTATAATGATTATTGAATGATGGGCGGTCCGATGAGTTTGCAGATTTTGATTTCGATATGAGGAAATCGCTAAAGTAGGATCACCAAATGAGCCGATAACTCATGAATCTATCAAAGCTCGATCCACGCGAAGTCAAGAATCGATCAAGGCGAACCGAGATCGGCAAGAAGCTCCCAAGCAGATGGTACAATGAAGGATGCGAAGCCGCCGATGATAGTGGAACTGGTGTCGCAGCTTCATGACCAACCACCGGAGGCGCAAAAACAACCGAAAGAGATCCGTGACGAAAAACATTCCAACATCTCACATCATCACGATCAACTTCGAGAGATCGATCTTGTCTCAAAGATCTCCCGAAAAGAAGAAGTTGAGGGAGTGATAGCCGATCGAGGCAGATTGGCCTCAAAGAAATAACAGATCAAAGGGAATTGGCTATTTCCCAGATTGAGGCAATCAAAGATCGGTTCTCCCAAACTCGACCACCGTGTTCCGCTTAACTTATAAAATCGATTGATGACAAGTCGATTCGGTGGATCAACAACAAGTTTCTTTTCGATGCTCAATTGAAAAGCTAGAATTGACTGAAGAGAAACTTGACAAACCGATTTTTACACTCTCTCATCGCCATGGAATCTGTCAAGATCGAAATGATCTCGAAGGTTCAACATCTAACTTCTCAAGTTCCGTGTTTATCCGTTCTGCAGATCTCAATAGTAGCAATATCGATCGATTTTGGATCCCTAACTTCCCACCTCACAGCTCTTTTTTGATCAAACCAAAAAGGGGGAAGGACGGAGTGAGAAACCAACTGACATGATCAGAACAACAGAAGACCTAATTCAGACAGTTGAAGCCTATGGACAAAGACTAGACCATCTGGATCTCTTTGCTAACGAAGTCTCTGAAAAGATGGAAAAGTCAAAGGCAAGAAAGGCAATTTCACAATCTGTGGGACATCACAACTCAGTACCAAATGCACTCGCATTAAAATAGTCACAAGAAGCACAAATAGCCGATCTGAAGCCGATAAGGAATCGGGCCGAGAAATCGCCCAAAGAGCAGATTGCTGAAGAGGCCCGAAAAAGCGAAGAAGAAAGAAGGGCAGATAAATTGACAGAGGCAGAAAATCTGAAGAAAAGATTCAGATCGAGAGCGAAGAAAGGAAAGGCTGGAAAATCTGTACCAGAACCTCAGCTGCCAGCAAGAGTTGATGAGATCATTCCAAAAACTGCTGCACATGCTAAGAGGTTTGAGGAATGGAATAAGATCAGAAGTGAATGGCTTCTGGATGCTTTTGTTCTTGATCTTGTTCCACGAGAAGAATCTCCAGATGATGAATTCCTCAACTGGTTAGAAAATAAATATCCGTTTTTCCAAGTATCCGGAAAATGAGGCCAAACTTATCAATGTAAAAATATCTCGCCAAGAGTATGATCTGTTGGATTACTCGAAAGAAGGCAGATGGCTCATTTGACAGATGGACATTTCGAGATTCTATTTTGACATCCCGAGCAAAACTCACATAAACTGATCCTCAGCAGACCAATGATGTCAAATGGAAACTATATCAGATTTTCAACGTACCTCAAGATCAAAGAGAGATGCCAGAAGGATACAAGCCTAAAGAGTGAAGAATCAGAAGACTTCTCAGGATCAGCTGCTTTTAAATTCAAACTTTTCTGATGTAACATGTAATCAACATATCTAATGAGAAAAGTTTATTTTCTGATCCTAAGACAAAATCTCATTGTCTTCTGATTATGTGCTCTTTACTGTTCTATATTTATCAACTGTGTTTGGTTTCTCAGGTGTTTTGGTTTTATCAAAAAAGGGAAATTGTTGGGAAATTTATAGTTTTGATAAAAGTTCCAAAAACACATGTAATAGGACCATCGGACACATTAATAAACCGATGTTTATATTATCGGTTATAGAATACCCGGTTGATAATTCTTCATAGAAGAACAACCGATGTAATAGATAGGTCACATATTGAGGGGGAACCTCAATATGTATAAGTCGATCTCAAGACCCAAAGAACGGTGATATCCGGAAGCGGGCCGTAATGCTAGAGAAGAACAAGATCGACGATCGATCTAGTCGATATCTCGGTTGAAGTCATAAAGCTCAAACTCGTAATACTTGAAGATCGATGACTTCCAAAGATCGCACGGAAGACCTACATCGCCAGAGTCCGCTAGTTGAAGCTAAGTCAACCAAGCACCGAAGACTCCATCGTAGATCGATCGATTCGATCGATCAAATCACCACCCAGTGAAAACTCGATGTTTCACCTAATCATACGTCGATGATCCAACAAGAAGAATGTCAACCTTAGTTGGAAGAACAACAAAAAGTGCGCTCATAACCAATAAGAACAAGACACGTATGATCGGGGTTTACAATTACGGGATTTGATCTTTTACTTCTAACGGCTATAAAATACAAGTTCATGCTTTTCGCCATGCCGCCTCAAGACGCCACATCAATCCAAAAACCTACCAAATATAGCACGAAATTCAAATTGCTCTCCAACGGCTCTTTTTGATTTCAAGGTCTATAAATATGGGATCACACTTCAGTGAAGAAACAGAAACACCTGAACAATCAAGAAGCTCAAGCAATTATCAGATTTCCGCACAAAGAACACGATCAAGAAGATTATTTTATTAAGTGTTCATCCCATAAGTTCTTAGCATAGAAATCTTTTCATCTAGCTGATAGGCTACCTTAAACACTAGAAAAGATTTCATAGTTGGAACCAAAACAATCTTATCCAAAACCCAAAGTTAGGTTAAGTTGTTTAGCAAGATTTCAGACTAGGGTTTCTAGTTCTGATTTCTGGGATCGGTTGAGTGAGAACTCCTTAAATATCTGTCGGTGTACTGTGTTGGACTAACACATAAAACTAAGTCCAGTTGGTTAAGTTGGTGCCCCTTGTGATAGGGAAGAGTGGACGTAGGACTGGTTTGTCCGAACCACTATAAATCTTGTGTGCCTTTACCGGTTTTGATTAACTGCCTACACAATTGCACAAAAAATCTTTAAAAGCGATACATATTCTAAGTTGAGATCAGCTAGCACCAAGCTTCTGATCTGAGCAAGCTTGACACTTCAGTCAACTGGTTAAAAGACTAACTTTGGAATCTGATTTATAAAAACTGGTTTTTCACGGGTAAAACTTAGCTTCCGCACACATCAGTTAAACTGATAGTTACCGAACTGATCTGCCTTCTGGCGATTAGTAAGTTTGTTATCGGCCAAAAATTCACTTCACTCTGATCGAAAAGCATCTCGCCATCACACCGATCTGCACAAAAAGTTTTCTGAAGTCTATTCACCCCTCCCCTCTAGACTTCTGCCCTCACAAAACCCGTTCGGGACCTACAATTTACCTTCAGGATCAGGATCCATCTTGTAATTAGTATTCATAGGAATTCTAACTGCATTGCAATCCTGTACACCATACTTAGCAATCAGATCTCTGGTGTATTTTGCTTGATTTATAAATATTCCTTCTTTAGTCTGTTTCACCTGAAGTCCTAGAAAGAAATTCATCTCCCCCATCATAGACATCTCAAACTTTCCTTTCATCAGAGCTGAGAACTTCTCACACATCTGATGATTTGGAGAACCAAATATGATGGCATCCACAAAAATCTGAACTAGTAAGATATCCTTCCCATCTTCTATCCTGAACAAAGTCCTATCAACTGTTCCTTTGATAAAACCATGGTCAGTGAGAAATTGAGAAAATGTATCATACCATGCTCTAGGTGCTTGTTTAAGACCATACAAGGCTTTCTTGAGCCTGTAAATTTGGCCATTCTGACAAAATCCTGGAGGTTGTTCCACATAAACCTCTTCTTTAAGCACACCATTCAGAAATGCACTTTTCACATCCATTTGATAGACTGTGAATTTCATGTGGGCAGCATATGCAA
This sequence comes from Stenogyne calaminthoides, assembly GCA_037126765.1. Lineage (NCBI taxonomy): Eukaryota > Viridiplantae > Streptophyta > Magnoliopsida > Lamiales > Lamiaceae > Stenogyne > Stenogyne calaminthoides. Next base: position 26,109,240 of record JBBCBC010000006.1, read on the forward strand.
GAAACATTCGGATGGCTTCTAGTCTTGTAACAGGTGCAAAGGTTTCATCATAATCCAAGCCTTCTTCTTGGGAATAACCTTGTGCAACTAGCCTTGCCTTGTTTCTTACAATGTTGTTGTTTTCATCTCTCTTGTTCTTGAACACCCACTTAGTTCCAATCACATTGTGCCTCTTAGGTCTGTCCACTAGCTCCCAAACTTCATTTCTTATGAACTGATTAAGCTCTTCTTGTATAGCAGTAATCCAGAATGAATCTTGAAGAGCTTCTTCAATTTCAGTAGGTTCTTTTTCAGATAGGAAGCAGCAGAATTATCGCACTTTCACCATGGAACCTTCTTGTTTTAACACCTTTTGATAGATCACCCACAATCTGACTTGTAGGATGACTATCCAACCATCTTCTCCTGGATGTTCCCCCTTTAGTAGTATCCTCAACATCAGAAATGTTAGGTTCAGGTAATTCATCAAACTCAGGGAACAACATAAAAGGAGAGAGTGAATCGTCTTCCTCAGGGTAAATTCCATTCAGAACATTGTCAGAGACATTTGTTCCCCCTTGGTTGATAGATTCAGAGTTTGCCTCAACTGTGACCACATCTTCATCGGCATTACATACCTGAGTCTGAACTGGTGTCTGTTCAGATTGGTCAGCTTCAGTGTGTTGGCTTTCCTTCAGCAAAGAATTTCCATCCTGAGCTTCTTTATCTAAGTTAGATTCACTCCATTCATAGAAAGTGATTGACTTCTTCTTCTCAGGCTCAGAGGATGTTTTGTTCTTCTTTTTCAGGCTAAGTCTGGTGGTTCTCTTGGTCAGATCTCCTGAGTCATGTTCCTGTTTCATCTGAACACAAGTAGATTCATAAAAAAACAACATGAGGTGTTTCTTCTACAATAAGAGTCCTACAGTTGTAAACTCTGAAGACTTTACTGACTTCAGAATATCCTAACAATATCCCTTCATCATCTTTGCTATCAAAAGTTTTCAACTGATCTTTACCATTATTGTGTATGAAACACTTGCAACCAAACACACGAAAGAAAGAAACAAGAGGCTTCCTTTCATTCCACAGCTCATAGGGTGTTTTTCCTTGATTCTTTGTCAGCATGGATCTGTTCTGAGAGTAGCATGCAGTGTTGATAGCTTCAGCCCAAAACCTCTTAGGTATATCAGCTTCAACAATCATTGTTCTTGTAGCTTCTTTCAGAGTCCTATTTCTTCTTTCAGCAACACCATTTTGTTGTGGGGTCCTTGCAGCTAATGTTTCATGAGCTATTCCATTTGCTGCATAATAATCAGATATAATATGGTTGAAAAATTCAGTGCCTTTATCTGATCTGATTTTCACCACACTCAGATTCTTTTCAGTACTGAGTCTTTTCAGTAGTTCGGGCAGTTTTCTGAGTCTCTTTCTTACTGAGTAAGAATATTACCCATGTGTATCTAGAGTAGTCATCAACTACCACAAGTGTATATTTCCTGCCATTAGTGCTCACAGGGTGTTACTGGACCAAAGAGATCCATATGTAACAGTTATAGAATTCTGTCAGTAGAAACTTCTACTTTACTTTTGAATGATGCTCTGATTTGTTTTCCTTTTTGACAAACATCACATATATGATCCTTACTGAATACTTCATTGGGTAACTCCCTCTCAAGTGCCAATCTTGCAAGTTTGTTTAGGGTTTTGAAGTTTAAGTGATTCAGTCTTTTGTGCCACAACCAACTGGTATCAGTGGAACTTTTTGCAACCAAATATGTATCTTTAAGAGTTAGCCTCCAATCAGCAAGATACACATTTCATTTTCTAGTACCAGTCAGTAATATTTGTTGCGAAGTATTGTCTTTCACATAACATAAGTTCTTTGAGAACTCAACACTGAATCCTTTGTCACATAATTGACTGATTGAAAGCAAGTTATGCTTTAAACCAAAAACATATGAAAGACCATGGATATGAACAGAATCAATTTCAAGAGTTCCATATCCTTCAGTTTGTCCTTTGGAATTGTCTCCAAATGTAATCTGAGGGCCTTTTTGCTCAACATAGTCAGTGAGTAATTGTTTATATCCTGTCATATGTCTTGAACATCCACTGTCCAGATACCATGCAGCAGGAGCCAATTCATTTCCACTCATCAGGGCTATGTTGTCTTCATTCAGCTCAGTGCCCTTTTCCTTCACCTGAAAAACAGATCAGGTCTTAGGTACCCATTTGGTGTAGGGTCCTACCAGGTTAGCTGTACCTTTTGGAACCCAAATCTGCCTGATAACTCTAATTACTTTAGAGTGGCTGATTTGTCTCCCATAAACATCTACATACACATTCACCACCCTAGGTGCCTTGGCAGTACCCTGTGTATGAGTGCCAGCCTTAGCATGAACATGAGCCTTAGAGTTCTTCTTGGGTTCAGGCCTCTTGTTCCAATGCCTTGGCTTTGGTGCAGCTGGTCTCTGTCTCTGCTGACTTGGGTTCAGGAAACCTTTACCCTTAGGCAAATGAGGTTTAGTTTGCCTGTACTGAAATTGTGGTCTTTCAATAATCTGAGGACTTGGTCTTTTCAGTTGAGAATATATCTGCTGAGTGTTTCTCTTCTGAAAATTCTTCTGATGGTTCAGTGCAGATCTCTTCAGGTTGGTATTCTTAGCCTGAGGCTTTGAAGTACTGGCCTGAAAATTTCCTACTGAGTGTTCAGGTTTTCTAGCCTTTTCCTGAGGTTTGGGCTTTCTATCCTGAACCTTCAGTTTTCCTGAGACCATAGGTCATTTACCCTTGTCTAAAACACGGGGTTGTTCTTCAGTAAGAAGATTAGTACATGCCACCGGTTTAACAAAGAGAGTCTTAGTGCTACTAGAAGAAGCAGCATTCAGAAGACCTTGTGAGGTTCCCCCTGGATTATATCACAATCCAGCCTTTATAGTTGCAGGTCTTTGATAACTCTGAATTTCATCTATTATTTTCGATGCAGAATTCAATAGAGCTAACTTTCTCCGCACACTATCCTCACTTTTCTTTAGAGTTTCATGCTTCTCAAAGAGGTCATTGAATTCAGTCCTGATAAGCTGATTCTCCTCAGTGGATTTCTCTAATTTTCCTTTCAGGATTTCTATCACTTTCTTTTTTTTCTGAGAGTTGTACTTTCAGAACATCCAGCTCATCAGTAGTTCCCATTAATTGAGAAGTGATCTCAGCAGTATTAGAGTTTTTCCACCTCAGATTTTCAGCAGTCAGTTCCTTATTCTGCTCTTGAGTTTCTATGAGCAGTTCTTGTAACACAGAATAGTCTCAAAAGAATCTATCAAGGTCAAAGTTACTGGTTACAGATGAACTTGTTAACTCAGGTGCTTGTGTAGGAGAAACAACAGAGATAGAAGAATTTACCTCCTCCATAGCAACAAGGCAAACATCATCACTGTCACTTTCTGAGAATATCTCATCTGAAGAACTGGATCCTTCTTCAGATTGTTCTTCTTCTTCAGAATCATAGCCTTCTTGCTAGAGATCTTTCTGTCTCTCTTGGCTTGTCTCTCCTTTCTTTCTTTGGCATGTTGGGGTTATACTGGAAAGTATGCTTTTACTTTGTATAACCAAACTGAATTTCTGTCTTATTTACTGAAATAAATTATTTATCACTGATGCTTTAAATATCATTGAATGTTACATATATTTACTGCATAATTGTTCAATAAACGTTTTAGGCAAACAGCTTTTCATGTTGCTGGTCATCACTTTTTTGCGATGCGGAACATAGTACTCTTGACATGTTTTGATTGACTGTCATTGTCGATGTCGATAAAGTATAGTGTTGTCTTCTTCTTTTTGACTTTTGTCTCTAGTTAAAATGTAGACAAACACAACGGCTCTTTTTGGTCAATATCTCTAAGTGATATAACCTTAACAACACTTTGTCTTAGTTCCTTTTGTCTGCATGAGAATGTCTTGAGCAATATCTATTTTTCTAAGCAATCGCATTTTTCTCAGTATTGTATCCTTCAGATAGATATTTTTCGATTGCCTCGGAACATTCAAGATTATCTTGAGCATTGATATATTCTTGAGTCTTGATAATTCTTTGTGCCTTCGATATCCTTTGTCTTCGATCTTACGTCTTGATCTTGAGTCTTACGAGGCTTGATGTCTTCTGAGTCTTTAGAGTCTTGAGCCTTGAGGTCTTAGTCTTCACGACACATCTTGGTGATATCTTGAGTCTTGATTTCTCAGTTTCTCACTGAGTCTTCAGATTCTCAATTTCTTCTTGAGTCTTGATTCTCGATTTCATCTTGAGTCTTGATTTCTCGATTTCTCCTTTGAGTCTTGATTTCTCGATTTCATCTTTGAAACTTGATTCTCGATCTCATCATCTTGAGTCTTGATTTCTTAGTTTCTCATCGAGTCTTGATTTCTCGATTTCATCTTCGAAACTTGAAACTTCAGTTTCTTCAGAAACTTACTGAGTCTTCAGAATCTTCAAAATTTAACCTGATCTATATCTGCTGACTATACATTGTGCAGATAACATTCTGAACACTCTAAAACTGAATCCCGACTCATCTATCAAGATTATCCTGATCATGTCATACTCAGGGGTTTTGGGATCTAATCAAAATCTTCTTTTATTAAATTCATCTCCCAACATCCCATTTCTCAGATAATCCTCTAAGAATTTTCAGTGCCACTTCTCTTTGTGGGTATCTTTTCCCAAGAGCATTCAGATCATTCATAATGCTAATGAATCTGACTTCCAGTTTGTCAATGGATTCACCATCTTCCATTTCAAAGCTATCAAACTTTCCAATAGCAATAGAAAGTTTGTTCTCTTTAATATGATCTGTGCCTTGACACATGATAGCAAGTGTGTCACATATTTATTTGGCAATTTCACAGTGAGAAATCATCCCCATAACACCACCATCAATAGTGCTATATAAAGTATATTTAGCAATGTAGTCCAAATTGACTAACTTTCTCTCATCAGGAGTAAGTTGGTCATCAGGTTTTGGAAATTCATCTATGGGATCATTCCTCTCAGTATCAGTAATTCTGGAATTCACAACAGTGTATTTAAATGGTCCATCAGAAACCACTCTCCACATTCTTTCATGCTTAGAATACAGATGTGCCTGATTCTCAATCTCCATAGGTCATAGCTCTCAACAGAGAACATAGGAAGTTTCTTAGAAGGCATGATGAATGAGCCTTGTTGGTCCCGAAAAACCCGATTTAAAACTCGTAAAATCTCAATGGGAGGTGACTTTAAATTTTTTTCGAATGTGTGTTATGCAGATTTGCTAAAGTATGTATGACAATTAATATGAAAGCAAATAAGAACACACGTATTTTTATAGTGGTTCGGACAACTCGTCAAGCAGAAATGCGTCGCAGATTCTACCATGAAAGCCGAATATGTAGCTGCTTGCGAGGCAGCGAAAGAAGCGGCTTGACTCAAGAACTTCCTAGTGGACTTGAATGTGGTTCCGAATTTGCCTAGCAGAATCACTATTTATTGTGACAATGCCAGAGCAGTTGCAAATTCAAGGGAACCAAGAGCCCACAAAGCCAGCAAACACATTGAAAGGAAATACCATCTTATACGAGATATCGTTAAGAGAGGAGATATAGATGTGGCAAAGATAGCGTCAGAAGACAACCTAGCAGATCCATTCACAAAGGGTCTACCTCTGAATACATTCGAGAGACATGTGGAAGGAATGGGTGTCAAGACCGTTGCCAATCTGCTTTGAGTATAAGTGGGAGAAATTATTAGGTTCGTGTAGGTGACATTAGATGTCACGATTAGGAACTACACGAGACATGTTTTAGTATACTTAAAAGTAGACTTTGAGTATAAGTGGGAGATTGTTGGGATTATACTGGAAAATATGCTTTTACTTTGTATAATCAAAACTGGATTTCGAACTTATTTACTGAAATAAATTATTTATCACTGATGCTTTAAATATCATCGAATGTTACATATATTTACTGCATAAATGTTCAATAAATCGTACGTGTTACATTATAGTTAATTTAGTGATACCAGATCACAGAAGATTAAATTAACAGTCCCTTGTAACTAAAAGTACGCCATTCACGACCTAGATGGAAATGAACAATCCATCATGAAAGGTTGAAGTGTAAGGCTCGGATTGGCTTATCTTGACCAAGAGATTACACTAGTGCATGACTGATGCACTGAATAGGACTTACAGGAGGACAAATTCTTCATAACTGAACAAGGAAGAATTAGACCTCAGTGGTTCGTTATTTCTTAATCTTCGTTCCTTAAATAAGATCATGTGTGGTTGGTAACTATTGCTTTGACTTATCATGGGTAGAGAATCAACGAGATTCAATACTTTTTATCTTGGGCAATATTATTGGTCACATGTGATTGCTAAGATTTAATACGGAGAATCGTGTGCAAGTACGCTTGTTCGATTTTCCCCCTTGGGAGGTTTATAAACTTTATCATACCAAATCTTGCAAGTGGAACTAGTTTCCGGTATGGATAATAATGTTGAACCGTTCCTTGACCAAGGACAAAAGATATTAATTAACGGAAAGCTATTTCAGTGGCTTGAATTAATTAATGGACTAGATAATCTTAAACACGGGAAATAATAACCGGGAGCCATATTGACTGTAATATGGGTTAAGATGGATAGTGCAATATTAATTATGTAGTGGGATTAATTAATATTTATGGGCTTGAATAATATTGTGGCTCAATATTGATAATTCAAGATTCATTGGAAGGTCCAATCTTAATCCTCCTAAAGGCCCCCTAAGTAGCCCAACATATAGTCCAATAACTGAAAAACGTGTTTAAAATAAAATAAATATTGTTGCCTTATTTTTCCATGAAATTCGAAATTTATGGATAAAAGGGGAGAAATATTTTCTTTGAATTTTGTTATGGAATGAGGATATGTATTCTTGGAATACAAGATTATCTCATTAAATTCAAGAAATCTCCCACTTGGTTATCCATAAGAAAAAATTCGAAATTTTTGATAATTAAGAGAAAGAAAGATTTTCTTGATTTTCTTGAAAATATATTATGGAAGATATGTATTTCTTGAAATACAAGAATATCTCATAAATTCAAGAAGATCCAAATCTTGGAATCTTGCCCTATAATTTTCGAAAATATCCATAACAAAGAGACGGTGGGATTTTGTGGAATATTATAATTATGGGAAAAAAGAATATAGGAGATATATTCAAGATTTCTTGGAGATCAAGAAAAGATTTTTCCACATTGTGTTTGCCCCAAAATTTTCGACCACCTCTACTCTATAAATAGGGGATGATTCTTTCATTCCCAAGTACAATTCCATGTGCTGGAAAAATTAGTAAATCCACAAAGGTGGTGCAACATAATTTATTTTCCTTTTGTTAATTGTTCGCAAGCGTCCTACCACCGGATAGTCGAGCAAGGATTAAGGGAATACTTGGAAAGTTCTTTTGGTGTGTCTAATAAACAAAGTCATTGTCGTCCCAAGAGGTACGTTCACGTAAACTCGTAGAATTTCCGCATGCGTAGGTTTTACGTGAATTGATTATATGCATGATTTGTTGTTGGATTATTATTTGAATTAATATAGGATTAATTCATGCTAGTAATAATTATAAGAATTAAATTTGTATTTAAATATTCATCCCGAATAGATCTGTGCAACTTATTCCCCAACATTTTGATTTCTTCTCGCCTGATCTGATCAGCAGTATAGTATCAGGTCAGCATATCAGTTTATCTACATCATATTAGTACATCAGGTTATCTTATCTGAAGCTCGATCACGTCTGATCTCGATCAGTCTAATCTGTTCCTCTTCTGATCAGCAACCTCCTCTTCTGATCTGCACCCTTCTCCTCTGATCTGGTCATCTGATCTGGTCTTCTGATCATCTGAGCAGCTTATCTTTTCTGGTCATCTGATTAGGTCACTTTTGATCATCTGATCTTCTGATCTCAGCTGGCTTAGCTTTGCTTTTCTTCTGATTTTGCTCAACTCATCAGTTAACTCCGGAACTCATCCTACTCATCTGATCTCGATCAGTCTCGTCTGCAGCTTCATCTGATCTTGATCATCTTTGTTTGATTCTATGAGTTCCCTCTCAACTTGTTCTCTCGTTCCCCCTCAACTTGTTATCTGTAGATTAACTTCAATAACACAAGTTGATAAAGTTTTGGCATAATTCATCAAAACTAAAATATCCCAACAATTTCCCCCTTTTTGATAATGATGCCAAAACATTAAAATATATGCATTATTACAAAAACAGGTTTTTTTTTAAAAAAAAAGATCAGTTCAGATGGTCATATTGAAATCAATGAACTTTTGAACTCCCGCTCTGATACCACTTGTTGGTCCCGAAAAACTCGATTTAAAACTCGTAAAATCTCAATGGGAGGTGACTTTAATTTTTTTTCGAATGTGTGTTATGCAGATTTGCTAAAGTATGTATGACAGTTAATATGAAAGCAAATAAGAACACACATATTTTTATAGTGGTTCGGACAACTCGTCCTACATCCAATCTTCCCTTCATGGGGCACCAACTTAACCAACATATGTTTACCGAGTTCTCACTCAAACGGGACTTATCTCCCTCACGGGATTGCCTACCCTCCCTTTCGGGATTGCTTAGATGTTTACCGAGTTCTCACTCAAATGGGACTTATCTCCCTCACGGGATTGCCTACCCTCCCTTTCGGGATTGCTTAGATGTTTTAACGAGTTCACACTCGCACCCAAAAAGTAAGCTTAGTCCAACTAACTTACAATCCTTGCTTAACAAACTCAACCTAACTTTTGGGTTTGGGTATAAGATTGTTTGGTGTCCAACTAGGGTGAGATTTTCCCTTACATTTGTTTAGCCTCGATGCTAAGGATGGGAAAATCTCTCTATGCTTAGGATATTACATTTGTGCTTAGATCTAAGGTAGAACACTTCTTCAATATATGCGTGTATTTCTTGCTCAGTGTTCTATGGTGGAAATGCTAGATGATTTGGCTTTTTAGCTTGATGGATCACACATTTTTCACACTTAATTTGATGGAAGAACTTGTATTTATAGTGTGGATTTGAATGTTACCGTTGGATGGAGTCATATTCAAATCCATACTATTCTGCAGCTTTTTAGGCTGACTGTCTTCCTCTCATTTGTCCACGTCAGCTGAATCTAACGGCTATATTCTTCAGAATCTTCTGAGTTTTCAGGTTTCTCTGAGTCTTCAGGGTTCTCTGAGTCTTCAGGATTCTTCTGAGTCTTCAGGATACTTTTACTCAGGATTCTTGATTGATGAGCTTCTCTTGAGGACCTTATCGATCGAGTATATCGACACTCGGATTCTTGAGTTCACTCTTCGACTTCGAACCCTCGACCCTCGGTCACTAGCTTTTCGAGCTATCGATCATCGATAGCATTCGATTCTCGATGAACATGACTTGGATGACTTGTCTTCGATGACTTCTCTTCGATTTCTTCTCGTCGTCGATTAGCTCTCTGATCGGATCACTATAATATCAGTCGGCATACGGTTTATCTACATCCAGTTAGTACATCGGGTTATCTTATCGATCTCGATCCGCGTCGATCTCGTCGGTCTTATCTGTTCTCTTACGATCGGCAACCTCCTCTTCTGATCTGCACCCTTCTCTTCTGATCTGGTCTTCTGATCATCTGACCAGCTTATCTTTTCTGGTCATCTGATCAGGTCACTTTTGATCATCTGATCTTCTGATCTCAGCTGGCTTAGCTTTTCTTTTCTTGATTTTTGCTTTCGGCTCATCCGGTTAACTCTGGAACTCATCTTACTCATCGATCTCGTCGGTCTAAATCTCTTGACCTCATCGATCTCGATCAACTTCGTTTGATTCCATGAGTTCCCTCTCAACTTGTTCTCTCGTTCCCCCTCAACTTGTTATCTGTAGATTAACTTCAATAACACAAGTTGTAATATTTTGGCATAATTCATCAAAACTAAAATATCCCAACAAGCCTTGTAAAATATCAGCAGTAAGATCTATTTAGTATACCACCAAAGTCTTTCAGCAAATAGACTATGGCTACCAAAGCAAGTGGTCAAAATGAACCACTGCTCTGATACCACTTGTTGGTCCCGGTGCAAACGAGTCTTACACGTGTATGGGGAGGGAATACACGTGTTCAGTGATTTTTAAAACTTTTCTTTGCTGAGATCAGAAGGGTCAGGATGTCCTGAGAATTTTGCTCTGAGAAGCACAAATTGCCCTGAGTCAAAGTCTACTGAGATAGTGATCCTGAGCAGCTTTCAGAAACTTCAGATTAGCCCAACTGATCCTGAGTTTTATCAGAGATCTTGAGAAGCTTGGATCAGATAATTATCTTACTGAATACTCAGTAGAGTTGATTCAGTTTGGTAACTATCTATTCTAGCTAATCAAGAGTGCGTAATGTGTTGGCCCTAATTTTGTTTATACTCGTTTTATCTTGCTGAAAATCTCTTCCTTAGTAAAACAGTGGTTAAGGCTGTGATCAAGTTTGATGCAAGTTCAGTGGATTGTTTCCAACTGAATATCAAGAAAATCAGTATGCTTTCAGTTAAAATATGCAGCAGATAGAATACAAAACAGAAAGCAAACAACACATCAACTTATAGTGGTTCAGAGGCAAAGCTCCTAATTCCACTCTCTCTGATCTTCAGAGAAATTCCTTAACTCACTATCACCTAAAGTTTTCAGGCTGAACACAGCAGCTTACTAACTTTTCTACCTTGAGTTTTCTGGCTGACTACTGCAGCTTACTAACTCAACACACACAAGCTTTATGATTGCCTAAAACAGCTTACTCACTTCTTCTCTAGAGCTTTTTGGCTGAACTCAACTGCAGCTTACTCACTCTTTACAACTCTTTCTCACCAACAATCACACACAATACACAAACTACCTATCAAAAGGGTTTGGTTTGGGTTGGTTTCCAACTAGGGTGAGATATCCTTTGACAATAAGTACAAATTAAAAGGCTAGGATATCTCTACTAAGCTTTGGATATATATCAAATCTAGGCTTAGTGAAATGAGCTCTCTTCAATGTGAAACACTTGGGAAATCGTAGGTTTTCGAGTGCTTCAATTTGCAAGAATACGAATGAGCTCTGGAGTTGCTTTGATTTCCCGTACCCTTTCAATGCTGAAGGTCACTGGTATTTATAGGCAACTTCTTCAAAGGTCACTCTTTGAAAAACTATCCGTTGGAAGAGATAGCATCAAGAGTTTCCTCTTCTGGTTATTGATGAACGACTATTTTTAAGGTTTGAACACACCCTTGCATGTTTTAGGAAATATGCAGCCATGTAGCCAATCATCAACTTCTGTGAACTGGAAGATATCAGTCCTGACATTTCTTCAGTGATATGTCGCTTTCAGTGTCAGTAAAGTACGTTGTTGTTGCCTCCTCATTGGTCGAAATCTTCCTTTGAACAGAGACAAACAAACGGTTTCTTTTTAGGTTGAACTTTCTGATCTGATATGTTCCTTAATGTCCACAAATGTCTAACATTCTGTTTGTTTGTACTAGGGATGAACATAACACTATTTCATCAAAATAGTTGTTCAGGGTCCTTTTTGTTCAGTACACAAACAGTCTTCAGGATCTTTGGGTCTTCGGGATATTTCTGAGCTACTCAGTGTTTTCAGAGTCTTCCGGGACTTTTGTCTTCAGAGTCTTCAGAGTCTTCTGAGTCTTCTGAGTCTTCAGAATTCTTCTGAGTCTTCAGAGTCTTTTGATTCATCAAGATTCTTCTGAGTCTTCTTAAGTCTTCAGTACACTAACAATTCCCTGATCTATATCTGCTGACTATACATGATGCAGATAATCCTGAGTCCTAGTGTCTATTGAAACCTGATCCTGATCCTATACTATCAAGATGTCCTGATACATGTCATACTCAGGGGTTTTGGGATCTAATCAAAATCTTTATTAAATTCATCTCCCAACAGTGTCCTTGTCGTAATTGATTGCTTTCACTTTGTATTTATGGGAGTTGAGATATATAATTGTGGTGGCATTGATTTGTTAGGATTTAAACTGCAATTATAGAGAAATTGAGAGAGAACAAAATAAAATAACACATATTTGGTTACCCAGCTCGTCAGGAATGACTACGTCTGGGACCACTACCAAATCAGGAGATTTAATAATATTTCGGTGATAACAAATACAACGAATTAGATAGGTATTTATAGGCGAAACTGGGTCAAAACCCTAAAGGCCAATTCTGGTTGACACTGCCTAAAAGAGAAGCTGGGACGTGAAGCAGTCGATCAGGCTCCATAACCCAACATGTTTTCGCATTCTAATTTGTAACCACATTCTTCGGGAGAGTTTGAATCACAAATGGTCCCATAACTTAGGTCTCAAATAGATTTAGTCCCATAAGTTTCTTTATTGTCGATTTAGTCCCAATAACTTTGACAATGTCCACTTTTAGTCCCAAATCAACCGAAACAACATCGTTTTACAGTTTTTATTTGGGACTTTTCGGCGGATGTTGTGACTTGACTGCCACATGTACTGTCACATATATATTTTAAGTGTGTTTGACTAGTTCTTGCCGTCAATTCTGTTTTAATTTTAAGTTTAAAATTTTAATTATATATGACTGAAATTACAACTGTTAAAAAAAAGTACACGGGACAGTCCAGTCCAGTCACAACGTCCGACGGAGAGCCCCAAATAAAAATGGCAAAACGACGTTATTCCGACTAATTTGTGACTAAAATTGGACATTTTCAAAGTAATTGGGACTAAATCGACGACAAAAAAACTTATGAGACTAATTCTATTTGAGACTAAAGTTAGGAGATCATTTGTGATTCAAACTCTTCTTCGCGATCATGTTTGAGTCGGAAAGGCAAGCTAATATTGCGAATAATGCCACAGGCAGAGGGGCTACAAACATGAGAATTCATGCATGGACATGTTTGGAGAAAAGGAGTAAGAATATGGAGAGGATGAGATTTTGAGTGATCTTTATCACGACATGTTATCTAATTAGAGTTTAACCGAAGATGCGTAGATTTCTAGGGGGCTAATTAAAGTAATAGAGAGGCTAAAGAAAGAGTGTTATTAATAGTAAAAAAGATGAAGCAATTATATATTGAGGCACGCTTGCATTGAGACGGTCCCACTGAAATACAGAGTATAATTTGGGTATTGATATTTTAACACTTTGAGAAAGATGAGTGTGATTTATGTTAAATTGTACCAAATCTTATGCATAAGACCGTCTTATATGAGTTTTTGTATTATATATTGTGGTATAGAGGACTCAGTCTCCTGGCTATAGAAATTTCCAGACTCCATCGATCATTAATAACTCATGGTGGATTATGCTAAAAAGATTTACCCTTGGTTTAATAATTGCTTGATTTTTCCAAAAAATTACCCTTGTTTTACAACAATGCTTTTGAAAAAAATCCCTATTTTCTTGGCGAATTATGTTAGCTTCGCTTTATTATGTTATACATACTTTTAATGTTTTAATAAAGTGAAGCTAATATAATTTTGGGAATTCTTAATTACTTTTATTTCAAGTCGTCTAGGATGTGACATATTGAATGATTAGCTTAAAATTAAAAAGACAATATATTTGACTGAAATTTGTACTTGAATGTGTATATGGTGCATGCATGATCAAGTCTTCTAAGCCTATGAAATATTTATTAATAATGTATATTCATGTTGCGAATTGATCTTCATTTGGTTATCAATTGATTCTTGTTAATTGATTTCTGTTGGTGATAGGAGGGATCCATCATTCCGTACCAATAGAGACGAAATTTTTCATTGAGTAAAGACAGTAAAATTTTAATTTGTCAATAGAAACGAAATGATAAAATTTTACAATTTTAAAATATTAATATAAAAATTTCTAGGGGCAATTACTCTAGGGTTCCATTTATAAAACAACTTTACTCTAAGGTCCACTATATTTTAATCCTTACTCTAAGGTGCTAAAATTGTACCAAAATATCCAAATTATCCTTATTGATTTTAAATTTGGTCAATGTGTTGAAATTGATGGTAATGTGCAGATCTTAAATTTTATTAATTTTTTTTATTTATTATACCTTTTATTTAATTAATTTTTTTCAGTAACAAAAATTCAACACAAAAATATTATATATTCGAAATTATTCTGCACACTTTAAAAAAAAAATTGCACACCCTAAATTTTTTTTATCGTCTATCCTTTAATTTAATTAATTTTTTTTCAATATTCTGAACACTCGTAAAAAATATCTGCACCCCCTTAAAAATTCTGCACCCCCAATTTTTTTCTTTTATCATATGTCCTTTTATTTAATTTGCATAATTCATAATTTAAAATTTACTAATTTTTTTATTATCTATAATTTTATTTAATTAATTTTTTAAATACTAGCCAAAAAATTATACACACCCCATTTTTTTTTAATCATCTGTTTTTTTATTTAAAAATTCTGAACAACCGTGAAAAAGAAAAAAGAAATTCTGCATACCCTTAAAAAAATCTGGACACCTAATATTTTTTTTAAATCATCTATCATTTTATTTAAAATTCTGCACACACTACAATTCTGCACACTCATAAAGAATAATTCTACACACACTCGCAATAAAAAATGCACACCCGCAACAAACAATGCACGCACCAGAAATATAAAATTGCACGTGCATTAAAAAATTACAAATCCAGATAAAATATGTAAAACATTAGAAAATTTAACAAAAAATATTGCACTAATTACAGAAAAATTAATAAAAAAAAATTACAGAAAATTCTTTCCTTTCTCCCTATCTTCTCCATTATGACGACCAGCACATAACATCCTGCACGAGAGGATCTGTGGCCTTGGGCCTCAATCCAAAATGAGGCTGCTCTCCGTTTTCGGAAGCGTCCGCTCAAAACAAGAGAGAAAGAGAGAGAGAAAAAACACCCAAAACAGAAGAAGAAAAAATGCCGAAGGCAACAATTTTTGGTCTCCTAATCATCATCACCCAACCCCGCGACACCGCCTCCGCAAACGCAATCCGATCATGCCGCCGGTGGTGCCTCCGCGGGATCCGGCTGAATCCGTCCCCGAATTCGACTAGGAACAGGAGGAGTACCTCGACGCACACAACGAGATCCGGTAAAAAGTCGGCGTGCCGCCGCTGGTGTGGGACGCGAATCTGACGGCGGAGTCACGCAATTGGGTGAATCTCCGGCGCGGCGTCTGCAATTACCGGCGAATATATTTATCGTCGTTGCCTCTCCAAGATCCAGACATATCTGTCTCCCAACATAGATCTACCTCCGTTGTTCTTCATGGTAGGGGCGGCCTTCCTCGTGGAGGAGCGGGGGTGGTTGATGTTTTTAGGGGTGGGGGGAGGGCGGCGACAGGGGACGGGAAGGAAGAAGGTGGGGGATTTGTCTGGGGAGAGAATTGTGGGTGGGAGATCTGCCGTGAGAAATGAGGGGATAACGAATAGTGGGAGGGTGTTTAACTTGATCGGGGGTGGGGGTAACCGAAGCAGGGTTACTATTCAATGGGCGTGTGAGTTAAGGGTAAAATTGTAACATTTTGGACCATAGAGTAATAGCAAAATGATGTAGCAGTTTATAGTAATAGTTTTTTCCAAATTTCTATATATATTTCGTACCATTGGAACGTGTTGTAAGGTGCATGAATCATCAACTCTTATTTGTAAGTATGTGCTAGCGCATGAATGATCAACTCTTATTTATAAGTATGTGCTAGCGCCTAGTGGTGCTCCATCCTTTTTGACAATTTTGGCAAGGCCATTAATTGCTTTTGGAGAAGAAATGTAAAAAAGTTCTTCCCTTGTCTTTATAAATTATAAAAGCTTGTTTCTTTCCATAATTTCTAGTATGGATGATATAGCGATCGTAAAAATAAAAGTTCTTTTGTATTATAATATTTGTAATCATTTTTTTAAATTAAGAGAATTTTTTTTTTTTCAACTCAATCTTTTCATTATTTTAATTCATACCACCATATTTGACACACCTCTTCTCTTGTCTCTTTTCTTTTTCTTTTATATTTTATTATAGCTTATTTGTCATATATACATCTCGTACCAACATCATTTCAGTTCGTACCACCATTCAATTAATCTCGTACCACACTTGTTTCAACCTCATACCACTATCACTTCAGCCCGTACCACAACTAAATTAACCTCATACCACCATTATTTTAACGTCGTACCACCATTATTTCAATTTGTACCATAATTGAAACGCCCCAAATTTAATAATAACACATAAATGAGGAGAGACTTTCCCAAGTTGTAAATGATAACGTATTATAGGAAATTCTAGTTGATTAGAAGCGATTATTACATCATAAACTATTTGTAATTACAGCGCAAGACTCGTATCTTAAAAACATTACTACATTCATCACAAATTACTTGCGTCTACCTTCTCACCATGCCTTGCCCGAGCTCCTTCACCCTGTAAAATAAAACTGTGGGGAGATGAGTGTTTGAAATACACTCAGTGAGAGAAGCATCAATGATCGCATTATTAAAAGACATATGTAATCAATTTATAACATTCAAATGTAGCTCATGAAAACATGTATTGTATCACGAGCAAGACCCGGCTTGACTGACATTATATACGGGCATCACCCGGCTTGGCATAACGGGCATCACCCGGCTTGGCATAACGGGCATCATCCGGCTTGGCATTATATACAGGAATCACCCGGCTTGGCATAACGGGCATCACCCGGCTTAGACTTATATACGGGAATCACCCGGCTTGGCATTAATATACATTACATAATAGTCATGAGCTCGCATATTTATGGTATTCATCTTACACATAAAATATTTTAATATAACAATCATATATTACTTGAAATGTTTCACCTTGAAGAGTGAAAATTACCCTCACCTTAAAGGTAGAGTTGTAACCAACGATGCAATGCGATACCCTCTTTATTATCCTCAAAGTTTATCATCTTGTGAAGCTAGTTCAAAGAGTCTCAAGCTCTATCTCAAGTCCTACAAAAGTATAACGTTCAACACTAATAAGTCTTCTACCTTAATAGGTTATACTTATAATCCGTAAACATAATCCTAATCAAATTCATGGCATTAACTAATATATTAAATCTCTAAGTTAAAAAGAAGAGTGCATAATATTTAAATACCTTCTAAATACACTATCACTTCAATTTTCATAAAATTCCGGTAGATAAACATGTGTTAGTATATACATGATAAGAATCTTAAATGTGTATAATACTCCCTCCGTCGTATTATAAATTTCTCCCTTTCCTTTTTCATCCGTCTCACAATAAGTTTTTTGTTTCTATAAATAGAAAAAGTAACTCCACTACCTATAATTTTTATCCTCACTTTTCACACAATATTATAAAGAATGTCACTCACTATTCCACTCATTCCTCCATATACTTTTTTCCTTTATCTCAATATTCAAAACTATCATTCATTTTTATTAATTTATTATTATTTCGTAAACAAAATAATAAAAAGAAACAGGAAAGTTATACTAGGACTGAGGGAGTACTAATTATAATACAACCAATACAATTAATAACATATATAATCATGATTCACGCACACACCTACTAAGATACAAGACGGACAAATACGAAAAAGCCACAAGAGAGAAAAAAGTGGTCCCACTGTGTGCGATTTACACACACTGGAGGTGTTTTCGAAAAACCTAGTTGTTGATAATCTTCCTTGCACTACCGCCGCCCCAACGCGGGTCCCTCTACCATGGCATTGCGATATCTGACATCGTAAGATCTGGTTTCAGCGTTCAACCAACTGCTTTCAAGACTTTCGAACCCGATGGTTATCGCGGCTTTGCTTGATGTGCCCTCCAACGGCCGCCTCGCAACGATGGCTGACCTTTCTCTCACCACAGGCATGGAAAACGCAACCCTGGATTCAACACTAGGACGGGCAATGCTTCATCCCGATCCCCGGATGCCGAGCCTACGTCCTGATACGGCGGTTATGAAGGCTAACCCTAGTTTTAGGGTTCCGCCTGGTGCGAACACGTTGCATACCAGTCCGATGCCGGAGAGATCGATTTTGGGTCCAGATGCTTCAGGTCTGCAGATTTCAAAATCTAACCCTAAGGTTTCGAGTGGTGGACCAGTGGACGCATACCCACCCCTGGGTTCATCCGCTGCATCGCGTGCCTTGCTGGATTCGTAGCAGGTCAAGGACTTGGATGGGAGGACAGCAACAGGTACTTCTGGTTTGCATGATTTTGTGTCTTTGAATAAAGGTGTTGTGACTCCTATGATTCAAACATTTGCCAATGCCCTTGCCCCATCATCTGCTCCACCTGTTCGAAAAGGAGAGTTTCTCTAGGTAAATATCGATGATGCTATACACCAACAGGGGGTTAAAGATATGGTGAATTCGTTGATTGGAAGAATGCTTCTCAAATCAGGTGTAAAGCCAATGCCCACAATCGAGCTTCGAGCTTCGAGCGATAAGGTTTGGAATATCAAAGGCGAGTGGAAACTAGTAACTTTGGGGAAGGGTTATTTTAGTGTGCAAATAAAATACCTCAAGGAACGAGATAAAATTTTTCTTTAACATTCTTGGAAGGTCAGTTCTCCGAATGTTAATGTTTGGGTTCGTATTTATGAGTTACCTATAGAATATTTTATTTACCCATCATTGAACGTATTGCTTCGGCCCTTGGTTCTGTCGTGGGGGTTGATGAGCGTACTCGGAACCGAACTATGTGTCATTATGCTCGAGTACTCATTGAAATGGACCTCCGGAAAGAGAAGAAATATAATATTATGTATGAAAGGTCCGAACACTGTTCTATTGCCTCAGTGGGTTATGAACAACATCCAGAGTTTTGTGCACATTGTTAGATTGTTGGTCACTCGTTAGATAACTGTCGTTCTCATGTAGGAGGCCCATCCAATGGAAAGCCGGACGACAGTTCCAAACCCCCCCGGAATGGTCCGGGCAAGGATCCAAAACACAAGATATGGGCCAGGAAGGAGCCCACAGGTACTTCTGACACTGGATCGAGTACAGCTAAGGACACTGAAATGCAGGATATTGGGGAGAATCTTCCTCCCTTTGATGATATATGTGCTGCAGCTGGGACATCGGGAGCGGAAGAAACTGTTGTGGCCAGTCCAAGAGATGAAGACATGGGAAGGAAGACTACAGTGCAAGAAATAGAAAGTTGGGAGCAACCCAAGAAGACAGCATCGCCTACACATTCAGTAAAGGTTTCTCTCGTGCCCATTACCACCAATTCATTTACCACCCTGCTACCCCCTTCGGTAAATGGGGCCACAACTTCAGAATGTTGAGGCCACCTTGGACCTGATCTCGACTCCGGAACCCACCAATACCTCCAAAAGATGGTCGGATTTGCTAGATGAAGAAAAGAAGAATGACTTAATGGTAGTGAATTTTGCACAGGCACCCCATTCTGGGACGGAGCTTACACCGGACGAGCAGCGTTACTTAAAAGCCTCTGGGGGAAAGGTGTCTTCGAAGGATCCTTTGGATAAATTGATAAAGGCGAAACAGAAATAGGCCCGAAAGGAGGATGACAAGAGAAGACAAGATTACAACACACGACTAATAGCAAAAACGATGTAGGATGCTCTACAAGCTTCCTTGTACGCCACTACAGTTGCTAGTCTATGATAGTTTTTGTTTTTTTGATACTTGTTGTACTTTTTGGTTGTCTAATCACTTTTGGGCCAGTGACATATCTTTTCAGGGGGTCACTTTTGGGTCTACCTCTCTCTTTATCACTTTTTTCTTTTACTTTTTGTTGGGAGATGAATTTAATAAAAGATTATATAATTTTGATTAGATCCCAAAACCCCTAAGTATGACATGTTCAGGATAATCTTGATAGATGAATCAGGATACAGTTTTAGAGTGTTCGGGATATTATCTGCACCGTGTATAGTCGGCAGATATAGAAACGTGTTAGTTTTTTCAAGACTTCGAAGAAATCGAGATCTTGAAGACTCGATGAATCTGAGAGAACTCAAGACTCGTCGAAACCGAAGGCTCGAGAGAAAACTCAAGGCTCGAGAGAAAATCAAGACTCGGAGAAATATCAAGGCACAAAGATTTATCAAGACTCGATAATATCTTGAATGCTCAAGATATCCCTAATGTTCCGAGGCACTCAAGTTGGAGGA
Organism: Stenogyne calaminthoides; assembly: GCA_037126765.1. Taxonomy (NCBI): domain Eukaryota; kingdom Viridiplantae; phylum Streptophyta; class Magnoliopsida; order Lamiales; family Lamiaceae; genus Stenogyne; species Stenogyne calaminthoides. The sequence goes on from JBBCBC010000006.1 coordinate 26,129,463, forward strand.
ATATAGCCGTTGGAATCCGGCTGACGTGGACCAACGAGAGGAAGACAACCAGCCAGGAAAAGCTGCAGAACTTACAAAGAATAAGTATGGATTTGAATGTGATTCTCTCCAACGGTAACATTCAAATCCACACTATAAATACAAGTTCTTCCTTCATTATCGGTGTGGAAGTGTGAAAAAGATAGCAAACAATGCTCTGAGCCAAAAAGTGTTATAGCCAAAAGATTCCCACCCTAGAACACAAGCCTATAGATATACAAATATATTCAAAGAGTGTTCTAGAACTCAATCTAAGCAACCCACGATGTATCATAAGCTTAGAGATTTTCCCAACCTTAGCATTGAGGCTAAACCATTGTAAGGGAAAATCTCACCATAGTTGGAGACAACACCAAAACCCAAACCCAGTGGTGAAGTGAGGTAGTTGTTAGGCAAACCCGAGTGAGGGTGATAAGTCCCGATGGAGTGTGAACTCGTTAAACATCATGGCGATCCCGTGGAGGGTGATAAGTCCCGAGGCGAACCCGAGAGGGGTTATAAGTCCATTCAGTGTGAGCTCGGTAAATATCTATTAGCAATCCCGTGGAGGGTGATAAGTCCGTTTAAAGGAATTTCCTAGAGAGGAGAGTGGATGTAGGATGGTTGTCCGAACCACTATATATTCTTTGTGTTGTTTACTGCTTTATGTTTATACTTTTCATACGCATTCATTTATAAGCAAAGCACACACATGAGCTCAAAAGTTTCGAAAAATTGGAGCACTCTGCCCTCATCCCTGTTTTTATGCACCGAAATGAAAACATCTTGCTTCAAGACGCGCAAAAATAGGTTTTTCCCACCGACCAACAAGTGGTATCGGAGCGGTGCTCAAAAGATTACTTTTTCAATGTTTTTCGCTTTGAAAGCGAGATCTTTCTTTTTAAACCCATCTCCGATCGATATCAACAAAGCGGTACCAAGGAAACGAAAAGTTTTACACAACAATGGAATAATAGAACTTTTCATTGATAAAGACCAAGGTCGTTACATTACAAGTTACAAATGCAAGAAAACACGGAGGTCAATACATAACTCTAAACCCTAAACCCTTAAGCCATATCCCTAAACCTTCATCCAAACCCAAACCCGATCTACGGGGGGTGGTTATTAAGGGAGGAAAGAGAGATTTTAAATCTGATGCTCTCATTTTCCCCACTTAACAGGGTAAGGGAGGCTTGAAAGGTAATCCTATGCCGCAAACTGATGGACTCTCCAAGGGAGTGAGAGCGGCATTAATAGGATTTTTAAAGCCAGGAGCCCTAGGAGGAGCAAAAGGGCGCTCCAAATTGTTAAATGGTGAGGTGATATCACGAAGATCAATCATTATCGATTAAGATCGTATATCAAACTCACATTCATTTTCAGACTAAGTTTGTTGATGGTAGTCACGTCATAACGATAGACACACAAGGTGCATACGGTTAGGAGAAGTGTCTTCTCGGTTACATAAAGCAATAACCACCGCCATGGTGAAGAGAAGCTTTGCAACGATCGTTATGTGAAATCGTTGACGATGACGAAAGCAAAGAATAAGGGATAAACAGAGTTGATTTGAGAAGATGAAATCATGGAAAAAGGGGGTAAAAGTGTTTGCGGAAGTCTCACCGGAAACAAGGGTTCACCAGATACATGATTCTCTGAAGAAGATATGTATGGTGAATGAGTTATGTTGTGTAAAACATTGGTCCAATTTATAGAGGCCAAGCAAGGGTGCGGATGCAAATTTGAGTTCTCAAAGCCTATTTAGAAAAATTTGCATCACAAGGACAAATGTAGAAATCATCGACCGATAATTGGATAAAGTTACTGGCGGATTGACATATCGAGTGTATCTACGATGTCAAATCGCACCAACTTAGGAAGAGAGTCTACTACTCTAGACTAAGTTCGGCAAGAACATTTTCCAAGAATTGTCTTAATCGAGAAGAATCGATTAGGTCAACAAAAATCGATTACATCTGGTGATCAAATGAAGAAAATCAAATTGAACTTGAAAAACTTCACCAAATCGGATATATCGGTCTATATCGGTTGAAAGGGAACTTCAACTTGAGGGGAACTCACGGAATCAAAAGTAAATGATTGAGATCGGACGAGGTCAGCGACAAGACCGATCAAAATCGATGAAGTTGGATGAGTTCCAGAGTGAACATGAAATTTGTCGTAATCGAAATGAAGAAAAGCTAAAGCCAAGAAATCGGAAGAAAAGGTTACCGTCGAAGATAAAATAAAAGAGATCGATCAAGATCAGACGTGATCGAGATCAGATATGATAAACCTGATATGCTAACCTAATATGATGACCTGATGTTATTCTGATATGTTGATCTAAAGAAGTGATTGATCTAATCAGTCGAACTGATCAGATCAAGAAGGAAATCAGATAGCATGAGTGAAAAGGAATCAAGGATCGATTAAAATTGGATTTGAGACTCGATTATAGGTCAAGTGACCGAGGGTCGATGTCCAAATCGAAGAAACCGAACTTCACCAACATGAGTATCAGTATGCCTGATCAGACAAAGTCCGTAGAAGAAGAGGAATGAGGAGTCGAGCAGAAGACTGAAGACCGAAGACCAAGACTGAAGACTTGTAATTCTTTATGTTTGTGTCTTTATTTTCTTCAATAAAGTTCATTGTAATTTGTAACTGATAACATACAATCAATGAAACTTTTATCTTTATGCTCAAAGATAATACCTCATTATCTTTTTTTTTTTTTATTTAGATATGCCTGATTGAATGTCTCTGATCTGATTATATGCTCATATATAAAGGAAACTATATGATGCTATAAGAAACTGCTTAAGTATTTAGTAATGATCTATTTAGAAAAGATTCATTACTAAAGAAATTTGTTGAATGTTTTTAAATTGATTGGAGATTTACCTTTCTTGTAATAGGAAAAAAACTGAAACCTGAGTATAGGTTATATGTTTGTAAACAAGATAGGTTTTGGCATCATCAAAAAGGGGGAAATTGTTGGGAGATGAATTTAATAAAAGATTATATGATTTTGATTAGATCCCAAAACCCCTAAGTATGACATGTTCAGGATAATCTTGATAGATGAATCAGGATTCAGTTTTAGAGTGTTCGGGATATTATCTCGCACCGTATAGTCGGCAGATATAGAACGAGTTAGTTTTTCAAGACTCAAGAAGAAAATTGAGATATCAAGACTCAAGAAGATACTCGAGAACTCAAGACTCGAGAAAACCAAGGCTCGGAGAAAATCAAGACTCTTGAGAAATATCAAGGCATAACATTTATCAAGACTTTCGAATATATCTGAATATCCCGAATGTTCCGAGGCAATATAGCCGAGGAATATAGGAATCTCCCGCGACGTGGACCAACGAGAGGAAGACAACCACCAGGGAAAAGTCACGCAAACTTACAAAAGAATAAGTATGGATTTGAATGTGATTCTCTCCAACGGTAACATTCAAATCCATACTATAAATACAAGTTCTTCCTTCATTATCAGGTGTGGAAGTGTGAAAAAGATAGCAACAATGCTACAGAGCCAAAAAGTGTTATAGCCAAAGCATTCCCACCCTAGAACACAAGCCTATAGATATACAAATATATTCAAAGAGTGTTCTAGAACCCAATCTAAGCAACCCACGATGTATCATAAGCTTAGAGAGATTTTCCCAACCTTAGCATTGAGGCTAAACCATTGTAAGGGAAAATCTCACCATAGTTGGAGACAACACCAAAACCCAAACCTAGTGGTGAAGTGAGGTAGTTGTTAGGCAAACCCGAGTGAGGGTGATAAGTCCCGATGGAGTGTGAACTCGTTAAACATCTGTAGGCGATCCCGTGGAGGGTGATAAGTCCCGAGGCGAACCCGAGAGAGGGTTATAAGTCCAGTTCGAGTGTGAGCTCGGTAAATATCTATTGGCAATCCCGTGGAGGGTGATAAGTCCCGTTTAAAGGAATTTCCCTAGAGAGGGAGAGTGGATGTAGGACTGGTTGTCCGAACCACTATATATTGCTGTGTTGTTTACTGCTTTATGTTTATACTTGTCATACGCATTCGTTTATAAGCAAAGCACACACATGAGCTCAAAAGTTTCGAAAAATTGGAGCACTCTGCCCTCATCCCTGTTTTTATGCACCGAAATGAAAACGTCTTGCTTCCGCACGCGCAAAATAGGTTTTCCCACCGGGACCAACACTTTTAATAATAGCTTATTTGTCTGCTAAGATACAAGACACCATTTACATTCTATCATGTTAATTTTCACACAGTTCACATAATTATAATGCTAATAAGGTAATACAATAATATAACAATATTAATTATACTACTGGTAAAAAAAAAATTATGCATATTTTTAATAGATAAGAGGGCAATTTATTGGATTCGTTTGTATTAAGATGACATTATTAATTATTATGTGTGATTTGATGATATTATTCCACGCTTGATCTATTCTTGTATTTTTTTGGTACATTCAAGTGTCTTTTGTTAAGTATTGTTGGGCCAGATTTTGTGTTGCAAAAACCCACACTGGGTTACCCAGTGCAGGTCCAGGTTCTAGAAGTGGGAAAAGAAGAAAGAATTACACGTGCAACTATTTTTGAGGAGATTTAGGTATCTTGGCATTGATGTTTGTTAATTGATTTGAGACGTTTACAATATTTATCTTGAGATTATTTATTTCATCTATTTTAATTTTCAACATACTCGAGTATTTAATTTAGATTGATCACTTAGGTTTAATTATTCTTGTATGTCTGTTAGTTCATAAATATGCAATCCGTAATTGTTGCAGATTTATGGCAATTGGTAGCATAATTTTGCTAGGGTGATTTAAATTGGGTTATTTCTAATCGAGCTTGCGTATTCGGGAATTTGTTTGTCCTTTATCCTAGTGTTTAATGTTTTTGCTGGATTAAATTTAGATCGTATCTAGACTGTTTAGTTAAAAAGAATCGTTGGAGAGCTTGTTTCAATTGAGTATAATTAAGGGATAATAACCGGTAGCCAGAGCTTGTTGGATATTCAGGGACATTAATCCTATAGTTAAATAGAGTAAACGTCACAGTCAGTTAACATCATTAAGTCGAGGGATGAATGAACTGTGAATTGGAACGCCTTTTTATTTATTGAATTTCCTAATTAGATTTATTATTAATTTCATAGTGATTTATTGTTTTAGGTAGTAGTTATTAAATTTCAATCCAACCCCCCTTTGTGTTACGTATTGTCCCTATAAATTCGTACAATTAACACATTAATTATTTTCACGTTCCCTGTGAATCGACTCTTAACTTGTCATTACTACGAGTTAGTAGAATAGACGAGGATATTTATTTTTGTTGCACCTCGACAGTGTGGTCAACTACCTCGCTAGTTTAATGACACGTACAAACATTCTTCACGCACCAGAACATAGAACACTCGCACACACATATCACAAACACAACTTACTTCTCTGTGATTGATCGGAACAGAGGAAAAGTTGAAGGGTGAGGGTTCTAAATTTTCTTATACATGGAAGAGGATAAAGATGGAGCACGTCAAGATGATATTATACAGAAGAGGAAGAGATGTGAGAAGGCGGTGGGGTAGGATAGATATCAAAATAAATAAATAGTTCTTCAAATAAATAATATTAGGTTGATTGTTTGGTCTCAAATCTTTATACCATTAGTTTTGAATAATTAGGAAACATGACATTATTTAAATTATTAGATAACATGTCTCTGGCGGTATCCGGTAGATATATATATATATATATTGAGTATCCTGTGAGAATAGACAAAATAATTAAGAAATAAAAACTCTCCACTACATATTTAGAGTGAAAAGTACTCTAAGATACAAAAAAAAAAGTAGTGACACTCCACTACAAAGTGTACCAATATTACCTCTCAATACATTTTTTAATTATTTAAAAGCAAAAAAATCGCCCCCTCCCCAAATAAACCCCTAATTTCGGCCCCATCCCAACAAACTCACACAATCTCTTCCCCCAATTCATTTTCTTCCTCACTCTCTCTCTCTTCCTGGCACTCTCTCTCTCTCTCTAAAAACCTTCCCCCACTCTCAATCTCTAAAAATCCACCGCCCTCGGTGGCTCCGAGTCCGAGACGCTGGTTTGGTGCTGGTTTGGTGGAGGTTGGTAGACGGCGGCGACCGCGAGACGTCTCCCATTTTGTCTCTAGGTAAAGCCGCGGTTTCGCGAGGTGGGAGGTGGGCGGGCCTCGGCCGCTGTTTTTGCGAGGAGGGAGGAGGGCCGCTACGGAGGGGGGTTTTTGGATCGCGACGGAGAAGGATTTGCAGCGGCGTGGTGGTGTGAGGGTTTGCAGCGGCGTGGTGGACGGGCCGCGGCCGCTGGTTCGCGAAAACATGTAATTTTTTTCTTTTTTTTTCTGTATGTTTTTGTAGATCTGTGAAATTGAGTATTTGAGTGGTATATCTTGTGTATGTGGTGGATTGCGCGACGGCGGTGGTGGCGACGGCGGCGAAACCAACTTAGGGTTTTTTTTTTCGTAATTTGAAAATGGGGAAGAAGGCAATCGTTTTTGTTTTTTATTTATTTTGTTTTTATTTTTCTGTATGTTTTGTAGATATGAGAAATTGAGAATTTGAGTGGTAAGTTAATTTGTCTGTAATTTTTTTGCAGGTTTATTTTGTAATTTGCTGTAGAGTAGCAGTGGAGTGAATCAGATTGGTGTTTTGTAATTTTCTGCAGATTGTTGTTTGTAATTTTTCTGTAGTATGCTGGTTGATTTTTTGTAAATTTTTAGAGTATAATTTTCTATTTTATTTTTGCGGATTTTTTTTTGTTTAATTTGTAATTAGATGTTTATTTTTGCGGATTAGGGTTTTTGTTTAAATTAGGACCCAAAATACATTTTTTTTTTAAATGTACTCCAAAATTGATCTAAAATACATTTTTTTTAAAAAATGCACTCTAAAATTGGACCAAAATACAATTTTTCTAAAAAAATGCACCCCAAAATCGACTCAAAATACAATTTTAAAAAAAAATGCATTTCCAAATTTTTTTTGCGGATTAGGGTTTTTGTTTAAATTAGGACCCAAAATAAATTTTTTTTGTTTAAATGTACTCCAAAATTGGTCTAAAATACAATTTTTTAAAAAAATGCACTCTAAAATTGGTTCAAAATACAATTTTTTTTAAAAAAATGCACCCCAAAATTGACTCAAAATACAATTTTTTTTCTAAAATGCACTTCCAAAATTGGCCTACTAGTGTAGAAAATAAAAAAAATTGCACTCCAAAAAAAATAATGCACTCCAAAATTGATAAAAATACAATTTTTTAAACAAAAATGCACTTCAAAATTAGACTTGAGGTGAAAAAATGAAAAGAATTTATTTTTTTAAAGTTACATATTTTCTGAATTGCAAAATGAGTTAATAAAATGCACTTTGAAATAAATAAAGAAATTATATTAATAAATAATTTAATAAATTTAATAATTTAAAAAATGAAATTATAAAAAGTCAAAATGCGTTAGAAGTGCAGAAAACGGGTCAGAAGTACAAAAATCTGGGCAGAAGGGCAACTTAGAATTTTTGACCACTTTTTTGTACCTTAGAGTCACTTTTTTTTTGTTATGTAACTTAGAGTTATTTTGTTAGTGACTTTGTAGTGGGGTGTCACTCCCCAAATAATTAATTACATTAAAAGATGTTTCTAATTTACACTAATACACATTTGGGCTTGGACAGCTGATAAAAAACCGATGTCCAAGAGAAGATTCGACACGGGTTTATAAATCTTTGCAAGTTAATCTTGATACGGTTTGATAACCGCTGTCCAAGCCTTTATCTTGACGGCGGTTATCAAATTGCCGTCTAAATCAATATTTTTTTTTAAAATTCATTTATTATTTTACATAGGCAAATTTGAAAACCGCCTCTAATATATATATATATATTTAATTATTAATTTATATTTTAAAATTCCTATAATAAAACTATAAACCAAAACTTATATATACGTCCAATACCATAAACCATAAACCAAAAAATCCTATAATAAAACCATAAACCAAAACTTATACCACATATATATACCAAAACATCAAATTGATTAATAAACATGCACATCATGAAATAAATAAACATACAATCATAAACATATATACGTCCAATACACCAAAAACATGAAATATATATCATCACAAATATATAAAAGAAATTACATGCTACCAAACTTTCAAACAACGTTCAGTTAATATCGTATGAATATAAAAATTGATTGTAAAAAAACCCCCGGCGTCAATCGTTTTTCCATTTCTCCATCTTTTGTTAGAGTAAAATTGAGCTCACGTTCATAACAAACCGCAAACAACGAATCAATCAATATAGTATGAATTTTTATTCAATTAATAATAATTTAAATAAATCGATAAATTGACTTACATTGAGAGGAATGTTCGTTAGAGAAGCGCGGATTATGTCTTCAATATCTCGTTATCTCGTTGCCTCGGAACCTGTTGATTAACAATTCACTTTATTTAATAAATCAAAAGAAACAACATTTAATATAATGTAAGAAACAACATTCAATATAGTCTTACATTTCTTTTTAGCATTTGTTTTTTCTTTTTTCATTTTTGGTTGACCTTTCTCGTTCATGACCATAAATGTTAACAAGATCCGGATTGCCATATTCATCATCATCTCTAATTATTCTCTGGTATGGGCGTGGATTTGCAGGATCATCGAAAGATGGTACAAGAATGAGTGAAGTTTTGAAAAGGATCATCAATTATGTCAACATCTTCATCGACATGGTCGCTAATCTGAAACTATTGTTAAATTTGTTTGACATAACCACAATGGACCATTTCTTATTAACCGGGTCGGGGACATAGAAAACTTGTTGAGCTTGGATTGGCCATTATGTAAGGGTCATCTCGGTATCCCACATTCTTCAAATCAACGCGTACGAACCCAGAACTTTCAACTTGGACCCCGTTAGGGATCCTCACCCAACTACACTCGAAGATTGGTTGACGGTGAACAACATAGTCGAGTTCTCAAATGTTGACAATCTGTCCAAAGTAAGTAGTATTTGATTGATCCACTGCAGTTGCAGTAATGGACACTCCACTATTCTGCATAGTACTTGTGGCATCATGATCTCTGGTATAAAATGTGTATCCGTTGCTAAGATAACACTTGTATGAATACACATGTCTATCAGGCATTCTGGATAACCACTTAACTCTTTCATTCACTGATTCTGCTTCCCGTGACAACATATTTGCTACATAACCATTGAACCAGTCAACAAACGTGCGATTGTGCTCAACTTCAATCCATGATCTATCTCTGGTGGGATTTCTCTCAGCAAGTGATCGCATGTGCAGGTCAATAAAAGGAAGCACGTCGACCGTGTTGTGAAGTACGCACAAGTGCATCCGTGTTAGTTCCTCCATGCTAACACTTACAAGGTTGACCACCGGTAATGCCTTCACCATCCATCCTATTGGTGTACCGTAACTGGAAGTTCAATTGCATCGACATTCGAATAAATTCGACCCGAGACTTTCATTTGCTTCTTCTACTAAATAGCGTTCTGCAATGCATCCCTCCGGCCTGGACATATTCATCACATATCCTTTGAGCACTTTCATATATCTCTCTACACCATACATCCATCGCATACGAGCAGGACCACACATCCTTGTCTCGTGTACCAAATGAATTGTTAGGTGAACCATTATATCAAAAAATGATGGAGGGAAATACATCTCAAGCTCACAGAGAGTCCCCACAATCTACCTCTGAAAACCAAGCAATTTTCTAGGATCTATGACCTTGCTACTCATTGCCTTGAAGAACCAACATAACTTTGTTATGGTTATGCACACATTTTCAGGCAAGATAGAACGTATTGCAATGGGCAAGAAAGTCTCCATGATGACATGATAGTCATGCGATTTTAGATTCATCAGTCTCACGCCATCATCTGATACAAGTCTCTGTATGTTGGAGGAATAACCCTCTGGTACTTTCACATCCTTTAGCAGCTGAAGTAACTCTTTTATCTCATTCTTGGACAAGGTGTGTGCAGCAGGAGGTAAGAACGGTTGACCCCTTTCTCTAGGCATAGGTTTTAATTCTGCTCTTATTCCCATATCAATCATATCCATTCTTGCATTGTAACCATCCTTGGACTTCTTATCAGCTAGGAGAGTGTTGAGCAAGCTGGCACAAACGTTCTTCTCAACGTACATTAGATCAATGAAGTGTCTAACATACAACTCTTTCCAATAGGGCAATTGAAAGAAAATTGATTCCTTCTTCCAACCGCTAGTGGGGACACTCTTTGCGAAGATCTTTCCGTACTGTGTGTCGATATTCTTCATCTCATTCAATACATCCGAACCTGACAATATACGTGGTGCTTCACCTGTCTCAATTGTGCCATCGAATGCATCGGCCATTGTTCTGTACTTATGGGTTGGGTCCAACCACCTCCTATGTCCCATATAAACGGTCTTCCTACAATGTCTCAAGCGAATGTGATGTGTCTTCTTGGTACAACAAGGACATGCATCGGCCCCTTTCACACTATATCCAGATAGATTCCCGTAAGCGGGAAAGTCATTGATAGTTCCAAACAGCATGACCTTCAACTTGAAATTCTCCTTTCTACAAGCATCATACACATCGACACCCTCATCCCACATGAGCTTCAAGTCCTCTATCAAAGGAGCCAGATATACATCTATGTCGTTACCAGGTTGTTTGGGTCCTGATATCAACATAGACAACATCATGTAAGTGCGCTTCATGCACAACTCGTGTGAAAGATTATAAACTAACAGAATCACTGGCCATGTACTGTGGTTGGTACTTTGGATACCGAACGGATTCATTCCGTCAGTTGAGAGTGCAAGACGCAAGTGTCGTGGCTCGGTGCCAAATTCTGGATGCCTGACATCGAATGTCTTCCACTGGGGTGAATCAGCAGGGTGTCTTAGCATTCCATCTTTGATCCTATCATCATGATGCCATCTTAAATTTCTAGCATCCACAGCGCTGCTATACATTCTCCTGAATCTTGGTATTATTGGAAAGTACCACATCACCTTCGCGGGAGATTTATTTTTCTTATATCGCTTTAGTCCACACTTGGGACATTCCTCGAGGTCTGCATACTCCTTTCGAAATAAGATACAATCACCCGGACAAGCATGAATTTTCTGATGTGTTAACCCGATGGACTTGAGCATTTGTTTAGCATCATATGCTCTCTTAGGCAGTACATTTCCATCAGGCAATAGACCACTAACTGTTTCCAGCATACTTGTGAAGCACTCATCGGACAACTGGTGAGCTGCTTTTAGGTTGAACAATATCAACACAGCTGACAGTTTTGTTGCCTTCTTACACCCGGGCCACAGTGGTAATCCAACAGAATCCCTTAACTTCTCTGACATATAAGGGTGATCTCGTAGATCATCGTCATCCCCACGTGATGTATCAATAGTCGGTACATCATCGAAAATATCCGCATCCACTGTATCTTCAAACCTAAAGTCAGTTTCTAGGTTGATTGAGCTACATCCATCTCCTCTCTCACCATGATATGTCCAAACGGTATATGTTTTATCAATACTGTGAATCATCAAGTGGTCAAACAGACTTTCTCGACCACTAACGGTTTTTCCATTCATACATTTCCAACACGGACATGGAATGTACCGAGGGTCGGTGCAGTGTCTAATTGCATGATTACAAAATTCTTTCACCCCATTACTATACTCATCTGATAATCGATCTGCTCGAACCCACTTTCGATCCATATAGAACTAGAGATGCCTATAGAAAAGACAATATGAAGTGTTTCTCAAGATAATGCATGTATCCTAATGTATTAAACCTAAAAGTATTACAATCCTAATGTATAAAACTTGCATATAGAATGTGGTAGTACCTAAGGTTTGTATATTGCATATGTATCTAAGGATTTGTTGCATCTCAAAACAGTGTATATAACCTAATGTACCATCATTAATCATCTAAAGCAACACACTACTATCCATTCACCAAATCATCAAATTAATATAACAAAAATATATCCTAATGTATTAATCCTAATTTATGCTTAAATCTTCACACAAGCATATTATCAAACACCTTGAGTGCATCAATTGTTCATTTACAATTAATTGTTCATTTATCAAGCATATTATTTCGAATTAATTACAAGTACACTGCCAATTAATCAAACTTCTACGTTAATTTATCACCAATTTAGTCCAACCTCAATACTCAAATGAATCGGAAAGTTATGCTATCAAACACCAAGTTATGCTATACGTTAATATATACTATGCTAGTAGTTTGTATCAAACACCAACCTCAACCTCAACCTCAACTTCTACGTTAATACTATCAAACACAAAGTTATGCTATCAACGTCTTCTACGTTAATACTATGCTAGTGGTTTGGTTTGAAATAAATTAGGGCTCTTACCTGATGACGCAGCGGGAGAAAGAGAAAGATGACGGCGGGAAGACGACGGCTAGGGCATGGTTCGCGATTTGGGGAAGAGGGAGGAGGAGGAGGCTAGGGCATGGTTCGCGATTTGGGGAATGGGAAGGAGGTAATGGGAAGACGACGACGGCGGCGGAATGGGAGGACGAGCGACGGAGTTCGATTAGGGTAGAGGAAGGAGACGCTAGCTTGATTTAATTTGGGGAAAAATTGAAGTACTCTGGTTCGCGATTTGGCTTGAATTAAAATTTTCAGAACACTTGGACAACGGTTTGGAACCGCTGTCCAAACTATTACCTTGGACAGCGGTTCGAAACCGCTGTCTAACACCTTGCACAGCGGTTGTCTACCGCTGTCTAAGTGTTAAATTTGGACAGCGGTTGAAAACCACTGTCTATTCTTTTTTTTTTATTAGAACCGCTCTCCAAGCTATAGCTTGGAGAGCTGTTTGATAAAAGGGCTGTCCAAGTGCAGCTGCGCAAGCTCAAATGTGTAGTAGTGTTAATAGAAATTAATATTTCTTTAACTTAATTACTCAATTTGTTAGAATTAATTAGTAAAAAATTTAGTATTTCATAAAGTGATTTTGGGAAGTTACAATAATTTAATTCAACTCATACCATAATTCTTCAGTTTGTATCATAATTTAATTATGTCCATATTACTCCATCCGTCTCTGACCATTTTGCACCCCATATATGTTTTGTTGACTTTTCAAAGGGGATGAAGGGTAGAGATAGTGAGATTATTTTCTATTTTAAGATGTGCAAAATGGTAAGGGATGAACCAAAATAAAAAGTGTGCAAAATGGTAAGGGACGAAGAGAGTATAATATATTAACCTCATACTATTATATTTTAAATTTCTTTGATAACTTCATTATAGAGTATAATTGCTCAAAATATTATTCTCCTAGCTAAAAAAAAATTATATTAAAAATCTTGATAAAAAAATTATTTTAAATGAGAAACAGCTAAAAATGAGAGTTTTGTGGAGGGGATATATTGAATGATGTACGTATGTAGCTTAAATTCAAGAATATATTTGTAGTCGAGCGTTTTGAACGGTGTATGCGTGATCAAGTCTATGCACAAGCGTACAACTACAACTGGTCCATAGTCCTCCACTATTTAGTCTATTTTGGCACGTCACTCTTGACAAGACTTGGCCAATGAAAATTAATCCTTGTCATTTGCTTTTATTAACTTCCCTTTCACAATAAAAAAAAACACCCTTCGCCTTCTCCCCTGGCTATGTTTGTTTATACTTTTGGGAGGATTTAAAATCCTGTAGAAAGGATTTGGAAGAGTTTGGTATAAAGTAAAAATTGTATTTGTATTTTGTATATGTTTGTGAATGTGAATTTTTTAGAATTTAATAAAATAGGATTTTAAAAAATTAGATAATAAAAAATAATATTATATTATAAAAGGTAATATAAAAATGATTGAATGATTATATAATGATAATAAAATAAAAAAAAGTAGAAGAAATAGTATTGAGTTGAATAAATAATAATAATTGAATAATGTATAATAGATGATTGATAGTTTATTGAAAATTATGTTTAAAAAATGTAAAATAAGTATATTGTAAGTATTATAGAGTAGAATTTTGGAGAATTTCCTGATAAGCAAACGAGAATTTGAGATTTGAAATCCCAAAACGGCTTCCCAATCAATAAACAAACATACTTAAGGTTTCTCTCTCTTGCGGTGAGTGCCACCTCACGCTCAGTGTTTCTTCGTGTCTCGCCGGCCGTTTTCCACCGCATGACTTTCTCTCTTATATGGGTTTTCTTGTATTAGGATTTTTTATTTTTCTTATTTACTCTTACTTCACTGCTTAAATATTTTGTATCCACTACGATGGTGGACGAATCTCTCACGGTACTATGGGACCGACTTTCACTTACCCCGGACAAGCGTGTCCAAATCCGGGTTGAGGCGGCGCTGGCTCGGCAGCCGCAGTGGCGGAGAGAGGCGTGTTTGGTCGGCCGGATGATGATACCTAGATATCTCACCGCGGCGGATTTAAGCGACTCTTTAATCAGAATTTGGAATGTCACCGCACCGTTCGAAGTTGCTGAAATTGGGCACACCATGTATGCTCTCAAATTCACTGGAGTTTCAGATTGTGATCGGGTTTACGAATAGCAACCTTGGAATTCTCGTCGGTCGCTATTTGCTCTTAAGCGGCTTTAGGGGGACGACAGGCCAGAGGATATTAGGGTACAGTCGGTGCCTTTTTGTGTTCAAGTCCATGGGCTCCCGTTGCAGTACATGTATTCTATGGTGGTCAAATTAATTGGGAATGTTATGGGCAGCATGATTGTCGTGGGTGTTGGGGTTATACTGGAAAGTATGTTTTTATTTTGTATAACTAAACTGAATTTATGTCTTATTTGCTAAAATAAATTATTTATCACTGTTGCATTAAATATGATTGAATGTTACATATATTTACTGCATACTTGTTCAATAAATAGTATGTGTTACATTGTAGTTAATTTAATGATACTAGATCACAGAAAATTAAATTAACAGTCCCTTTTAACCAAGTACAAAATTCACAACCCAGATGAAAATAAACAATCTATCGTGAAAGGTTGAAGTGTAATGCTCAGATTGACTTGTCTTGACCAAGAGATTACACTAGTGCATTATGATGCGCTGAATAGGACCTGCAGGAGGATAAATTCTTCAGTGCTGAATATAGAAGAATTAGACCTTAGTGATTCGTTATTTCTTAATCACCGTCCCTTAAATAGGATCGTGTGAAATTAATAATTATTGATTTGACTTATGATGGGTAGAGAATTAATGTGATTCAATACTTTATATCTTGGACAATATTATTAGTTACATGACGATTGCTAAGATTTAATATGAAGAATCGTGTGCAAGTACGTCTTGCGTGATTTGTCCCCTTGGGAGGCTCAGAAGTTTTATCATACTAAATCTTGCAAGTGGAATTAGTTTCCGGTATGGATAATAATGTTGAGCCGTTCCTAATCCAAGGAAAAAATATTAATTAAAATGAAGCTCTTCAGTGGCTTAAATTAATTAATGGACTAGATAATCTTAAACACGAGAAATAATAACCGGGAGCCATATTACAGTAATATGTGTTAAAATTGATAGTGCAATATTAATTATGTAGTGGGATTAATTAATATTTATGGGCTTGAATAATATTGTGGCTCAATATTGATAATTCAATGTCCATTGGAAGATCCAATCTTAATTCCCTAAAGGCCCCTCAAGTAACCCAAAGATAAAGTCCAATAACTGAAATAGGTGTTTATAATAAAATAAATTATTGTTGCCTATTTTTCCTAATTTTTCGAAAATAATTAAGAGAGAGAGAAAAAAAAAGATTTTCTTGGAAATATTTTATGGAATAAGTATTTTTGGAATACAAGATTATCCCATAAACTCAAAAAAAGTCAAAGATCTTATTTCTTCCCATTAATTGTGAAATTTTCAAAAATTTCCCTTATAATAAGGAGGAGGAGATTTTGCTGAGAGTTATTTTGGGAAATAGAATATATTGAGTATATTCAAGATTGTATCTTGAGAAAGAAGCAAGGAAATTTTCCAAAGGCTAATAAACCCTAAAATTTTTGTCCCCCCCTTGTATTATAAATAGGGGATGAATTTTTCATTCCCAATGCAATTCCATGTGTTGGAAAAAATAGAAATCCACAAAGGTGGTGCAACATAATTTTAATTTTCCCTTTTGTTAATTGTTCGTGAGCATCCTACCACCGGATTATTGAACAAGGACGTGAGATTTTGGGTGTGTTTGTAGAACGTGACTCGTCTTCTCTGTTGTCTTGATCGTCAAGAAGTTAGTTCATGTAAACTCCTAGCAATTCCGCATGCGTATGATTTATGTGGCTTGTTTATATGCATGATTTGTTGTTGAATTATTATTTGAATTAATATAAGATTAATTCATGCTAGTAATAATTGTTAGAATTAAATTTGTATTTAAATATTCATCCCGAATAGATCAGGGCAATTAATTTCCCAACAGTGGGGTCGGTGTGTTCGTATTAGAGTTGTTTTGGATTTGAGAGAGGCCTCTCTTTCGATTGTTGTAGATGTCCTTTATCAGGGAGCCCACACAAGTGGTAGTGGCGTTCAGGTATGAGAGGTTGGTGGATTTCTGTTACATTGCGGCTTATTGGATCATATCGAGAAGACTGGTCCCACGCAGCGGATTGCACGGGAGCACGGCGGCGAACTTCGTCTTCAATATGGAGAGTGGATAAGGGTTGAGGGTACGGATGCGTTATTGGCAGCTCGAGTGGTGGAGCTGGTGCAGATGGGCGGCCATGACTTCCCGTCGGATGACGATAATGAGGGGGGGGGAGGGGAAGGGGTCGCAGACAATTGCTGTTTATGGGGGGCCACTTCTATAGCCCAGTCACAACACTGCCAAACGCCTGCCTCCCCTCCTTCTGATGCAATTACTACTTTGTCCACTACTACTTTGGGGGTGCAACTTCCGAGTGAACCTAATTTGGCGATGCAAGACGAAAAGGGTAAAGGCTTCACTGATATGACGATGCAGGTGGATGATAAGGGGGTGACTGCAGTTTCCATATGCAATCGGGATGTGTATATGGGACTGGACGGAGATGACAAAAAACAGCACTTACAGGAGGCTGGTGAGGCTCAACTGGTGATTACGGCGGTGGACGGGCATCAACCATGACGATCATCTCCTGGAACGCTCGGGGCCTGGGAAACCGTGGGACATTCCGTCAACTTAGTCAGCTGGTAGTTGACACTAATCCCATTTTGCTGTTTATAAGTGAATCGAAGGTGAATACGTTTTGTTGTAATATATGGCACTCGTGCTTTGCTTTTAATGGTATGTTTAATGTGGACCCGAGGGGTCGTAGTGGAGCGCTTGTACTCTTTTGGAAGGGTGAATGTAAAGTAACTATTTTGTCGTACTCAATTTCGCATATAGATTGTACTGTTGTGTTTAATAATTTATTGTGTCTTTTTACAGGTTTTTAAGGTAACCCTAATCCTACTTTGCGTGCACATTCGTGGACGTTGCTCCGTCGCCTGGCTACTTGGCATGGGACGGTTGACGTACCATGGGTTATTGGTGGGGACTTCAATGAATTGCTTTATGAGTCTGATAAGGTGGGGGGTTTAAGACGATCTGCTTCAGGTATGAAAGCGTTTCATGATGAGTTGTCTTTTTGTAATGTCCGGGATTTACATGCGGGTGGTAGGGGTTGGCGTTTGGTTGGTTCGGTCGATTTTGGGCTGTTTTTCAACCGAACCAAACAAACCAAATTACGCAAATTTAAACCAAAATCGAACAAAAATGGTGAGTAACCGAATCGAATCGAACCAAACCGAACCGAACAAGAAATTCAGTTTGTTTGGTTTATTTAGTTTTAACCGAAAATTAACCTGAAATTCACAATTTAATGATTTCCCAAAATTTTCAACATTTCTAACTCTAAGATCAAATACAAATACAACTAGTAGTTTCGTAATAAAAGGTCACACAAGTCTCAAATTAAAATCTCATTATAAATTCTTGTGAGTTGTGAGTTGTGAGCATGTAATTGTGTCCTAGGGTTTGTGACTTGTGAGTTGTAAGGGAATGAAATGAATTTAATATGTATTTAATATTTTTTATTATATATATATGTGTAGTTTGGTTGGTTCGTTTTATTTAGTTTTTTTAAAACTATAACCGAACCGAAATAAAAAAAACAGTTTTTTTAAAATTAAAATCGAACCGACCAAAAAAACGGAACCAATTAAACCAAAAATCATTGGTTCGGTTTGGAAAGTTTTTTTGTTTTGTGCCCACCCCTAGCGGGTGTTGAGTTGTTCACTTAGGTTGTTGATCGATCGGATCATTGGCTTATTTTAGAACCATTGGATCATTTTTGTGCAAATGATGCTTGGAGGGACTTATTCCCCGTGGATCAGGTGACTAACATAGGGTTCTATTGTTCCGACCATAGAGATGTCCGACTGCAACTCTAGTCGCAACATGTATCTACTTCTCTGGGGTGCCGTCGGTTTTATTACGAAAACAAATGGCGTAGGGACGAGACAATGTATAACCGAGTGCTTGAGTTATGGCAAACCATTTCAGAATGACTTTCTTGGCCGGATATTCTGGGTCAGCTGCAACGTTTTTTCACATGTACACATTTTGGCCCATCCACTTCCGATAGACCATCCATATCGGTGTTGGAGTGGCGTATCGATGAAACATTGTGACTGCCCTTTCATCCTCCACTAGGGGTACATACTGTACCTTATGTGCTCAGCTGGAGAAGAGGTTAACTAAAGATGAGCTACATTGGCAACAACGTTCAAGAGTGGGATGGCTCCAGTTTGGTGATCGAAATACAAATTTTTTTCACTAAGTTATGATGGTCGGCGCCGGAAAATGAGAATACCGGGCCTAGTTAACAGCCACGGGGATTGGGCCACATCCAATGCAACCATTAATCAAATTGTTGTCCATTATTTTACAGATCTCTTTTCGTCTTCCCATCCATCCAATGCTGATATCGACCGGGTGGTTCGTACTGTGGATAAGAGATTGACACAGTCATCTGTTCTCTAGTTGCAAAAACCATTTACACGAGAGGAAGTATATCACGCGCTGCATGATATGAAGACCTCAACGGCACCGGGCTCGGTTGGGTTCCCAGTGTCGTTTTATCTGAATTTTTGGCACATTATCGGTGACCGGGTGACAGATGAATTTTTGGGGGTATTGAATGGTGCCGCAGATATGACCGCATGGAATGACACTATTATCTCGCTCATTCTTAAAGTAAAAAATCCGAAGACGATTCACCAATATCGGCGGATAAGTTTGTGCAACGTCAGTTACAAGCTTGTTGGTCGTTCAATTACAAATCGCCTGGGGCCAGCGTTAGCTACGATTATCGATCAGAACCAGAGTGCATTTGTGTCAGATGGTTGATAACAGACAATGCTCTCATTGGTATTGAATGTATGCACTGATTACGGCATAATCGAAAGACTAAGCATGGATTTGCGACACTTAAGCTGGATATGAGCAAAGCGTATGACCGGGTAGAGTGGCCATTTCTTTTGCGCATTATGGAAAATCTAGGGTTTCCTTCAGGGCTTACTACACTTATTCATCGTTGTATCGCCTCTGTCTCGTATGCTTTCCAAATTAATGATCAGATTGTTGGCCACGCGTGTCCTCATCGGGGTATTCGTTAGGGAGACCCTCTGTCAACTTATGCCCCATTTCACCATGAGACGGTCTCATGCAAGTGTGCCTCAAGTTCAAGAGATAGGGCCTCAATATTAGATTTTTACATTCTGTTTAAATATGTAACAAAGCTATTTGGTAAGAAATTAGATGGGTGAATGGTGATTGATGACAGTAGAAAACTTACTAAAGCATTACATCATACATTTAGGGAGTGTTTGGTTCAGAGGACTACATTGATTAAGTGTGATAGGATTGAGTAAGATTAGATTGATTGAACTGAATTTGTTTTGTCATGACCACCCTTATTTACATGCAAAGGGTTAGGATATCTCGACTAAGCTTTGGATAATTCTTATCAAACTAGGCTTAGTATAGTGAGCTCTCTTCAATATAGAAGCACTTGGGAAATTCTAAGTTTTTCGAGTGCTTTAACTTTTGCAAGAATAGGTTTGAGCTCTTGAGTTGCGTATAAATTTCCCGTAACCTTACAATGTAGAGGGTCACCAGTATTTATAGGCATACACCAAGGTCACTTTTGAAAACTATCCGTTGGAGAGATAGCTTCGTGAGTTTCCTCTTATGGTGTGTGAGGAACGGCTATATTTAGGGTTTGAATCTCCCTAACATGTTTTAGGCAATAACCTTTCATGTAGCCGGTCTTCACTTTCTGCAGTCTGGAACTTTTGTACTTCTGACATCTTTTTTTTCTGCGACCTGTCATTGTCAGTGTCAGTATGGTACAGTGTTGTCTTCCTCTTTTTGACTTTTGTCTCCAGTTAAAGGTAGACACCTTCAACGGCTCTTTTGGTTATAAACTCCGAGTTTGATATAACCTTAACAACACTTCTGACTTAGTTCCTTTTGTCTGCATTTGAATGTCTTGGCAGATATCTATTTCTCTACGGAATCGCGATCTTCTCAGTATTGCATCCTTCAGATAGATATATTCAGTGCCTCGGAACATTCAGGTTCATACTGAGCATTCAGTACATTACTGAGTCTTCAGTAATTACTGTGTCTTCAGTATTCTTGATCTTCAATCTTCAGTCTTCAGTCTTGCGTCTTCAGAGTCTTCTGAGTCTTCAGGGTCTTCTGAGTCTTCAGAGTCTTCTGAGTTATACTGACTGATACTGAATCTTCATGCTGAGTCTTCAGTTACTCAGTATCCTACTGAGTTTTCAGTATCTCAGTTTCACACTGAGTCTTCAGATAACTTCAGTTTCATACTGGAACTTCAGTTTCTTCATAAACATACTGAGTTCTTCAGAGTCTTCAGAACCTATCCTGAACTATATCTGCTGACTATACATTTTGCAGATAACATCCTGAATACTCTAAATTTGAATCCTGACTCAACTATCAAGATCATTCTGAACATGTCATACTCAGGGGTTTTGGGATCTTAATCAAAATCATATATCTTTTATTAAATTCATCTCCCAACAATTTCCCCCTTTTTGATGATGCCAAAACCTATCTTGTTACAAACATATAACCTAAGCTTCAGGTTTCAGTTTATCCTATTACAAGATTGGTTAACACTTTTCAACAATCTTCCCCCTTCAATGATGAGTTCCTCAACAGTTTCAGAGGGTCTCCCAACAATTAATTATTCAATAATTTCTTCAGTAATGAATCTTCTTAATAGTTCATTACTAAATACTTAAACAATTTTCCCATAAACAATTAATTCAGAGATATTCATATCAGACATATCAAATATAAAAGACATGTAAATAAGATAATGAGATATTATCTTTTGAGCATAATGATAAATCTTCATTGATGATTGGTTTGAGTTACAGATTACAATGAGTTTATCAACAAAATCAAAAAGACAAAAAATTTAAAGATTCCAGAATCTTCTGAGTCTTCAGTCTTCAGTCTTCAGATTTTGGCTCTTCAGTCTTCTTGCTCTTCAGTTTGCTATTTCTTCAATTTCATCAGTGGGCACCTCCAGGTCGAACATTCCGAAAAATCTCTTCTTCAGCTCATTTCTCTCTTTGATGATGTCCGGACTGTTTCCTGTTAAACCCAACTGACCAGCATACTGAGCAATTTCTTGAGTAATGGCCTTTTCATTCACCAAGCCATTACCAAGTCTTGGAGGAGGATAGGAATATGGACCGGGGGCTACTATCTGCACCTCTCCTTCATCTGTATGGTTAATCCAGCTTTGGAGATATTTTGGATAGAAGGTTAGGAGATATTCAATGAATGCTTCATTCTGATCTGAGCTTTCCCCTCTCCACTCCCTGAGCACATCATAATAGAACCAGAAGGTTCTCTTGACCTCTTCCCACATATCGTTGAGTTTGATAGGCATCCATTCATCAACGTGGGGCCACTTCAGCGCTTTTGATGTCTCTCTCCTTTTGCTCGCAAACTTCTTGAATCCACTCCTTCGCTTCAGCTCCTCTTCAGTCTTCTTTCTTATCACAGCACGCGCTTTGACCGGCAAATTGCTTTCTTAGCTTGTTCTACTTGGAGTGTCTTCAGAGCATTCCTCGTATTGAAGACTTTATTCTGAGGTTTAGACTCATATTTTTCAGTACCTTCATCATCCAGAATCATCTTTCTCTGGATTGGCTTAGAAGCCTTTGCACGCTTGCTTTCAGGTTGAACAACGCCCAAGGCTTTCCTCTTCATAGGCAATTCAGCAGCAGCCTGGCTTGTTCCAACCTTAGTCCTAGCACTCAGTTTCTCTCTTGCAACCTCAAGCATGGTTTGCTCAGAAACTCGAGTGTAGATGGGCTTCTTCACCTGAGCAGACTTCATCTTTTCAGTAGCTTCGACTTCTTTAAAGGCTTTGGATAGGTTGTACAATTCAGCATCTTTCTGAGCCTTTTTCTCCAAAGTACGTGCCAATAACTTCCTGAAGTCCTCACCTGGTCTTTCCCCTTCTTGGCACCGTAATTTGGAAGAAGTCTGGAGAGTGCTGTGTCCATGTGATATTGCTCCTTGCTCACACAGCGAACCTCCCCTGCTATCTGATCTTGCTCATCTTACATCCTCCTGATGTGGTTCTTAGCCACAGAAAGTTCTTCAGACATATGGGCAAACTGGCCAGAGAGTGCTTCCTTGAACATCTCTGTCATCTTGGTCATGAGCACTGAGCGCATTTCCTCAATAGCAGATTTAATCATCACTTCATTCCTCTCTGCCAATTTCACCTCTAGAAATGCAGTTGACTCATGGTGCTTCTGTTTCATTTCAGCACTGAGCTCAGCCTTGACTCCCTCCAGCTTTTCATTCAGCTTTTCTTCCATGGAGGTCATCTGTGAGGTCAGAGTGTTTTGGATTAGCACCAGCTCTGAAGAGTGACTAAGACTTTCCATCTTCTGAGCTTGAATGGCCAATGTTTCTTCCATCTGAGCAATCTTGTTCATCATTGGCTCAACCTTCTCAAGTTTTTCCACCAAGGGAGTGAGATCAATCTCAGGAACCTTCTGCACCTTCTGTGCTGTTTGATCATTCTGAGCTTCAGCTTCATCCTGAGCTCCAATCTCCAACTGAAGAGTGCTAGCTTCAGTCTGAGGTTGACCAATTTCAGGTTGATCAGCACCAGAAGTCTCCTTTTCCATCTGAGACTGATCATCAGCATCTCCCTGTTGGTCCCCATCTCCATCTTGAGATTTGTCTCCGCTGCTAGGGGCACCAACTTCAGTAGCTTTCCTTTCAGCTATCTTCCTCTGAACCAGCTCATCAAAATCGAAGTTTTTCATCCTGAGCTTTGTCCTCCTGAACCCTGAGAAGTCAGTCAGGAAGGCTGTCTCCTCATTCCACCAATCTTCCCCTCTGAATGCAGCAATATCAAGCATCTCGGGAAGAGTCTGATTGAGGATGAACACAGTCGTCCTTAATCTGAAGAAGATATCTTGCAGATCAGGGTATGAGCTGAGCTCAGGGTAGCGGTCAAGAATGAACCGTTCCCCCTTGCTCCTCCATTCTCCTTCTTCAGCCTCACCCTTCTTCCATCTCGGGCTCTCTGGTTCAGTTGAAGCATTAGCTGAAGGATCAAGAAGTAGATCACTCAGGAGCTCATCAAGGATATTCTGCTCCTGAGTCTCAGCAGCTTCTGATCGTTGTACATTCAGGTCCTCAGTTTGCATCTGAGTGGGTTCTGGGACCTGAGCTGGCATATCCTCAGATTGACTCTGAGTTGGCTCTTCTGCTGTCTGAGCCGACACTTCTTTAGTAGGAATCTCTGAGGCCTGAGTTCCTTTGAAAATTTCCTGAGAAATTTTGTCTGAACTTAATGATGTCTCAAGCACCTCAGAGAATACCTGCTCCTCAGTTTGTTCTTGTGCCTTAGAGATAACCTGAGTCAACACTTGCAATGGTGAACTCTGAGCGGTTTGGCCCTCAGGTTGAATCTCCTCAGAATCACTGCCATCATCATCAATGAGAACCACCAATCTTCTGCGCTTTGGGGCAAGGTTCTTCTGCTTCATCATCTTTGCACCCTGCTCCATCATTGCTTCCAACAAAACCTTCCCCCTGGTTTGTTGAGTCTCTTCAGAAGCAGCAACAACTTTAGGTGATTCTGCTTTCTTTTCTCTCTTCCCTCGGATGGCCTGCTTCTTTGCAGCAATGGGCTTAAAGAGAATTTTGGACTTAGGGAATGGGGTCGAATTGGCGAAGATATCCTCCTCCTCTCTGCACATCTCCAAAATATAAGCTATTTTGGTGGCATGGTGGATCTTGCCTTTAATAGTGATCGCCCCATCAACCTTCTTGAAGACCTTGGCTTGCTCACTCACCATCTGAATCAGAAATTTCAGCCAGTTGAAGTCAGTGGTGGGTGAGGCCTCGATCGCCGCCATCAATCTGAGCTTTGGGGTACTGATCTGCTCAAAACTCCCCGCAAGACTCATGATGCTCTTGCTCACAATATCCATTAGAACTCGATATTGTGGCTTCAAGTGCCTCTTATGCAAAGTCGCCTCAAATTTCACAGGATTCTCAGCAATCCTATCTAAGTACTCCTGCTCTCTACCCAACATATACATCGCAGGATCCTCTCCTCTATCACAGAGCTCAAAAACATCATTCAAATTTTTCGGAACTATATACAAATCCCTCTCAAAATCGATGTATTTGGATGAATGCTCTAAATGTGATACGGTAATTGAAGAATGCATACCATCCTCTTCATCTATCTTCAAGTTACAGATGAATTCGATTACCTCTTTCGCAAACTCCTGGTCTGGTCGGCTTGCGACTAGATGGGTGAGTTTAGCTAGTCGAATCATATGCAGAGCCTCCTCTTCTGGCTTTGAGTTGGTTGTGCTTTTGAGTGAGAAAATGAACTCGTACCATGGCTTGTTGGTTTCGGCTAATCTCTCGAACAAGGTTGGGGCCATTTCAGAGATTGATTGAAGAAATGAAGATTTTAGGGTTTAGGAATTTCTGGGCAAGGGGAATTTATTTGCAGAGGATTTGGGAACGAAGGGTTTGATAAAGTTTTGGCTTGAATGGCTTATTGGGGTATATATAGCTTCAAGATCGTGGGGAATCGCGTTGGTTAGGTGAAAAGCAACGGTTGAGATTAATCTCTGATTAATCGGGTATACGAACCGATGATCTCCGAAAAGTAAGCCGCCAAAACATCCTCATTGGTCAAGAAATGTAACAGAGCATTTTAATGACTGTTGACCTTCTTCGGAATTTCAAACGATCCCGTCCAAAAATATTATTCAGGTGTTTTGTATTTATTGCAAATGATTACTGAGTTTTACTTAAGCAATAAATGAGTTGCATGAGTCATTACTACTTCAGACTAATTTTTCTCTATTAGTCTTATTGAGTACTGACCTTGATAAAATGTCAGTATGATACTGAGTACTGAATGGGTTCAGTATGCTACTGAGTACTGACCTTCAGTAAATCTGAGTTTCCTGAGACTCAGTTCAGTATTTCCATTTTATCCTGAGCTTCTCAGTAGAATTCTGAGAAATCTTCATGCATCTGAAAACCTTCAATTTTTCAGATTTTACTCTATACACCTGGATCTAACATCCCTAATTCAACTGAAAGTTCCTGAAATCTTGATTCAGCCAAAGGTTTAGTTAAGATATCAGCTCTCTGCTTATCAGTATGAATTTTCTCCATCCTTATGTCCTTCTTCTTAACATGATCTCTGATGAAGTGATGTCTGATATCCACATGCTTGCATCTGGTGTGCAATACCGGATTTTGTGAAATAGCAATGGCACTATTATTGTCACAAAATATTGGTACTTCATTGGCTACAACTTTATAATCCCTTAGTTGTTGTCTGAGCCAAAGAATCTGAGCACAGCAGCTTCCTGCAGCCATGTATTCAGCTTCAGTAGTACTGGTTGCTACTGAGGTCTGTTTCTTCGAAAACCAAGATATCAGCTTACTTCCTAGAAATTGACAAGTTCCTGTAGTGGACTTCCTGTCAATTCTGCAACCTCCATAATCAGCATCTGAGTAACCAGTTAATTCAAGGTTATCATCAGCTGGATACCATAAACTGTGCCCTTAAGATACCTCAGTATCTTTTTGGCAGCCTCCATGTGACTAGCCTTAGGATTAGCTTGGTATCTTGCACATATCCCAATAGCAAATGTTATATCCGGCCTACTTGTTGTGAGATAAAGCAATGATCCAATGATTCCTCTATAATCAGTATGGCTTACTGATTTGCCTTCAGAATCAGGATCCATCTTGTAGTTAGTATTCATAGGAATCCTAACTGCATTGCAATTCTGTACACCATATTTGGCAATCAGATCTCTGGTGTACTTTGCCTGGTTGATGAATATTCTTTCCTTTGATTGTTTCACTTGAAGGCCTAGAAAGAAATTCATCTCTCCCATCATTGACATCTCAAACTTGCCTTTCATCAGTGTTGAAAACTTTTCACACAGCTGATGGTTTGGAGATCCAAAAATGATGTCATCAACATATATCTGAACTAGTAAGATATCTTTCCCATCCTCTATCCTGAACAGAGTTCTATCAACAGTCCCTTTGACAAAACCATGGTCAGTAAGAAACTGAGAAAGAGTATCATACCATGCTCTGGGTGCTTGTTTGAGACCATACAAAGCTTTTTTGAGCCTATAAACTTGGTCATTCTGTTTGAAACTAGGAGGTTGTTCCACATAAACCTCTTCTTTAAGCACACCGTTCAGAAATGCACTTTTCACATCCATTTGATAGACTGTGAACTTCATGTGGGCAGCATATGCAAGAAACAATCTGATGGCTTCTAGTCTTGCAACAGGTGCAAAGGTTTCATCATAATCCAAGCCTTCCTCTTGGGAATAACCTTGTGCAACTAGCCTTGCCTTGTTTCTCACAATGTTGTTGTTTTCATCTCTTTTACTCTTGAACACCCACTTGGTTCCAATGACATTGTGCCTTTCTGGTCTATCTACTAGCTCCCATACTTCATTCCTTGAGAATTGATTCAGCTCATCTTGCATAGCAGTAATCCAATAAGAATCTTGTAGAGATTCACCAATCTCAGTGGGCTCTTTCTCTGATAGGAAGCAACAGAATAGTGCACTCTCACCATGGAACCTTCTTGTCTTAACACCTTCAGTTAGATCACCCACAATCTGACTTGTAGGATGACTATCTAACCATTTCCTTCTTGATGTTCCTGTTTCAGTAGTATCCTCAACATTTGAAATGTTAGGTTCAGTTAGTTCAGTAAACTCAGGAAACAACAGAAAAGAAGAAAGGGAATCATCTTCCTCAGGGGAAATTCTATTCAGAACATTGTCAGAGACATTTGTTCCCCTTAGGTTGATAGATTCAGAATTTGCCTCAGCTGTGACCACATCTTCATTGGCATCACATACCTGAGTCTGAATTGGTGTCTGTTCAGATTGGTCACCATTTGGAGTGTTGGTTTTCCTGAGTCTCACCATCCTGAGTTCCATCCTGAACTTCTTTTTCTGAGTCTGAGTCACTCCAATCATAGGATGTGACTGACTTCTTCTTTTCAGGTTCAGTGGATGATTTATCCTTTTAATTTAGGCTTAATCTGGTGATCCTCTTAGTCAATTCATTTGCATCATGTTCCTGTTTCTTCTGAACACAAGTAGATTCATCAAAAACAACATGAGGTGTTTCCTCCACAATAAGAGTTCTACAGTTGTAAACTCTGAAAGCTTTACTGACTTCAGAATATCCTAAGAATATTCCTTCATCAGTTTTACTATCAAATGTTTCAACTGATCTTTACCATTATTGTGTATGAAACACTTGCAACCAAACACACGAAAGAAAGAAACAAGAGGCTTCCTTTCATTCCAAAGCTCAAAAGGCATTTTGCCTTGACTCTTTGTCAGCATGGATCTGTTCTGTGAGTAGCATGCAGTATTGACAGCTTCAGCCCAAAACCTTTTAGGAATATCAGCTTCAACAATCATTGTCCTTGCAGCTTCTTTCAGAGTCCTGTTCCTTCTTTCAGCAACACCATTTTGTTGAGGGGTCCTTGCAGCTGATGTTTCATGTGAAATTTCATTTGCTGCACAATAATCAGATATGATATGATTAATAAATTCAGTTCCCTTGTCAGATCTGATTTTGACCACACTCAGATTTTTCTCAATACTGAGCCTTTTCAGTAATTCTGGCAATTTTATCTGAGTCTCTTTCTTACTGAGTAAGAATATGACCCAAGTATATCTTGAGTAGTCATCAACTACTACTAGTGTGTATTTCCTGCCATTGGTGCTCACTGGTGTTATAGGACCAAATAGATCCATATGCAATAGTTGAAGTATTCTCTCAGTAGAAACTTCTACTTTGCTTTTAAATGATGCTTTAACTTATTTTCCTTTCTGGCACGCATCACAAATGTGTTCCTTGCTGAACACTTCATTAGGCAACCCTCTTACAAGAGCTAATCTTGCAAGCTTGTTCAGGGTTTTAAAATTCAGGTGATTCATTCTTTTATGCCATAACCAACTGGTATTTGTGGAACGTTTAGCAACCAAACATGTATCTTTAGGAGTTGAACTCCTATCAGCAAGATACACATTCCCTTTTCTTGTACCAGTCAGTAATATTTTCTGTGATGTATCATCTTTCACAAAACATAAGTTCTTAGAGAACTCAACATTAAAACCTTTATCACAGAATTGACTAACTGAAAGCAAGTTATGCTTCAATCCAGATACATATGAAACACCATGGATATGAATTGAGTCGATTTCCAAAGTTCCATATCCTTCAGTGTGTCCCTTGGAGTTATCTCCAAAAGTGATCTGTGGGCCTCTTTGTTCAACATAGTCACTGAGTATCTTCTTGAATCCTGTCATATGTCTTGAGCATCCACTGTCAAGATACCATACATCAGGAGCTTTTTCATCTTTGCTCATCAGTGCCATGTGATCTTTCATCAGCTTGGTGCCCTTATTTTCCTCCTGAAAAACAGATCAATTCTTAGGTACCCAATTTGTGTAGGGTCCTACGAGGTTAGATGTACTTTTCGGAATCCAAATCTGTCTGACAACTCTAATCACTTTAGAGTGGCTAATCTGTCTTCCATAAACATCAACATACACATCTACTACTCTGGGTGCCTTAGCAGTTTTCTGTGTATGTGTGCTCGCTTTAGCATGAACATGTGCCTTTGAATTTTTCTTTGGTTCAGGCCTTCTGTTCAATTGCTTTGGCTTCTGTGCAGCCGGTCTAAATATTTGATGACTTGGGTTCAGATAACCTTTACCCTTATGCAAGTGGGGTTCGGTTTGTCTGTACTGAAATCTGGGTCTTTCAGTGTACTAAAGACTTGGTTTCTTTAGTTGAGAATGTCTCTGCTGAGTGTTTCTCATCTGAGGATTCCTCTGATGGTTCATTGTGGAGCCTTTCAGGTTTGCATTCTTAGCCTGAGGCTTTGAAGTGCTTGCCTGAAACTTTCCAACTGATTGCTCAGGTTTTCTAGCCTTTACCTGAGGTTTGGGCTTTCCAACCTGATCATTTAGTTTTACTGAGACCATAGGTCCTTTTCACTTGTCTACAACCTTGGGCATTACTTCAGTTTGAAGTGTAGGTGCCACTGGTTTTACAAAGATTGTCTTCTTGCTACTTGATGCAGCATTTAGATGACCTTGTGAGGTTCCCCCTGGAATGTATCCCAATCCAGATTTTATAGTCACGGATCTCTGGTAACTCTGAATTTCATCTATTACATTAGATGCATTATTCAATAGAGTTAACTTCTTCTGTGCACTATCCTCACAGTTCTGTAGAGTTTCATGCTTCTCAAACAGGTCATTGAACTTAGTCCTGATTAGCTGAATCTCTTCAGTGGATTTCTCTAGCTTTTCAGTTAGGGTCATTATCAACTTCTCTTTCTCTGAGAGTTGTACTTTTAGAACATCCAGCTCATCAGTAGCTCCCATTAATTGAGAAGTGATTTCAATATTGCTAGAGTCTTTCCATTTTAGATTTTCAGCTTTCAGTTCCTTATTCTGCTCTTGAGTTTTATTTAGCAGTCCTTGCAAAACAACATAGTCCTTCATCAGATTCTCAAAAGAATCCATCAGGTCAAAATGACTGTTTTCAGTGGAACTTGAAAACTCTTGTGCTAGTGTAGGAGCAACAACAGAGAAAGAAGAGTTTACCTCCTCAATGGCCATCAGACAGATGTCATCACTTTCACTGTCTGAGAATATTTCATCTGAAGATCTAGATCCCTCCTCAGAGTGTTCTTCTTCTGTAACCATGGCCTTTTTGCTAGAGAACTTCTTGTCTCTTTTAGCTTGCCTTTCTCTTCTCTCCTTAGCACTCAAATCTGGACAATCATACTGGAAGTGACCTTTTTTCTGGCAATTATAGCATCTGTTGGTATCATCATCCTGATCACTTTCTTCTTTGGACTTGGAGTCCTTCCTTTTGGATGAAGATCTTTCAGCTTTCAGGTCCTTCTTCTTCTCAGTTGATCTGTCCTCAGGTTTCTTCTGGTACCTGTGGTTCCTGTAATAGCTTTTGTATTTTCCAAATCTACTATTAAGTCTATCAAACCTCCTTGCCATCAGTGCTAGCTTTTCCTCAAGCTCATCCTGGTTTTTGGCATGGGGGTTCTCAGACTCTCTAGTTTTACAGGTTTTATCTTTGGCTTTTAAAGCCACATTCTTACTAGATGATGAATCATCTTTGCTGTCAGCCTTTTTGGATTTCTTATCAATTACAAATTCATAGGCCTTCAGCTCAGAGAAGACTTGTTGGTATGGCATTGAATTAATGTTCTTGGTGTTTTTAATCACCACTGCATGAATATCCCATTTCTTAGAAAGACCTCTAAAAATTTTCAATGCAACTTCTCTTTGTGGATATTTCTTTCCAAGTGCATTTAGATCATTCATGATGCTAGTGAATCTGACTTCCAATTTGTCTATTGATTCACCATCATCCATTTCAAAACTATCAAACTTTCCAATTGCCACTGAAAGTTTGTTTTCTTTTATATGATCTGTGTCTTGGCACATTACAGCTAGTGTATCCCAAATCTCTTTAGCAGTATTACAGTGAGAGATCATTCCCATCACACCATCATCAATTGTACTGTATAGTGTGTCTTTTGCAATGTAGTCTAGATTGACTAACTTTCTCTCCTCAGGACTTAGTTGGTCATCAGACTTAGGAAATTCTGCTCTAGGATCAATTCTCTCATCTTCTGTTCCTCTGGGATTCACCACAGTAAATTGGAATGGTCCTTGAGAAACCACTCTCCACATACGCTCATGTTTAGAATACAGGTGAGCCTGCATTCTCAGTCTCCACAAATCATAGTTCTCTACTGAGAACATGGGAAGCTTTTTAGAAGACATTTTTATCTGATCCTTTGAAAAGAAAAAAAATTCAGCAAATAGGATCAGTTCAGATAGACCACAAGTATTTTTGAAAAATAAAACTTTGGTCAACACAGCAGGTGGTCAAGTTGAACCACTGCTCTGATACCACTTGTTGGTCCCGGTGAAAACGAGTCTTACACGTGTATGGGGGGGAATACACGTGTTTAGTGTTTTTAAAACTTTTTCTTACTGAGGTCAGCTTGGGTCAGATAATCCTGAAGATTAGGTTCTGAGAAGCACAGATCGCTCTGAGTCAAAGTCCTATCTCCGGCCTCCTCATCAAAGCGTCGCCTAAAGGCGGAAGTAAGGGTAATGGAGAATGCTCAAAGAATGGTTCTGCCCATCTTTGTTGTGACCGAAGAAACCCTCAAAATTGAGTTCGGGGAAATAGACAAAGCTGGATTCGTGTACCTGAACATTAACCCATTGGTCATAAAGGCCAATATCATGGGGACGACAGTATGCCGGATGCTGGTCAACGGGGGGGCCTTCTGCAACATTCTGTTTAAAAAGACCTTAGACCAACTCGGGGATTACAAAGCATACATCACCCCATGCGATCATACAGTGAAGGGCTTTGGGAACACGACAGTCAAACCTCTGGGCATGATCCGCTTGTCTGTGGAGCTCGTATCCACCTTTGATGAGAAGGTCAGGAACACTAGGCTCCTAGATTTCCTTGTAATCGACCTCCCGAGCACCTATAACGGCTTCCTCGGGAGGCCATTTGAGCACGAATTTGAGGTTACGTCCTCCACCTATTATTTTTGTGTAAAGTTCCCCACCAAGGGTGGGCTGGTTGGCACCGTTAAACGTGACCAAGTGGATGCAAGAGGTTGTTTGCTTTATTCTTCGCCTTATTCAAATTCAGCACGCACGTTTAGTCGTCACATAATGACACTGGATCACAAAATGCATGATAACATGCTGGATACTGAAAAGAAAAGTAAGAAGAGGAAGCGTGACGAGTTTGATCCAAGAATGGGTCCCGAGCCCGAAGATTTTATCTCTAGGCCGAGATAGATGATCCACGACTCGGGGGACCCAGAGCGGTACCCGGGGAGGAACTTGAAAGGGTCAAGGTGGACCCAGCCCAGCCAGACCTGGAGATCATCATTAGATCCAAGATCACCGACGACCTGAAAATTGAAGTCGTCGATTTCCTCAAGAATAACCTAGACGTTTTCGCTTGGTCACACAAGGATATGGTCGGGATCGATCCTGAGATCGCATGTCACCGGTTACACATTGACCCAGCCCGAAAACCAGTAGCTCAGAAAAGAAGGAAGTTTGGTCCAGAAAAATATGCGGCCCTTGCTGAAGAGGTGAAGAAGTTGCTTGACAACGACCTGATCACGCAGGCTGACCAACCACAGTGGGTTGCAAATGCGGTCCTTGTAAAGAAATCAAACAGGAATTGGTGACTTTGCATCGATTTCACAGATCTTAACGAGGCATGCCCCAAGAATTTCTTCCCGATGCCGCATATCGACCACTTAATCGACAATACGGCGGGCCATGAGATGATGTCTTTCATGGAAGCATTTTCCGGGTACCATCAGATAGCTATGCACGAGCCCGACAGGCAACACACTTCATTTTAACAGAGAAGAACATGTACTGTTGGAAGAGAATGCCTTTTGGTTTGAAGAACTCCGGGGCAACGTATCAAAGACTGGTCAATCATATGTTTGTTGAGCAAATAGGCAAGTCGGTGGAGGTGTACGTTGATGACATTGTCGTGAAGAGTCTAAAAAAGGAAGATCATTTGGCTCATCTGGCGTAAGCTTTCGAGATACTCAGGAAGTTCAATATGAAACTCAACCCGAAAAAGTGCAACTTCGGAGTGGAATTAGGGAAGTTCCTAGGGCATCTGGTCAGCAAGCGGGGGATTGAAGCAAATCCAGCCAAGGTGCAAGCTATCTTGGATATGGGGGCCCCCAAAACCAAAAAGGACGTTCAAAAACTGACGGGGTGCCTGGCCGCTCTGAATAGATTCATCTCCCGAATGGGGGATAAATGCAAGCCCATGTTCGACACCATCAGAAAGGAGGCGAGGTTCGAGTGGACACCTGAGAGTCAGGATGCTCTTGACAGGATCAAAGCATATCTGGCCAACGTCAGCATTTTAGCCAAGCCGGTCCCTGGCGAGAGACTGTTTCTATACTTGGCGACCTCAGAAACCGCCCTAAGCGCAGTGCTTGTGCAGGCGGAGGGTCAAACCCATCTGCCCATTTACTTTGTCAGTCAGACGCTAAATGAAACCGAGCAGTGATACCCTCTTCTAGAGAAATTAGCCTATGCTCTAGTTATGAGTGCGAGGAAACTGAGACCTTACTTCTTCGATCACCAAGTGGAGGTCCTCACTTCCTTACCCCTTCGCAACATGCTCCATCGACCAGATACATTGGGGATGCCTCAAATGGGCCATCGAGGTTGGACAGTATGGGGTAACATACGCGCTGCGGCCTGCAATAAAAGCTTAGGCCTTGGCCGACTTCATCGTTGAATTAACCCCTCCTCCTGGGGCCAGCGGTTCGACCGGCCCACCATGGGAGTTGTACGTGGACGGCTTGGAAACTGCCAACAAATCAGGGGCATGAATTGTGTTAATCACTCCAGATGGGATTTCTTTTCAGAATGCCATCACTTTCGATTTCCCTGCCACCAACAACGAGGCCGAATATGAAGCCCTGATCAACGGTCTAGAAATGTCCACTTCAATGGGCATTAAGAGACTTCAAGTACACACCGACTCCCAGCTTGTAGCACCCCAGATATCAGGGGAGTATGAGGCCCGAGATGAGCGGATGTCGGCCTACCAAGAGGTCGTCAAAGCACTTTGCCTGAAATTTGAACAAATCTACATCAAGCTAGTACCAAGGGATGCGAACTCCCGAGTCGATGCATTGGCATGACTAGCGACTTCGGAGGGACCAGCAGAGATGAGGGATGTCACCATCACAAAACTCTCCCACCCCTTCACTGCTAACACAACAGTCGCTGCCCTAGACACCCCGAGTTTAAGCTGGATGACCCCCATAATGGACTACTTGATGACTAGGGCATTACCAACCGACAGAATTCAGGTAAATCAATTGCAACTAAGGGCAGCAAGGTACACATTGGTTGGTAACGAACTATATAAGCGAGGTTTCGGCATACCACTGCTCCAATGTGTTACCCCAGAGCAAGGGCATGCTATCCTGCAAGATATTCACGACGGAGTATGTGGAAACCACACTGGGGGGTAGTCGCTTGCTCATAAGACGACGAGACAGGGGTATTTTTGGCCAACTTTAAAGGCCGATGCCATGGTTTTCGCGCAGAAATGCCACAAATGTCAAATACACGCACCATTAATCAAGGTCGCACCTGAGGAACTCACCAGCATCCTCAGTCCTTGGCCTTTCGTGAAGTGGGGGATAGATATCATCGGGCCATTACCAACAACCCCGTGTTCAGTCAAGTACGCCCTAGTCGCAGTAGATTACTTCACAAAATGGGCCGAGGCTGAGGCTTTGGTGACCATAGATCAGGATCACGTCATCAAATTCATATGACGAAACATCATCTACAGATTCGGCCTACCGCAAGCAATTATATCCGATTATGGGAAGCAGTTTGATGGTCATAAAATCGATAGTTTCTTCAGAAAATGGAAAATCACCAAGATTTTCTCTACCCCTTATCACCCTCAGTCAAACGGTCAAGTCGAAGCTGTGAACAAGATCATCAAGCACACTCTGAAAACCAAGATTGGGGGAGGAAAAGGGAAGTGGGCCAGTGAATTACCAGATGTACTGTGGTTATACAGAATGACCTACCGAAATTCGATCGGAGAGACCCCTTATTCGATGGCATTTGGCTTGGAAGCAATCATACCCGCAGAGGTCGAATTCCAAACTCTCAGAACCTCGCAGATCGCGACCGACTGCAATGATGAGGTCCTGGCCAAAAACCTAAATTTGCTCGAAGAGAAGCGATTAGAGGCAGGTATCCGAAATGTGAGATACAAACAACAGTCCAAAAAATACTACAACTCTAAAGTGTGACTTCGAAAATTCAAAGAAGGCGACCTGGTCCTGAAGAAGACTCTCGGAGTAACCAAAGGAACTTTCGGACCAAACTGGGAAGGACCATACAAGGTCACTCGAGTATTATCCAACGGGGCATACGAGCTCAAGAACCCAGATGGCACTCAGTCTCAGTACCCGTGGAACGCATCTCATCTGAAGACATACTATCAGTAGGGTCGAGGCCAGTGTACTTGCAAACTTTCAGGCGAGTCAATAATAATGAGTTAAATTTTCTTTTTCACAATTCCTGTGTTTAAACCAAGGGAGGTCGCATAGATGAAACATCGACCTCCCCTGGGAACGACTTTTGACATATTTGCGGCGAGATCGCCACCCCTAGCGGTGTGATCCTCCCCTAACTTTATAAGACGACTAAGCGAGGTTCAATCTAAAATTGCAATGCCGATAAGACGAATGAACATTCGCACAGATTATAGTCGCATAAGGAAATCAAGTCGGCACAATAAAGGAAAGAAAAAGGTAGATTTCATTAATGACAACAAGCCCGAAGGTCGGTACATTATAAGAGCCCGAAGGCTAGATTACATCAAGCGAAAACCAAGATACATCATGATAACTGACGACAGATGTTTTACTACAACCCAATATCCATGACTGGCAGACGACTTCCGGCTTTAAGGCATGCTGATCAAAAGTATTATTGGAGATGGGGTTCAACAACTTCTCAATCTCCTTTTTCTTATCGGGATTCTTGATGTCATCATTCTTAAGAACGATCAAGAATCCCATCAGCAGCACCACTGACTATGTTCAAAGGTTGCCCACCTAATTGTTGCTGAATAACACTGGTGAGGGTGTGGGTAGCCCGCCTCCGAGATCTTGGGCTGGTAAACACCTCCCCTAGAGGCCAGTTGTGGCCTGCTCTTCGGGAGGAGCTGCACCGGACATCTCAGCGACCTCATTTCGTGCCCCAACCTCATCCATCTGAGTCTTGAGGACCACCTCGGAGTCTCCCGGCTGTGTCTCATCTGGATCGGGAGTGGGTGCATGATCCGACTCTGATTAGGGAAGAAGACAAATTAATGCCCAGATCTTCCAGATCTTTAATCTCCAGCACAATGTCGGAGGCAGGGGGGAAGTCGCGAACGTAAGCAGTCAGCTCGGTCACAATGTCAGAGAGGTCGGCAGCAGGGTTCTTCTGCCGAACAGCTCGGATAGCGCCCGCAACCGCCACGACATAGGCAAAGTTAGCATTCTGCTCTTCGACCTGCTTAAAGTGTGCGTCTTTCACGGCCTCCTTCTCCTCCCCGAGCAGTCTCTCGGCTTCCTTCAGCTGGCCCTCGAGCTCCAAGGCCCTCTTGGCCAAGTCAGCCTTGTCAACCTCCAGTTTCTTCTGCACCTCATAGGCAGCTATCAGTGATTTCGCTTGGTCGGAGGTCGTCGCCTGGGCTTTCTCCAGTTTGGAGAGCTCGAGCTCAGATTGCGCGCAGGCCTTTTCCATGTAGAAGGCTGCCTTCAAGGAGTGGACAACAGCAGAATACATGTTGCCCGTGACTTGTTGGCGACGGGCAGAGGAGTGATCATCCTTCGTCCATGCTTGAGGCACGTTCCTCATCGTTCGCTCCAAGTAGCCGGGCCAATATCCGAGCGTGCCCTCCAACGTGGGAATCGGGGATCTCAGGAAGCTTAGCACCTCCGGTGAGAACTTGTTGGCCGTCAGCTCCTGACTGCAACAAAGAGGAACAAGTATATTAAGTTTGGTCCCGGTTTTTGGAATAAACTCATCAAGAGTTGCAAACGGCCTACCTCTGCACCCTTTCCTCATCCCAACCAATCCAGGAATCATCTTCCAGATGGGGACCTCCCTCCCGAGCATAGGTCGACAAAGGTGTCGGGCTAGGAGCCACCCTTCCAGCGCCCCGACTTGACGTTGACCGGTGTGTGCTAGGTTCAGCTCGCTCCCTCTTGGGAGGTCGCTCACCAGCCACAGTGGCGTGTTTGGCAGCTTTCTTCTTGCCTTTGTCGGCAGCAGGGGGAGGAGTCTGAACTGGAATGTCCCCATGGGCGGCAGTGTCGGCCAGACGCCTCATGGAGCCAAGTACTGATCGAGGTCGCGAGGCCATCTCAGAGGCAGAAGGACGACGGTGGTAGATTGGGATCTCCTGATCTAACATAAAACAGAGCCTTTAGCGCAAAATTGCGAAATACACTTGAAAAGATGCGGCCGAGACTTACAGGGAATCCTCAAGTGGCGAGGGTAAGTATACAGTCCGGCTTGCAAGCGGTCGAGCTCAGAGTTCAACAAGTTAACGTCTCGCCAGCTAGGGGGTGTGTCTCGAACCTCCTTGAATGCCTTGAGAAAGTCCCAATATAGCTCAGAAGGTCGGGGCGCAAACACTGCAAGACAAGAAAAGAATTAGATCAGTACAATCGAGCACAAAAATATTAAGGTGAAGTACCATTTTCAACACGGATCGCATAATCCGTAGGAACTCTAATGGATAAGGTGCTGGAAGGGGCCACCGACTCCCATGCTCCTCCGACAAACCACCATTTCTGGTGCCAAGCGTCAACCTTATTCGGAATCCCACTCACGAGCTCTTTGACTCTACGAAGCCGCACAGCGTGATAGCCTCCGGCCTGAGCAACGGGCGATATCACGTGTGATATCTCTCCGGGATTAGGCAGTCTTTTCAGCCCAGCCTGCCCCAAAACGACCATGGTGGAGATGATGTAACTCCACCCATTGGGGGTGATCTACGTGAGGCTCACATTCCAGGCCGCCAACAGATGGGAAATGGCCGGGTGCAATGGAAATCGAATACCGGCCGACATGGAAGACTCATTCACAACAATCATTTTTGGAGGAGGCTGATCGGCGCTTTCGCCCGGGGTCGGTCCATAAAAATGCACATCCCGAGGCACCTTGTACATACGACGAAGTCCCCGCATATACTGGTCAGAGAGCAAAGATCGGTATCTTTTATCGGATGCCGTGAACTGAGATTCGACTGACTTGCGGTATGCTCGGTCAGGCCGCTTGTACGGAGCTCGGTTACAATACATATCATAATTGAAGACTCGTTCATAAACCCCATAATCCGGAACCGGGGCAGAAGGACCCGCCGTTGGCGACCGTTCCTGTGGGACGGGATGAAGGAGATTAACATCCAACGGGGGAAGATGGGTAATTTCCGCCAATTCTTCCAGAAATTGGTCATCCACCGGTTCATCATTGGCATCATCTTCCCGGTGGTCGCCCATAACCTGAGCCGATGAACTTTCACCCACATGCCCGGTGGCGGAGCCAGAGAATTGGCGGCAAAATAAGGAAATAGGAACGTCATCCTCATAAGAAGAAGAAGCCACCATGGGCTGAGAGGCAAAGGGGGATTTGGAAACGATAGAATCCATAAAATCGAAGAAAAACACCAAAAGTGTTTACCTGTGGTTGATCCCGCTTCAGGAACACAAAAATACATTTCTGGGGGAAGGGAGAAGGAACAAGGAAGAGTATCTTGAGGAAATTCTTTCGCAAGACAATCGCAGGAAATAAGGTTTTCAAAACCTAATTCCCCGCCTATTTATCGAAGAAGAGGAGGGGCCAAAATGAAATTAGCCAAAGCTTCGGCCCCCTAGCAATAAAGAGACGCGAGGGGCTTGCGTGAAATCCACTACGGCACCTCATTGGAT
Source organism: Stenogyne calaminthoides (assembly GCA_037126765.1). Classification (NCBI taxonomy): domain Eukaryota; kingdom Viridiplantae; phylum Streptophyta; class Magnoliopsida; order Lamiales; family Lamiaceae; genus Stenogyne; species Stenogyne calaminthoides. Next base: position 26,168,844 of record JBBCBC010000006.1, read on the forward strand.
GAAATTGCGGCGCTTTACGTCATCAGCCTGGCACGATATCATTTCGAATCCCTGAAATCGAGGGAAATCTGATGCGACGACTCGTATTATCGAGGTGGCTTTTCACCTACCCGAGGATGGTAAGCTGCTCAAAGGAGACTCCCCAGGTCGGATGGTTGCGAGTCGATATCGTCCATGTGTCAAGTCAAGGTCCCTTCTCGGAACAAGCGACCTCAACTTGAGGGGCAATTGTTGTAGCATGGGATAAACCCGACCTTCCACCGGGGCACGAAGGACCATAAACAATCTAACAAGGACTGCATGAAGAAACTTCTATAAGAGGACCAAGGGATCAGCCCATGTAATTCCCACAAGACCGAGCCTTCAAATCGCGAAGGTCGGCAACTCGGCTAGTCGGCAGTTCGGGAAGTCGTGATGCGATTTCCGCTTTACATCCTCAAGTCGGGAGTGACCTGCACCAGCCTTAACTATACAGTTCACGTTGTCAATGACAGCTCCCGACACGCCACTGATCCGCCCTCCACATCCGCTCCACGATTGGCGCACGCTGAAGATGGACAATTTCTGGCATGTCAAGGCGAGATTAGTGTTTTCCGGTATTGTAGCCCTTTCATAGGCACTATTCCTTATGTATATTCCCGCCCTCTTCATAGTATAAATAGGCCACCATGGCCACCTCTGTAAAAGGTCGAACAACTTAGACTTCTAAGCATATACATATATCCTCTCCCTGGCTTGGACGCCCCCAAACGTAGTCTGATTCCAAAGACGAACCGGGTCACCAACTTCTTTGTCTCTTTCCCTGATTTGATTGCCTTTAGCATACGCATTTCATAATAATTATTGTTTAACTGAGTAGATAAAAACCAGTTACAACAGTGATGATAACTTTGGTTTTACCATAGGATTCGAAACCCTAGAGAATGATGATGTACAGGTTACAAGAGTCTCGTATGTCGACGGTTTAAAGCATAATCTTCTATCAGTATCTCAGTTCTGCGATAACGGATTTAGTGTTGAGTTCTTGACTGACAAGTGTACTATTAGGAATCAAGCAACTCAACAAATCTTGTTAACTGGTTCAAGAAAAGGTACGATTTATACAGCAGATTGGAACAGTTGTCCAAGAAATGCATGCCTGATTGTTAAGAGTTCAAAAGGTAGCAGTTGGATCTGGCACAAGAGAATGAGTCATTTGTACTTTAAAACTCTTAACAAGATAGCAAGGATGTCCTTGGTTGAGGGACTCCCGAATGAGGTATACTCTAAGGATCAGATATGTATCGCATGTCAGAAGGGAAAACAGGTTAAAGCCTCATTCAAGGGAATCCCTGGTCCAGCATCCAGCAGAGTATTGCACTGCTCCATATGAACTTATTTGGACCAGTTACACCAGTTAGTCTCAGCGGACGCAAGCACACTCTGGTGATCGTGGATGATTATACCAAGTTCACCTGGGTGGTATTCTTATACAAGAAGAATGAGATTACAACAAAGATACCCGAGCTGCTCAAGAAACTACAAAACGAAAAGGGTGTCAGTATAGTAAAAATCAGATCAGGTAAAGGTACAAAATTTCTGAATTCTTTTATTATTGATTTTTGCACTAAGTTTGGTATACAACATGAGACATCAGCTGCAAGAACGCTACAACAGAATGGAGTAGCCGAACGGAGAAACAGAACACTCAAAGAAGCTGCTCGCACTATGTTAGTTGAACATGCAACACCAAGCCGTTTCTGGGCGAAAGCCATCATGTTTGGAAATTTAGAGTTTTGATGAAAGTTCCAAAACACATGTAATAGGACCAGTCAGACCTGTTAACTAACTGATGTCTTTAATACCAATTATAAGATGACCAGTTGATAATTATTGTATAGAACAACTGATGTATAAGATATGTCACATATTGAGGGGGAACTCAATATGTATATGTCAGATCAGAAGATCAAAAGACCAGTTGAGGACAAAAGACCAGCTGAAGTCAGAAGGCCAGAAGGCAAGAGAAGGACAACAGATCAGATGATCTGATAAAGTCAGATGATCAGGTGAAGATATGAAGCTCAAATTCAGAAGACCTGAAGATCAAATAACTACCAGAAGATCAGACCAGAAGACCTACATCAGTCGAGTCTGCTAGTTGAGCTAAGACAACTGACACCAGAAGACTCTATCAGGTAGACTGATCAGTTGTAACTGATCAGGTTAGCTCACACCAGGTGGTAACTGATGTTTCACCAAGTCATACGTTGTTGATCTGGACAAGAAGAAAGTCAACTTTAGTTGGTAGAACAAACACTGAAAAGTGTTCTTGTTAACCAATGAGAACAAGACACGTATGAACGGAGCCGACAATACGGGATTTGGTGCTACTTGGTCAAACGGCTATAAAAGACAACTATTCATGCTTTCGGCCATGCCATCCCTGAAGCACGTCACATCAAATCCTGCATATCTACCAAATATAGCCGGAAATTCAAATTGCTCTCCAACGACTCTTTGTTTTTGAGGTCTATAAATATGGGATTCCTCTTCAGAGTGAAGACACGGAAATTATCAAGAAGCTCATACTATAGCCAAATTTCCGCACGAAGAACACAACCTTGAAGATTATTTTTCTAAGTGTTCATCCCATAGTTCTTAGCACAGAAATCTCATCCTCTAGCTGTTAGGCTACTTAAACACTAGGATAGATTTCAAGTTGGAACAAACAACAAATCTTACCCAAAACCCAAAAGTTAGGTTAAGTTTGTTTTGCAAGATTTCAGAATAGTGCTGATTTCTGGGATCGTTGAGTGAGAACTCTATAAATATCTGTTGGTGTAATGTGTTGGACTAACACAATAAACTAAGTCCAAGTTGGTTAAGTTGGTGCCCCTTGTGATAGGGAAGAGTGGACGTAGGACTGGTTGTCCGAACCACTATAAATCTTGTGTGCATTTACTTGTTTGATTAATTATTTAACACTATTGCACACAACCTTGATTAAATCTGCATACATATTCTGAGTTAGGATCAGCTTGCACAAAGCTACTGATCTGATCAGATTGACTCCATAGTCAGCTGATTGAAAATAGCTTCGAAATCTGATTTGTTATAAACTGATTTTTCACACAGGTATAAACTAGCTTCCGCACAATCAGTTAAACTGATAGACACCGAACTGATCTGCCCTCAGGCGATCAGTAAGTTGGATATCAGTCCAAACTGATTCACTTGCACTCTGATCAGGCAAACTACATCACACCTGATCTGCACGAAAAAGTTTTCAGAAGTATATTCACCCCTCCCCTCTAGACTTCTGCCCTCACAAAACCCGTTCTGGACCTACAAGTGGTATCAGAGCAGTGGTTCTACGGACCACTGGCTATGAATATCATCGGTTCTTGAGGAAGAACCTTTGTGGTCACTTGAACTGATCTTGAAAAACCTTTTCAAATCTCATTTGTTTTCAAACTCACGATCAACATGGATAATACTTCGTGTATGTATCATGATTTGCCTAAATTTTCCATTGATGAGTATGCAGACTGGGCTATATACATGAGCAACCATCTGGGATCAATAAGCAGCAGGATGATGGAAGTTCTTGAACGAGGACCCATCATCATCTACCACGACAACTCAGCTGTAAGAGGTGATCCAGACTTTTCAGTTGGAAGCCTTGTCAGAAAGAGTCCCGCCCTGATGGATGCTAAAGAGAGAAAGTTGTACACTCTGGATACGACAGTCAGGCACATAATCATGAAGACGATGGACAAGATAACCAGAGAAAAGATAAAGTATCTCAAGACAGCCAATTAGGTGTGGGATACGCTTGCAGAAATGTGTGTAGGAAATGATCTGATTAAAGATAGCAGACTGCAAGCCGAACTGGTGAAATTTGAGAAACTTAAGATGCTACCAAATGAAACCACCATGAGCTCGATGGAAGAATCACCATGTCAGTCAACAAGCTACGGGAACTTGGACTAGAAATGTTAGATAAAGACATCAACTACAAGATCTTGAGATCTCTGACTAAGAAGTGGGATATGAAAGTCACTGTAATAAAGGATTGTCAAGATATTGCTAAGATGAAGCCAAGCAACCTGTTCCTGAGCCTTAAAGCCCATGAGTTCGATCTGATCGAAAGAGGGCAAGAAGAAGAAGAGAGAGTCGCTCATGGAAAACCACACCGCCACATCAAAATCGGGCCATTCAAAGCGGTAAATTTAACAACTCAAAGTCTATTGAACTCATTGGAAATATTATAAGCCAAATCGAATGTTGCTTTGCTAACCAGAAAACTTGAAAAATCTAACATTCAACTTGGTAAGTATCGTAGATTTTATAGGGATTATCAAAACAGCAGAGGAAGAGATAGGAGGTCAGCTAACAGATCTTCAGACAGGACCAGATCTGATGATCGAAGAGATGATAATATAGAAGATCGCAGAGAGAATAAGAAAAGAGATGATCGACCTGATGAAAGGAGAGAAAACAGATCAGAAAGGAGAAACTCAGACTACAATCGGGGACGGAGTAAGTCACCCCATGATTCTACATGACTCACCCGCGTAGGAGTTCCGTGGAGTGTGGAGCATGTTTCAACTGTCAGAAACCAGGTCATTACAGTGCAGATTGCCCAGACCTGACTCCAAAAGAAAGAGAAGACAAGCGGAACAGACGAGAACAAAGATACAGAGACAGAAAAGCCATGGTTGCTGATACATCTGGGATCGATGATTCTTATCTGCCTTCTGAGGATTCTGGCTACTCATCTGTAGAGGACTTCTGTCTGATAAGCAACGCTGATGATTTCTACCACTACGATAATCTAATGTTCTCATCTGATGAAGACATCTGTCTCATGGCTAAGGAGGAAGACCAATCTGAGGTAACCTCTAAACCTTCTGTTCTTTCAGTTTCCACACCATCTATGATTAGCACACCTGCTGGAGAGATTGACTTGCAGCTCTATTCTGAGCAATTGCTTGATGAACTCTCCACTGCAGTAGACACTTATACAATAGTGGAAGCTGAAAACGATAAGCTAAGGTTTGAAAATACTCACCTTGTTAAGGAAAATGCTATCAGTAAAGCAGCTGAACTAAAATCGGCTGAAGCTGCTCAGAAGATAACTGAAGAACTGAAGAACTGAAGAACTGAAAGTTCTGAAAGTTAATTCTTCTGATCAGGAGAAGTAGATTAAGGAACAACTAGCTATCAATAAACAGCAAGCTGATGATTTTAAAATCCTACAAGCCAAGTTTGATGAACTCTTCCGACTACATTAGAGTCTGAAATTAACTAAGGATAGTTTACGTAAAAAAATATAGGTTTTCACGAAATCATCTAAAACCGTTCAAGATATGAGCAACTATTTTCGTACGACAACTAATAAGAAGGGAATTGGGTATGAAAACCCTTCTACATCCTTAAAAGCCCCGTCTGATTCACTTCAGAAAAGTGTAATCAAATGAGTTTCTGATATAGATACACATAAAGCAAAATTTGTATCCGATAAGGGAAAGAGACCTGCTGAACAAGTAAGGCAAGTGCCTAATCAGAAAGGGAACAGAAATGGACCCCAACTGATCAAGCATCAGCATGGGAATCAACAGAAGAACCCAGTTCTTCTGAAGAGACCTCAACCTGATCAGCAGATTAAGTATCAGAAAAGACAACCTCTCAGGGGGAAATCTAATCTGAAACCTAATCAGGGTCAGCTGCCTAATAAGAAAGCTAAAGGTAAACTGCTAAGACCATCTATGCCAAAAAGATATGAATCTTTTAATGGTAGCAGTCGTACCCACCCTTACAATCAGAAACCTAGGGGTGCTGCACCTGAGCCCCACTGGGTTAAAAGAAGATAAACAGCAAGAAAGAATCCCAATTCTTCTGTTTCACCCAAGGCTCGCACAAATAATCATACTGATCAGAATGCATATGAAGAGATGTATGATTATGTAGATGTTTATGGGAGACAAATCAGGCCTTCTGATCTATCTGATTACAATAGAAGTTCCCTATTTGTATGGATCCCTAAAACCAACTCTAACCCCTCAGGACCCAATCCAAAAGGGGTACCTAAAGCCTGATTTGATTGCAGGTTCGTGTGGGTTTGGCCAACAAGGGAGGTGTACAAGCAACTATCTCGTACATCGATAGTGGATGCTCAAGGCACATAATTGGAAGCAAACATCTCCTTAGCTCTTACACAGAACAAGAAGGCCCACGTGTACTCTTTGGTGATGATAACTTCGGTTTTACCAGAGGATTCAGAACCTTAGAGAATGATGATGTCACAATTCTTTGAGTCTCGTATGTCGAAGGTTTAAAGCATAATCTGTTATCAGTTTCACAATTCTACGACAATGGATTCAGTGTTGAGTTCTCGACTGATCAGTGTACTATCAAGAATCGAGCTACTCAGCAAATCTTGTTAACTGGTTCAAGAAAAGGTACGATTTATACACTAGATTGGAACAGTTATCCAAGAAATGCATGCCTGATTGTTAAGAGTTCAAAAGGTAGCAGTTGGCTCTGGCACAAGAGAATTAGCCATCTGAACTTTAAAACTCTTAACAAGATAGCAACGATGTCCTTGGTTGAGGGACTCCCGAATGAGGGACTCCCGAATGAGGTATTCTCTAAGGATCAGACATGTGTCGCATGTCAGAACGGAAAATAGGTTAAAGCCTCATTCAAGGGAATCCACGGACCAAAGATCCAAATGATATTATAATCGCTCCATATGGACTTATTTGGACCGATTATACCGTTAGTCTCGTGGACGAAAATATACTCTGTAATCGTGGATGATTATTCCAAGTTTACAGGTTGTGTTCTTGTATAAGAAGAATGAGACAACAACAAAGATACCCGAGCTGCTCAAGAAATTACAGAATGAGAAGGGTGTCAGTATAGTAAAAATCAGATCAAATAAAGGTACATAATTTCTGAATTCTTTTATTACTGATTTTTGCACTAAGTTTGGTATACAACATGAGACATCACCTGCAAGAACGCCACAACAGAATGTAGTAGCAGAACGGAGAAACAGAAAACTCAAAGAAGCTGCTCGCACTATGTTAGTTGAACATGCAACACCAAGCCGTTTCTAGGCAAAAGCCATCAATACTGCATGCCACACTCAGAACAGATGTTCTCTGACTAAGGCTCACTACAAAACACCATATGAACTGTGGAAGGGCAGAAAACCTCGTGTTTCTTACTTCCATGTTTTTGGGTGCAAGTGTTTCATACACAACAATGGGAAGAGCCAGTTGAAAATTTTTGAGGCCAAGTTTGATGAGGGTATATTCTTAGGATATTCCTCATCCAGCAAGGTTTTCAGGGTTTACAACAGGCAAACCCTAGTTGTGGAAGAAACACCTCATGTGGTCTTTGATGAGACATCTTCTGAACAAGAGAAATCTGCCTCAGAACAAGCGATACATGATCAACCGGTACCTGATGCACAGAAAATGGATCAGCTAAGTATCAAGGAAAAGGATCGTAACACGAATAAAGATATATTCCGAACTTGATCTTTGCCGATTCACCAGTCAAACAGACCCAAAGGCACGCATAACCGCAATGAAGAAGTTCGGTACAACCGAGATAAAGAATAACCGAACCATCTGGTTCAGGGGGAACACCTGAAGTTTCTACGGACAGACATCAGTACATGATGAGTCCAACATCAGCTGAGACTTGTCCATGTCAAGTGGATCATAATTCTACACCACTCCCAATCACTAGTGATGAACTACTATCAGAAGAGGATGATGTTCTCCAAACTGATGAAAATCAGAAAAGAAGGACCTGGATAACCAGTCATCCAACTGATCTGATCATCGGAGACCCATCTCGATAGAGTTAAAACTAGACATCGACAGGAAAGTGCCATGTATTGTTGTTATCATCTTTTGAAGGAACCAACCAAGTAGAAGAAGCTCTACAAGATGCAAACTGGATTCTAGCCATGCAAGAAGAACTGGAACAATTTGAGAGGAATCAGGTTTGGAAACTGGTGGACAGACCAACCCATCAAGATGTGATTGACACAAAGTGGGTATTCAAGAACAAGAGAGATGTGAATAATGTCATAACCAGAAATAAGACAAGACTTGTTGCTAAGGGATATTTCACAATCAGAAGGAATTGATTATGATGAGACCTTTGCACCAGTCGCTCGCCTGGAAGCCATCTGGTTGTTTAAGCATATCAAAATTACGAGGGTTTATTGTGTATCAGATGGATGTAAAGAGTGCATTCTTAAATGGGCTACTAGCTGAGGATGTTTATGTTGAACAACCTCCTGGCTTTGAAAAAGGCGACCAAGTGTACCGTTTAAGAAAAGCTCTTTATGTCCTGAAACAAGCTCCTCGAGCTTGGTATGATACACTCTCTCAGTTCTTGATAGACAGTGGTTTCACTAAAGGAATAGTTGACAGAACCTTATTCAGAATAGAAGATGGAGAAGATATTTTGATGGTTCAGATTTATGTGGACGACATCATCTTCGGATCTCCCAACAAGAGTTTATGTGATAAATTCAACAAGTTGATGCAAGGGAAGTTCGAGATGTCCATGATGGGTCAGATGAGTTACTTTTTGGGTCAACAAGTTAAGAAAGTACAGAAGGGATATTCATCTGCCAGGCAAAGTACACTAGGAGTTTATTGGCTAAATTTGGAGTTCAAAACTGTAAGGAAGCCATAATTCCTATGATGACTGGATTCAAGATGTATCCAGATAAGAATGGTCAGAAAACTAATCAGAAAGAATATAGGGCTCTCATTGGATCTCTACTATACCGATCGCTAGCGCACCGGATATAACATTTGCGAGGGTGTATGTGCGGTTTTTCGTAAATCCAATGCAAAGCCAATTTGAAGCGACTAAGCGGATTCTTAAGTATCTGAAGAGACAAGAAACCTTGGTTTATTTTACCCATCAGATGATAATCTAGAGCTAGTGGGTATTCTGATTTCGATTATGGAGGTTGCCAAATTGACAGAAGTCAACCTCTGAGTACATGTCCGGTTTTTAGGTAGTAAACTGATCTCTTGGTTTTCAAAGAAGCAGACATCGATTCCGGCATCTACTAATGAAGGTAATATATATAGCTACAGAAAAGGCTGTTCCCTAATCGCTCTCGCTTAGTCGCCAGACTAAGGATTATAACTTTATAGCTACGAACGTACCTATATTCTGTGACAGTAATAGTGTTATTGCAATTACTCAAAATCCTGTTCTACATACAAGATGCAAGCATGTGGATGTCAGACATCATTTTATAAGAGATCATGTTGAAAAGAAAAATATCAGAATGGAAAAGATCCATACTGATAAACAGAAAACTGATATTTTAACCAAGCCACTAGCTGAGATCAGATTCAGAGAATTATGCAATAAGCTAGGGCTTCAGGATCTCGGAGAAAGTGCACCAGAAATGTTTGGTGGATCGGTCTCGAAACCGTTAGTTAAGAGACTAACGGAGTTAAGAGGGATCAGTTGAGTTAGGTATCTCAACTGATCAGAAGATCAGTCAAGGAACAGATAAGAGAAGGCTTTATCAGTTCAGTCAAGGAACTGATAAGAGAAGGCTTTATCAGTTCAGTCAAGGAACTGATTAGAAAAAGGCATATCAGATTAAAAGAACCGATCGGATTAGTTGTTTCAAACTTTGTAAGTCGATTTAAGCAAGATTCAACAAGCAAGTTATACAATTATTAAAGCTATAATCGCATAAGGTAAAAGATTCAACACAACATTGAAATAAAAGAACTTTTCATTGATAAAGACCCGGAGCTCGAATTTACATTACAAGTTACAAGTACAAAAAGACATAGAGGTCAGTACATAAACCCTAAACCATAAACCCTAACCCTAGAGGGGGTGAGAGAGGCTCTAAAGATTTTAGAGCCAGATGCCCCTAAAAAACCCCAACCCTGAAAGGGGTGAGAGAGGCTTTGAAATAATCCTAAGCCACCCTCAGAGCTTCGGAGTGAGGAGCGAGAGCGTCATTGAAGGATTTCTAAGCCAGAAGCCCCAGGTCCTAAAATCAATTGGCTCTCCAACTGTTAAATGGATACAAGTGTCAAAGATGTGGTGCAAAAACCACATGGACACAAGTGTCACATGTAAATATTGGGTTTTGTCTGATCAAGATCATTAATGTCTGATCAAGATCGTATAAACAAAACCCATGTTACATATCAGACTGAGTCTGTTGATGCTAATTCCGTCATCTCGATAGGCACACAAGGCGCATACGGTCAGGAGAAGTGTTTTCTCATTTGAGATAGCAGATCTGCCGCCTCGGTGGTAGAGAAGCTTGGCAATAATCGTATGAGTATTCCTCGATGATGATGAAAGCAGTAATAAGGGACGCACGGGGTTGATTTGAGAAGCTGAATCAGTTGAAAAGGGTTGAAGGTTTTTGTCGGAAGTTTCACCGGAATCAAGGGTTCACCTGGGTGATTATTCTTATACAAGAAGAATGAGACTACGACAAAGATACCCGAGCTGTTCAAGAAACTACAAAACGAAAAGGGTGTCAGTATAGTAAAAATCAGATCAGATAAAGGTATATAATTTCTGAATTCTTTTATTACTGATTTTTGCACTAAGTTTGGTATACAATATGAGACATCAGCTGCAAGAACGCCACAACAGAATGGAGTAGCCAAACGGAGAAACAGAACACTCAAAGAAGCTGCTCGCACTATGTTAGCTGAACATGCAACACCAAGCCATTTCTGGGCAGAAGCCATCATGTTGGGAAGTTTAGAGTTTGATGAAAGTTCCAAAACACATGTAATAGGACCAGTCAGACCTGTTAACTGACTAATGTCTTTAATACCAGTTATAAGATGACCAGTTGATAATTATTGTATAGAACAACTGATGTATAAGATAGGTCACATATTTAGGGGGAACTCAATATGCATAGGTCAGATCAGAAGATCAAAAGACCAGTTGAGAACAAAAGACCAGCTGAAGTCAGAAGGCCAGAAGGCAAGGGAAGAACAGAAGATCAGATGATCTGATAAAGTCAGATGATCAGGTGAAGACATGAAGCTCAAATTCAGAAGACCTGAAGATCAGATGACTACCAGAAGATCAGACCAGAAGACCTACATCAGCCGAGTCTGCTAATTGAGCTAAGATAACTTGCACCAGAAGACTCTATCACGTAGACTGACCAGTTACACCAGGTGGTAACTGATGTTTCACCAAGTCATACGTTGTTGATCTGGACATGAAGAATGTCAACTTTTGTTGGTAGAACAAACACTGAAAAGTGTTCTTGTTAACCAATGAGAACAAGACACGTATGAACAGAGCCGACAATACAGGATTTGGTGCTTCTTCGTCAAACGGCTATAAAAGACAACTATTCATGCTTTTGGCCATGCCGTCCCTGAAGCACGTCACTTCAAATCCTGCATATCTACCAAATATAGCCCGAAATTCAAATTGCTCTCCAACGGCTCTTTGTTTTTGAGGTCTATAAATATGGGATTCCTCTTCAGAGTGAAAACACGAAAATTATCAAGAAGCTCATACTATAGCCAAATTTCCGCACGAAGAACACAACCTTGAAGATTATTTTTCTAAGTGTTCATCTCATAGTTCTTAGCACAGAAATCTCATGCTCTAGCTTTTAGGCTACTTAAACACTAGGATAGATTTCAAGTTGGAACAAACAACAAATCTTACCCAAAACCCAAAAGTTAGGTTAAGTTTGTTTTGCAAGATTTCAGACTAGGGTTTCTAGTGCTAATTTCTGGGATCGTTGAGTTAGAACTCTATAAATATCTGTTGGTGTAATGTGTTGGACTAACACAATAAACTAAGTCCAAGTTGGTTAAGTTGGTGCCCCTTGTGATAGAGAAGAGTGGACGTAGGACTGGTTGTCCGAACCACTATAAATCTTGTGTGCATTACTTGTTTGATTAATTGTTTTACACTATTGCACACAACCTTGATTAAATCTGCATACATATTCTGAGTTAGGATTAGCTTGCACAAAGTTACTGATCTGATTAGATTGACTCCATAGTCAGCTGATTGAAAACAGCTTCGGAATCTGATTTGTTATAAACTGGTTTTTCACACGGGTATAAACTAGCTTCCGCACAATCAGTTAAACTGATAGTCACCGAACTGATCTACCCTCAGGTGATTAGTAATTTGGATATCAGTCCAAACTGATTCACTTGCACTCTGATCAGGCAAACTGCATCACACCTGATCTGCACGAAAAAAATTTCAGAAGTCTATTCACCCCTCCCCTCTAGACTTCTGCCCTCACAAAACCCATTCGGGACCTACACATCAATACTGCATGCCACACTCAGAACAAATGTTCTCTGACTAAGGCTCACTACAAAACACCCTATGAACTGTGGAAGGGCAGAAAACCTCGTGTTTCTTACTTCCATGTTTTTGGGTGCAAGTGTTTCATACACAACAATGGGAAGAGTCAGTTGAAGACTTTTGAGGCCAAGTCAGATGAGGTATCTTCTTAGGATATTCCTCATCCAGCAAGGCTTTCAGGGTATTCAACAGACGAACTCTAGTTGTGGAAGAAACACCTCATGGATGATTAAAGTGATGAGACATCTTCTGAACAAGAGAAAGTCATCTCGAAACAAAGCGATCCGCATCAACCTGGACTGATGCGCACGTAAAATGGATCGACTAAGTATCAAGGAAAAGGATCGAACACGTAACAATGTATATTCCAAATTTGATCTTGCTGATTCACCAGGTCAAACAGACCCAAAGGTACGCTGGCTCACAATGAAGAAGTTGGTACAATTTGATAAAGATCAACCGAAATCATCGATTCGTGGGGAACACTGGTGCTCCCCGCAGACGGACATCGACACATGATGATTCCAACATCAGCTGAGACGTGTCCTTGTCAAGTGGAACCTATTATTACACCACTCCCACCTGCTACTGACTCAATATCAGATGAGGATGATGATATCCAAACTGATATAAATCAGAAAAGAAGGACTTGGCTATCTGGTCATCCAACTAATCTGATATTAGGAAATCCTAATGCCCGAGTCCAGACTAGACATCAGGCTGGTGAAAGTGCCATGTATTGTTGTTATCAGTCTTTGAAGGAACCAACCACCATTGATGAAGCTCTACAAGATGCAAACTAGATCTTAGCCGTGCAAGAAGAATTAGAGCAGTTTGAAAGGAATCAAGTGTGGAAGCTGGTGGACAGACCAACTCATCAGGATGTAATTGGCACTAAGTGGGTCTACAAGAACAAGAGAGATGAGAACAACATAATAACCAGAAATAAGGAAAGACTTGTTGCTAAGGGATATTCACAATCAGAAGGGATTGATTATGATAAAACCTTTGCACCAGTTGCTCGTCTAGAAGCCATTCGGCTGTTTCTGGCTTATGCTGTCCACAGAGGGTTTGTAGTGTATCAGATGGATGTTAAGAGTGCATTCTTAAATGGGGTACTAGTTGAGGAAGTTTATGTTAAATACACCTCCTAGCTTTGAAAAAGGCGACCAAGTGTACCGTTTAAGAAAAGTTCTTTATGGCCTAAAACAAGCTCCTCGAGCCTGGTATGATACACTATCTCAGTTCTTGGTAGACAGAGGATTCACTAAGGGAACAGTGGATAGAACCTTATTCAGAATAGATGATGGAAAAGATATTCTGATGGTTCAGATCTATGTGGCCGACATCATCTTCGGATCTCCCAACAAGGATCTATGTGATAGATTCAGCAAGCTGATGCAAGGGAAGTTCGAGATGTCCATGATGGGTCAGATGAGTTACTTTCTGGGTTTACAAGTTAAGCAAAGTACAGGAGGGATATTCATCTGTCAGGCGAATTATACTAGGAATTTACTGGTAAAATTTGGAATACAGAACAGTAAAGAGTCCAAAATTCCTATGATGACCAGATTCAAGATGGATCTAGACGAAAACGGTCAGAAAACTAATCAGAAAGAATACAGGGCTCTCATTGGATCTTTGCTATACCTGACTGCCAGCAGACCAAACATAACCTTTGCAGTAGGTGTATGTGCCAAATTTCAGGCAAATCCAATGCAAAGCCACCTGGATGCAGCTAAGCAGATTCTTAAGTATCTGAAGGGGACAGTAAACCTTGGTTTATTCTACCCATCAGATGATAATCTAGAGCTTAGTGGGTATTCTGATTCTGATTATGGAGGTTGCAGAATTGATAGGAAATCAACCATAGGTACATGTCAGTTCTTAGGTAGTAAACTGATCTCTTGGTTTTCAAAGAAGCAGACATCAGTTGCGACATCTACTACTGAAGCAGAATATATGGCTGCAGGAAGTTGTTGCTCCCAACTGCTCTGGCTTAGTTAGCAGCTGAGGGATTATAACATTATAGCTATGAATGTACCTATATTCTGTGACAGTAATAGTGTTATTGCAATTACTCAGAATCCAGTTCTACATATAAGATGCAAGCATGTGGATGTCAGATATCATTTTATAAGAGATCATGTTGAGAAGAAGCACATCAGAATGGAGAAGATTCATACTGATAAGCAAAGAGCTGATATCTTAACCAAGCCACTAGCTGAAGTCAGATTTAAGGAACTCTGTAATGAGCTAGGGCTTCTGGATCTTGGAGAAAATGCACCAGAAATGTTTGGTGGATTGGTCTCCAGAACCAGCTGGTTGAGAGACTAACCAGGTTAAGAAGGATCAGTTGAGTAAAGTACCTCAACTGATCAGCAGATCAGTCAAGGAACTGATCAGAGAAAGCCTTATCAGATTAGTCAAAGAACTGATCAGTTTGGTTGTTTCATACATTGTAGGTCGATTAAGCTAATGTTCAACAAGCAAGTTACATAAGATTAAAGCTTCAATCGCATAAGGGAACAGAAAACACACAACAATGAAATAAAAGAACTTTTCATTAACAAAGACCCAGAGGTCAAATTTTCATTACAAGTTACAAGTACAAAAGACCCGGAGGTCAGTACGTAAATCATAAACCATAAACCCTAACCCTAGAGGGGGTGAGAGAGGCTCTAAAGATTTTAGAGCTAAATGCCCCTAAAACCCCAACCCTAAAAGGGGTGAGAGAGGCTTTGAAATAATCCTAAGCCACCCTCAGAGCTTCGGAGTCAGGAGCGAGAGCGGCATTGAAGGATTTCTAAGCCAGAAGCCCCTGGTCCTAAAATCAATGGGACTTCCAGCATTAAATGGACACAAGAGTCAGTCATGAGGTGCTACACACCCCATGGACACAAGTGTCACATGCAAATATTGGGTTTTGTCTGATCAAGATCGATCATGTCTGATCAAGATCGTATAAACAAAACCCATGTTACATATCATACTAAGTCTGTTGATGCTAATTCCGTCATCTCGATAGGCACACAAGGCGCATATGGTTAGGAGAAGTGTCTTCTCATTTGCGATAGCAGATCCGTCGCCTCGGTGATAGAGAAGCTTGGCAATAATCATATGAGTATTCTTCGATGATGACGAAAGCAAGAATAAGGGAAGGGCATGGTTGATTTGAGAAGCTGAAATCATTTGAAAAGGGTTGAAGGTTTTTGCCGGAAGTTTCACCGTAAATAAGGGTTCACCAGAAAACATGGAGTATAAGCCAATAGAAAGATAAAGAAGGTGAATGGTTTATGTTGTGTGTATAAAACCCCAATTCTATTTATAGAAGAAAAACAGGGGTAGAAGTGCAAATTTAATTTCTCAAGGCTTTTTAGAGAAATTACCACTTCCAGGACAGCGAATAAGAAGAACGTGAATGATGGTTGGATTAGTTTATGGCGTGTGATATCAAAAAGTATCCAGACCATCATTGAGAATTGTCACATCACACCGACTTAGGGAATCGAGGTGACTTTTTGACTCCCCAAAGTTAAGGCTTTGGCGGGAGTGTGACACAAATCCCAAGGAAAAGTGGCCAGAATGGAAAAAAGACTGAAGTTCAATACAGCTGAACATCAGAATGGCCTGAACGAGAAATCTGAAATCCTGAGTCCTGAAGTACTGAATTACTGAATGCTGAAGTAGATCAGATAAGTGGATCAGATACATGGATCAGATAAGTGGATCAGATAAGTATCAGATTAGATCAAACAGGAATCTGATCAGATGAGTGGAATATTGTTGGGAAATACTAAGGGATAGGCTACCATCAGTAAGGTCAACAATAATCAAGCCAACCAGATCAGATCACAGTGGTAACTGATTGATTACAATATCAATCAGTCAGATATGTTTCTTATTTATCTCTTTCTGATCATTTTATATATGCCTTATTTTAAAAAACTGGCTTTTACTACTGTTCTCTTAACTTTGTGACGAATGGACTGCAAAACATTAAATGCGGACATGGGAATATGTATTTAATGCGATTTATTGCAAGTTTTCGCGTCCAAAATACGAGAAGACTACTTTTCTCAACCACTCGATTAAAACACTTTACGGTAGATGAATCTCAGCCATTGATTTCAAAACACGGATACTTGAGTACTTATGGGAAGTTGTGCAAAGAGGTTTCCCTCGCATAATATAACCCCAACTCATTCTCTGAAAACCTCTTTCCACTCTTTCTACTTATGAGTTTCTTAAAAGATCAAACCTTCTAAATCTTCAGAATTTATTTTCCAAATCGATTGATTCTAGTTTCACGATTATTCAAACCTACGAATCAATATCTGGTAATTTTCTTTTAAGTACTTCATAAAATCAGTCCTAGTGGTTATTAGGTTTACAAATCGTGCTGTTGTGTGTCTGTAATTCATATCTGCTATTAAATGCACTGATCTATATGCTTACATGCTTAATTCTTGATTAGATTGTTGGTTTGACTGAGTTTATTGAAATATTTCACTCAAACTTATATCAATTTGCATATAATACAGAAATGGCACATCTTGGTGCACGAAAGGGCCAAGGCAAAAAGATCTGCAATTTCGCATCAATGAAGAAGGATATCATTGATGAGAAATACGTAGTATTTTCGGTCACCTCAGATCCTGAATCATTAGAAATTCTTGAGTGCCTGCGAGGGTGTGGTCTTGAACAACACTGATATAAACATCAAAGCGTAGTCCACACTCATGAAGCCCTAGAATTTCTATAAAATCTACAGAAGAACGAGGATATTGATGCTGATATGATTTCTTCCATTGGAGGAATGGAAGTAACAGTCACAAACGATGATCTTCAGAGAACCTTTGGTCTCAGTCGAGGAAGCATTTATCCAGAAACCTTCACAACCGATGTAGGAGAGAAGGATTTTCTTGAAGTCGAGCTGTTGAGACCAGCAAATAAGGATCATACAGTGAATGTCAAAGCTCCTTATCTGAAGAGGAAATATCGCCTTCTCTTCGAGATTGTACAGAAGGTGATTATGTGCTCAACCTACAGTCTTGATGCTGTCACCTCCTATAAGATAAGTGTCATGACTGTAATCATCAAGAAAACACCTGATATGGATTGGTTGGGCATGTTCAAGACAAGACTGCGGAAAGAGACAGGGAAATTCGATTTGAACGAAATGAATGAAGTGTTCTTATCATCCAAGTGCTCTTTCATGCACAAAGTCTAGATCATTCTATCAGACAAGCTGCCAAACAATTATGAATGGAATGAGAATGGTACTAAGGTGTACCTAGCAAAGCACAAGGCCATCTTGGGCAAGAACGAGTCTCTGCCTGTTCAGTCTGATGATGATCCTACTCCCTATGTGCCCAAACAAAGGGGCGAAGGGAAGGGAAAAGAAAAGGCAACTGCATCTTCCATACAATCAGAAGCGCAGGAAACGGCCATCCCAGAGAAGAGGTTGAAGAGGAAGAAACTGGCCAAGAAACCAGCTGCTCAACAGAAACGTCAGAAGAGATTCACTTCTCCTCTGAAGACTGTTCCTAGTCCTGCTCAGCAAGTTCACAGAACGGAGGAGCTGATTCAGATTGAATCAGAAGAGGAGATTTAAGTCAACTCTGAGCACACTGCAAGTGGAGGTAGGGACGAGCAGATTCTCGAAGGAGAAGGAGAAAGGGAAGGAGAAGAAGAAGGAGAAGGAGAAGGAGAGAGAATTGCTGAAGGAACAGAAGTGGATCACTCTGAGGATGAATCACCATCTGATTCTCTGCCTCTCAGCACAATCTTCCGGAAAGAAAGATCACCTACACCCACTTCCAAATCACCATCACCCTCTCCTCAAAAATCATTATCACCACCACCCTCTCCCCACAAAACATTCTCACCCTCACCCTCACCCTCACCAGTCAGATCACACCCCTCACCAAAATCTCCCACTCCCCCAACCTTAGAACCTGAATCCCCTCAACCTTCAGTTGTTGAAATTGAACCCCCTCAACCTTCAGTTGTTGAAACTGAACCCCCTCAACCCGTGGCAAACAAACCTGAACCTCAACAACCTACAGCCAGTGAACCACACATATCCCCACCTCACCCCATATCTCTAGAAAAGATACTAGAACCTGAGAGATCTGACAAACGTATGTCCATCTCTCACAATCTTTTCAACACCAGAACCGTGCTTGCTTCACCTGAATCAGGAAGCCCTATTATAAATATTATGAAGCAACAAATAAAGGAGTATCTGCTGGACCTGTGCCCAGATTTAGTTCAACACCCTGGCATCCAGCACCAGATAGAAGAGATTGTGTTCTGGAGAGATATCAGATTGAAAAGCATCGAGGAGTTTATGATCCTCATGGAATCTCTGGGCTCTGACTTTTTTGTGGATTTGGAGATGAAATGTTTGGAGAGTGCTGGGATTGAGAGTGATGTTGAGTTGGCCTCTGATGATGATATCAGATTGTTAATTCATGATAGGTTTGGGATTGCTGAAGATAAGGAGGAGACTGAAGAACCTCCTTCTCATACAAATCTTGAGGGAGTTGCCGATGAACCAAGAGTGGGTGCTGCAGATGAGACCCAGCTTGGCAAGGCATCAACATCTGACCAGACTGCTATGCTAAGCTCCGATACCCAAGATCTTAGTTCTGCGAAAATCCAGGATGGGGTAAAGGCTGCTATTGAAGAAAAATTCACAGCTCTCACAGCAGATCTGATGAAGCGTTTCGAAGAAGAGCAAAAGAATCTGGTTGACAGAGAACGGAAGCTAACAGTTGAGAAGCTCACACACATGCATAATGTTATCCTCTCTGATGTGATGCAAATGATTAACCCTCTTGCTGATAAGCTCAATCTCCAGTCTGATAAACTCAAACTTCAGACGGACATGCTTAGTGAAACACAGATTCTACTGGAAAGTGTCTGGGCATCCCTGGAGAAGACTGACACTCACATGGATCTAGGTTGGAAGCATTTTGTGGCTTCTACAGAACGTGCCAGGAAGGAAATTGAATCTGCTCTTAAAAGATTCCTGGCCCCCGCACCTTCTGCAACCGCTCAGATCACTCCTCTTGTTGTTGAGGAACTCAGGGAGGAGATGACAACGCAGTTTAGTGCTCTGAATAACATGCTGTCCAAACTTTTTGATGCAACTAAAAAGGGGGAAGGACAAGAGAAAGAAGAAAAACAGATGCAGATGGTAACCATTGCGTCTTTACCAGAAGCCACTGTATCTTACTTGCCTGAAGCAACTTCATCTGTTGATCTTGTTACTCCACCTCATGTTGCAGTTCTAAAAGAGACTGTGGAGCAACATAGCAAGGAGCTTAAGGATCAAAGGAAGGAGATCACTAAGCAGAAGTTAGCCCTTTCAGATGTTACTGCCAGAATGGATAAGATTGAAGACTTCTCTTCTTCATGCAACAAAAGGATGTGTTGGTCCCTTCTAACGAGTCTCTCACACGTGTATGGGGAATACACGCGTGTTCGATTTTTTAAAACTTTTCTTTCATCGAGGTCGGATGGGTCAGTTATCCTGATGATTTTGCCTGAAGAAGCACGGATTTCCCCGAGTCAAAGTCTCATCGAGACAATGATCGACGACCGCTTTCGAAGCTTCATATTAGCCAACCGAGCTGAGTTTATCGGAGATCCCGAGGCGCTTGGATCGATAATTATCTTCTCAAACCCTCAAGAGAGTTAGTTCGGTTTGGTAACTATTTGTTCTAGCTACTCAAGTGTCTGCGGAATGGTTGGCCCTAAGTTTATACTCATTTTAGCTTTTGTTTGAAAATCTTCCCTTCAATAAAAAAAAAGGATTAAGGATGTGATCGGTTTGATGCAAGTTCGATGGATTGGTTCCAACCAATATCGAGAACTATGCTTTCAAAGTGAAAAAATGTAATGATAATAATGCAATATCTGAAAAGCAAAACAACACAAAGAATTATAGTGGTTCGGGAGACTCAAGCTCCTACGCCCACTCTCTCCGATCTTTAGAGAAATTCCTTAACCACTTCCTAAATCTTTCTGGCTAACTCACTGTAGCTTACTCACTTTTCTACCTTGAGTTTTCTGGCTGACTCACTGCAGCTTACTAACTCAAACACACACAAGTGTTCAGACTACCACAAGTAGCTTACTAACTTCTTCTCTAGAGTTTTCTGGCTAACTCACTGTAGCTTACTAACTCTTTACAACTCTAACTCACCAACAAATCACACACAAACTACCTTAACAAAGGGTTTGGGTTTTGGGTTGGTTTCCAACTAGGGTGAGATATCCTTTACAATAAGAACAAATGCAAAGGCTAGGATATCTCTTCTAAGCTTTGGATATATCTATCACTCTAGGCTTAGAATAGTGAGCTCTCTCCAATGTGAAACACTTGGGAAATTCTAGGGTTTTTCGAGTGCTTCAATTTGCAATAATACGAATGAGCTCTTGAGTTTCTTTGAAATTTCCCATGACCTTCCAATGTAAAGGGTCACTGGTATGTATAGGCAACCTTCACCAAGGTCACTCTTGAAAAACTATCCGTTGGAGGAGATAACTTTATGAGTTTCCTCTTCTGATGTTTGATGAATGGCTATATTTATGGTTTGAACACTCCCTTGCATGTTTTAGGAAATATGCAGTCATGTAGCCAATCACCAATTTTTGCAGTCTGAAACTTAGTACTACTGACATGATTCAGAGTCCTGTCGCTTTCAATGTCAGTAAAGTACAGTGTTGTCTTCCTCTGATTGGTTCTTGTCTTCAGTGAATGTAGACAAACAAAACGGCTCTTTTTGGTCAATATCTCTGAATGAGACAACCTTAAACAACACTTAGACTTAGTTCCTTTTGTCTGCATATGAATGTTTTGGGCAATATCTACTTTTATGAATATTTCTGTTTTTCTCAGTTTTTGTAGTCTTCAGATAGATATTATTCAAATGCCTCTAAACATTCAAAGTTATCTTTGAGTATTCATATCTTCTCGAAGTCTTCGATAACTTCTTGGGTCTTCATATCTTCGAGTCTTCTTCGGTGTCTTGATGACATCTTAGTCTTCAATGTCTTGATGACATACTTGAGTCTTGATGTCTTGATGACATCTTGAGTCTTGATGTCTTCTTGATGACATCTTGAGTCTTGATGTCTTGACAACTTCATCGAGTCTTCATTGTCTTCAGTGACATACTGAGTCTTCATTGTCTTCAACAAATTACTGATCTATATCTGCTGACTATACATGGTGCAGATAACTTCCTGGACAATCTATACTGAAACCTGACTCAGTCTATCAAGATTATCCTGAACATGTCATACTCAGGGTTTTTGGGATCTAATCAAAACTTCTTTATTAAATTCATCTCCCAACAGGATGGAATCTGATGATCAGGCCAAGAGCCTTGAACTTGCGAAGAACCTAGCAGAAGAAGGCGAACAAGATGAACCTGAGCAAACTCTGAAGAGAAAGAAAGGTAAGGGCAAGATGTTTAAATCTACTGCTGAAGTTTAGAGACGAGGTGTTGGGAAATCTGTATTTTAGTTTTGATGGAAGTTCCAAAATAGGTTGTAATAGGACCAGTCAGACCTGTTAGCTGATTGATGACTTAGAATCAGATTAAGATGACCAGCTGAAATGTATAGATAGCTGATGTAAAAGATAGGTCACACATTGAGGGGAAACTCAATTTATATAGGTCAGGTCGAAGTATCAGATGACCCAGATAAGGTCAGATGATCAGAAGGCTAAGAACAAATCAGAAGAAAAGAAATGTCAAGATCGGTGAAGACAGAAGACATCAAGACTCGGATGAACTCAAGACTCGGATAAACTCAAGACTTCGGATGAACTCAAGACTCAAATGAACTCAAGACTCAGATAAACTCAAGACTCGATGAACTCAAGACTCGGATAAACCTCAAGACTCGGATGAACTCAAGACTCAAAGATAACCAATACACTGAGGCTCAAAGTCACCTGAAGATCAGAAGACTACCAGAAGACCTGAAGACCTATATCAGGCGAGTCTGCATATTGTGCTAAGACAATCTGCATCAGAAGACTCTACAAGGTAGACAGATCAGTTATCTGATCAAATCACAAGACCAAGTCAACCAAAATGGTACACCGCATAAGACGAATATTCTACAAAAGGAATATCAATCGCCTAACGGACAAATCATGAAGTGCCGCCTCGTGAAGCCAAAGAGAAAGCGACACGTGCACAAAAAGAGCTGATAATGCGGGATTCGACGCTACGGACATAAACGGCGCTAATCATGCCTACGCCCACGTGGATATTCGAAGCATGTCACAATCATATCCTATAGCCTACCTAATATAGCCCGAAATTCAAATTGCTCTCCAACGGCTCTTTGATTTCGATGTCTATAAAATAGGATCGATCTTCAAAATTGAAGAACACTAAGAACAAACACGGAGACACCGCAAAAGAAGCAAAAACTACAGCAAAATCTCCGCTCGAAGAACACCATATTTGAAGATTATTCTTAGAGTGTTCATCCCATAGTTCTTAGCAAGAAATCCTATCCACTAGTATTTGGCTACATAAACACTAGGATAGATTTCCAGTTGGAACCACAACAAACCTTTACCCAAACTCAAAGTGAGGTTAAGTTAGTTACCGCAAGATTTCAAACTAGAGATTCTAGTTTCTGATTTCTGGTTCGGTTGAGTGTTAACTCAATAAACATCTGTTGGGTGTTGGACTAACACATAAAACTAAGTCCAGTTGGTTAAGTTGGTTAAGTTGGTGCCCCTGTGTTAAGGGAAGAGTGGAGGTAAGACGGGTTTCGTCTGAACCACTATAAAATCTTGTGTGCATTTACTTGTTATTTATTGCTTTACACTATTTACACGACTGAGTTTAAAACTGCATACATATTCTAAGTTAAGTTCATCACTGCATTTAAGCAATCGATCCGATCAAAGTTGACACCTTAGTCGTAGGGAAAAACCCGACTTAAGAATCAATTGATAAACCGTTTTTCACACGGGTATTTACAAGCTTCCGCACTCTCGGTTAAACTGACAGATATCAAACTGATCTGCCCCCAGGCACTCAGTAAGATTGAACATCAGTCCAAACTGTCT
Organism: Stenogyne calaminthoides; assembly: GCA_037126765.1. Lineage (NCBI taxonomy): Eukaryota > Viridiplantae > Streptophyta > Magnoliopsida > Lamiales > Lamiaceae > Stenogyne > Stenogyne calaminthoides. The sequence continues at coordinate 26,192,338 of JBBCBC010000006.1, forward strand.
CACTAGCAATCTGATAAGGAAATCTGCAATCACACCTAATCCGCACGAAGAGTTTTCAGAAGTCTATTCACCCCTCCCCTCTAGACTTCTGCCCTCACAAAACCCGTTCGGGACTGCAGATAATGAAATGCAGTACATACTTCAGAAGATAATGAGATGTTGTCTTAGAATCAGTGAGATGGAATATTTCATTCAGATAGGTGTGTGCGTTATAGAATACATGAAAAACGTACCTATCATCTGATTCCAAGTTGTCTTCCTCAGGTGTACTTGAACATTTGTAGCTCTTTGGGGATGCCAAACATCTTGTACATCCTTTGCATTAGCTTGTCCAGATCTTCTCTTCTATGGATCCCTCCTTTGTCACTAATACCAGAAGCTCCGCCCTTTGAACTACTCCTTCCACCTTTGCGTCCAGACAAAAAGCTAGATGTTGTAAAGTTCAAAAGTCAAGGGAAAAAGTTCTGCAACTTTGCATCGATGAAGAAAGACATCATTGATGAGAAGTATGTAGTATTCACCATCACCTCAAATCCTGAATTGCTGGAAATTCTGGAGTGCTTGCGAGCGTGTGGGCTAGAACGATATTGCTCTACACATCAGAACATCGTCCACACCCATGAAGCCCTGGAGTTTCTATACAATCTACAGAGGGATGAAGACATTGATGCTGACCTGATTTCTTCCGTTGGTGGACTGGAAGTGCGAGTGTCGAATGACGATCTCCAGAGGATATTCGGCCTAACTCGAGGAAGCATCAATCCAGAGACCTACACGACTGATGTAGGAGAAAAGGAATTTCTTGAAGCCGAGTTGTTGAGACCAGCAAACAAGGAGAACAAGACGAACGTCAAAGCCTCCCATCTGAAGAGGAAATATCGCCTTCTCCTTGAGATCGTTCAAAAGGTGATCATGTGCTCAAATTACAGTCTTGATACTGTCACTTCCTATAAGATCAGTGTCATGGCTGCAATCATAAAGAAGGCTTCAGATATAGATTGGTTGGGTATGGTCAAGGCACGATCGAGGAAAGACTCCGAAGTTCGAATCGACCCGAGAGCAATGTAGTGTGCTTATCTTCCAAGTGCTCCTTCATACACAAAAATCTCAATCATTCTCACGGATAAGCCGCCACGTAATCCATGAATGGAATGAGAATGGAGCAAAGATATATCAAGCAAAGCACAAGGTCATATTGGGCAAGGATGAGTCCCTACATAGACAATCTGATGAAGATCCAACTCCTTATGTACCCAAACCCAAGGGAGAAAAGAAGGGAAAAGATAAGGCAACTGCATCTTCTGAAGTGCAGGAAAAGGCCATTCCAGAAAAGAGGATGAAGAGGAAGGATCTGGCCAAGAAACCAGATGCTCAAAGGAACGCTGTCGAGAGTCACATCTCCTCTGAAGATCGCTCAAGTTCTCGCCTTGCCAAGTTAAGTTAGCGAACGGCGGATCTGGCGCAAGTGGAATCGGAGAGAGAGATAGCAGTCCGCTCGAGCCCACCGCCAGAGAAGTAAGGGAAGAGCAGATGATCGCAGCAGAATGAGAGAAATCTGTCAGAAGGACAGAAGTGGAGCAATCTGAGGAAGAATCACCATCTGATTCTCTGCCTCTCACCACGATCTTCCAAGAGAGCAAGATCGTCAACGCCCACTTCCAAATCACCATCACCCTCTCCTCACAAAACCTTCTCACCCTCACCCTCACCTATCAGATCACCCAGATCTCCCACTCCCCCAATCAATGAACCTATTCAGGAAACTGAACACCCTCAAAACGCTGAAAACGAACCACAAATATCCCAATCTCCAAACAAGTCACAAGCACCTGAGATCTGACAAACGAGTGTCCATCTCTCATAATCCCTTCAATACCAGAACCGTGCTTGCTTCACCTGTTTCAGAAAGCCCCATCATAAGGATAATGAAGCAACAAATCAAGGAGTGTCTGCTGGAGTTGTGCCCTGAATTTGATCAACATCCTGGCATCCAGCAACAAATAGAAGATATTGTGTTCTGGAGGGATATCAGACTGAAAAGCATTGAAGAATTTCTGATTCTCATGACAACTCTGGGATCAGATTTCTTTGTAGACTTGGAGATGAAGTGCTTGAACACTGCTGGGATTGAAAGTGCTGTTGAATTGGCATCTGACGATGATATCAGATGGTTGATTCATGAAAGGTTCGGAATTGCTGATAACAGGGAGGAAAATGTTCAACCTCCTACAGATCATGAGGGAGCTGCCGATGAACCAAGAATGGGTGATGCAGATGAAACCCGACTTGGCAAGGCTTCAACATCTGACCAGACTACTACGATGAGCTCTGATACCCTAGATCTTTGTACTGAGAAGATTCGGGATGAGATCAAGACTGCTATTGAAGACAAATTCGCAGCGCTCACAGTAGATCTGATGAAGCGATTTGAAGAAGAGCAAGCAAAACTAGCTGACAGAGAAAGAAGTCACACAGTTGGGATGCATAATGCCATCCTTTCTGAAGTAATGCAACTAGTGAATCCTCTTGCCGAGAAGCTGAATCTCCAGTCTGACAAACTCAAAGTTCTGACAGATATGCTCAATCAGACACAGGTACTATTGGAAAATGTCTGGGCATCATTGGAGAAAACTGACAACCACATGGATATGGGTTGGAAACACTTTGTAGCTTCTACAGAACGAGCAAGACAGGATATCGAAGTTGCTCTCAGACGCTTCTTGAAACCTGCACCTTCTGCCACCGTTCAGATCACTCCTCTTGTTGTCGAGGAACTCAGAGAGGAGATCACACAGCAATTCAATGCTCTGAACGGCAGGATGTCCAACCTCTTTGATGAAACCAAAAAGGGGGAAGGACAAGAGAATAAAGAGAAGAAAGAAAAACAGACACAGTTGGTAACAATTGCATCTCTACCAGAAACCACTGTATCTGACTTGACAGCCACTCCATTTATTGATCTCGTTGCTGAAGTAAAAGAAACTATGGAGCAACATAGCAAAGAGATCACTGTGCAGAAAATTGCTCTTTCAGAGGTTATTGCCAGAGTCGACAAGATTGAAGACTTTTCTTCGTTCGTACAGAAAAGAATGGAAACTGATGATCAGGCCAAGAGCCTTGAACTCGCTAAGAAATTAGCTGAAGAAGACGAACAAGAAGAATCTGAGTAGACTCTGAGGAGAAAGAAAGGCAAAGGCAAGATGGTGAAAGCATTTGCGGAAGATCAGAGACAAGGCCAACTATTCTCTACCAAAAGCCAGATGACTCCTGAACAAGTTCAAGAGCAAACAAGACAGAGAATTAGAGAGGCCGCCATCAAGAAGCAGAAGTTAGCAGAGGCTAAGGGACTGAACATTGCTTACATCCGAAGGAAGAGGAAGAACGAAGCTGCAGCAGAGGAGATAGCTTGGGAGAAGAATGCCCTTCCAGCACCTGTTAAAGACATCCTCTGTGCACGGCTAGTTCTGCTTCCAGAATGGGATCAGATCAGAAGAGAATGGTTATGTGACGTATACATCCTGGAGAAGATTCCGATTCATCAAGATCAGACAGAAAATGATGATGAATTTCGAAACTGGTTAGAAACGATATATCCAGACTTCTACCAGACGGTGATGAAAGAAGGGAAAATCATGTCACTAATACCAGAAGCTCCACCCTTTGAACTACTCCTTCCACCTTTGCGTCCAGACAAAAAGCTAGATGTTGTAAAGTTCAAAAGTCAAGGGAAAAAGTTCTGCAACTTTGCATCGATGAAGAAAGACATCATTGATGAGAAGTATGTAGTATTCACCATCACCTCAAATCCTGAATTGCTGGAAATTCTGGAGTGCTTGCGAGCGTGTGGGCTAGAACGATATTGCTCTACACATCAGAACATCGTCCACACCCATGAAGCCCTGGAGTTTCTATACAATCTACAGAGGGATGAAGACATTGATGCTGACCTGATTTCTTCCGTTGGTGGACTGGAAGTGCGAGTGTCGAATGACGATCTCCAGAGGATATTCGGCCTAACTCGAGGAAGCATCAATCCAGAGACCTACACGACTGATGTAGGAGAAAAGGAATTTCTTGAAGCCGAGTTGTTGAGACCAGCAAACAAGGAGAACAAGACGAACGTCAAAGCCTCCCATCTGAAGAGGAAATATCGCCTTCTCCTTGAGATCGTTCAAAAGGTGATCATGTGCTCAAATTACAGTCTTGATACTGTCACTTCCTATAAGATCAGTGTCATGGCTGCAATCATAAAGAAGGCTTCAGATATAGATTGGTTGGGTATGGTCAAGGCACGACTGAGGAAAGACTCCGGGAAGTTCGAACTGACCCAGAGCAATGTAGTGTGCTTATCTTCCAAGTGCTCCTTCATACACAAAATCTCAATCATTCTGTCAGATAAGCTGCCACAGAACTATGAATGGAATGAGAATGGAGCAAAGATATATCAAGCAAAGCACAAGGTCATATTGGGCAAGGATGAGTCCCTACATAGACAATCTGATGAAGATCCAACTCCTTATGTACCCAAACCCAAGGGAGAAAAGAAGGGAAAAGATAAGGCAACTGCATCTTCTGAAGTGCAGGAAAAGGCCATTCCAGAAAAGAGGATGAAGAGGAAGGATCTGGCCAAGAAACCAGATGCTCAGCGGAAACGTCAGAAGAGAGTCACATCTCCTCTGAAGACTGCTCCAAGTTCTGCCCAGCAAGTTAGCAGAACGAAGGATCTGATGCAAGTGGAATCAGAAGAGGAGATAGCAGTCCGCTCTGAGCCCACTGCCAGAGAAGTAAGGGAAGAGCAGATGATCGCAGCAGAATGAGAGAAATCTGTCAGAAGGACAGAAGTGGAGCAATCTGAGGAAGAATCACCATCTGATTCTCTGCCTCTCACCACGATCTTCCAGAGAGCAAGATCGTCAACGCCCACTTCCAAATCACCATCACCCTCTCCTCACAAAACCTTCTCACCCTCACCCTCACCTATCAGATCACCCAGATCTCCCACTCCCCCAATCAATGAACCTATTCAGGAAACTGAACACCCTCAAAACGCTGAAAACGAACCACAAATATCCCAATCTCCAAACAAGTCACAAGCACCTGAGATCTGACAAACGAGTGTCCATCTCTCATAATCCCTTCAATACCAGAACCGTGCTTGCTTCACCTGTTTCAGAAAGCCCCATCATAAGGATAATGAAGCAACAAATCAAGGAGTGTCTGCTGGAGTTGTGCCCTGAATTTGATCAACATCCTGGCATCCAGCAACAAATAGAAGATATTGTGTTCTGGAGGGATATCAGACTGAAAAGCATTGAAGAATTTCTGATTCTCATGACAACTCTGGGATCAGATTTCTTTGTAGACTTGGAGATGAAGTGCTTGAACACTGCTGGGATTGAAAGTGCTGTTGAATTGGCATCTGACGATGATATCAGATGGTTGATTCATGAAAGGTTCGGAATTGCTGATAACAGGGAGGAAAATGTTCAACCTCCTACAGATCATGAGGGAGCTGCCGATGAACCAAGAATGGGTGATGCAGATGAAACCCGACTTGGCAAGGCTTCAACATCTGACCAGACTACTACGATGAGCTCTGATACCCTAGATCTTTGTACTGAGAAGATTCGGGATGAGATCAAGACTGCTATTGAAGACAAATTCGCAGCGCTCACAGTAGATCTGATGAAGCGATTTGAAGAAGAGCAAGCAAAACTAGCTGACAGAGAAAGAAGTCACACAGTTGGGATGCATAATGCCATCCTTTCTGAAGTAATGCAACTAGTGAATCCTCTTGCCGAGAAGTCAATCTCGGGGCCCCGACAAACTCAAAGTTCTCGACAGATATGCTCAATCGCATGTACAGTACTATTGGAAAATGTCCGGCATCATTGAGAAAAAATCGACAACCACATGGATATGGGTTGGAAACACTTTGTAGCTTCTCTGAACGAGCAAGACAGATATCGAAGTTGCTCTCGGGACGCTTCTTGAAACTCAAGACATTCGCCACCGCTCGGATCACTCCTCTTGTTGTCGAGGAACCCGGAGAGGAGATCACACAAATAAATTCAATGCTCTGAACGGCAGGATGTCCAACCTCTTTGATGAAACCAAAAAGGGGGAAGGACAAGAGAATAAAGAGAAGAAAGAAAAACACACACAGTTGGTAACAATTGCATCTCTACCAAAACCATCAGATCTCGACTTGGACAAAATTAACTCCATTTATTGATCTCAATTCTTTGAAGTAAAAGAAACTATGGAGCAACATAGCAAAGAGATCACTGTGCAGAAAATTGCTCTTTCAGAGGTTATTGCCAGAGTCGACAAGATTGAAGACTTTTCTTCGTTCGTACAAAAAAGAATGGAAACTGATGATCAGGCCAAGAGCCTTGAACTCGCTAAGAAATTAGCTGAAGAAGACGAACAAGAAGAATCTGAGTAGACTCTGAGGAGAAAGAAAGGCAAAGGCAAGATGGTGAAAGCATTTGCGGAAGATCAGAGACAAGGCCAACTATTCTCTACCAAAGCCAGATGACTCCTGAACAAGTTCAAGAGCAAACAAGACAGAGAATTGTAGAGAGGCCGCCATCAAGAAGCGTAGGTTAGCAGAGGCTAAGGGATCTAACATTGCTTACATCCGAAGGAAGAGGAAGAACGGTTGCAAAGCAGAGGAGATAGCTTGGGAGAAGAATGCCCTTCCAAAGACTGTTAAAGACATCCTCTCAGGCACCGACGCTAGTTCTGCTTCCAGAATGGGATCAGATCAGAAGAGAATGGTTATGTGACGTATACATCCTGGAGAAGATTCCGATTCATCAAGATCAGACAGAAAATGATGATGAATTTCGAAACTGGTTAGAAACGATATATCCAGACTTCTACCAGACGGTGATGAAAGAAGGGAAAATCATGTCACTAATACCAGAAGCTCCACCCTTTGAACTACTCCTTCCACCTTTGCGTCCAGACAAAAAGCTAGATGTTGTAAAGTTCAAAAATGCCTACTATGGATTTGCTGAAAAAGGAGGGATCCATAGAAGAGAAGATCTGGACAAGCTAATGCAAAGGATGTACAAGATGTTTGGCATCCCCAAAGAGCTACAAATGTTCAAGTACACCTGAGGAAGACAACTTGGAATCAGATGATAGGTACATTTTTCATGTATTCTATAACGCACACACTTATCTGAATGAAATATTCCATCTATCTGATTCTAAGACAACATCTCATTGTCTTCTGAAGTATGTACTGCATTTCTATTCGTGGTATCTGTTTTTCTGATTAAGTGTATTGGTTCCATCAAAAAGGGGGAAATTGTTGGGAAATCTGTATTTTAGTTTTGATGGAAGTTCCAAAAAAGGTTGTAATAGGACCAAATCGGACTGTTATTGATCGATGACTTAAAATCAGATTAAGATGACCAACTTAAATGTATAGATAGCTGATGTAAAAGATATGTCACATATTGAGGGGGAACTCAATATGTATAGGTCAGGTCGAAGTATCAGATGACCCAGATAAGGTCGATGATCGGAAAGGCTAAGAACAAATCGGAAGAAAAGAAGTCGAAGATCGGTGAAGACGAAGACATCAAGACTCGGATGAACTCAAGACTCGGATAAACTGAAGACTCAGATGAACCTGAAGACTCAGATGAACCTGAAGACTCAGATAAACCTGAAGACTCAGATGAACCTGAAGACTCAATAATATTGTGCTAAGACAATCTGCATCAGAAGACTTTACAAGGTAGATCGATCGCTTATCCGATTAATCACCAAGACCAAGGCCAACCAAAATGGTACACCAGACAAGACGAATATTCTACAAAGGGAATATCAATCGTCTAACGGACAAATACTGAAGTGCCGCCTCGCGAAGCCAAAGAGAAAGCGACATGTGCATAAAAAGAGCTGATAATGCGAGATTCGACGCTGCGGACATAAACGGCGCTAATCATGCCTACGGCCACGCCGATATTTGGAGCACGTCACAATCATATCCTACAGCCTACCTAATATAGCCAAAAATTCAAATTGCTCTCCAACAGCTCTTTGATTTCGAGGTCTATAAAATAGGATCGATCTTCAAAATTGAAGAACACTAAGAACAAACACGGAGACACCGCAAAAGAAGCAAAAACTACAGCAAAATCTCCGCTCGTAGAACACCATATTTGAAGATTATTCTTAGAGTGTTCATCCCATAGTTCTTAGCAAGAAATCCTATCCACTAGCATTTGTCTACATAAACACTAGGATAGATTTCCAGTTGGAACCACAACAAACCTTTACCCAAACTCAAAGTTAGGTTAAGTTTGTTACCGCAAGATTTCTGACTAGGGATTCTAGTTTCTGATTTCTGGTTCGGTTGAGTGTGAACTCAATAAACATCTGTTGGGTGTTGGACTAACACATAAAACTAAGTCCAGTTGGTTAAGTTGGTGCCCCTGTGTTAAGGGAAGAGTGGACATAAGACGGGTTTCGTCTGAACCACTATAAAATCTTGTGTGCATTTACTTGCTATTTATTGCTCTACACTATTCACACAACTGAGTTTAAAACTGCATACATATTCTAAGTTAAGCTCAGTCTGCACCAAGCAACTGATCTGATCAGGTTGACACCTTAGTCAACCGGTTAAAAACTGACTTAAGAATCTGAATTGATAAACTGGTTTTTCACACGGGTATTTACAAGCTTCCGCACTCTCGGTTAAACTGACAGATATCAAACTGATCTGCCCCCAGGCACTCAGTAAGATTGAACATCAGTCCAAACTGTCTCACTAACACTCTGATCAGGAAATCTGCAATGACACCTTATCCGCACGAAAAGTTTTCAGAAGTCTATTCACCCCTCCCCTCTAGACTTCTGCCCTCACAAAACCCGTTCGGGACCTACACAAGGGCAAATATCCTCTACCAAAAGCCAGATGTCTCCTAAACAAATTCAAGAGCAAACCAGACAGAGAATAAAAGAGGCTGCCATTAAGAAGCAGAAGTTAGCAGAAGCTAAAGGTCTAAACACCGCATACATTCGGAGGAAGAGAAAGAAAGAAGATGTTGCAGAGGATATTGCTTGGGAAGAGAAAGCCTTTCCGGCACCTGTTAAAGACATCCTCTGTGCCCGGATAGATCTGCTTCCAGAATGGGATCAGATCAGAGCAGAATGGTTATGTGACGTGTACATCTTGGAGAGAATTCCGATTCATCAAGACCAGGATACAAATGATGATGAATTTTGGAACTGGTTAGAAACGAAGTACCCAGACTTCTACCAGATTGTGATGAAGGAATGGAAGATTATGACATTGATACCTGAAGCTCCTCCCTTCGAACAACTTCTCCTACCTCTGCGTCCAGATAACAAGCTTGATACTCTCAAATTCAAGAATGCTTACTATGGATTTACCGAGAAAGGAGGGATCAACAGAAGAGAAGATCTGGACAAGCTGATACAAAGAATGTACAAGTTGTTTGGTATTCCCAAAGAACTTCAAAAGTTCAGGCACATGTGAAGAAGACACTTGGAATCAGATGATAGGTACTTTTTATGTAATCTGTAATGCTCATACCTATCTGAATAAAATATTCTATCTTTTTGATTCTAAGACAACATCTCATTGTCTTCTGAAATGTACACCGTTTTACATTATCTGCATTTCTATTTATGTTATCTGTTTTTCTGATTAAGCGTTTTGGTTCCATCAAAAAGACGGAAATTCTTGGAAAATTTGTATTAAGTTTTGATGAAAGTTCCAAAACAGGTTGTAATAGGACCAATCAGATCTGTTAGCTGACTGATGATTTAGAATCAGATTAAGATGACCAGCTGAAATGTATAGATAGCTGATGTAAAATATAGGTCACATATTGAGGGAAAACTCAATATGTATAGGTCAGGTCAAATTATCAGATGACCAGATAAGGTCAGATGATCAGAAGACTAAACAAGTCAGAAGACAAGAAGAGGTCAGATGATCAGAAGACTAAACAAGTCAGAAGACAAGAAGAAGTCAGATGATCAGGTGAAGACATGAAGCTCAAGTTCAGAAGACCTGAAGATCAGATGACTCAAGAAGACCAGAAGACCTACATCACCCGAGTCTGCAAGTTGTGCTAAGATAACCTGCATCAGAAGACTCTATCAGGTAGACTGATCAGTTATTTGATCAGGTCAGCTCACTCCTGGTGTTAACTAAATGTTACACCAGATCATACGTACCTTCAGGACAAGAAGAATGTCAAACTTTAGTTGGTGGAACAAACGCTGAAGTGCTGTACTTGTTAACCAATGAGAGCGCGACACGTACGTAAAAAAGTTGACACTGCGGGATTTGGCGCTGCAAAGTCAAAACGGCTACAAAAAGATACTATTCACGCTTTCGGTCATGCCGTCCCTGAGCACGTCAAATCAATCCTGCAAATCTACCAAATATAGCCGAAAATTCAAATTGCTCTCCAACGGCTCTTTGATTTTATGGTCTATAAATATGGGATTACTCTTCATAGTGAGAGACGACGGAAATAATCAAGAAGCTCATACTATAGCAAGATTTCCGCACAAAGAACACAACCTTGAAGATTATTTCTAAGTGTTCAGCTCATTGTTCTTAGCATAGAAATCTCATCCTCTAGCTTTAGGCAATACAAATACTAGGATAGATTTCCAGTTGGAAGAACGACAAACCTTTACCAAAACCCAAAGTTAGGTTAAGTTTGTTTTGCAAGATTTCAGACTGGGGTTTCTAGTGCTGATTTCTGGGATCGTTGAGTGAGAACTCTATAAATATCTGTTGGTGTAATGTGTTGGACTAACACAATAACTAAGTCCAAGTTGGTTAAGTTGGTGCCCCTTGTGATAGGGAAGAGTGGACGTAGGACTGGTTGTCCGAACCACTATAAATCTTGTGTGCATTTACTTGTTTGATTAATTGCTTTACACTATTGCACACAACTTTGCTTAAATTTGCATACATATTCTCAGTTAGGATCAGCGTGCACCAAGCTACTGATCTGATCAGATTGACTCCATAGTCAGCTGATTGAAAACAGCTTCGGAATCTGATTTGTTATAAACTGGTTTTTCACACGGGTATAAACTAGCTTCCGCACATTCAGTTAAACTAATAGACACCGAACTGATCTGCCCTCAGGCGATCAGTAAGTTGGATATTAGTCCAAACTGATTCATTCGCACTCTGATCAGGCAACCTGCCATCACACCTGATCTACACGCAAAAGGTTTCAGAAGTCTATTCACCCCTCCCCTCTAGACTTTTGCACTCACGAAACTCGTTCGGGACCTACAACGTTCAACGAATAACTAGTTATACTCAACACAGCCTATTCCCCGGCAACGGTGCCAAAAACTTGATACTTATTTTGCAACACACTAACCTCTCAAGTATAAGAGGGTCGTTGAAGTGCCCGATTTAATATCAATCCACGGGACTAGGTGTGGAATATAGCCCAATTGCTATGTGTCGGCGCGGGATTATAGTGTAACATGTTTGGTTTTTTTTCGATTTAAAACTAAATTATCAACAAAGCAAAGATTAACAACTAGAAAATTCAACAATTAACAAGAAAGCAATTAAGCAACAAACGATTTTGTTTCCAAGTGTGAGATGAGGTGTTCGAGTGTTTTTCCATGTGAGACGATTATCAAAAGATTAATTATGGTATTTATCTCTATTTCTGGTTATTCCATAAGAGCGATCACTACACAATATACCATTCCCGTACTTGGTAAGCCTAGGGTCCTATATCATTTGAAATCCTAGGCTATGGTCCTCTAATTAACTAACTACTTCATCCCCGTGTTTTCCCACTTGTATACTAAGTTCAATTCTCCTATGTGCTCTTCACTTTCCACTCTAGGTATTAACTAAAGTAGTCAATGTAAATTAGAGGGGTTCTTATGTTTCTATCCAACTCTCGTTGCAATAGAGCATAATTAACTCAAATCCGGTGAATTAAACCAATACCAATATGCCTAATCCCGTCTACCCAACTCTCATTGTGATAAACTAGCATAAACACACAAGCTCATAGCAAAACCCAACCAAATTGAACAAGCAAAATCCCCTAATCTAAAAGATCACCATCAATAGTGATAAACAACCATAATCAAAGCAATTAACCAATCATCATCACAATTTCAAACACCCAAACACTAAGAGCCTTAGCCCATGGTGCACAAGGCAAAACTCATGGCTAAACAATAAGAATTCAAAGAACCCATGCTAAAAATAATAATAAATTGCAATAAAAAGTAAGAAGCACCTCTTGGATGAAATTGTAGCTCAAAAGCATAACAAAGCCCACAAATCCTTCTTGAATCTTGTTTTAGCACTTGAAATCCAAAGAAATCTACACTAGAAAGCAATAAAATCTAACTATTGGAGTGTTGGTGTGTGTGGAGGAGATGAAATTCTAAAACCCTATCTAAAACCCTTCTCTTCTATTTCCTCCTGCTCCCAAAAAAAATGCTACTGGTCCTTTTTTTCACTGGCCTTTTTTTTTCATTTGCTATTGGTGTTTCCTTTTTATAAAATCGCTCAAATGTTTGGCCAATGGAAACAACGCTTTCTCTAAGCATAGCACGCCTTTTATAAAGTGGGGTCCACCTTGTTTCATATGTATTTGATTTTGCGCCTCACCAATTAGAAACGGGACATGCCTGCTTCTTTAATTTCTATCCATGGTCAACTATGGTGGCTGATTGAATTTCCAAAATGGACTTGCTGCTAATGAGTTGAAAATGGGCCGCAAGGTCTAAGGTGTTGGGCTTCCAGTTTAGGCTTTTAATTGCTGGATTGAGCAGTGAGCTTTTGGGCCTGAAATTTCATTTTCGCAAATGGGCCGAGTAGTTATTTTTTCAGCTGCGCGTCATTTTTGTTTCACTCATAACTCGAGCTCCCGACCTTCGATTGAGTTGATTTTTTTGCGATCGTCTTTTCAAGGAGCTTCATGTTGTCCAATCCTCTTCTCAAATCTCCTTCTAGATCACAGCAGTTTTTAATTCAATTCCAGCCCATTTTCACTCGTTTCCTACACAAGAAACCAAACACGCCCTTTCTCCACATTTAGGCACACTTAAGTGAAATTAGTTCAATAAAAGCATGAAATTAGGTCAAGAGTGAGCAAGAATAGCACAAAATTTCAAGTAAAATCACCACTAATCATCAAACTCGGAAGTGAGCATAGGGTTATCGGCCTCCATGACACAACTACGAATTGCAGATGTAACCGTATCTATATCATTTAAACTTTCATTGGAAGTGAACAAGTCCGAGTAATACCTGGTCACTACCTCATTCAAATCGGATTGAGCTGTGACCCATTCATTGTTGTCATTAAAAAGACCATGCAGCCTATTTGCTTTCTTCCGGGCCTACGCTGTTTGATGGAAAAACCGAGTATTCAGGTCGCCACCCTTAAGCCAGTATACTTTGGCCCATTGCCGCCAGTGTTTTTCTTCCTGAATAAGAAGATGGGAAAGGTCTTGACGAGCTTTCCTCAACCTAGCGAGCACATCAACACTATTTTGTCCCTGAAACCGTCCGATTTCCTTTTCCAAATCGAGTCGATTCTGTAAACTGGCCTTTGCTATGTGCCTACCCCAATCATCCAATACCCCTCTTGTAGCGTGCAATCTATTCAACAACGTAAAATCCTTAAAACCAGACCAGCTCCGATCCACTACCCGCCCTATATCCGACTCATCAAGCAATTTGTTTTCAAATTTAAAGCTTCGTCTCCTCTTTCGTATTATGTTCGGTTCGGTTTCCAAAAGAATAGGAGTATGATCTGAAATTGGGGCCACCAAATTTTAGAGTTTGGCATTCGAAAAGCGATCATGCAACCTCGAATTCCCAAGTGCCCGATCCAAACGTTCCTCCACCAGACTATTTGTTTCCCTACCATTTCTCCACGTAAATTGATGGCCCGTAAGAGGGACATCAAACAAGTTACAATCAAGAACCGCCTCTCTAAACCCCCTTAACAACTAGTTTGGATATGGAGCCCCACCTAACTTGTCCTCGACTGAAAGTAAGTCTTTGAAGTCACCCATACAAATCCAAGGAATTGTGTTAACACCAGCAAGTTGTCGTAGGAGATTCCATGATAACCTTCTACTATTCCTCTCCGGAAACCCGTAATAACCTGTGAACCGCCACGCTCCATTTGAATCATTAATCATAAGATCGATGTGATTATGAGAATAGCTAACTATGTCACAAAAAGAAGATGATTTCCATAACACATAAAGACCACCACTCCTACCAATGCAATCTACAGAAAAACCACAATCGTAATGCAAACGGACCCCTTTCCTCTTCTGCTACCTCTCATTTAGTTTTTCTTATGAAATTAAATTACGAGTGAAGAGTAATAATACATTTATTGGCAGTGAAGAGTAATAATACATTTATTAGGAGTAAAGAGAATCACTAAAACATTCAAACACCTTTCTGAAACAAATATAGAAAATGACATGTGCTAAAGATTATATACGAAAAGGAAAATATATTTGGAGTTGGTATCCTGTGCACCAAATGCATCGTGCATTCCATAGTGTATTTTAAAAAAGTGCAATTTGTTACACTGAAACACGCAATTATATTTTACGAACACAGGTTGCACGTTTCAGTGTAACAAATCGCAAGTTTCAAAATTGAAAATTTCTAAAATACACTATGGAGTGCACGATATATTTGGTGTGTGAAGTCATCTGGAAAGTATGGCTTTAGTTAAACCAACTGATATTGTTTGGTTTGGGAACTAATAATGTATGTTGAAAGAACTAATATTGTGGGGTTTTCAGTAAGAGATTGAAGGCTTGTTCAGTTGGAAGCTCTTGCTACTTGTCTTAGTCCATTGTTGAGTCACTAGAAGAGGATTAAGTCATCCGGATTCGTGCGCGCCACTCACATGCTACACACATGCATGACACGCATTGATTCTAACTGAATTACGTTCGTAACCGCTTCGAGACTTAAGATTGGACGTTCAGATGTTTAAGTAGTCAGTTGTATTCCATTTCCCCTAAGTTTGCAGTTAGTTTCATCATTCATATCATCATATTGGGAATTAGGGTTCATACTTTGACAGTTGGGGGCTCGAGTGATTCAATAGTGAGGTCTGAGCTTTGTAATCTGTAATTGGCTTCATTGTGATAGTATTGAGAGTGTCCTGATCCCGTGGATGTAGGGAATTTACGCTGAACCACGTAAATTGATGTTGTTCTTTAATTTCTTACTTGATTCGTTCGATTGTGAGTTGAGTGCGAGTTTTGATTGTGTGTTATTCGATACGTCTTGTTTGATCTAACAAGTGGCGCCGTCTGTGGGAAGAGGATCGTGGATATGATAAAAATGAAGCTTGATGTTGAGAAATTCACAGGGAAGAATGACTTCGGGCTATGGAAGATTAAGATGAAATCCCTGCTCGTTCACAATGGCTTGGCAAATGCTTTGAAACTAGTTAATCAGTGGCCCTCTAGTTCATCTGAAACAGATCAAGCGAAGAAGACTGAGATCCTTGAGAAGGCTCACAGTGCGATCATCTTGTTCTTGGGAGACAAACCATTGAGGGAAGTTTCAAAGGAGAAATCTGCCATGGAAGTATGGAAGAAGTTGGAAGACTTGTATCAAACAAAGTCGGTTTCCAACAAGCTGTACATGAAACATAAATTACTCGCATTCAAGATGTCAGAAGAGAAGAATCTAATTGAGCAACTTGATGAATTCAACAGATTTGTTGATGATCTTGAGAGCCTTGAAGTAAAGCTTGAGGATGATGATAATGTTGGAATTTAGATGCACGTAAACACGTAATACATGCGCAGCAAAAATAAACAGTTCACCAACAACGAACACGTAATTGCATAATTGAATACGTATAAACATAAAGAGAAACCTTACAGTAAACCGTATGCATATTTATCTACTATGGTATCCACGTAATCCCCGTTCACGGATTTGCACAGATTTGCCAGCTTTGAATCCCGAGATGAATTTGCTAGGAAAATTATAACTCTAGATCTTATGGAGAGGATAATGAATTAACTTTGTTTGTGAATTCCCAAGAGCTCATATATATAGGGAGAGACCCAGCTTAAATCTTAAGCTAACCTGATTAGGAAATAAAATCCCTAATCTTATAAAATAAATCTCTTAGATTTATTTCCCATACATAAAATCTCTACGGATTTAATTCCCACGTATATCAAATCTCTACGGATTTGATTCCATGTATATTAAATCCTTTAATAATATTCCATATATTATTATTGGGAACCCTATTTAATTAAATCTAATTTAATTAAACATTAATAATAATTAATTCCAAAATAATATATTATTAATTAATTCTCCATAAATTAAATATTAAATCCAATTTAACATTTAATCAACCAACTATAATCCGTAAAAGGGAACTACTTGTTGTGTGACCCATAGGCCCTCATATATCGAGCGATTAGTCACACTAACGGTCTTAATTGAGCCTAGACAATAAATTAGACATTCTCAATATATGAGGTACGTTGCAAGAAACGTTCAATTACCTGTAACTGAAACATGGGCTATTACGATTTCCTCCTTTCATTCACGAATACTCGATTAAGTCTTGAACATAATGAAGTGTCTATTCAAATAACTTAATCATATTATCTCTAATCACTAATTGATCATGTATGTCACACTTAGCCACAAAGTCTAAGTTGACGTGCATCGGCCTATGACTTTGATCCAATTATGATGAGAAGATGAGTATTCTCTCTAAATCCACATTGAGGAATGAATCCTATTCTTGGCTCAACTATCACGCACATGCACTTCGTGATGAACCCAATCCAAGCAATATCTACCCATAGATGGGTGCAAGCGTCGGTCATGGTCAAAGTTCATCACTCCCCACATGTCGTGCGTATTGACCTCAAGTCAAAGGAGTATCGCATCGCTCCCACTAACCGAGACACCCGAAGACACATATTGTGGACTTACATCAAACGGTTTCTCGGATGGGTATACCAATACCCTCCAAGGTATCTGTGCATCCATCATGAGATACCTAGTATCTCGTAGTAAGTGAGATCTTACTACACTCTCTAAGAGTATGATGCAGATCGCACACCAATCTCCATTGCATCATCAATATCACATTCTTGATGATAGTTGATCGGGGCTATTTGAGAATCATGCTTAAGTCATCCGAGTTCTCAAAACCTCATGTTGGGATTATACTGGAAAGTATGCTTTTACTTTGTATAATCAAAACTGAATTTCGGACTTATTTACTGAAATAAATTGTTTATGACTGATGCTTTAAATATCATTGAATGTTACATATATTTAATGCATAACTGTTCAATAAATCGTATGTGTTACATTGTAGTTAATTTAGTGATACCAGATCACAGAAGATTAAATTAGCAGTCCCTTGTAACTAAAAGTACGCCATTCCAGATCTAGATGGAAATGAATAATCCATCGTGAAAGGTTGAAGTGTAAGGCTCGGATTGACTTGTCTTGACTAAGATATTACACTAGTGCATGACTGATGCACTGAATAGGACCTACAGGAGGATAAATTCTTCAGAACTGAACAAGGAAGAATTAGACCTCAGTGGTTCGTTGTTTCTTAATCTTCGTTCCTTAAATAGGATCACGTGTGGTTGGTAACTATTGCTTTGACTTATCATGGGTAGAGAATCAACGAGATTCAATACTTTTTATCTTGGGCAATATTATTGGTCACATGTGATTGCTAAGATTTAATACGAAGAATCGTGTGCAAGTACGCTTGTTCGATTTGCCCTCTTGGGAGGTTCATAAGCTTTATCATACCAAATCTTGCAAGTGGAATTAGTTTCCGGTATGAATAATAATGTTGAACCGTTCCTTGACCAAGGACAAAAGATATTAATTAATGGAAATCTATTTCAGTGGCTTGAATTAATTAATGGGCTAGATAATCTTAAACACGGGAAATAATAACCGGGAGTCATATTGACTGTAATATGGGTTAAGATGGATAGTGCAATATTAATTATGTAGTGGGATTAATTAATATTTATGGGCTTGAATAATATTGTGGCTCAATATTGATAATTCAAGATCCATTGGAAGGTCCATTCTTAATTCTCCTAAAGGCCCCCTGAGTAGCCCAACATATAGTCCAATAACTGAAAAGGTGTTTAAAATAAAATAAATATTGTTGCTTATTTTTCCTAATTATTTTCAAAATTTATGGATAAAAGGGGAGAAAGATTTTCTTTGAATTTTGTTATGAAATGTAGATATGTATTCTTGGAATACAAGATTATCTCATTAAATTCAAGAAATCTCCCACTTGGTTATTTATAAAGATAATTTCGAAATTTTGAAAGATAAAGGGCAAAAAAGATTTTCTTGATTTTCTTGAAAAGATATTATGGAAGATATGTATTTCTTGAAATACAAGAATGTCTCATAAATTCAAGAAGATCCAAATCTTGGAATCTTGCCTATTATTTTCGAAAATATCCCATAACAAAGAGTAGGTGGGATTTTGTGGAATATTATAATTATGGGAAAAAGAATATAGGAGATATATTCAAGATTTCTTGGAGATCAAGAAAAGTTTTTCCCACATTATTTTTGCCCAATATTTTCGACCACTTGTGCTCTATAAATAGGGGATGACTCTTTCATTCCCAAGTACAATTCCATGTGCTGGAAAAATTAGTAAATCCACAAAGGTGGTGCAACATAATTTATTTTCCTTTTGTTAATTGTTCACAAGTGTCCTACCACCGGATAGTCGAACAAGGATTAAGGGAATACTTGGGAAGTTCTTTTGGTTAGTCTAATCGGCCGCACCGTTGCCATCCCAAGAGGTGCGTTCACGTAAACTTCGTAGAATTCGCGTCGTAGGATTTACGTGAATTAATTATATGCATGATATGTTGTTGGATTATTATTTGAATTAATATAGGATTAATTCATGCTAGTAATAATTATAAGAATTAAATTTGTATTTAAATATTCACCCCGAATAGATCTGTGCAACTTATTCCCCAACAATCGGTATCGAGCCACGGTTTGAACTCAATTTTTAAATTGTAATTTAATTCGTTGACATTAAATTTGAAATTGGATAGTAGAATTGCTAGATTTGTTTTGCAGGTATCCAATTGTCATGGAATTTAATGTGTTTATTTATGCATACATATAAATTGTGGTTTTAATTCGATTCGCTCGGATTCGCTTTTGCTTGGAGAAAAATCCAATGAAAGATTACAGATTTGTTTGATTTGATCAATGTAATAGACTAGTTCAGATCTAGGTTTATTTATTTTTTTGTAAATAAATTGTAACCGGATCGAAAACGAAGACGGAGACGAAGAATTAAAGGATAAAAACTGTAATCGGCGATGTAGGGCGGGGCGGCGTCAAAACGTGGGCGGGGAGGCACGCCAAGACGACGCTGGGATGCTGCAGCAAAATGACGGGAGCAGGCGAGGCCGAAAGCTGAGCGCTGCATGAGGAGGACAAGAGGACGACGTTGCCGCAAGCATGGGCGGAGCCAGGCGACTTTGCGCTAAAGTGAGCGGATAAAGGGCGGAGGTGAGGCGCTGAGCGACAAAAAAGGAAATAAGATGCGGCACGCGCGGTACGCTACACCGAGGTACCGGGCCAACCCCGCTAGGCCGCGAGGCACGGGCGAATGCCTTCTGCCGGGTGCCAGAGTCGTCGAGGTTTAACTTGGCCAAGTGGCCGGCCGAATGCGGGCGTGCATCCCGGCTGCGAGCTACTTGGCGTGGCATTTCGAGATGGAGTATCTTTTCGAGACGTTCGAGTGGGAGAAATTTAAGAAGGTGTTTCTTCAAGATCAAGCCAAGAAAAATCAAACCATGACAATTGGATAATTTGTGCCCAATATGTTTAATTTTTCTGCTTTGCTTGATTTATTATTGTGCTATCTTATGCTTTATTTAATTTGTTTAAATGTGTTTGCATGAGAGTTGCCCAATGAAAAATCTCACCTTCAAAAATTACTAAGTATGTTTAAATAATTAATTGACAATTTTATTCCGGATAATAAAATTGAATTAATTTTGACCTCCGTGATTTATTTATTTGTGAATTCTTTTGGAGAAATTCCCCCCACGGGACGGTCAAAAGATAGCTTTCACATGAATGAATTCCAAATGGATGATTGTGGGTTATTATTAGTGGCGATGATGACCCTCCCCACGAGGCTCGTTCAATACGAA
This sequence comes from Stenogyne calaminthoides, assembly GCA_037126765.1. NCBI lineage: Eukaryota > Viridiplantae > Streptophyta > Magnoliopsida > Lamiales > Lamiaceae > Stenogyne > Stenogyne calaminthoides. The sequence goes on from JBBCBC010000006.1 coordinate 26,212,615, forward strand.
ATAATAATCCTGTATTTAATCATGGTTATTACTTAGGTATAAAATTTATATGCATATACTTCCCCGAAGTCCCTGTCAATTTTATATTGGTCAAGTGGGAGCCAACTATTAATCTGGATATTAAAGGTTTGTAAATCTTTTGTTGTTTGTAACTCTTGAATGTGTTTAAATAATGACCCACCCCACGTGGCTTATTTAAACTATTTTGAGATGTTGGCTGATGCATGTTCATATTTTTTTAGAGATTTTAATATGATGCATGTGATCAAACCTTGTGATATATTTGTGCTTATGCATATTATTGTTTATTTTACCATCATGTCATGACCTTCTAATCCATTTGTCGAATATACTTAAAGACAATTTGCTTACTGGTGAAAACTATTTTGATTGGAAATACAAACTAAAACCTGTCATAACCGCATCACCATCCAAATGGGTACTTGATACACCAAAACCCTAAAAACCAACTAAAGACGCCGGAATATGGGATGAGATGATTTATGGTGAATGGGAGCTGGCAAATGAATTGATGAAGGATACAATTCTGGCACATCTGTCCGATCGTTGAGACACCTTCATCAAGAATATGAGTCACCGCAAACATCTTCTGAGAATCTCGAGCGATGTTCGCACATCAGACCCATATGGCAGTCCAAAGTGTGAAGCAAGAAATTGCTGAATTAAAAATGGAAAAAGGGACGACTGCAGCGCAGCACGTCCTTAGGGTTATGGTGCTATTTGAGGAGCTTGAGATCCTCGGTGAAAAATGTGATTTCAAGACTAAGATTGATTTCATTCTCCAATCCTTACCAAAGAGCTATAATCACCACTATCTTGAGTATCTAATGGAAGATCTAGATTTTACAGTGGATGATCTTGTAAATGCTCTGACTTTGGTTGAAAGGGAAAGGAAGCGCGAGGAAAAGAACTTGGGAAAACAGAAATCTTCTTTTCATCCTAGGTCATGTGGTGATAAGCATGATGAAAAGAGAAGAAAGTTGAACCAAGCAGACTCAACATCAAATAAGAGCATGGAATCAAGCATGAGGAAAGTTTTGGAAAGCGGGAGAGTAGGACACTCGAGGTCAGCCTGTTTCAATCCCAAAGGGAATGGAAAGAAAGGTAATTCTCACGCATTAGTTGTTAAAACTTGTTTAGCGGCGTATGCCTCCCATTTATGGGTGGTGGATACGGGATCCACTGATCATGTTTGTTTCACATTACAGGGGTTCAAGCGGACCCGACAACTTAGTGGGAGTGAGATCCTCATCACACTGGGTGATGCTACGAGAGTGGCAGCTGAAGCAGTGGGAGAAGTGCACCTGACTTTTGAAGACATAGTTTTAATTTTAAGAGATGTTCTTTGTGTTCCAAGTTTTAGAAAGAATTTGATTTCAGTTTCTAAACTTTTTCTTGATGGATATTCGGTTACTTTTAATAAAGTTGTTACCATTTCTCTTTTTGATAAATTTATCTGTCATGGAACGTTGTCGAATAATCTCTATACAATTAACTGTGCACACCACTCACGAAATGTATCCTATAACACATCAACTGTTTCCGAGAAAAGAAAACGTTCATCAGACGTGAACGAAACACTTCTTTGGCATCTAAGATTGGGTCATTTAAATCCAAAGAGGATCCAAAGGTTGGTGAAAGACGGTTCACTGGAGTTTCTCCAAGTTGAACCAATTCCAACCTGCGAATCATGTTTGGAGGGTAAAATGACCAAGAGGGCATTTGGAGCCAAGGGGAATAGAGCCAAAGAAGTGTTAGAGATCGTTCACACAGATGTATGTGGTCCAATGTCAACCAAAGCAAGAGGAGGTTATGAGTATTTTGTCACTTTTATTGATGATTACTCAAGGTACGGTTATATTTTCCTTATGAAGCATAAATCTGAGACCTTTGAGAAATTCAAAGAATTTAAGGCTCAAGCAGAGAATCATAGGGAAAAACGTATCAAGTCTCTACGATTCGATCGTGGAGGCGAATACCTCAGCTATGAGTTTTTGAACTACTTATCTGATGAAGGGATTGCATTCCAGCTTACTTCACCCGGAACCCCTCAACAAAACGGGATTGCAGAGCGAAGAAACATAACTCTTTTGGAAATGGTTAGATCTATGATGAGTTATGCGGATCTTCCCAAGTCGTTCTGGGGTCATGCCTTGGAAACAGCAGCTTACATTCTGAACTTGGTGCCATCCAAATCGGTTCCCAAAACTCCCAAAGAATTGTGGACCGGGCGCAAGCCTAGTATGAGACACATGAGAATTTGGGGGTGTCCGGCCTACGTGTTGGACAAGGAAGCCGGAAAATTGGATCCTCGATCAGAATTAAGGTTGTTTGTAGGATACCCCGAGGGAACAAAAGGGTGTATGTTCTATGGTCCCGAAGATCAAAAGGTGGTCATAAGCACCCACTTTAGATTTTTGGAAGAAGACTATATGAACGAAAGAAGACCCAGAAGTGAGATTACCTTAAATGAGCTAAGGAGGCAAACCTCAATGCCAACTGTACAAGATGACATACCAAACGACACACTTACACAACCGGAACCTCGTCGTAGTGGGAGGGTTGTGAAACAGCCCGAGAGATTCATGGGAATAGGAGAGTCCTCGGACTTGATTCCCGGACAAGACGAATCAGACCCATGGACATATGACGAGGCAATCCAAGACAAGGATGCAGATTCTTGGCAAACAGCAATGAAAGCCGAAATGGGTTCTATGTTTCATAACAAAGTGTGGGAGCTAGTCGAACCACTTAATGGGGTCAAACCCATTGGTTGCAAGTGGGTGTATAAGAGAAAAAGGGGACCGGACGGGAAGGTGGAAACCTTCAAAGCAAGACTAGTGGCGAAAGGTTATACTCAGAAAGAAGGGATCGATTATGAGGAAACTTTTTCTCCCGTAGCCATGCTTAAGTCCATCCGAATTCTCTTATCGATTGCTGCACATCTCGACTTTGAAATCTGGCAAATGGATGTCAAGATAACTTTCCTTAACGGAAGTCTTGATGAAGAGATCTATATGCAACAACCCCAAGGCTTCATTGAACAAGGCCAAGAACACCTAGTTTGTAAGCTCATGAAGTCCATTTACGGACTCAAACAGGCATCCAGAGCTTGGAACCAATGTTTTGATCATGTTATAAAGTCTTATGGGTTCGATCAAAATGAGTTCGAGAGTTGTGTGTACAAAAAGCATGTCAGAACTGCATTAGTATTCTTAGTACTATACGTAGACGACATTCTGATCATCGCGAACGATGTGAAGGTGTTATCAGACGTAAGGGCATGACTTTCAAAACAGTTTGATATGAAGGACTTAGGGGAAGCCGGACACATCCTTGGGATCAAGATCACTCGAGATCGCAAGAAAAGGATGATAGGCTTATCGCAAGCTTCATACATAGACACTTGTTGAAAACGATTCAAAGATGCAAGATTCCAAGAAAGGCTTCGTACCTTTCGGACATGGAATCCATCTATCCAAGAAAATGTCCCCTAAGACGCAAAAAAGAGAGATAGATGACATGAGAGGTATTCCTTATGCTTCGTACCGGGAAGCCTTATGTATGCAATGTTTGTGTATGAGATCGATATCTGCTTTTGCTTGGCATGGCGGCAAGATATCAAAGTAACCCGGGGAAAGAGCATTGGACGGCAGTTAAAAACATTCTGAAGTATCTGAAAAAAACTCGGGATAGAATGTTGATTTATCAGTCAGATAGTCCAATCCCCATCGGTTACACGGACTCGAATTTCCAATCAGACATAGACTCCAGAAAATCTACCTCCGATAGTCTGTTTTGCATGGGGAGGAGCCGTGACATGGAGAAGCGTCAGCCAATCGTCGCAGATTCTACCATGGAAGCGAATATGTAGTCGCTTGCGGGCAAATGAAGAAGCGGTTTGGCTCAAGAACTTCCTAGTGGACTTGGATGTGGTTCGAATTTGCCCAAAGAGAATCACTATTTATTGTGACAATGCCGGAGCAGTTGCAAATTCAAGGGAACCACTAGCCCACAAAGCCAACAAACACATTGAAAGGAAATACCATCTTATACAAGATATCGTTAAGAGATGAGATATAGATGTGGCAAAGATAGCGTCAGAAAACAACCTAGCAGATCCATTCACAAAGTGGTCTCTGGATACATTCGAGAGACATGTGGAAGGAATGAGTGTCAAGACCGTTGCCAATCTGCTTTGAGTATAAGTGGGAGAAATTATTAGGTTCATGTAGGTGACATTAGATGTCACGAACTACACGAGACATGTTTGTAGTATACTTAAAAGCAGACTTTGAGTATAAGTGGGAGATTGTTGGGATTATACTGGAAAGTATGCTTTTACTTTGTATAATCAAAACTGAATTTTGGACTTATTTACTGAAATAAATTGTTTACCACTGATGTTTTAAATATCATTGAATGTTACATATATTTACTGCATAACTATTCAATAAATCGTACGTGTTACATTGTAGTTAATTTAGTGATACCAGATCACAGAAGATTAAATTAGCAGTCCATTGTAACTAAAAGTACGCCATTCACGACCTAGATGGAAATGAACAATCCATCGTGAAAGGTTGAAGTGTAAGGCTCGGATTGGCTTGTCTTGACCAAGAGATTACACTAGTGCATGACTGATGCACTGAATAGGACCTACAGGAGGATAAATTCTTCAGAACTGAACAAGGAAGAATTAGACCTCAGTGGTTCGTTGTTTCTTAATCTTCGTTCCTTAAATAGGATCACATGTGGTTGGTAACTATTGCTTTGACTTATCATGGGTAGAGAATCAACGAGATTCAATACTTTTTATCTTGGGAAATATTATTGGTCACATGTGACTGCTAAGATTTAATACTAAGAATCGTGTGCAAGTACGCTTGTTCGATTTGCCCCCTTGGGAGGTTCATAAGTTTTATCATACCAAATCTTGCAAGTGGAATTAGTTTCCGGTATGGATAATAATGTTGAACCGTTCCTTGACCAAGGACAAAAGATATTAATTAATGGAAAGCTATTTCAGTGGCTTGAATTAATTAATGGGCTAGATAATCTTAAACACGGAAAATAATAACCGAGAGCCATATTGACTGTAATATGGGTTAAGATGGATAGTGCAATATTAATTATGTAGTGGGATTAATTAATATTTATGGGCTTGAATAATATTGTGGCTCAATATTGATAATTCAAGATCCATTGGAAGGTCCAATCTTAATTCTCCTAAAGGCCCCCTGAGTAGCCCAACATATAGTCCAATAACTGAAAATGTGTTTAAAATAAAATAAATATTGTTGCTTATTTTTCCTAATTATTTTCAAAATTTATGGATAAAAGGGGAGAAAGATTTTCTTTGAATTTTGTTATGGAATGTAGATATGTATTCTTGGAATACAAGATTATCTCATTAAATTCAAGAAATCTCCCACTTGGTTATTTATAAAGATAATTTCGAAATTTTGAAAGATAAAGGGCAAGAAAGATTTTCTTGATTTTCTTGAAAAGATATTATGGAAGATATGTATTTCTTGAAATACAAGAAGATCTCATAAATTCAAGAAGATCCAAATCTTGGAATCTTGCCTATTATTTTCGAAAATATCCCATAACAAAGAGTAGGTGGGATTTTGTGGAATATTATAATTATAGAAAAAAGAATATAGGAGATATATTCAAGATTTCTTGGAGATCAAGAAAAGTTTTTCCCACATTATTTTTGCCCAATATTTTCGACCACTTGTGCTCTATGAATAGGGGATGACTCTTTCATTCCCAAGTACAATTCCATGTCCTGGAAAAATTAGTAAATCCACAAAGGTGGTGCAACATAATTTATTTTCCTTTTGTTAATTGTTCACAAGTGTCCTACCACGGGATAGTCGAACAAGGATTAAGGGAATACTTGAGAAGTTCTTTTGGTTAGTCTAATCAGCCAGACCGTTGTCATCCCAAGAGGTACGTTCACGTAAACTCGTAGAATTCCGCATGCGTAGGATTTATGTGAATTAATTATATGCATGATATGTTGTTGGATTATTATTTGAATTAATATAGGATTAATTCATGCTAGTAATAATTATAAGAATTAAATTTATATTTAAATATTCACCTCGAATAGATCTGTGCAACTTATTCCCCAACACCTCAATGACAGTAATGACTCATGAGAACGCTTGCATGAATAAATGCAAACAATCAAACATAACATTCAAACAAGTTTATTGTCATAATTCTCAGAATGAGATTCGGAATCAAAGAGATCCTTCAGATGCTTGAGCATCTAGAAGAGACCCATTTTCTCATGTTGCCTATGCAATTCGGGAGTCATGCCGAGCAACATCACATACTGAGTATGAGAAGCATCCTTTTGATGCTTCTTCTGAGCTGCTACGTCAAACGTTGCTGCCTTAGGGAACCAGCTGGAGGGGTAACCGGGATTGACGTGTCCAACACGTACTCAATCTTTTCTTGCCTTAGCACCAAACACATGTTTCGGTGCCAGTCCAGAAAATTTGGCCTAGCCAATTTTGTTTGTTTCCAAAACACATCTAAAAAACAGTTATACATATCAACTAACCAAGAGAAATAAAATAAAATGGGAATTAAACACATAATTCCTATGATCAATATTCAGCAATCAAAATAAACATGACCTTTCTTTTGTGTTTATTTTGTCTCCATTATTTTCACATATTCAACGACCTCATTGGAAGAATACGAATATATATCTAATATAAATTATAATGGACTAGGATCCACATTCCTATTATTACAATATCTGCTTGGCCTGATTACTGCAATAATAGAACTGGTAGGTTCCAAACAAATTGCAAACCTGCAACTCCTAGTTGATTGAACCTAGTTCAATCAGATGCCCCTTGACTTTCGTTTCCCTGCTTGGGCTGGTTAAACAAAGTCAATTTGATTTACAACCATCAAGCGGCGACACTTCGTGTCCCTATAAAAGTCCCGTTAGATGTAGATCCGAGCAAAAGACTTGGGCCTTAAATACTCATTGGAACGAAATCTCCTGTTTACTTTTAATTTTGATGGAAGACATCGTTCAATTTAATGAAAATCATAATTTAGTGAGGAACGTTTTAAATGCGGTGTATTAATTGCTTAATCGAGATCCAACATGTTAATCTACATCACATTTGAGCAATTATTGGGCGTCGCCTACCCAAACATGATTTTATACGGACTAACACTTATATGGACGTCGTCTACCCAAACAATTAATACGGTTCAATAAATATTGGGTGCCGCCTACCCAAACAATTATAACGCAGACTATAACTAATAATGTAAATATTAATTCACATAAACAGTTATACAAGTGGGGAGCAACTAATCAAGTTCTCAATAAAATAATTAGCATGTGTAAAATTCAAAATATTTAGCACATGCAAAATAATTTATTTTAAATTAACACGTAAATCAAATAAATGCGTAAATAAATTATTCGTAGGAAAATTAGAGCTAACATTAGAAATACCAACAAGCTCTAAGCTTTCGGTCATTTCTAAAATCCTCTCAAAATTATTTGCCCAAAATGTAATTTTATAGAATTTTCATAAATTAGGTCCAACCAAACAAGCCTTTATGAATTAATTCAGAATTTTAAATAAAAAATACAGCCAAACATGGCCGTATCATCCTTTTCAGAAATTAAAATTTTACAAGGACTTATTTGCAATTATATTTCTATTTGCTTAGAGGGGCCTGGTGAGAATCCAATTCTCAACCCAGGCCCTTGAGATTTAGGCGCATCAGACCATGAAAAACCCCATTGCATATGGGCCTGGCATTGCACGAGCCGCCGTCGGCCGCCCACACCAGAAGCTCGGCAGATAAGCGCCATCGCCGAAGTATAGCCGACACGCCAGATTGGTTCCCATACAACACGCTTGCAATCGGCGCCGTCTCGCGCGATCTCAGTGGATCGCCGCCGCCGAGGACCGATTCACGACGCGAAGAGACGGTTGCGGCCCCCGTCAGGCTTCTTTGTCTTGCCCAGCGGCCATAGACGGCCACATCACAAATCGTTTGCAGATCAAAGTCGGCGCGGGGGAAAAGTCCATGGCGTGAGAGAAGGAAAAATAATCCGGCAATGCAAAATAAATTCAGTGATTTAAGAAATCAGATTCAACAAATCACGTCAAAATCGAAATCGATCTGTGAGTGGCTGCGGGTTCCAAACCCCAAATTCGCACCATGTCAAAAAACAGGAAGTAGAACCTCAATATTATTTAATCAAGGCAATTAAATTGCTTTTGAAAATCCAGGTTATTAATCAATTGCTTTTGATTCCCAAAAACGAAAGCAAAATTAATCAAGAGCTACTGGACAAATTAATTTGAAAAATCGAGCAACAATTTACCCACGAAAATTACACAATCAATATTGAGCCTATGCTCCTTTTCAATTATACAATTAAATCAAGAGCCTAAGCTCTGATACCACTGTTAGAATTTAGAGGCACGTAAACACGTAATACATGCGCAGCGAAAATAAACAGTTCATCAACAACGAACACGTAATTGAATAATTGAATACGTATAAACATAAAGAGAAACCTTACAGTAAACCGTACGCATATTTATCTACTATGGTATACCAATACCCTCCAAGGTATCTGTGCATCCATCATGAGATACTCAGTATCTCGTAGTAAGTGAGATCTTAATACACTCTCTAAGAGTATGATGCAGATCGCACACCAATCTCCATTGCATCATCAATATCCCATTCTTGATGATCCTTGATCGGGGCTATTTGAGAATCATGCTTAAGTCATCCGAGTTCTCACGACCTCAATGACAACAATGACTCACGGGAACACTTGCATGAATAAATGCAAACAATCAAACATAATATTCAAACAAGTGTATTGTCATACATTAATATTAAGTGAACTATAATATTAAATCAAACTGAATATCATCGAGTATTATGTCCTTACAATAGATTGTCTCTAGGACACTAGCACTAACAGATAAAGCCCTCATGCTGTTGAATTATTTGCCAAGGTCCTTTGAAAATTTCAAGGATACTTTGCTGTTTGGAAGACAAGATCAGTTGAGTTTGGATGAAATCCAAACTGCAATTAAGACCAAGTTTCTGCACATGAAAGGTGAAAAGAAGTCCACAACCCAAGGGAAGAGTCTCAATCTAAAGTTCAAAAAGGGCAAGAAAGGTTCTCAGAACAAGAAGAAGTCAGATGACAAGTGCAAGTGTTTCTCATGCCATAAGATTGGTCACTTGAAGAAGAATTGCCCTGATAAGAAGGGCAAGAGGAGTCCAAAGATGAGAAGAAAGCAGATGCAGCAGTTGCTGAAGAAGGCTATGAAAGTGCTGATGTTTGTATGGTAAATAGTAGCAAACTCTATCATGAATGGGTGTTAGATTCAGGATGTACTTTTCATATGTGCCCCATTGAACATTGGTTTCAAAACCTGAAGAAGTATGATGGCTGGTTAGTTCTTTTTTGCAATGATGAGAGCTGTAGAGTAAGAGAGAGAGAGGTTCTGTTAGAATTATGATGTTTGATGGGAAGGAAAGGAATCTGTCAAATGTGAGAAGGGCAGTATTCTGATCAGCTAGGTTCCCTAAATGCATTGGGTTTTGAGTTTCACACTCAGAATGGCTCACTTCTTGTGACTGTTGGATTATGGAGGCACGTAAATACGTAATACATGTGCAGCGGAATTAAACAGTTCACAAACAACGAACATATAATTGCATAAACGATTACGAATAAACATAACATGAAATCTTACAGTAATTCGAAAGCATATTTCTCAACTATGGTATCCACGTAATCCCCATTCACGGACTTGCACATATCTGTCAGCTTTGAATCCCGAGATGAATTTGTTAGGAAAATTCTAACTCTACATTTTATGGAGAAAATATGAACACTTGTATTATGAATTCCCAATAGCTCATATATATAGGGGAGACCCAGCTTTAAATCTTAAGCTAACCTGATTAGGAAATAAAATCCATAATCTTATCAAATAAATCTCTCAGATTTATTTCCCATATATAAAATCTCTACGGATTTAATTCCCATTTATATCAAAACTCTACGGATTTGATTCCATATATATTAAATCCTATAATAATATTCCATATATTATTATTGGGAATCCTATTTAATTAAATCCAATTTAATTAAATATTAATAATAATTAATTCCAAATTAATCTATTATTAATTAATTCTCCATAAATTAAATATTAAATCCAATTTAACATTTAATCAACCAACTATAATCCGTAAAAGGGAACTACTTGTTGTGTGACCCATAGGCCCTCATATATCGAGCGATTAGTCGAACTATCGGTCTTAATTGAACCCTAGACAGTAAATCAGACATTCTCAATTTATGAGGTACGTTGCGAGAAACGTTCAACTACCTGTAACTAAAATGTGGGCTATTGCGATATCCTCCTTTCATTCACGAATACTCGATTAGTCTTGAACATGATGAAGTGTCTATTCAAATAACTTAATCATATTATCTCTAATCACTAATTGATCACTTATGTCACACTTGGCCAAAAAAGTCCAAGTTGACATGCATTGGCCAATAACTTTGATCCAATTATGACGAAAAGATGAGTATACTCTCTAAATCCACTTTGAGGAATGAATCCATTTCTTAGCTCAACTACCACGCACATGCACTTCATGATGAACCCAATCCAACCCATATCTACCCATGGAAGGGTGCAAGCGTCGGTCATGGTCAAAGTTCATCACTCCAAACATGTCGTGCGTATTGACCTCAAGTCAAAGGAGTATCACATCGCTCCCACTAACCGAGTCACCCGTAGACACATATAGTGGAACTACATCAAACGGTTTCTCGAATGGGTATACCAATACCCTCTAAGGTATCTGTGCATCCATCATGAGATACCTAGTGTTGGGAGATGAATTTAATAAAGATTTTGATTAGATCCCAAAACCCCTGAGTATGACATGTATCAGGACATCTTGGTAGTATAGGACCAGGATTAGGTTTCAATAGATATTAAGACTCAGGATTATCTGCACCATGTATAGTCAGCAGATGTAGATCAGGAAGAATTAGAACTTACTTTTAAGTATACTGAAGACTCAGAGTATATTGAAGACTCAAAAGTATACTGAAGACTCAGAGTATATTGAAAACTCAGAAGTATACTGAAGACTCAGAGTATATTGAAGACTCAGAAGTATACTGAAGACACAAAGTATATTGAAGACTCATAAGTATACTAAAGACTCAGAGTATATTGAAGACTCAGAAGTATACTGAAGACACTGAGTAGCTCAGAAGAATCCTGAAGACTGTTTGTGTACTGAACAAAAAGACCCTGAACCGTTATTTTAATAAAATAGTGTTATGGTCATTCTTAGTACAAACAAACAGAATGTTAGACACACGTGGACATTAAGGAACATATCAGCTCAGTAAGGTTGACCTGCTCAAAAGAAGTTTTCAACCAATGAGGAGGCAACAACAACGTACTTTACTGACACTGAAAGCGACATCTCACTGAAGAAATGTCAGGACTGATATCTTCTAGTTCACAGAAGTTGATGATTGGCTACATGACTGCATATTTACTAAAACATGCAAGGGTGCGTTCAAACCCTAAAAATAGCCGTTCATCAATAACCAAAAGAGGAAACCCTTGATGTTATCTCTTCCAACAGATAGTTTTACAAGAGTGACCTTGGAGAAGTTGCCTATAAATACCAGTGACCTTCACCATTGCAAGGTTATGAAAAATCCAAGCAACTCCAGAGCTCATTCGTATTCTTGCAAATTGAAGCACTCGAAAAACCTAAGATTTCCTAAGTGTTTCACATTGAAGAGAGCTCATTCACTAAGCCTAGCATTGTTACATATCCAAAGCTTAGTAGAGATATCCTAGCCTTTACATTTGTTCTTATTGTCAAAGGATATCTCACCCTAGTTGGAAACCAACCCAACCCAAACCCTATTATTAGGTAGTTTGAGTGTGTGTGTGATTGTTGGTGAGAAAGAGTTGTAAAGAGTGAGTAAGTTGTAGTTGAGTCAGCCAGAAAGCTCTAGAGAAGAAGTGAGTAAGCTGTTTTAAACAGTCAGAAAGCTTGTATGTGTTTAGTTAGTAAGCTGCAGTAGTCAGCCATAAAACTCAAGTAGAAAAGTTAGTAAGCTGCTGTGTTCAGCCTGAAAACTTTAGGTGATAGTGTGTTAAGGAATTTTTCTGAAGATCAGAGAGAGTGGACGTAAAAGCTTTGTCTCTGAACCACTATAATTTGCTGTGTTGTTTTCTTTCTGTTTTACATTTTAACTGTTGCATATTTTCACTGAAAGCATACTGATTTTCCTGATATTCAATTGGAAACAATCCACTGAACTTCCATCAAACTTGATCACAACCTTAACCACTGTTTTACTAAGGAAAATATTTTCAGCAAGATAAAACGAGTATAAACTTAGGGCCAACACATTCCGCACTCTTGATTAGCTAGAATAGATAGTTACCAAACTGAATCAACTCTACTGAGTATTCAGTAAGATAATTATCTGATCAAAGCTTCTCAGAAACTCTGATAAAACTCAGAATCAGTTGGGCTAATGCGGAAATTCTTTTGAAAAGTTGCTCGGATCAACCTCTCGATGAACTTTGACTCAGGGCAATTTGTGCTTCTCAGGGCAAAATTCTGAGGACATCCTGACCCTACTGATCTCAGTAAAAGAAAAAGTTTTAAAAATCACTGAACACGTGTATTTCCCCCCCCATACACGTGTAAGACTCGTTACACCGGGACCAACACCTAGTATCTCATAGTAAGTGAGATCTTACTACACTCTCGAAGAGTATGATGCAGATCACACATTAATCTTCGATTGCATCATCAATATCCCATTTTTGATGATCCTTGATCGGGGATATTTGAGAATCATGCTTAAGTCATCTGAGTTCTCATACCCTCAATGACAACACTGACTCATGGGAATACAGATAAGAACAAATGTAAACAATCAAACATAATACTCTAATAAGTGTAATGCCATACATTTAATATTAAATAAACAAATATTAAACCAATACTGAATATTATATGAGCATTATGTCCTTACAATGGATTGTCTCTGGGACACTGACACTAATAACCTCCCACTTGAACTAGAGCCAATCACCTACATGTCAAACCCCTAGACCATTGAAATGTCTAGTGTGTACATGAACACTCAAAACTTTGGTGAAAGGATCAGCCAAATTATCTTCCGTGGGAACACACTCTAATTTTATCTCTCCTCTAGTGATTATCTCTCTTATCAAGTGATAACGCCTCGGTTCATGCTTGTTTCTGTTATTTGATCTCGGTTCCTTAGCTAGCGCAACCGCACGGGTGTTGTCACAGTATAACTTTATTGGACTGCTGGCACTTGGAACTACCCCTAGTTTATTTAAGAACTGTTTTATCCAGACAACTTGTTTGGAACTCCTAGAAGCTTGCTTTAGTCCATAAATGGACCGTTTAAGCTTGCACACAAGATTAGACTTTGACTTAGATACGAAACCTTCCGGTTGAGTCATAAATACTTCCTTATCAATGTTGCCATTGAAGAAAGATGTTTTGACGTCCATCTGCCAAATCTCATAATCTAGATGTGCTTTTACCGCAAGTAAAATTCGAATGGACTTGATTTTGGCAACAAATGAGAAAGTCTCATCATAGTCAATGCCTTCACGTTGACTATAACCTTTTTCCACCAACCTAGCCTTGTAGGTTTGTACCTTGCCATTTGCATCAGTCTTACGTTTGTAGACCCATTTGCAACCTATGGGTTTGACCCCTTTCGGCAATTCAACCAAGTCCCAGACTTGGTTGGTGTACATCGAGTCCATCTTGGATTTCATGGCTTCATGCCACTTCTCTGAGTCAACATCTAATGTTGCCTCAGTGTAAGTTCTAGGATCGTCTTTATCCGGGATCTCCGAGAAAGTCTCATCATAGTCAATGCCTTCGCGTTGACTATAACCTTTTGCCACCAACCTAGCCTTTTAGGTTTGTACCTTGCCGTTTGCATTAGTCTTACGTTTGTAGACCCATTTGCAACCTATGAGTTTGACCCCTTTCGGCAATTCAACCAAGTCCCAGACTTGGTTGGTGTACATCGAGTCCATCTCGGATTTCATGGCTTCATGCCACTTCTCTGAGTCAACATCTAATGTTGCCTCAGTGTAAGTTCTAGGATCGTCTTTATCCGGGATCTCCACGTCATCATGTTCCTCTACGAGGAAACCATAATATCTGGTGGGCGGATTATGAATCCTAGTAGACTTACGGAGTTGTGGTTGTGCAGGCAGTACATTCTGGTCGTGAAAATTTTATGGTGCATCGATTTCATCAATGTCCGGAGAGTCCTCAAGAGCAAGATGCCTCTTGGGCGGGAGTTTGAACTATGTTGTTCTCATTCAGCCCACTTGGAGTCTGTTGCGAAGGCAATGCAACTCTAATTACGCTCCCACTGGATGAAATAAGATCACTAAGTGATAAACTTCCACCACGAGAGCTGTTGAATGCTCCCACTGATTCCTTGTCACGTTTCTTTGACAAGTTATCAGTCTCTTGGTTATCCTGTGGTTCTTGAATTTCTTCAAGTTCTATCATCTGACGACCTTGTTCCTTAAAGACATAGTCTTCTTCGAGAACTCGGCCCGCTTAAAACAATTCTTGTTTTGTTTCTCAGGTAGATAGAAGTAATATCCTCTAGTTTCCTTAGGATATCCCACAAGGCAACCCTTTTCACCTTTGGATTCCAACTTATCAGTAAGCATCTTTTTCACAATTGCGGGGCAACCCCACATTTTAATATGCAAAAAAGTTGGCTTCTTGCCACACCATAGTTCATATGATGTATGCTCAACCGATTTAGATGGAATCCTATTCAGAATGTAGATTGAGGTTTGTAACGCATATCCCCATAAGAATGTCGGAAGAGAGGAAACACTCATCATGGAACTCACCATGTCCAACAAGGTTCGGTTTCTCCTCTCGGATACTCCGTTCATTTGCGGTGTTCCGGGAGGAGTCCATTAAGATTGGATTCCATATAACTTAAGATAATCAATGAATTCATGGCTAAGGTATTCACCTCCTCGATCCGATCGAAGAGTCTTGATACTCTTACCAAGCTGCTTCTCTACTTCAGCTTTATACTCCTTGAATTACTCAAAAGATTAGGATTTGTGTTTCATAAGATACACATATCCGTACCTTGAGAAATCGTCAGTAAAAGTGATGAAGTAGCCGAAGTGACCCCTAGCTAGAGTGGGCAGTGGTCCATAGACATTACTGTGGATCAACTCTAGAACTTCTTTGGCACGAACCCCTTTCCCAAAAAAGGGTTTGTGGGTTATTTTGCCCTTGAGACAAGACTCACAATTTCCATAAGACTCAAAGTCGAATGGGGTTAAGTAGTCTAACTTTCTTAACCTTGCAATTATATTCTCATTTGCATGGTCGAGCCTACAATGCCACAAGTAAGTTGGGTTTTCATGATTACTAAGTTTGAGTCGTTTGTTTTGTATATTAAGAACATTATATCCACAGTGCAACAAGTATAAACCATTCGATAAAGGAGCATTTCCATACATATCACCATTAAGCGAAAAATAACAATTATTATTTGCAAAATGGAAGAAAAACCCTTCAATGTCTAACATAGGAATAGAAATAATGTTGCGAGTAATAGAAGGAACAAAATAACAATTATTCAGTTCAAGTCTAAAACCAGAGGGTAAATCTAAAACGTAAACGCCAACACATTCAACAGCAACTCTTGCTCCATTCCCAACGTGTAGGGCGACTTCACCCAGCCTAACTGCCCTGCTATGCTTGAGACCCTGCACATTAGTACAAATGTGTGAGCCACAACCGGTATCTAATACCAAGAGTTAGTATCATTTGTGGACATGTTTATTGTTGGTCCCGATGTAACGAGTCTTACACGTGTATGGAGGGGGGAATACACGTGTTCAGTGATTTTTAAAACTTTTCTTTAACTGAAATCAGCGGGTCAGGATGTCTTGAGAATTAACCCTGAGAAGCACAAATTGCCCTGAGTCTAAGTCTCATCGAGACAATGATCCCGCGACTTTTTTCAAGAAGGTTCAGATTAGCCCAACTGATTCTGAGATTTTATCAGAGTCCTGGGAAGCTTAGATCAAATAACTATCTTACTGAATACTCAGTAGAGTTTGTTCAGTTTGATAATTATCTATTCTAGCTTATCAAGGGTGCGGAATGTGTTGGTCCTAGGTTTATACTCATTTTATCTTGCTGAAAATCTTTTCCTTAGTAAATCAGTGGTTAAGGCTGTGATCAATTCAATGCACACTCAGTGGATTGATTCTAACTGAATATCAGGAAAATCTATGATTTCAGTGAAAATATGCAATAGTTAAAATGCAAAGCAGAAAGCAAACAACACAGCAAATTATAGTGGTTCAGAGGCAAAGCTCCTACGTCCACTCTCTCTGATCCTCAGAGAAATTCTTTAACTCACTACTACTACCTCCTCAAGCTTTCAGTCTGAACTCGGCAGCTTACTAACTTTCTACAATGAGTTTTCCTGGTTTGAACTCATCGCAGACTTACTAACTCAAACACACACAAAGCTTCGGACCGTCTCAAATGACTTTTACTAACTTCTCGCTAGAGTTTTTCTAAATTTGAACTCAACTGCAGCTTACTAACTCTTTACAACTCTCACTCTCCAACAATCACACACTCAAACTACCTAGCAATAGGGTTTGGGGTTTGGTTGGTTTCCAACTAAGGTGAGATATCCTTTGATAATAAGAACAGATTCAAAGGCTAGGATATCTCTCACTAAGCTTTGGATATAAGACAATACTAGACTTAGTCAATGAGCTCTCTTCAATGTGAAACACTTGGGAAATCTTAGGTTTTTCGAGTGCTTCAATTTGTAAGAATACAAATGAGCTTTGGAGTTGCTTGATTTCCCGTAACCTTGCAATGGTGAAGGTCACTGGTATTTATAGGCAACTCTCCAAGGCCACTCTTGAAAAACTATCCTTTGGAAGAGATAGCATCAAGGGTTTCCTCTTTTGGCTATTGATGAACGGCTATTTCTAGGGTTTGAACGCACCCTTGCATATTTTAGGAAATATGCAGCCACGTAGCCAATCACCAAGAAGTGAACTGGTAGATATCAGCCCTGACATTTCTTCAGTGAGATGTCGCTTTCAGTGTCAGTAAAGTACGTTGTTGTTGCCTCCTCATTGGTTGAATTCGTCCTTTGAATAGAGACAAATAAAATGGCTCTTTTTAGGTCAACCTTACCAAGCTAATATGTTCCTTAATGTCCACGAATATCTAACATTCTGTTTGTTTGTACTAAGAATGAACATAACACTTATTTACTCAAAATAGTTGTTCAGGGTCTTTTTGATCAGTACAAAACAATCTTCAGGATCTTTGGTCTTCAGGATCTTCTGTCTTCAGGATTCTTCTGTCTTCAGGATTTTTTTGAGCTACTCAGGAACTTCTGAGTTCTTTAGTAAAATTAAAGCAAACCTATTTCACCCTGATCTATATCTGCTAACTATACAAAGTGCAGATAATCCTGAGTCTTAATATCTATTGAAAACCTGATCCTATACTACCAAGATATCCTGATACATGTCATATTCAGGGATTTTGGGATCTAATCAAAATCTTTATTAAATTCATCTCCCAACAATTTCCCCTTTTTTATGATGCCAAAACCATATTGTTACAAATATGCGAGCACAACAAAAATAAACCTATCATCTACTCAGGTTTCAATTTCTATAGCAAGTAAAAACAAGTAAATAGCAACCATAAAAAACAATCAGTAAGATAATGAGATATTATCTTTTCAGAGCAAAAACATCAGTAGAGTTTCATTAATAAGAAAGACAAGTACATGATACAAAGTTTATCCTACTCTACTGAACAATTAGAACATAAAATACATCAATCTTCTTCTCCAGAATCAATTTCATCAGCTGGAGGATCATGATTGAACATTCCGTAGTATCGCCTCTTCAGCTCTTCCCTCTTCTGAATAATCTGAGCATCGTTCCCTGTCAGCTCGAGGTATTCAGCCTGATCCACAAAATCAACATAGATGAAGTCATAGTTTATCATTCTGTTCTTGAACTTCGGTGGAGGATATTTGATCTGCCCAGGTGCCTTCAACTGATATCCTAGTGTGTCAAACACATTGAACCATTTCTGGCATTCAACAGTGAAGTTCTTCGGTATATAGGCAATGAATGGATCATCCCTGTCAGCTATGGATCGCGTCCAGACCTGCAGAATGTCATAATTGAACACAAATTCTCTTTTGGTCATTTCCCATTTATCATTCAGCTCAATGGGCATCCATTTATCCACATGAGGCCACATCCTCTTCCTTTACTTTGTGCCTCTCCTCCTGTAGATCATCCTTTGGAATCCACCTCTGTTCCTTTTTGCTCCCTCTCTGGCTTTTGTGGTCATTTCTGATCCTGACACAGACAAAGCAGCCTTTCTCCTCTTCTCAGCCTCTATTATCTTCACAGAATTATGTCAATCCCAGATCATTCTCTTAGAAGCCACATCATATTCACCAAATCCCTCTTTGAAGAGTACATGAGTTTCAGACTCTTCACTCCTGTGGGCTTCAGCTTCAGAAAATTCTCCTGATAGTTTCCTTCTGATTGGCTTTTCTGCTGGTTCTTTCATCTGAGTCTCAGCTTCAGTCTCAGCTTCAGTAGGAATCGGATTTAGGATCGCATAAGCTTCACCCATCTTGCTGGACTCTTGTGCTCTCTGTCTTTTGGCACGTTCTTGTAAGACAAATCAGCCGCATCATCAGGATTCACTGTTACTTCAGGCACTTTCCTTTTCCCTTTTTGAATCACAGCTTCCTCCTGAGTCAACAATTTTCCTTCAATAGCTGGTAGCTTTGTGAGCATATCATAGCTTTCCCCCTTTTTGGCATCATAATTAACCAATAACTCTGAAAGGGTTCTGTTCATGTGCAGTTGCTCACGCCCAACCGATCTCAGCTCAGCAGGAATATGAAAGTTCTCATCCTGAAGCCTCTGAAGCACATTCAACCCTGTTGCAGTGTCCTTAGCAAGTCCTCCGAAAGTAGAATGTATCTTGGTCATGAGTGATGAGCACATTTCCTCAACAACAGCTTTGACAAGTTCTTCAGTCCTTGCATTCATCATCTCTTCCAGCATTTTAGACCGTAGCACAAATTTCTTCTCCAACTCTTCCAACACATCTCTAGACACATCTCCTAGTCTAGAATTTATCTCAGTAAACTTATTATCAATGGATGTAGATAATAAAGTTACCTGATCAGTTTTCACCACAGATGTGTTCAGCAATTCAACCATTTTGCTCTGAGAAGATTGTGCCTCAGCAAATTTTGACACTTGGTCCACCAGAGGCTCGAGCTTTGATATTTGATCAACGAGCGGCTCAAGCTTGCTAAGCTTCTCCAGAACTGGTGTGAGATCGACAACTGGTTGTGGAGGAATTGGAATCTCAGTATCTGTCTGAACTCCAGCATCTGCCATCTCAGTGACCGTTACTTCAGGCTCTGTAGGATATTGGACTGTCTGGCCAAAAGTGATCATTTGTAAGGGTGGAACATCCTGAGCTTGTTCCCCCTAAATTGTAGCCTCAACACATGATTCAACAAACTTTTTCCTCCCTTCAGGAATGTCTTCCTCATTTTTGTCCTGAGACGGGTCCTGTTCATCTCTGTCCTGACCCCTTTTTTCTCCTTCAGCCTGAGTAGCTGGCTTCCTCTCAGCAAGTTTCTTCATCACTAGAGCATCAAACTCAGCTTTCTTGATCCTCAATCTTCGTTTCCCTAGGCCTGAAAAGGCATCAAGCTTAGCTACCTCCTCGGCCCATAACTCCTCGCCTCTGAAGTTGCCAATCTTTAGCATCATAGCAAAGGATTGATTGACAATTAACATGGCGGTCTTTAGCCTGAAAAACATGTCCTGAAGATCAGGATAGTCCACCAATTCAGCATATTTGTCTAAGACAAATCTCTCAGCTTTCTGCCTCCACTCCCTCTCCTCTGCTTCACCTTTCCTAAGTTCAAGAACCGGTGCCTCCTCTTCAGAGCTAGAATGAGCCTCTGAAGGTATGGATAAATATGGCTCTGAGGGGTGAGTGGGTGGGAGGATAATTTGGCTCTCTTCAGCAGGTTTTTGAGAACCTGTGAAGATCTCTTGGGTTATCCTATCATTGCCAATACTGGTACCGAGTACCTCAGTAAAGACGTCCTCGTCTCCTTCTCCTCCTCCTGAGGGTATTATCTCCTGAGTAGTTTCCGCCGCAGCAGCCTGAGAAACAGCTTTGGCTAGGGTATCAAGCGGGGATTTCACTCCTGACTCCTGTTCCCGAATAGTCCTGAGCCTCTTCTTCTTCTTTTTCTGCTCATCCTGAGCCTTTTTTTTTCTCTCCAATCTCTCTTTTTACTCTCAGCAACTCGAGAGATTTCTTTCTTTTCTCTTCTTCTCCAGACTCCTCAGGACATTTTGCTGGTTTTGTCCTGACTTTCTTCTGAATGACTTCTGTAAGCACCACATTGTCCTGATCAAAGTCTGAGTCATCCTGTTCTTCTGGTTCCTCCTGAACCATAGATGTAACAACCCGAATCCTTTTAGGACATATTTATTTATTTTTCCTAATGTGTTTAAATGTTATACTTGTTTTAAAAATAACTGTACAAGTTTCTAAAATTTTCAGGTGACAGACGAGCCTTTCGAGTCGAAAAACCTTACTGGCACTTTTCGAGTTTTTATCCATAAAACAGGCGCGTTGATAATGTCAAAATTTAAAGAATTCAAAATGAGAAAGAAGAACTTCAAATGGAATCCTAAAAATCGTGCGAGTTTAACGGTACGTTTAAAATAATTTTCGGAACCAAAAACCGAACCGAAAAATATCGAAAAATACGCCGTCGAAGCCCAAATCGCGTCTAGGATCAAGGCTACCATATTTGGCAGCCCACAAGCTACAGAAAATCCCTCATTTTCGTCCAAAAACCTGCAAGGCAATCAACCAAAACCATAAAGTAGGATTTTCCCATTTAATGGGAACACTATTAGAGCCATGCTCCTTATGTGACATGTTACTAACCCCCATCATTACATTCCTCTCCCTTCTTACCCCCTTGGCTGGCCACCCCCCCCCTTTCTCCTTATATATATAACCCTTATCCCCACTCCAATTTTGGTCTTGACATTTTTGTTCCACAAGAGAAAACTCATTGAGGAAAATGGAGAGAGTTGGGAGAGTTTGAGAGTTTGAAGGAAGAAGGAGCTTTCCCCTCTTTTCTTGTTCTTGGCCGATCATCACCACCCCAAGGAGGAGTCCTTCCTCCACCATCTTGAAGATAGGAAGGTTTTAGAAGTAGGAGTTTCCATCAAGAGCCCGCAATCCCCCTCCCAAAGAAAGAAACTACAAGGGTGAGCACTAATGAACCTTTAATCTTGATGTTATGATCATATTTTGTTTGAGCATGAAAACCCTTAGAAATGACATGCTAAGAACCTCCCCTGAGCTTGTTTAATCTTTGAAAATCATGTATGAAGTTTGTATTGGTGATATCTTGTGCATTTGAGCATGTTTAGTCATATATGTGAAAGTTCAAAAATGTGTATGAAACTTCGGAAATGTTACTGCCTCAATTTTTGGAAAACCTATTTCGATGCTTTAATGATGTTTTAAAATCGTGGAAAAATTCCTAGATGTAGTATTTGAAGTATAAAACGACCTACTAAAAATTGGTATTCATATTATATGTCTCCAAGGAGAATAAATTCGTGGAAATTTGTGCGTATGAGACTATGTAAAACTGGAAGCAGTGACTCTTTTGTATTGTTCTACTTATTTACAAAGATGATAAAATTTTAGGAAATTTTGAGAAGTTCCACTTGATGTTCTTTAAATTATATCCAAAAATCATAGTATTTTGTTTAGAGGATCATGAAATATGACTATTTGAAATTTATGTGACAAATGATATACGAAGGTTGAAACTGTGAGTTTAACAATTATTTACCCTTGTTTTCATATCATAAAAATCATGAGTAAAATTTTATGTTCTTTTACATGAGGCTAGAATAGCATATTAAAGTTTGGTGAATTTTTGTTAAGTTTCCAGTGAGTTACGAAATTTTAGCATGTACTGTATGACGTACCCTGTTACGAACCCATTTTTACTCAAACACCTGGTACCGATCCTTAGCTCAAATGTGTTACGGGTTCTAAATGAAAGTTTCTTATTCTTAAGTTTTATATAACATGTTTTAATTTCGTAATTTTTAGATATTTTTCCAGTGAGTTATGATTTTTAGTTTAAAGTGTGCACTGTTTTGATGAACCTTTCAATACTCTGCCTTAAATCGAAAATGTACCTTGTTTCCTTAGCTCAAACGAATTTTTGCCCTCGATGAACTCTGTTCCTTTTCAAAATATGTATAACATACTAAAATTTCATATTTTTCCAGTAAGTCTAAGTACTCTTTTCCATTTATGCATGATTACATGTTTTTATGCCGAATGAGTAATACTAGGAAGAAGGAATGGTAATACTTTTAGAACCAAACATGTTTTAGTTTGTTGAATGTTTCATGTTTTCTTTTATGAATATATGTTTAGATGTTTTACTTGTATTATTAAGTTTTTGATTAGGCCCGACCCCGATCTGTGAACCCTTTTCATAAAATAGAGAAATTGTACTGATCCAATAATCGAGTTTCGACGCCCACATCGAACTCGAAATGAACTCTTATAACTTTTAACTACTAAATACCATTTTTATTGAAGAGCCCTTAATTCGATGCAAAACTGTTTATTAAATAAAAGAATGAACGATGACTAAACAAACGGACTGTGCTAGGTCCTTGGGATTAGCTCGGAAGCTTGGAAGTCGTGCCGTGTTCAAAAGCTTTCAAAGAAGTTAAAACTTTTACTTGAAAAGTTGTCAGGTGGGTGACACTATCTGTATAGCTAGATAATGTTATATGGATTGTTGACAGTTTTCAAAGCAAACTAAATAAGTATTGTTAAAAAGCAAATATATATATATGTTTTCGAAACTTGTGGTTTGGTAAACAATGCACTTAAAATCCTGTGAGTACGAATATGAGTTTTGTGAATATTGGAACATGAACTGTATGTGTCATTTATCAGTTGGGCCTCGTGCCAATGATTTTGGGGATGAGTCCCATGTGGAGGAATTGGTGGTTTTGTGGGGGAGATAAGAAAGCGATGATATAAGGAAGTGATGATATAAGGAAGCAAGGGGATATAAGGAAGCTATCGGGGGCTGGACGCGGTAGGGCGCCTACCAGTGCCACCCCATTTTGTGTGAATGTTGCGGGATTGGACGTGGTTGACGCTACCAGTGCCACCTATATGTGTGATTGTTGAATAATATGATTGATGTTATAAATGTTGGATACTGTATGAACTACTAACAAGAAATCGTGAGTATGTTTTGTGTTATAAAGAGAATGAGTAAAAGCTTCTACTATTTTGAATTCCTGTCAATCTGTATAACAGCGTACAGGTTGCCTGCTGAGATTTTTATCTCACGCCCCATTAAACCCCCTTTCAGGTTATGATGCTGAGGGCCAGGAGCTGCAGTAGACGACCCGCTTCCCCCACTGCTTTATTCAATAAACAAACTGTTTTCTAAATTCGAATAATATGACTAATTAATACTCCGTGGATCTTGTACCAATGATGTTTCCGTGCTAAGTATTGAATTTATCTACCCTTCTATTTTTAAACTTGTGTTAAGTTTTATTCCGCTACAACTCAATTTGTTTGTCCTACCTTTTAAAAGAAATTTTCTGGCTCAGTTTTACGGTTCACTAAGTGATGACTCGGGTTTAAGGCATCATGACCTCGGAGGTCAACGTTCTGAATTCCGGGGCATTACAGGTGGTATCAGAGCCTATGTTCAAAACTTCTGACCAAATAATTTGTTTTCCTTTCATTTCAAAATTTTCATAAATTCTAATAAATGTTACTAGTGGGAAGGTTGTCTACCGCAGCGTACCGGAAGAGCCTCGAGGTATGAGAATGACTTGTTAGAAATTGTATAACAAAACCCTTACAAATAAGAACATGAAAACTTAAGGGAACAAGTGCTTGAATTTCACTCTATTTGCGTATGTATGTGAAATTATTTGATTACTTATAATGCGTGACGTCATTCTTGCGAGCAAACTTACTTACGTTCTATATACTATTAATATTTTCCTTTTTCCGTTTTCGACCTTAGAACCTTTCTATTTGGTTGGGGACTATAGAGGTTTAGACATAGCGGTTACTCACCGTTTCCTTAGGATGAGGCAGTTCCAGGATGAGTCCATATATGTTTTCGTGACCCACTTTACCACATACCGGGGACTTTACCACATACCGGGGACGAGTTGTCCACGAGGGCTTAGAGATTACTGAGCAGGACACAGCGGTCCTTCTGCGGGATGCAGTCCACCCGTGATGGTTGGTACGATCTCATGAGGTGTTTGACTCACTATGGGACGCTGATTCCCAGTCTGCAGACCGTATCAGTCTGACCGACTTTATGGATGATTTGGTCGATAGTATCGATGCTGCTACCAGGGCCATCGAAAGGTCTCGTATTGAGATGAGCCGTGATGCTTTTCATACGGCTATAGCCGATCTCATCGGCGTGGACCAACGTGCTGCTGAGCATGAGCTACTGGTCTTGCGAGATCGGAAGAGAGAGCTAGATGATCGAGATGCCGAGCTTACTCGAGAGGTCACCCACTTGTGGGAGCGCCAGAATGATAGGTTAGAGATAGCGAGGACCCACCGCCACCGAGGTGTGGACATCCGGGGAGAGAGTGGATTGCTAGGTGGACCCGTGGAGTCGGATCCGTCCGAGGAGTCAGACCCAGTCGGAGGGTACATGGACCTAGATCGCTATGATGCACCGATGGAGGACATCGATGTCCGGGTTCCTATTCCACTGGCCCCTAGAGAGCACGATGCTGAGGCTGGAACCAGCCACCCCGATGCATGCTCTTCCACTGACTGATTTGGAAACAGTAGATGTTTAGTTGTACATAGTTTTTGAGGATAGTTTCCTGGTTGTAACCAGTGACCCTGGTGTATTTTGTAAAACTTAGAAAACTTTCGTGATCGACTCAGATTCGAACCAACCCTTTTTGCTAAACCTTAACCGGTCTTTGTAGTGGCTTGCGTGCCTGCGTAGTTTGACTTAATATGTATATTTTGACTATTTTAATGTTATCTTTGATTGTTGTACCCGGTTTTGTTACCGACGAACAAGCAAACAATTTAGTAATGTTCCAATCAATACTACCCAAAAGCAATAAATGACAAGTGATTTGATTACCTAGTTCGTCTTTGGAATAGACTACGTCTGGGGGCACCAAGCCAGGATTTTTACTATATAATATTTTTGCCTAGAGTACTAAAAGTTCGATCCTTTACAATATGCATTACAAGTGATATTTATAGACATAAATCTAGGGCTACAGTCTTCGTTGGATTTATCTCGTGGACCGATCAGGGTTTCCTTCCTTGCTCCGTAAGTCGCGCTCATGAATATGCTTTCCCTGGTTACATCCCGAGAAATCCGCCTCACCATAACTGCCCGAATCTTGTCCATATATATCTCTAACCGAAGTTGCGACTTCTTCAACCGCCACTTCCGGCTCTTTCAGGTCGCACCGCGACTTCTTTGCTACGTCAAGCCGCTAGCGACCTTCCTAGACTTCAAAGTCGCTTCCCGTCCTGCTCCAGCTGGATGAAGTCGGATAACAAGCTAAATACGAGATTGCCCAATCCCAAGCCTCCATTAGGTCGGGTTATTCCCCCGTAAAACAATTGCCCCTCAAGATGAGGTCGCGAGCTCGCTTCGGGATCTTATGTTGAACCGTTGATATTCATCGACCTACGAAAAGTTGATCCTGGGATCTGTGTCCAAGTCAAGTCTCTGTCCTTGGGGAGTCGTAGAGTCGCCTAGGTCTCCCCAACCGGCCTGACAGGTGACAGGATTGCAATGATGGTTCGGTAGACAGGTGACATTTCAAACCGCGAGTTCACCCAATCGGCGATAGCGTGCTCCCTACGCACCACCCACGTCATCCTAATTTTGGCGGGGGTCCCCAAGAATTCAAAATTTATAGTTTCGACCCTTCGTCTCTTTATAAATAGGTCTAGGGTTCCTCCTCAAAAGCCTTCCTCTCTCTCATCTCTCGAAACTCTGGCTTGAACTCCTGTCTTTCCGGCTATTCTTCAGGCACTCGGAAGCTTTTCAGGTAACCGTCTTTCCCCAATTTCACATCAATGGCTTCCGGTTCCCGATCTTCTCCCACGCCCCCTCTGTTCCTGGTTTCTTCACCTTCCAATGATGATGATATTGTAATTGCCGAGTTATACCATCGTAATAACACCGAGACCGCCACCATCGATCCAGCCATGCCCTCGACTGCCAGTGCCTCCGGCGCCGGTCGGGACGATGAAGGGGCTGACGATCAATTTTTGAGGGAGTTGGAAGACATTGTACATATCCCTACTCTGGAACCGAGCTCATTTCGCCCGGCCGCGCCGGCTGTGGAAGGTGGATCCGGAACCTCCAACCCGCCCCGATAATATGGAGCTTATGAGCGGGTTTTCAATTACCGCTCCTATGAGGCCCGAGCCCCCTATGAGAGACCGGCTCGCGACCATCGGAAGTTGGTCGAGTCAGACTTTATTGCTTCACAGAAGAAGAACAGGTCGGTTCTCACCGACTACTACGTCCGGTCCCTCCGCCGCCTTTATAAAGTCCCCCGGGATGTACACTTCTACGGGGCGACACCTGATGAGAGCGCCGACCAACCGCCACCCGGGATGATCGCGGTCAACGAACATACAATGGAAGCCGGGATCCGGTTCCCGCTCCACCCGGCAATTTCTCACCTACTGGCGGCTTGGAATCAGAGTCTGACCCAGATCACTCCTAATGGATGGAGCTATATTCTTTCCACAATGACCGTGCTGGGACAGGCCAGGCTATATCGGTTGCCAAACCCGGGAGAAATATGTTTCGTGATGAAGCCTATTGCCCAAGCCAGCGGCTACAACGCCGTGCGACTTCGTCGGGGCAAGGAGCTCGTGAGTGGGATCCCTAACAAAGTCGATGGTTGGCACAGGAAGTGGTGGTTCGTTGGAGGGGCGTAGGAGTCCATGGACCCTTCAAGCGCTGTGCCCATACATGTCCCGATAGATTATGTGAACCGAGTAGAACACGGTAAATCACATATTCTCGTTTTCTTTTGCAGTGTTCACACCTCGAAAATCCGACCTGTATTGGGACTTTTTGGAGGCCTTCAAACTAGTCTGTGATACCCCTCTGAGCTGCCGGGACGTCAACGCCCTGAACTCCTAGCTCGACCATCTCAAGGCCGGCTTATACACGTACCCGCATCATCTGAAGATCCCTTGTAAGTTTCCTTACTCCGTGTTTACTACATCTTTCGATATCGACCTAACTGATTGGCTTCTCAAATTCCTGCAGTTCCTAACACCCCCGTTTACCGTCGTAAGCCTTCTGCAGACATCATGGCCTCATGTAGGAAATCTGTTCTGGGAAACATGAGGCGACTGGCGACCTCTGAAACCGCCCCTCCGAAGCCGACTCCCACCGAGGTCTTCCCTCCAGGTTCGGTCCCCACTGGTCCCTCTGCTGCCAACAGAGGCAAGAGGAAAGCTACGGGGTTGACTCCGCCGACTTCTGGGCACGCTCGAAAGAAAGTGAGGGAGGAGATCTCGACGTACGAGTCCAAAATCAACAAGGGGCTGGGGAAGAAAGATCGGTTCTGCCCCCGATCACAGCCGGCGACTTTGACACCAACCTCGCCGCCCGCCAGCTCACAGCCTACCTCGCCGGCCCAGAGGAGAGGTCGGCACAAAGATGATGACTCCGTCTTAGGCTGGGAGGAGGAGCGGGTGAACGAGTAAGTCCTCATTATGGTTTTCCTGATCCTCTTTTTTTTCAACATTAATCCTCATAACTCTGATGATTCGGATTTCCTTTACAGCCCTGAAATCGGCCCTGTCGACTTTTTCCCTGAGGTGGTTAGCTTCCTCAGGAGTCCTCCCCTTGCTTCGGCCGACCTCCCCAATAAGTGGCCGGGGTACATTTCCCGAAGCGTACACAACATGCCCCGAACGTGGACGCGTACTAATCATGACAATGCCCGTCGTCAGAAAATGACGGGCAATATGTACTCGGCCATGGTCCACACTCTCAAGGTGGCCTTTTCTTTGGAGAGGACCAGTGCCCAAGCCGAAACCGAGCTCCGACATCTCTGTGAGTCCCAGGCTCGTGTGTCCAATCAGGCAGGACTGATCTTGGCGGCGGCCGAGACTCAGAAAGGGTTAAAGAAAGCCAATGGGGAGCATCTTCTGTGGATATCGACCCTCGAGGGTCGCCTTGCTGAGCTAGAGGGCGTGCTAGCCAAGGAGAAGCTGAAGTCGGCCCGGGCGGAGACCGCACTGGCGGCCGAGAAGCTAAAGATGATCCAGGCGGAAAAGAGGGCGGCCGAGGTGGAGACCAATTTGGGGGAGGAGCTGGCCAAGGCCACAGGGGAGCTGAACACTAGGGAGGCCCAGTTCAATGTCGCCGAAGAGATGAACGCTAATTTCGCGTATGTGATGGCCTTTGCGGGCGCCATCCGAATATGTCACCAGGAGAACCCTTCCGGCGACCTTACTGGGCTAGTCGCTGATCTCAAGGAGTAAGTTCGGGACAACCCTCTGGCCCCCAATGTTCTATTGGACATCCTAGATTTGGAGGATATGGGCATCGATCTCATCTTCTTTACCGATCCTGGGTAAATCGTGGGCCCTCTCCCCGGCTCCCCACTGGTTGACCTCCCGGATGCCACATCTTCTGAGCCCTTGGCGGAGAAGTTGACGAACTCGGAGGTCGCTCCTCCCGCAGCTGCCACTCCCACCGAGCCCATCGGGGAGGAGATACCGAGGTCGGAGGTTGTTCCTCCAACTGTTGTCATGCTTGCCGAGCCCGTCGTGGAGAGGGTCTTAAGCCCAGAAGTCGATCCACCGGTGGTTACACAGCAGGAGCCTCCTTTCGGGACGGTCATTACCCCAACCTCGACTGCCCCAGCTGAGAAGGACTGAGATTGCCGCTCTACTTCCCTTTTTTTGTTTTCCGTTGTACTAGCCTTCGGGCTTTTGGTTTATGATGTACTTCTCCCGACCTTCGGGTCTTCTATGTTTTGGTCTGGTGCTTATCTTACTATGTAAAATAAACTCCCATATTTCATCCCCCCCAAGTTGAGGTCGTAAGCTCGCCTTGAGGCCTTGACTTGAACTCGTACAACTTATCAACTTCTGGCAGGTCGGACTCGGGAAATGTGCCTACGCCGACATCTCCTTCTCGGAGAGGCAAAATGTTGCCTCGATTTTCCAAATCGGTGTGACGGTTGACAGATCCGCAATGATGGTCTGGGTATTAGGTGGCGCCGGGCGCCATAAATTAGCCCAACCAAAAGTCGTGTTCTTTCCACGCGCCCCACTTGGGCCGCCGGTTTCTTTATGGGACCCTCGAGAGTTGGAAATTGCAACTTGACCCCCGCCCTCCATCTATAAATAGGACGAGTATTTCACACTGAAAACTCATATTGTCCCTCTCTGATCTCCCCACTTTTTGCCTCCAAGCTCCGGCTATGGGCGATCCCGGCGATCCTCTCGTTTTAAAACCCTTTCGGTCATTAAGCCTCTCTGGCTCTGTGCTCATTGTTTCTAGCACTCGGACCATCTTTGCGGTTCTTCCATCCCGGATTCTGCTTTCACCGGAGGGTGACCATACAGCCATTGCCAATTTTTGTTGTTACCCGGGAGGTGGATCCACCGCTGCCGTGATGGCGGGGCCCCTAAATCACGGTGTCTCGGGTGCCGATCGGGGGAACGGGATTAATGGTGATGGGCCCCTCTTGATACGCGATACATATTTAATGCAAATCCGATCATGCCAAAATGCCCTTCACAATCCCTTGAGTTTTTTGCGTCGTAAAGATGACACTCGTGCTTGCTCACACGAGAAGCCCCATTGCAGCATCTGACATTCCAAGGATGTTGTAACATCCTTTTCTAATAGTTTTGCAGCATCTTCCTCAGCGACCTCCACGTCCGAGAGATGCCACCCTAGTAGCAATGTAGTATAGACCAAGTCGCTAGTTCAAGTGGCTCTGTGGTATAGACCAAGTCGCTAGCTCGATTCCGAAAAATGTATTGTATTGGAATTCTCTCTTTACCGACCTTCGGGTCCATTGTATTGGAGTTTTCCCCGACCTCCGGGTCTTTATTAATGAAATTCTCCTTTTTAATTCCTTCATTGTGTCGACTTGATTTCCTTATGCGACTTTTGCTTAGTTCTTGTCGTCTTATTTTGTATGCGACTTATTTCTTGGACATTTGCATAGCCGTCTTATAAAATTGGGGGATGACCGCACCGCTAGATTGGCGATCTCGCCTCCAGTATTTCTAAAGTCGGACCTCGGGTTCACACATTATCAATCATGTCTTTCATGCGACCTGCATGTTATCGATCATGTCTTTCATGCGACCTGCATGTTGTCGATCATGTCTTTCATGTGGTATGCATTTCATCGATCATATGATTTTCATGCGACCCACTTGGTTTACACAGGAATCTTACATCTCAAAAAGAATAGAGAATTGTTGTTACTACAAATACTTGTTTACATCGGCTTGATCGATACAAGGACATAAATCTACTGGTAGTATTTTTTAAAATGAGTTGCATTCCACGGATATTGAGCCTTGGTCCCATCTGCTTTCTCGAGCTCGTATGCTCCATTTGGTAGGACCTTCGATATCTGGAACGGGCCCTCCCAATTGGGACCGAAGGCACCTTTTGAGTCTCCGAGTATCTTCTTCAGTACTAGGTCCCCGACCTTGAAACGTCGAACTCGTAATTTAGAGTTGTAATATTTCTCAAACCTCTGTTTGTATTTGGCATTTCTCATATTAGCCTCTAATCGCTTTTCTTCGAGTAGGTTGAGGATCCTCTCCAGGACTTCATCGTTGTGATCGAAAGCGACTTGGCTAGTCTAGAAAGTCAGGACATCGACCTCCGCCGGCACCACTGCCTCAGTTCTGAAGGCTAACGAATAAAGGGTTTCGCCCGTTGAATTCCTGCAGGTTGTTCTGTACGCCCACATCACATCTGGGAGCTCACTGGCCCATTTCTCATTTCCCCTTTCCCCCTTCGATCTTGGCTTTGAGCGTGTGCTTTATGATTTTGTTCACGGCCTCGACCTGTCCGTTCGATTGGGGGTGGTATGGGGTAGAGAATAGCTTTGTGATCTTCCATTTTTTGAAGAAGACGTCGACCTTCGTCCCGTTGAACTGCTTCCCATTGTCTGATATGATTGCCTGAGGCAGTCTAAATCTGCAGATAATGTTGCGCCAGATGAACCTGATGACATGATCTTGGTCGATGGTTGCCAGTGCCTCAGCCTCGGCCCATTTTGTGAAGTAATCCACCGCTACTAAGGCATACTTGACCGATCCTGGGGCTATTAGGAGTGGCCCAATGATGTCTATCCCCCACTTTGCAAAGGGCCAAGGACTGAGGATACTCGTGTGCTCTTCAGGTGCGACCTTGATAGAGGGGGCATAGATCTGACATTTGTGGCATTTGCGGGCGAAGACAATAGCATCGGCCCTTAAGGTTGGCCAAAAATATCCTTGCCTTGTGGTTTTGTGGGCCAGCGACTCCCCCCCAGTGTGGTTTCCGCATGCCCCTTCGTGTATTTCTCGCAGGATGTCTTGACCTTGTTCGGGTGTTATACATCGAAGTAGAGGTATGCCGAAGCCTCGCTTGTACAACTCCCCATCAATCATTGTGTAACGGGTGGCCCGTAATTGCAACTGCCGAGCTTGGACGCAATCAGGCGGCAAGAGGCCGCTTATTAAATACTCTATGATGGGTGTCATCCAGTTCGGCACCGGGTTTTCTAATGTTGTTACGATTACTTGCGCGGTGGATGGGTGGGGAAGTGTCGTGATGGTGACATCCTTCATGTCTGGTGATCCTTCGGAGGTCGCCAACCTGGCTAAAGCATAGGCTCGTGAGTTCCGCTCTCTCGGTATCAGCTTGACATGGATCTGTGTGAACTTCATTCACAGTGTTTTCACAATTTCCTGATATCCTGTTGTCCCTAGCCTCGTACTCCCCCGAAACTTGGTAGGCCACGAGCTGGGAGTCGGTATGAACCTGCAATCTCTTGATCCCCATGGCTGTTGCCATTTCCAGGTCGCTGATGAGAGCCTCATACTCGGCCTCATTATTCGTTGTGGGAAAATCAAAGGTAATGGCGTTCTGGAATGAGATACCCTCAGGACTTATTAAAACCACCCCTTCACCCGACTTGTGAGAGGTCGCCGACCCATCAACGAAAAGCTCCCATGGTTATCTGCCTGAGCTTCCTGCTTCTGTCGGGTACGTAAGCTCTACTAAGAAGTCGGCCAGTGCCTGAGCCTTGATGGCATGTCATGGCGCGTAGGTTACACCGTACTGCCCGACCTCGAATTCATGTTCAAAAGGCCTCCCCAGGAAACCATTGTAGGTGCTGGGGAGGTCGACTACTAAAAAGTCTAACAGCCTAGTTGCCCTAACCTCAGTATTAAGTGTAAAAACTAGCTCCACGGCCAATCGGATCATCCCGGTGGGCCTCACAGTAGGGTCGCCAAACCCTTTCATGAGGTGGTCGCATGGGGTGACATAGGCATCATAATCCCCGAATTGTTTGAGGGTTTTCTTGAATAGGATGTTGCAGAAAGCCCCCCCGTCGACCAGGAGTCGGCACACCGTAGTCCCCATGATGTTGGCCCGGATCACCAATGGATCGACATTGGGGTAGACTACCCCGGTCTTGTCCTGTTCTCCAAACTCGATAGTACTGGACTCCTCCCTAACGGCGAGGATGGGCAACACCATCTTCCTGGCGTTCTCTAACTCCCTTATTTCGGCTTTCATCCTTCGCTTGGAGGGGGAGCTGGTGGCTAGCCCCCCGACAGTCCCTAAGGGGTAGAGAGTGTGTATCATGCGATCTCCCGAATTTTCTGGCATGGGCGGGATGAGTCGCTCCCCTTGCTTCGCTCCTTGGTTGTTGTTCCTGTAGACACGCTCTCCTTACTGACGACCTCGCGGGGCCTGGTCCCCATTCTTCTGAGGTCGCCTGATGAACTCGTCAAGCAGGCCGTCCTCAAACAATCTCCAGAGCTGGGGCAACAGGTCCTTGCACTCACTGGTATAGTGCCCCGTCTGTTCATGAAAGTGGCAATACTTGTTGGGGTTATGTTTGCCATTATTCTTCACCGGGCGGGGCGGGAGAAGCAGTTCCTGTGAGGTCCCGATTAAAACCGATTTTACGCGTGCAGAAGCAAAACATGTCACGTGATGCATATAAAAACAGGGGTGAGGGAATGGTCAATACTATTTTTTTGCTTTTAAGAACGATGTGTGCTGTTTTGCTTATAATCGAATGCATATGACAAGTATAAACATAAAGCGAAGAAGAACACACAAGAGATTTTATAGTGGTTCGGGGCGAAACCCGCCTTTACGTCCACTCTTTCCTTAACACAGGGAACCTTAACCAACTTAACTCATGGGACTTATATCCCTCACGGGATGGCCGAGATGTTTACCGAGTTCGCACTCAAGCGGGACTTATCACCCTCACGGGATTGCCGATAGATGTTCACCGGAATGCTTTCCTCAAAAGGCTTGAAGCTTCCGGGCCGCTTGTACTGCGAGGAAGACTTTTTGGAACTTTTCTTGGGCTCAGCGACCTCCTTAGTCTCAGATAGTCGGGATTCCAAGAGCTCAGCCGTATGTATCAGGTTGCTAACCCACCTCTGAAAGTCGGCATAGCTAGTCGGGTACTCGGCCGTCATGCGTCGCCAGAGTTTGGTCCCCTTCTTCAGGCCAGAGACAGCCCCCATCAATTTTGCTTCATCCCCAATAGGATCTCCTTCCAAAATCAGCTTGTTAATCCTTTCAATGTAGGACCGATCAGATTCAGTATCCCCCTACTGGGTGTTCATCAATATTTTTGGTCGGTCGCAGGCCCGGGGCGGTGAAATCGTTAAGAATAAAGCGGCGAGTTGTTCGAAAAGTGTCCAACGACAGAAGCAAAGCAGAGAGGTGAACCATTGTTGAGCTCGGTCGCCAGTGGTCGAGAGAACAACCAACATTTGGTCGCGATGGGCGCCCAAAAAGCCATGTACGAAGTCAGACATGGACCACACGACCCTGGTCATTGTTCCCAATCAGAATGATCCAAGGTCGCGACATTGATCTTTTCTTTGAGTGGCCGCCAGAGCGATCCGGAGTTCCGGAAGGGAGTCCTAGACACTGGGAAAGGGTCTGCCTCGGGCCGCCCATTTCGACTCTCCATGCGCCTCCATTAGTTGGGTTGGCCGTCTTGGTCGTATTCTGACTAACATCATAAGCGTCCCTGGTCGCCTTTGCAGCCGGGGCCCTTGCACGGTTGACCCCCTCGGTATCGTTGTAGTGGAGGTTAGTCACGCGGGCGGTCGCGCTCCACCCTCGCATGACTTGGCTCGGATTGTACCTCGTCTTACTGCGTTCCTCGGGGCTTGCTGCCGAGTCGCCCGAAATCGGTCG
The DNA here is from genome assembly GCA_037126765.1 of Stenogyne calaminthoides. Lineage (NCBI taxonomy): Eukaryota > Viridiplantae > Streptophyta > Magnoliopsida > Lamiales > Lamiaceae > Stenogyne > Stenogyne calaminthoides. The sequence continues at coordinate 26,247,443 of JBBCBC010000006.1, forward strand.
AACACATTGCTCGACCATGCGGCCTCTTGAGGGTTAGCGATTGCGGACGAGCATGTCTGGCGGATCGTAGGCGGTTAGCCCTTAAATGCCTTCGGGTTTGAAGCGACTGCTTTTTTCCGGTCCGACCTCCTGGGTGGCCTTCTTAGGGGGAGGCTGCACGTTCTCCTCATCAAACGCGAGACGTTTCTTGTTGAGGACGGCCATCACGGCCTTTGCGTCCTCGGGCGTCTGCACCAAATTCCACCAGTCAGGGGTCATTATCGGGTCTTGCTGGCGATCGCGATGGGAGCCGGAGCGATGAGAGCTCATAGAGGCCTCGCGCCCATCGCGAGCTTCCAGATCTTGACCGTTCAGGTTGGCTTGATTGCTTGCCATTGGTATTGATCAGAGATAAGATGGCGCCAATTGTTGTACCCAGTTTTGTTACCGGCGAACAAGCAAATAATTTAGTAATGTTCTGATCAATACTATGGCGAAAGCAATAAATGACAAGTGATTTGATTACCCAGTTCGTCTTTGGAATAGACTACGTCTGGGGGCACCAAGCCAGGATTTTTAGTATCTCCAGCTGGATGAAGTCGGATAACAAGCTAAATACGAGATTGCCCAATCCCAAGCCTCCATTAGGTCGGGTTATTCCCCCGTACAACATTGATATATTTTGAAGTCTCGCATCCTTTAATTTTTGTTGGAGACCCGTTTCTCTCAGTTTAGCTTTGAGAACTTGTCCTTCTCATTTCAATTATGTATGTATATATTTAGTCTCACACGTCTTCATGGGATATTCTATTCTATCAGTTATATTTATCTTAATGTTTACGACATGTGTTATTGTTTCTCTAACGTGCATCGTCGTAGCCCAACAATCGTGTTGCTGATCATGATAGTATGTTCCGGTTTTACCGAGTGCTCCCATGCATGATTGACTTAGTACCGTGCTGTTAAACGTTGGATTCTCTTGTTTCAAATTTTATCATACCTATATGAAGTAATTTTTTTTTTTTACTTTTTAAACCTTCTCTTAGGATGCCACCAAAGGAAAATGTGAGCTAATCGGGAACCGTCTGAAGGTTCTGTAGGACGCAAAGTAGAAACCGATCTTCATATTCTAAGGATGAAAGATTTCGATATAATCCTAGGGATAGATTGGTTAAGGAGGAACAAGGCTACTATAAGGTGTTTAGAAAGGGAGATAGATTTCGAAACAATGGACAACCAACATTTCACCTTTAATGGGACAAAGACTAAGACTGGAATGAGGGTAATCTCTGTGATAAAAACTGCCAAGCTAAAACGAGGAGAAAATTATCAAGTATACTTAGTCAACGCCTCAACAACGACTGAGGATACGAAAATGCCAGCCGAGGTGCGAATCGTAAATGAGTACCCTGACATATTTCCCAAAGAACTATCCGGATTACCCCCAGATCACCAAGTGGAATTCACAATCGACTTGACACCTAGTGCTACACTAGTGTGAAAAGCACTGTACAGAATGACGCCCAAGGAATTGCAGGAGTTAAAAGAGCAACTGCAAGAACTGATGGATAAGAAGTACATCCGTCCAAGCGTGTCACCTTGGGAAGCACCTGTACTCTTTGTGAAAAGGAAAGACGGATCACCCAGAATGTGCGTCGATGACCGAGGGTTAAACAAATTAACCATCAAGAACAAGTATCCTCTCCTAAGGATCGAGGACTTATTCGACCAACTGAAACATGCGGCAGTGTTCTCGAAAATCGATCTGAGATCGAGCTATCACCAACTGAAAGTGAAGGGAAGTGATATTCCGAAGAAGGCTTTCAGAACCCGGTACGGATACTATGAGTTCACAGTGATGCCTTTCGGAGTGACAAATGCACCTGCAGTTTTCATGGACTTGATGAACCGTGTGTTTCACCAGTACTTGGATCAGTTCATCACTGTATTCATCGATGACATATTGGTGTACTCAAAGTACCAAAAGCAACTCGAAAAACACCGCAGGACTGTATTGGAGACACTGAGACATGAAAAAATTATATGCCAAAGTTCAGCGAGTGCGAATTCTGGATTGACCGAGTGATGTTCCTAGGTCACATAATCTCGGCAAAGGGAATCGAAATGGATCCTGCAAAGTTGGAAGCCATAGTAGACTGGAGGGCCCCAATGAATGTCAACGAAATAAGAAGTTTCCTAGGACTGGTAGGATTCTACCGGAGATTTATCCAGGATTTCTCACGCATTGCGAAATCACTGACACACTTGACCAAGAAGAATGAAAGGTTTGTCTGGACATCCGCCTGTGAGGAAAGTTTTCAAGAGTTGAAAAAGAGATTAACCTCCTCGCCGGTACTAACTATTCATGACGAGTCGGAAGGATTTGTAATCTATATCGATGCATCCTTGTCAAGATTAGGATGTGTCCTCATGCAGGACAGAAAGGTCATTGCGTACGCCTCCCGACAACTAAAGACGCACGAATAGAATTATCCTACGCATGACTTGGAGTTAGCAGTCGTAGTTCATGCACTGAAGATATGGAGACACTACTTGTATGGTGGTAAGTGTGAAATATACACGGACCACAAGAGACTGAAGTACTTCTTCACGCAAAAGGAATTGAACACGCGACAGAGAAGATGGCTTGAATTGGTGAAAGACTATGATTGCACTATCCATTATCACCCTTGGAAAGCGAACATCGTGACTGACGCACTGAGCAGAAAGGGAAGCGCGACACTCAGTGCCATGCCCACTGAGCAAGAATCACTACTCAGAGATTTTTCACAATTGAAATTGGAATTCTCCAACCGTTGTTGTGCAACGCGACAATAGTTGCAATCACACTGCAACCAACAATGCGAGAAAGAATCAAAGAAGCACAGGAGAGTGATAAATTCCTCGGGAAAATGAAGGAACGAGCAAAGAAAGGAACTATTCAAGGTTTTGTCGTGTGTCCTGATGAAACTTTGATGTTCAGGAACAGGGTCTATGTGCCGAAGACAGAGCAACTGACGAATGAGTTATTAAGAGAAGCCCACAATACCCCGTACACCGTACACCCTGGAGAGACAAAGATGTACCGGGAACTACGGGAGAACTTTTGGTGAAGAGGAATGAAAAGATCGATAGCTCATTTTGTGAGAAAATATTTGACTTGTCAGTAGGTTAAAGTAGATCACCAACGACCCTCAGGATTACTGAATCCGCTGGAGATACCGGAATGGAAATGGGAGAACATCATTATGGATTTTGTCACGGGCTTTCCCAAGACAATTAAAAAATCACGATGCTATCTGGGTTGTGATAGACAGACTCACAAAGTCAGCCCATTTCATTCCTATCCGTATAATCTACTCGATGGATAAGCTTGCACAATTGTACATAGCAGAAGTTGTCCGACTGCATGACGTACCAGTCTCAATCGTTTCAGATAGAGACCCCCGCTTCACCTCAAATTTCTGGAAAAGCTTATAACAAGCTTTGGGGACTGAGTTGAACTTCAACACTGCATATCATCCTCAGACAGATGGTCCGTCAGAAAGGATAATACAAACCTTGGAGGATATGTTGAGGGCTTGCGCCCTGGATTTTGAAGGAAGTTGGGAAGCGAATCTCCCTCTAGTGGAATTTGCTTACAACAACAGTTATCAATCTATGATACAAATGGCACCGTTCGAGGCACTTTATGGGAAAAAGTGCAGGTCTCCTATCTGTTGGGATGAAGTCGGAGTCCGAAAGATCTTAAGACCCGAATTTGTGGAGAAATCTGTGGAGACCATCTCCCGGATCAGCGAAAGAATAAAGATAGCTCAGGACCGTCAGAAGTCCTACGCCGACACACGAAGAAAAGATCTACACTTTGAATTCGGTGATAAGGTGTTCTTAAGAGTCGCACCAATGAAGGGACTAATTCGTTTTGGCAAGAGAGGTAAGCTGAAACCTCGCTTCCTAGGGCCCTTCAACATTTTGGATAGAGTCGGAGGCGTAGCCTACCGAGTAGCCCTACCGCCAGAATTATCACAAGTACATAACGTATTTCACGTGTCCACACTTAGGAAGTACCTAATCGACCCGGACCATATCGTCGATTTCAAATATCTAAGTTTGAGCTACGATTTGACTTACGAAGACGTACCGGCGACTATTTTGGGGAGAAAGGTCCACATTCTAAGAAACCGAAAAGTACCTCTAGTACTAGTACAGTGGAGCAGACATGGAAAGGAGGGAGCAACTTGGGAAAGAGAGGATGAGATCCTGGCTAAGTACCCCCAATGCCTTCGGGATAAGTAAGTAAATTTCGAGGACGAAATTTCTTTTAAGGGGTGTAGGATGTAATAACCCGAATCCTTTTAGAACTTATTTGTTTATTTTTCCTAATGTGTTTAAATGTTATACTTGTTTTAAAAATATGTGTACCAGTTTCTAAAATTTTCAGGTGACAGACGAGCCTTTCGAGCTGAAAAACTCTACTGGCACTTTTCGAGTTTTTATCCATAAAACAGGCCCGTTGATAATGTCAAAATTTAAATAATTCAAAATGAGAACGTAGAACTTCAAATGGAATCCTAAAAATAGTGTGAGTTTAACGGTACATTTAAAATAATTTTCAGAACCAAAAACCGAACCGAAAAATATCGAAAAATACGCCGTCAAAGCCCAAATCGCGTCTAGGATCAAGGCTACCATATTTGGCAGCCCATTTTCATCCAAAAACCTGCAAGGCAATCAACCAAAACCATAAAGTAGGATTTCCCCATTTAATGGGAACACTATTAGAGCCATGCTCCTTATGTGACATGTTACTAACCCCCATCATTACATTCATCTCCCTTCTTACCCCCTTGGCCGGCCACCCCCCCACCCCCCCCTTTCTACCTATATATATACCCCTTCTCCCCACTCCAAGTTTGGTCTTGACATTTTTGTTCCACAAGAGAAAACACATTGAGGAAAATGGAGAGAGTTGGGAGAGTTTGAGAGTTTGAAGGAAGAAGGAGCTTTCCCCTCTTTTCTTGTTCTTGGCCGATCATCACCACCCCAAGGAGGAGTCCTTCCTCCACCATCTTGAAGCTAGGAAGGTGTTAGAAGTAGGAGTTTCCATCAAGAGCCCTCAATCCCCCTCCCAAAGAAAGAAACTACAAGGGTGAGCACTAATGAACCTTTAATCTTGATGTTATGATCATATTTTGTTTGAGCATGAAAACCCTTAGAAATGGCTTGCTAAGAACCTCCCCTGAGCTTGTTTAATCTGTGAAAATCATGTATGCAGTTTGTATTGGTGATATGTTGTGCATTTGAACATGTTTAGTCATATATGTGAAAGTTCAAAAATGTGTATGAAACTTCGGAAATGCTGCTGCCTTAATTTTTGGAAAACATATTTTGATGCTTTAATGATGTTTTAAAATCATGAAAAAACTCCTCGATGTAGTATTTGAAGTATAGAACGATCTAATAAAAATTGGTGCTCATCTGATCTGTCTCCAAGGAGAATAAATTCGTGGAAATATGTGTCTATAAGACTATGTGAAACTGGGAGCAGTGAATCTTTTGTATTGTTTTACTTATTTAAAAAGATGATAAAATTTTAGGAAATTTGGGGATGTTCCTCTTGATGTTCTTTAAATCATATCCAAAACTCATAGTGTTTTGTTTATAGGATCATGAGTTATGACTATTTCAAATTTATGTGACAAATGATTGACGAAGGTTGAAACTGTGAGTTCAACAATTTATTTACCCTTGTTTCCAAAGCATAAAAATCATGGAAAAATTTTATATTCTCATACATAATCCTAGAATGGTATATTAAAGTTTGGTGAATTTTCGTTAAGTTTCCAGTGAGTTATAAAATTTTATATGAAGCATGTACAGTATGACGTACCCTATTACGAACCCATTTTTACTCAAAAACCTGGTACCTATCCTTAGCTCAAATGTGTTAAGGTTATATATTAAAGCTTCTTATTCTTAAGTTTTTTATAACATATTTTAATTTCGTAATATTTAGATATTTTTCCAGTGAGTTATGATTTTTAGTTTAAAGTGTACACTATTTTGATGAACCTTTCAATACTCTGCCTTAAATTGCAAATGTACCTTGTTTCCTTAGCTCAAACGAATTTGTGCCCTTGATGAACTCTGTTCCTTTTCAAAATATGTATAACATACTAAAATTTCATATTCTTCCAGTAAGTCTAAGTACTCTTTTCCATTTATGCATGATTATATATTTTTATGCTGAATGAGTAATACTAGGAAGAAGGAATGGTAATACTTTTAGAACCAAGCATGTTTTAGTTTGTTGAATGTTTCATGTTTTCTTTTATGAATATATGTTTGGATGTTTTACTTGTATTATTAAGTTTTTGATTAGACCCGACCCCGATCTGTGAATCCTTTTCATAAAATAGAGAAATCGTACCGATCCAATAATCGAGTTTCGACGCCCACGTCGAACTCGAAATGAACTCTTATAACTTTTAACTACTAAATGCCATTTTTATCGAAGAGCCCTTAATTCGATGCAAAACTGTTTATTAAATAAAAGAATGAACGGTGACTAAACGAACGGACTATGTTAGGTCCTTGGGATTAGCTCTGAAGCTTGGAAGTCGTGCCGTGTTCAAAAGCTTTCAAGAAGTTAAAACTTTTACTTGAAAAGTTGTCAGGTGGGTGACACTATCTGTATAGCTAGATAATGTTATATGGACTGTTGACAGTTTTCAAAGCAAACTAAATAAGTACTGTTAAAAAGCAAATATATATATATGTTTTCGAAACTTGTGGTTTGGTAAACAATGCACTGAAAATCCTGTGAGTACGAATATGAGTTTTGTGAATATTGGAACATGAACTGTATGTGTTGTTTATTGGTTGGGCCTCGTGCCAATGATTTTGGGGATGAGTCCCGTGTGGAGGAATTGGTGGTTTTGCGGGGAGATAAGGAAGCGATGATATAAGGAAGTGATTATATAAGGAAGCAAGGGGATATAAGGAAGCTATCGGGGGTTTGACGCGGTAGGGCGCCTACCGGTGCCATCCCATTTTGTGTGAATGTTGCGGGATTGGACGTGGTAGACGCTACCAATGCCACCCATATGTGTGATTGCTGAATAATATGATTGATGTTATAAATGTTGGATATTGTATGAACTACTAACAAGAAATCGTGAGTATGTTTTGTGTTATAAAGAGAACGAGTAAAAGATTCTACTATTTGAATTCCTGTCAATCTGTATAACAGCGTACAAGTTGCCTGCTGAGATTTTTATCTCACACCCCATTAAACCCCCTTTCAGGTTATGATGCTGAGGGTCGGGACGACCCGCTTCCCCCACTGCTTTATTCAATAAACAAATTGTTTTCTAAATTCGAATAATATGTCTAATTAATACTCCGTGGATCTTGTACCAATGATGTTTCCGTACTAAGTATTGCATTTATCTACCCTTCTATTTTTAAACTTGTGTTAAGTTTTATTCCGCTGCAACTCAATTTGTTCGTCCTACCTTTTAAAAGAAATTTTCTGGCTCAGTTTTACGGTTCACTAAGTGATGACTCGGGTTTAGGGCGTCATGACCTAGTAGGTCAACGTTCTGAATTTCGGGGCGTTACAATAGAACCTTGGCTACCTGCTGGAGCAGGTTTCCTTTTCTGGGACTTGGGCTTTCGAAACATAATCCGAGTCCAAGAAAATTCAACTCCTGTTATCAAAAACATGTTGTCTCTGGGCAAAGTCTCTTTCAAGAAACTGATCTTCGTCCCAAAAAAGACCTTCCCACTCTTCGTGGATGCTCCCTTGGCATACTTCAATTTCTGGTTTTGGTGAAGAATGCAATCCACCTGAAACTTCAACCAATTAAAATCAATAGAGGGTGAGTCCTCAATCGCAGCCACAAACCTCAACTTGTTCCGGCTTACTTGCTCCAAACTACCAAAAGTGTTCATCAAACACTTGGCCACAATGTCTATCAAGACTCTGTATTTGGGCTTCAGGCATTGTTTATGCAGAGCCCCTTTCAACTCTGCTTTTGTTTCTGCAAAACAGTCCAATATCTCTTGCTCTCTTCCAGACATATACAGAGCTGGATCCTCACCTTTATCGTTAAGTTCAACCACATCATTAATATCATCTAAATATAATATTACCTCCTTGGTGAAAACCACCTCTGCCTTTGATTTAGCGTAAGTTCCAAAACTTAGCTGTGACACCAATCCTCCCCGTCCTCCTTCTCGAATGTTAACCACAAACTGCAACACCTCCTGTGATAGTTCGGAATCTGGCACATTGCTCACCAGATGTGACAATCGAGCCATCCGCAGCATATTGAGCTCCTCCTCTTCAACCTTCGTGGCTTTGTTGTCGATCATGGCCACCACGTGTTCAAAATAGGGTTTTTTCGTCTCGGGGACATCCTTTATCATGGCATAACTTGGGAATTCGATTGTAAGAAGATTTTCTGGGTAATGAAATTTGAGGATTTTGAAGACTAAGGGTTTTGAGTGTTTGAATCGTTTGAATGCAAAGTAAACGAATGAAGGCAAACAATTGGTTTATATATGATTTGAAAACCAAATACCAAGGGTTGTGATTAAATCTCGAAAAATAGAATGAATGGTTGAGATTTAATCTGAGATTAAAGAAAATCTCGAGGGTATGACTATTTTTGGCTAAATTTCTGGGAAAATAGGTACGTAGCGGTTAATAGGTTGATAAATGGATGTTTCACGATAATCGAGACGACTGTTCGTGTTTTCTTCCAGTCAAAAAACGCTCCAAACATTCCCGCTTAAAAGTTCAGGTCTTTTGTCATTTATTCCAAATGATTACTGAGTGAAATAAATGCTGTGAATTAATGCATGTGTCACTATCGCTTCAGGATTATTTGAATGCATAATCCTTACTGAATACTGATCTTGACAAGAATTATCCTGAGTCTCAGTTTCCTTCCTGAGAAAATTCTGTCCTGAGTTATTCCTCCTGAATAACTACATGCACTTGAAGGACTTCTCCCTTCAGTGAATTCATTCACCTGAATCCAACATACCTAATTCTACTGATAGTTCCTGAAACCTTAACTCAGCCAATGGTTTTGTCAAAATATCAGCTCTCTGTTTATCAGTATGAATTTTCTCCATCCTTATATCCTTTTTCTCAACATGATCTCTGATGAAATGATGTCTGATATCAACATGCTTACATCTGGTGTGTAATACTGGATTTTGTGTAATAGCAATTGCACTATTATTGTCACAAAATATAGGTACTTCATTGGCTATAACCTTATAATCCCTCAATTGTTGTCTGAGCTAAAGAATCTGTGCACAACAGCTTCCTGCAGCCATGTATTCAGCTTCAGTAGTACTGGTTGCTACTGAGGTCTGTTTCTTTGAAAACCAAGATATTAGTTTACTTCCAAGAAATTGACAAGTTCCTGTAGTGGACTTCCTGTCAATTCTACAACCACCATAATCAGCATCTGAATAACCAGTTAATTCAAGGTTATCATCAGCTGGATACCATAATCCTCTATTCACTGTGCCTTTAAGATATTTCAGGATCTTTTTTGCAGCTTCCATGTGACTAGCCTTAGGATTAGCTTGGTATCTTGCACATATTCCAACAGCAAAAGTAATATCAGGCTTACTTGTTGTGAGATGTAGCAATGATTCAATGATCCCTCTATAATCAGTGTGATTAACTGACTTGCCTTCAGGATCAGGATCCATCTTGTAGTTAGTATTCATAGGAATTCTAACTGCATTGCAATTCTGCACACCATATTTAGCAATCAGATCTCTGGTGTACTTTGCTTGATTGATAAATATTCATTCCTTAGTTTGTTTCACCTGAAGTCCTAGAAAGAAATTCATCTCCCCCATCATTGACATCTCAAACTTTCCTTTCATCAAGGCAGAGAACTTCTCACACATCTGATGATTGGGAGATCCAAATATGATGTCATCCACATAAATCTGAACTAGTAAGATATCCTTCCCATCTTCTATCCTGAACAAGGTTCTATCAACAGTTCCTTTGGTAAAACCATGGTCAGTAAGAAATTGAGAAAGAGTATCATACCATGCTCTGGGTGCTTGCTTTAGACCATACATGGCTTTTCTGAGCCTGTAAACTTGGTCATTCTGACGAAATCCTGGAGGTTGTTCCACATAAACCTCTTCCTTAAGCACACCATTTAAAAATGCACTTTTCACATCCATTTGGTAGACTGTGAATTTCATATGAGCAGCATATGCAAGAAACAATCTGATGGCTTCTAGTCTCGCAACAGGTGTAAAGGTTTCATCATAGTCCAAGCCTTCTTCTTGGGAATAACCTTGTGCAACTAGCCTTTCCTTGTTTCTTACAATATTGTTGTTTTCATCTCTCTTGTTCTTGAATACCCACTTAGTTCCAATCACATTGTGCTTCTTAGGTCTGTCCACTAACTCCCAAACTTCATTTCTTGTGAACTGATTCAGCTCTTCTTGCATAGCAGTAATCCAAAACGAATCTTGAAGGGCTTCTTAAATCTCAGTAGGTTCCTTTTCAGATAGGAAGCAGCAGAATAAAGCACTTTCAGCATGGAACTTTCTTGTTCTAACACCTTCTGATAGATCACCCACAATCTGACTTGATGGATGACTATCTAACCATCTTCTCCTTTATGTTCCCCCTTCAGTAGTATCCTCAACATTAGAAATGTTAGGTTCAGGTAATTCATTAAACTCAGGGAACAACAGAAAAGGAGAGAGGGAATCATCTTCCTCAGGGGAGTTTTCATTTACAACATTGTCAGGGACATTTGTTCCCCCTTGGTTGATAGATTCAGAGTTTGCCTCAGCTGTGATCACATCTTCATTGGCATTACATACCTGAGTCTGAACTGGGGTTTGTTCAGATTGGTCAGCTTCAATGTGTTGGCTTTCCTTCAGTGGAGAACTGTCATCCTGAGTTTCACCAGCCTGAGTATTTCCATCCTGAGCTTCTTTGTCTGAGTCTGACTCACTCCATTCATAGAAAGTGATTGACTTCTTCTTTCCAGGCTCAGAGGATGTTTTATCATTCTTCTTCAGGCTAAGTCCGGTGATTCTTTTTGTCAGATCTCCTGAGTCATGTTCCTGTTTCTTCTGAACACAAGTAGAATCATCAAAAACAACATGAGGTGTTTCTTCTACAATAAGGGTCCTACAGTTGTAAACTCTGAAGGCTTTACTGATTTCAGAGTATCCTAAGAATATTCCTTCATCAGCTTTGCTATCAAAGGTTTTCAACTGATCTTTACCATTATTGTGTATGAAATACTTACAATCAAACACACGAAAGAAAGAAACAAGAGGCTTCTTTTCATTCCTTAGCTCATAAGGTGTTTTTCCTTGATCTTTTGTCAGCATGGTTCTGTTCTGAGAGTAGCATGCAGTGTTGATAGCTTCAGCCTAAAATATCTTAGGAATGTCAGCTTCAGCAATCATTGTTCTTGCAGCTTCTTTCAGAGTCCTATTTCTTCTTTCTGCAACACCATTCTGTCGTGGGGTCCTTGTAGCTGATGTTTCATGAGTTATTCCATTTGCTGCACAATAATCAGATATAATATGGTTGATGAATTCAGTGCCTTTATCTGATCTGATTTTGACCACACTCAAATTCTTTTCAATACTGAGTCTTTTAAGTAATTCAGGCAGTTTTGTCTGAGTCTCTTTCTTACTGAGTAAGAATATGACCCAAGTATATCTAGAGTAGTCATCAACTACCACAAGTGTGTATTTTCTGCCATTAGTGCTCACAGGTGTTACTGGACCAAATAGATTCATATGTAACAGTTAAAATATTCTATCAGTAGAGACTTCTACTTTGCTTCTAAATGATGCTCTTATTTGTTTTCCTTTCTGACAAGCATCACATACATGATCTTTACTGAACACTTCATTGGGTAACCCCCTCACAAGTGCTAATCTTGCAAGTTTGTTCAGGGTTTTGAAGTTCAAGTGATTCAGCCTTTTGTATCATAATCAACTGGTATCAGCAGAACTTTTTGCAACCAAGCATGTATATTTAGGAGTTAATCTCCAATCAGCAAGATACGTAATTCCTTTTCTACTACCAGTTAGTAGTATTTGTTGTGAAGCATTGTCTTTCACATAACATAAGTTCTTTGAGAACTCAACACTGAATCCCTTATCACAGAATTGACTGATAGAAAGTAAATTATGCTTTAAACCAGAAACATATGATACACCAAGGATATGAACAGAATCAACTTCAAGAGTTCCATATCCTTCAGTTTGTCCTTTGAAATTATCTCCAAAAGTAATCTGAGGGTCTTTTTGCTCAATATAGTCAGTGAGTAATTGTTTATATCCTGTCATGTGCATTGAACATCCACTATCCAGATACCATGCAGCAGGAGTTATTTCATTTCCACTCATCAGGGCTATGTTGTCTTCATTCAGCTCAGTGCCCTTTTCCTTCACCTGAAAAACAGATCAGGTCTTAGGTACCCATTTGGTGTAGGGTCCTACCAGAGAAATTGTTGGGAGATGAATTCAATAAAGATATATGATTTGATTAGATCCCAAAACCCCTGAGTATGACATGTTCAGGATAATCTTGATAGTTGAGTCAGGATTCAGTTTTATAGTATTCGTGATGATATTCGCAAAATGTATAGTCACAGATATAGATCGACAGATCTCAAGATTCTCAAGACTCAAGATGTTTCGAAGAAATTAAAGACTCAAGATGAAATCGAGAATCAAGACTCAAGATGAAATCGAGAATCAAGACTCAAGATGAAACCGAGAATCAAGACTCCTGTGAAATCGAGATATCAAGACTCCAAGCAGAAACCGAGATATCAAGAATCGCAGAAATCGAGATATCAAGACTCAAGATGAAATCGAGGAACTCAAGACTCGTAAGACTCAAGACTCAAGACGTTGAAGACTCGAAGACCTCAAGACTCGTAAGACTCAAGACACGTAAGATGTAAGAATCAAGATCAAGAATATCAAGGCACAAAGAATTATCAAGACTCAAGAATATATCAATGCTCAAGATAAACCTCGAATGTTCCGAGGCAATCGGTGAATATCTATCTGAAGGATGTAATACTGAGAAGATCGCGATTCCTTAGAAAAATAGATATTTGCCAAGACATTCAAATGCAGACAAAAGGAACTAAGTCAGAGTGTAGTTAAGGTTATATCAACTCAGAGAATGTAACCAAAAGAGCCGTTGAAGGTGTCTACCTTTAACTGGAGACAAAAGTCAAAAAGAGGAAGACAGCACTATACCATACTAACACTGACAGTGACAGGTCGCTGAAAAAGATGTCAGAAGTACAAAAGTTCCAGACTGCAAAAAGTGAAGACCGGCTACATGAAAGGCTATTGCCTAAAAAGTGTTAGGGAGTTTCAAACCCTAAATATAGCCGTTCCTCACACACCATAAGAGGAAACTCACGAAGCTATCTCCTCCAGAAGATAGTTTTTCAAGAGTGACCTTGGTGTATGCCTATAAATACGTGTGACCCTCTACATTGTAAGGTTACGGGAAATTTGTAAGCAACTCAAGAAGCTCAAACTTATTATCGCAAAGTTAAAGCACTCGAAAAACATAGAATTTCCCAAGTGCTTTTATATTGAAGAGAGCTCACTAAACTAAGCCTAGCTTGATAAGACATATCCGAAGCTTAGTCGAGATATCCTAGCCTTTGCATTGTACTTCATTGTAAAGGATATCTCATCCTAGTTGGAAACCAACCGAGAAACCCCAAACCCTTGAGAAGGTAGTTGGAGTGTGTCTGTTGGTGAGAAGAGTTGTAAAGAGTTAGTAAACTACGCGGAGTAGTCAGAAAGCTCTAGAGGTGAAGTTAGTAAGCTACAAAGGTAGTCTGAAAGCTTGTTTGTGTTTGAGTAAGTAAACTACGGAGGTAGTCAGAAAGCTCAAGGTCGGGTTGAGTAAGTAAACTACGTGGAGTAGTCAGAAAGCTCAGGGCCGAGTTGAGTAAGTAAACTACGCAAGGTATTCAGAAAGCTCATTAAGTGATTAGTGAATTTCTCTGAGGATCAGAGAGAGTGGACGTAGGAGCTTGAGTCTCTGAACCACTATAAACTGTTGTGTTGTTTATTGCTTTCTTTATCTGTGCTTAACTGTTGCATCACTGAGTTTGAAAGCATATTTTCACTGATATTTCAGTTGGAATCAATCCACTGGAAGTTGCATGTAATTAAATCACAGCCTAATCACTATTCCATTAAAGGATGGTTTTCAGCAAAGCTTAAAACGAGTATAAACTAAAGGGCCAACCATTCCGCACATCTGAGTAGCTAGAACAGATAGTTACCAAACTGAACTTACTCTTCTGAGGGTTCAGTAAGTTAGTTATCTGATCCAATCAACTCAGGATCTCTAAAAACTCAGGACTCAGTTGGGATTATTTGAGGTTTCTGAAAGCAGCTCAGGATCACTGTCTCAGTAGACTTTGACTCAGAGTGTTTTGTGCTTCTCAGGACCTAATCTTCAGGATTATCTGACCCAAGCTGACCTCAGTAAAAGAAAAGTTTTAAAAAACACTGAACACGTGTATTCCCCCCCATACATGTGTAAGACTCGTTTGCACCGGGACCAACAAGTGGTATCAGAGCAGTGGTTCAACTTGACCACCTGCTTTGTTGACCAAAGGTTTATTTGCTAAAAATACTTGTGGTCTATCTGAACTGATCTTATTTGCTGAATTTTTTTTTAAATCTCAGACATCATGCCTTCTACGAAGCTTTCAATGTTCTCAGTTGAGAAATATGATGTGTGAAAACTAAGAATGCAGGCCCATCTGTATTCTAAGCATGAAAGAATGTGGAGAGTGGTTACTGAAGGACCATTCCAATTCAATATTGTGAATCCCAGAGTTACAGAAGATGAGAGAAATGATTCCAGGACTGAATTGCCAAAGTCAGATGATCAACTGACTCCTGATCAAAGAAAGTTAGTCAATCTTGACCATATTGCCAAAGATACAATATATAGCACTATTGATGATGGTGTTATGAGGAAGATCTCTCATTGTGAGAATACAAAGGAAATATGTGATACACTAGCTGAGATTGCTAAGGAAGAAAAGGAGTCTGAAGAAAATTCCAGCTCCTCAGAAGAAATGTGCTCAGAAAGTGACAGTGATGACATCTGTCTCATGGCTGTAGGAGAGGTAAGTTCTTCTATCTCTGTTGTTGCTCCTACACTAGCACAAGAGTTGTCAAGTTCAACTGTAAACAGTCAATTTGACCTGATGGATTCTTTTGAGAATCTGATGAAGGACTATGCTGTTTTACAAGAACTGCTAAATGAAACTCAAGAGCAGAATAAAGAACTGAAAGCTGAAAATCTAAAATGGAAAGACTCTAGCAAAACTGAAATCACTTCTCAATTAATGGGAGCTACTGATGAACTGGATGTTCTGAAAGTACAACTCTCAGAGAAAGAGAAGTTGATAGTAACCCTAACTGAAAAGCTAGAGAAATTCACTGAAGAGATTCAGCTGATCAGAACTAAATTCAATGACCTCTCTGAGAAGCATGAAACTCTACAGAACTGTGAGGATAGTGCACAGAATAAGTTAACTCTATTGAATACTGCATCTAAAGTAATAGATGAAATTCAGAGTTACCAGAGATCTGTCACTATAAAATCTGGATTGGGATATATTCCAGGAGGAACCTCACAAGGTCATCTGAATGCTGCATCAAGTAGCAAGAAGACAATCTTTGTAAAACCAGTGGCACCTACACTTCATACTGAAGAAATGCTCAAGGTTGTAGACAAGGGAAAAGGACATATGGTCTCAGTAAAACTGAATGATCAGGTAGGAAAGCCCAAACCTTAGGTGAAGGTTAGAAAACCTGAGCACTCAGTTGGAAAGTTTCAGGCAAGTACTTCAAAGCCTCAGGCTAAGAATGCAAACCTGAAAGGCTCCACATGAACCATCGAGAGAATCCTCGGATGAGAAACACTCAAAGAGAGACATTCTCAACCCGAAGAGACCAAGTCCTCGAGATAATCTTGAAAGACCAGTTTTCAAGACAGAACCTTTGAACCCCACTTGCCTAAGGGTAAAGTTTACCTGAACCCGAGTCATCAAAGATTTAGATCGGCTGCACAGAAGCCAAAGCAAATGAACAAAAGGCCTGAACCTAAGAAAAATTCAAAAGCCCATGTTCATGCTAGGCTAGCAAGACTCATACATGTGAAACTGCTAAGGCACCCAGAGTAGTAAATGTGTATGTAGATGTTTATGGAAGACAGATCGGCCCACTCTAAAGTGATTAGAGTTGTCGGGGCGATTTGGATTCCGAAGGTACAACTTAACCTTGTAGGACCCTATACAAATTGGGTACCTAAGAATTGATCTGCTTTTTTCGGAGGAAAATAAAGAACACTTGGTGATTAAAAATCACATAAAGACGATGAGCGCAGAGATGAAAAAGGCCCCGATGTATGGTATCTTGACAAAGGGATGTTCAAGACATATGACAGATTCAAGAAGATACTCAAGGACTATGTTGAACAAAGAGGCCCTCGGATCACTTTTGGAGATAACTCCAAGGATGAGTCAAGGATATGGAACTTTGGAAATTGACTCGATTCATATCCATGGTGTTTCATATGTATGTATACGATTGAAGCATAATTTGCTTTCAATAAGCCAATTTCGTGATAAGGGTTTTAATGTTGAGTTCTCTAAGAACTTATGTTATGTGAAAGATGATACAACACGTAAAAATATTCTTGACCGGTACTAGAAAAGAAAATGTGTATCTTGGCGATTGGGTTCCAATCCTAAAGATACATGTTTGGTTGCTAAAAGTTCCACAGATACCAGTTGGTTATGGCATAAAAGAATGAATCACCTGAATTTCAAAACCCTGAATAAACTTGCAAGATTAGCTCTTGTAAGAGGGTTGCCTAATGAAGTGTTCAGTAAGGAACATATTTGTGATGCGTGCCAGAAAGGAAAACAAGTTAGAGCACCATTTAAAAGCAAAGTAGATGTTTCTACTGAAAGAATACTTCAGTTACTGCATATGGATCTTTTGGTCCTATAACACCAGTG
Source organism: Stenogyne calaminthoides (assembly GCA_037126765.1). Taxonomy (NCBI): domain Eukaryota; kingdom Viridiplantae; phylum Streptophyta; class Magnoliopsida; order Lamiales; family Lamiaceae; genus Stenogyne; species Stenogyne calaminthoides. The sequence goes on from JBBCBC010000006.1 coordinate 26,264,536, forward strand.
AGCACTAATGGCAGGAAATACACATTGGTAGTAGTTGATGACTACTCAAGATATACTTGGGTCATATTCTTACTCGATGAAAAGAGACTTCGAGATAAAGCTACCGAATTCATGAAAAGGCTCGATGATTGAGAAAAAATCGAGTGTGGTCAAAATCAGATCTGACAAAGGAACTGATGAAACATCAGCTGCAAGAACCCCTCAACAAAATGGTGTTGCTGAAAGAAGGAACAGGACTCTGAAAGAAGCTGCAAGGACAATGATAGCTGAAGTGTATATTCCTAAAAGGTTTTGGGCTGAAGCTATCAACACTGCATGCTACTCTCAGAACAGATCCATGCTGACCAAGAGTCAAGGCAAAACACCTTATGAGCTTTGGAATGAAAGGAAGCCTCTTGTTTCTTTCTTTCGTGTGTTTGGTTGCAAGTGTTTCATACACAATAATGGTAAAGATCAGTTGAAAACATTTGATAGTAAAGCTGATGAAGGAATATTCTTAGGATATTCTGAAGTCAGTAAAGCTTCTAGAGTTTACAACTGTAGGACTCTCATTGTGGAGGAAACACCTCATGTTATTTTTGATGAATCTACTTGTGTTCAGAAGAAACGGGAACATGATGCAGATGAACTGACCAAGAGGATCACCAGATTAAGCCCGAAAAAGAATGACAAATCATCCATCGAACACGAAAAGAAGAAGTCACCACTATCTATGATTGGAGTGACTCGGACTCGAATAAAGAAGTTCAGATGGAACTCGGGATGGTGAGACTCGGGAAAGCCAACACACCAAAGGTGACCAATCTGAACAAACACCGATTCGGACTCGGGTATGTGATGCCAATGAAGATGTGGTCACAAATTGAGGCAAATTCTCAATCTATCAACCAAAGGGGAACAAATGTCTCGACAATGTTCTCGAATGGAATTTCCCTGAGGAATATGATTCCCTTTCTCCTTTTCTGTTGTTCCCTGAGTTTACTGAATTAACTGAACCTAACATTTCAAATGTTGAGGATCTTCTTTGAAGGGGGAACATCAAGAAGGAAATGGTTAGATAGTCATCCTACAAGTCGGTTGTGGGTGATCTAACTCAAGGTGTTAAAACAAGAAGGTTCCATGGTGAGAGTGCACTATTCTCGCTGCTTCCTATCGGAGAAAGAAAAACCTCTTGAGATTGGTGAAGCTCTACAAGATTCTCATTAGATTACTGCTATGCAAGATGAACTGAATTAATTCTCAAGGAATGAAGTATGGGAGCTAGTAGATAGACCTGAAAGGCACAATGTCATTGGAACCAAGTGGGTATTTAAGAATAAAAGAGATGAAAACAACAACATTGTAAGAAACAAGGCAAGGCTAGTTGCACAAGGTTATTCCCAAGAAGAAGGCTTGGATTATGATGAAACCTTTACTTTTGTTGCAAGACTAGAAGCCATCAGATTGTTTCTTGCATATCTTTGCCCACATGAAGTTCACAGTCTATCAAATGGATGTGAAAAGTGCATTTCTGAACGGTGTGCTTAAAGAAGAGGTTTATGTGGAACAACCTCCTGGTTTCAAACAGAATGACCAAGTTTACAGGCTCAAAAAAGCTTTGTATGGTCTTAAGCAAGCACCCAGAGCTTGGTATGATACTCTTTCTCAGTTTCTTACTGACCATGGTTTTGTCAAAGGAGATGTTGATAGAACTCTGTTCAGGATAGAAGATGGGGAAGATATCTAACTGGTTCAGATATATGTTGATGATATCATTTTTAGATCTCCAAACCATCAGCTGTGTGAAAAGTTTTCAACACTGATGAAAGGCAAGTTTGAGATGTCAATGATGGGAGAGATGAATTTCTTTCTAGGTCTTCAAGTGAAACAATCAAAGGAAGGAATATTCATCAACCAGGCAAAGTACACCAGAGATCTGATTGCCAAATATGGTGTACAGAATTGCAATGCAGTTAGGATTCCCATGAATACTAACTACAAGATGGATCCTGATTCTGAAGGCAAATCAGTGAGTCATACTGATTATAGAGGAATCATTGGATCATTGCTCTATCTCACGAAAGTATCTTGGGATATAACATTTGCTGTTGGGATATGTGCAAGATACCAAGCTAATCCTAAGGTTAGTCACATGGAGGCTGCCAAAAAGATACTGAAGTATCTTAAAGGCACAGTGAATAGAGGATTATGGTATCCAGCTGATGATAACCTTGAATTAACTGGTTACTCAGATGCTGATTATGGAGGTTGCAGAATTGACAGGAAGTCCACTACAGGAACTTGTCAATTTCTAGGAAATGGTGATATCTTGGTTTTTGAAGAAAATGACCTCGAGAGCAACGAAGACTACTGAAATTTGAATACATGGTCATAGGAAGGCTCAGCGTGCTTTCGATTCTTTAGCTCGCACAACAATTAAGGGATTATAAAGTTGTAGCCAATGAAGTACCAATATTTTGTGACAATAATAGTGTCATTGCTATTTCACAAAATCCGGTATTGCACACCAGATGCAAGCATGTGGATATCAGACATCACTTCATCAGAGATCATGTCGAGAAAAAGGACATAAGGATGGAGAAAATTCATATTGATAAGCAGAGAGCTGATATCTTGACTAAACCTTTGGCTTAATCAAGATTTCAGGAACTTTCAATTGAATTAGGGATGTTAGATCCAGGTGTATAGAGTAAAATCAAAAATTGAAGGTTTTCGGATGCATGAAGTTTTTCTCGAAATCTCTACCGAAGCTCGGGATAAAATGGAAATATTGAATCGAGTCTCGGAAACTCAGATTTCTTGAAGGTCAAGATTTTCGGTGTTATCTTGAACCCATTCAAGATTTCGATATTATCTTGACATTTTATCAAGGTCAAGATTAAGATAATACTTCTTCGCACTAATTTCAAGGTCGATGTCTTGATAGAGAGAAATTAGTCTGAAGAAGTAATGACTCATGCAACTCATTTATTGCTTAAGTGAAGCTCAGTAATCATTTGCAATAAATACAAAACACCTAAGGAATGATTTTGGGCGGGATCGTTTGAAATTCCGAAGAAGGTCAACAGTCATTTAATGCTCTGTTACATTAATGACCAATGAGGATATTTTGGCGGCTTACTTTTCGGAAGATCGACTGTTCGCATACTCGATTAATCGGAGATTAATCTCAACCGTTGCTTTTCACTTAACCAACGCGAATTCCCACGATCTCAAAACTATATATTCCTCAAGAAGCCATTCAAGCCCAATTTTATCAAACCCTTCGTTCCCAAAATCCTCTGCAAGAAAATCCCCTTTGACCAGAAAACCTAAACCCTAGATCTTCAAATCTTTAATCTCAAATGGCTCCTACCGTTTTCGACAAATTAGCCAAAACCAATAAACCTTGGTACGAGTTCGTTGTCTCGCTCGATAGCACAACCAACTCCAAACCAGAAGAGGAGGCTCTCCATATGATCCGTTTGGCCAAGCTCACTCATCTCGTCGCAAGCCGACCGGACCAAGAATACGCGAAAGAGGTAATCGAGTTCATCTGTAATATAAAGATAGATGAAGAGGATGGTATGCATTCTGAGATTACTGTATCACATTTAGAGCATTCGTCTAAATACATCGATTTTGAAAGGGAATTGTATATTATTCCAAAAAATTTAAAAGATGTTTTTGAGCTTTGTGATAGAGGAGAGGATCCTGCTGTGTATATGTTGGGTAGAGAGTAGGAGTATTTAGATAGGATTCTTTGAGAATCTGTAAAATTTTAGGCTACTACTTTGCATAAGAGGCATTTGAAGCCACAATATAGAGTTTTGTTAGATATTGTGAGCAAATGCATCATGAGTCATTCGGGAGTTTTGAGCAGATTAGTACCCAAGCTCAGATTAATGGCGTGATCGAGGCTTCACCCACCACCGACTTCAACAGCTCGATTCTTGATTCGGGACGGTGAGTGAACAAGCCAAGGTCGTAAAAAGGGAGAAGGACGGGGCTATCTCGATCAAAGGCAAGATCCACCATGCCACCAAAATAGCATTTATTTTGGAGATGTCTCGAGAGAGGAGGAGGACATCTTCGCCAATTCGACCTCATTCCCTAAATCCAAGGTGCTCTTCAAGCCCATTCTTTGTGAAGAAACCGCCATCGGGGGGAGAAAGAAAAGCGAGAATCACCAAGCGGCTACTTTGAAAAAACCCAACAAACCCGGGGGAAGGTTTTGTTGGAGGCCAAGAATGGGCGGGGTGAGAAGATGAAGAAGCAGAAAACCCTCGGCCCCAAGCGCAGAAGAATGGTGGTTCTCACCGATGATGATGGCAGTGATTCTGAAGAGATTCAACCTGAGGCCAAACCGCTCAAAAATCACCATTACAAGTCTTGGCTCAGGTTATCTCTAAGGCCTGAGACGGACCGGGAGGCGGTCTTCTCCGAGGTGCTTGAGACATCGTTTCGGTTTAGATAAAATTTCTCGGGAAATTTTAAAGGAACTCGAGACCTCGAGATTCCTACAAAAGATGTGCCGGCTCAGACAGAAGAGCCAACTCAGAGTCAATCTGAGGACGTGCCAGCTCAGGCCCCAGAACCTACTCAGTTGGAGACTGGAGTTCACACCGACCCTCAGGTTATGTCTGAACCTCAGGATGATCAATCAGCACAGAAGGTGCAAAATGTTCCTGAGATTGATCTCACTCCCTTGATGGAGAAACTTGAGAAGGTTGAGCCAATGCTGAACAAAATCGCTCAGATGGAAGAGACATTGGCCAGCCAAACTCAGAAGATGGAGAATCTGAGTTCATCTTCAGAACTGGTGCAACTCCAAGACACTCTGACCTCAAAGATGACCTCCATGGAAGACAAGATGAATGAGAAAAATTTGGGGAGTCAAGGTTTGAAATGAGTCTTGAACTTAAGCGAAGCACCGGGGAGAATCTTGAGTTCTAGAGGTGAAATTGGCAGAGAAGAACAAAGTGCTGATCAAGTCTGCTGTTGAGGAAATGAGCTCAATGCTCATGACCAAGATGACAGAGATGTTTAAAGATGCTCTCTCTGGCCAGTTTGCCCATCTTTCTGAAGAATTTTCTGTGGCTAAAAACCACCTCAGGAGGCTGGAAGATGAACAAGATCAGTTAGCAGGAGAGGTGCGCTGTGTAAGCAAAGAGCAATACCATATGGACACATCACTCTCCAGACTTCTTCCAAATTACGGTGCCAAGAAGAGGGAAAGACCAGAAGAAGACTTCAGGAAGTTATTGGCACGTACTTTGGAGAAAAAGGCACAAAAAGAAGCTAAAATGAATAGCCTTGAAGGAAGTCGAAGCTACTGAAAAACTGAAATTCAGTAAGGTGGAGAAGCCGATCTACACTCAGGTTTCTGAGGAAACCATGCTTGAAGTAGCAAGAGAGAAACTGAGTGCTAGAGCTAAGGTTGGAACAAGCCAGGCTGCTGCTGAATTGCCTATGAAGAGGAAAGCCTTGGGCATTGTTGAACCTGAAAGCAAGCGTGCTAAGGCTTCTAAGCCAGTCCAAAGAAAGTTGATGGTTGAATTAGAAGAGTCTGCAGGTCAACCTCAGAAGAAAGTCTTCAACACAAGAAATGCTCTGAAGACACTCCAGATAGAACAAGCTAAGAAAGCTGCTGCTTCAGTCTCAGGCGTGCCAGTGATCAGGAAAAAGGCTGAAGAAGAGCAGAAATGAAGGAGTGGTTACAAAATGTTTGCGAGCAAACGGAAAGGGACATCAAAAGCACTAAAATGGCCACACATTGACAAGTGGATGCCCATCCAATTCAATGATAGTTGGGAAGAGGTCAAGAGAACCTTCTGGATTCTACTATGAAGTGCTCAGGGAATGGAAAGGGGAAAGCTCAGATCCAAACGAAGCATTTATTGAATATCTCCTAACCTTTTATCCAAAATATCTCCAAAGCTGGATAAACCTTGCGGATGAAGGAAAGGTGCAGATAGTAGCCCCCGGTCCATATACCTACCCTTCTCCAAGACTTGGTAATGACTTGGTGAATGAAAAAGCCATTACTCAAGAAATTGCTCAATATGCTGCACAGTTAGGTCTAACAGGGAACAGTCCGGATATCATCAAGGAAAGAAATGCACTGAAGAAGAGGTATTTCGGAATGTTCAACCCGAAGTGCCCAACATGAAATTGAAGAAGATCTGTTGAAATCAAGAGAGAAAGATCAAGAGCCAAATCAAGATCAAGACTTACTGAAGACACTTGTATTTTTTCTATCTTTTTGTCTTTTATTTTTGTTCTGATAAATTTCATTGTAACCTGTAACAGTCTACTCATCATCAATGAAAATTTATCATTTGTGCTCAAAAGATAATATCTCATTATCTTATTTACATGTCTTTTACTTTTGATATGCTGAATGATGTCTCTGAATTAATTGTTTATGGGAAATTGTTTTAAGTATTTGGTGATGAATTTTTGAATGATTCATTCTTTGAAAAAATGTTGAATGATTAATTGTTGAGGAGACTCTCGAAAATTGTTGGGAGATTCTCTGCTCGAAAACCAATCTTGTAATAGGATAAATCAAACCTGAGTTTAGGTTGTATGGTTGTAACAAGATAGGTTTTGGCATCATCAAAAAGGGGGAAATTGTTGGGAGATGAATATAATAAAGATATATGATTTTGATTAGATCCCAAAACCCCTGAGTATGACATGTTCAGGATAATCTTGATAGTTGAGTCAGGATTCAGTTTTATAGTATTCAGGATGATATCTGCAAAATGTATAGTCAGCAGATATAGATCAGATTAGGATCTGAAGATTCTGAAGACTCGGTATGTTTCTGAAATCAAGACTCGATGTGAAATCGAGAATCAAGACTCAAGATGAAATCGAGAATCAAGACTCAGATTGAAATCGAGAATCAAGACTCAGTGTGAAACTGAGATACTAAAGACTCAATGTGAAATCGAGATCTTGAAGAATCGATTAATGAAACTGAGATCTCAAGACTCAAGATGAAACGAGGAATCAAGACTCAAAGATGAAGATTCAAGATATCACCAAGATATCTGTGAAGACTCGTAAGACTCTCAAGACTCGTAAGACGCCAAGACTCAAAGACCCTCAAGACTCAAGACTCAAGACACAAAGACTCAAGATCAAGAATCAAGATCAAGAATATCAAGGCGAGTAATTATCAAGACTCAAAGAATATACTGAATGCTCAGTATAAACCTGAATGTTCCGAGGCACTAAGAATATCTATCTGAAGGATGCAATACTGAGAAGATGGCGATTCCTTAGAAAAATAGATATTTGCCAAGACATTCAAATGCAGACAAAAGGAACTAAGTCAGAGTGTTGTTAAGGTTATATCAACTCGTAGAAATGTAACCAAAAGAGCCGCTTGAAGGTGTCTACCTTTAATCGGAGACAAAAGTCAAAAAAGAGGAAGACAACATCGCCATATACATCGAATCGAAAGGATGTGTCGCTAAAAAAGATGTCAGAAGTACAAAAGTTCCAGACTGCAAAAAGTGAAGACCGGCTACATGAAAGGCTATTGCCTAAAATGTGTTAGGGAGTTTCAAACCCTAAATATAGCCGTTCCTCACACACCATAAGAGGAAACTCACGAAGCTATCTCCTCCAACTGATAGTTTTTCAAGAGTGACCGTGGTGTATGCCTATAAATACTTGTGACCCTCTACATTGTAAGGTTACGGGAAATTTGTAAGCAACTCAAGAAGCTCAAACTTATTATCGCAAAGTTAAAGCACTCGAAAAACTTAGAATTTCCCAAGTGCTTTTATATTGAAGAGAGCTCACTAAACTAAGCCTAGCTTGATAAGACATATCCGAAGCTTAGTCGAAATATCCTAGCCTTTGCATTGTACTTCATTGTAAAGGATATCTCATCCTAGTTGGAAACCAACCGAGAAACCCCAAACCCTTGAGAAGGTAGTTGGAGGTGTATGCATTGGTGGTGAGAAGAGTTGTAAAGAATTAGTAAACTACGCGGAGTAGTCGAAAAGCTCTGAGAGGTGAAGTTAGTAAGCTCTGAGGTAGTCTGAAAGCTTGTTTGTGTTTGAGTAAGTAAACTTCGAGGTAGTCGAGCTCAAGGTCGGGTTGAGTAAGTAAACTACGTGGAGTAGTCGAAAAGCTTCGAGGGGCGAGTTGAGTAAGTAAACCTCGTGAGGTAGTCGTCGAGCTTCGGGAAGTGATTAGTGAATTTCTCTGAGGATCAGAGAGAGTGGACGTAGGAGCTTGAGTCTCTGAACCACTATAAACTGTTGTGTTGTTTATTGCTTTCTTTATCTGTGCTTAACTGTTGCATCACTGAGTTTGAAAGCATATTTTCACCGATATTTCAATTGGAATCAATCATTGGAAGTTGCATGTAATTGAATCACGGCTAATCACTATTCCATTAAAGGAAGGTTTTCAAAAAAGCTTAAAACGAGTATAAACTAAAGGGCCAACCATTCCTTTGCTCCAGTAGCTAGAACAGATAGTTACCAAACCGAACTTACTCTTACGAGGGTTCATAAGTTAGTTATCTGATCCAAGCAACTCAGGATCTCTGAAAACTCAGGACTCAGTTAGGATTATTTGAGGTTTCTGAAAGCAGCTCAGGATCACTGTCTCAATAGACTTTGACTCAGAGTGTTTTGTGCTTCTCATGACCTAATCTTCAGGATTATCTGACCCAAGCTGACCTCAGTAAAAGAAAAGTTTTAAAAAACACTGAACACGTGTATTTCCCACCCATACACGTGTAAGACTCGTTTGCACCGGGACCAACAAGGTTAGTTGTACCTTTTGGAACCCAAATCTGCCTGATAACTCTAATTACTTTAGAGTGGCTGATTTGTCTTCCATAAACATCTACATACACATTCACCACCCTAGGTGCCTTGGCAGTACCCTGTGTATGAGTGTCAGCCTTAGCATGAACATGAGCCTTAGAATTCCTGAGTGTTTCTCTTCTGAAGATTCCTCTGATGGTTCAGTGTAGATTTCTTCAGGTTGGTATTCTTAGCCTGAGGCTTCGAAGTACTGGCCTGAGGATTTCCTACTGATTGTTCAGGTTTTCTTGCCTTTGCCTGAGGTTTGGGCTTTCTTTCCTGAACCTTAAGTTTTTCTGAAACCATAGGTCCTTTACCCTTGTCTAAACACGGGGTTGTTCTTCAATAAGAAGGTCAGTACAAACCACCGGTTTAACAAAGACAGCCTTAGTGCTACTAGAAGAAGCAGCATTCAGAAGACCTTGTGAGGTTCCCCTGGATTATATCCCAATCCAGCCTTTATAGTTGCAGGTCTTTGATAACTCTGAATTTCATCTATTGCTTTAGATGCAGAATTCAATAGAGCTATCTTTTTCCGCAAGCTATCCTCACTTTTCTTTAGAGTTTCATGTTTCTCAAAGAGGTCATTGAATTCAGTCCTGATAAGCTGATTTTCCTCAGTGGTTTTTTCTAATTTTCTTTCAGGATATCTATCACTTTCTCTTTTTCTGAGAGTTGTACTTTCATAACATCTAGTTCATCAGTAGTTCCCATTAATTGAGAAGTGATCTCAGCAACATTAGAGTTTTTCCACTTCAGATTCTCAGCAGTCAGTTCCTTATTCTGCTCTTGAGTTTCTATGAACAGTTCTTGTAACACAGAATAGTCCTTCATAAGATTCTCAAAAGAATCCATCAGGTCAAAATTACTAGTTACATATGAACTTGATAACTCAGATGTTTGTGTAGGAGCAGCAACAGAGATAGAAGAATTTACCTCATCTATGGCAACAAGACAGACATCATCACTGTCAGTATCTGAGAACATTTCTTCTGAAGAACTGGACCCTTCTTCATATTGTTCTTCTTCTTCAGCAACCATATCCTTCTTGCTTGAATTCTTTCTGTCTCTTTTGGCTTGCCTTTCCTTTCTTTCCTTGGCACTCAGCTCAGGACAATCATACTGGAAGTGACCCTTCTTTTTGCAGTTATAACATCTGTTGGTATCATCATCCTGATCACTCTCCTCCTTGGTCTCGGAGTCCTTCTTTCTGGATGAAGATCCTTCAGTGTTGTGGTCCTTCCTCTTTTCAGTGGATTTGTCCTCAGCTTCTGAGTTGTTCCTGTTCCTGTATCTGTCATTTTTATAGTACTTCTTATACTTTCTGTATCTGCTATTGAGTCTTTCAAACCTCCTTGCCAACAATACTAGCTTATCCTCTTGCTCATCCTGATTTTTGGCAGGTGAGTTATCAGACTCTCTAGCTTTACAAGATTTTTCTTTAGCTTTGAAAGCTACATTTTTGCTAGATGAAGATTCATCTTTGCTGTCAGATTTGTTTATTTTCTTATCAATCACAAATTCATAAGCTTTTAGTTCAGATAAAACTTGTTGGTATGGCATAGAATCAATATTTTTGGTGTTTTCAATCACCACAACATGTATATCTCATTTCTTAGACAATCCTCTAAGAATTTTCAATGTCACTTCTCTTTTTGGGTATCTTTTCCCAAGAGCATTCAGATCATTCATGATACTAGTAAATCTGACTTCCAGTTTATCAATGGATTCATCATCTTCCATTTCAAAACTGTCAAACTTTGCAATGGCAACATATAGTTTATTTTCTTTGATATGATCTGTGCCTTGACACATGATAGCAAGTGTGTCTCATATTTCTTTAGCAGCTTCACAATGAGAAATCATCCCCATAGCACCATCATCAATAGTGCTGTATAGAGTATCTTTAGCAATATAGTCTAAGTTGACTAACTTTCTCTCATCAGGAGTAAGTTGGTCATCAAACTTAGGAAGTTCATTCTGGGATTCACAACAGTGTACTCAAATGGTCCTTGAGAGACCACTCTCCACATTCTTTCATGCTTAGAATACAGATGTGCCTGCATTCTCAATCTCCATAAATCATAGTTCTCAATAGAGAACATAGGAAGTTTCTTACAAGGCATGATGAATGAGCCTTGTAAGATATCAGCAGTAAGATCTATTCAGTAGACCACCAAAGTCTCTCAGCAAACAAGACTATGGCTACCAAAGCAAGTGGTCAAAATGAACCACTGCTCTGATACCACTTGTTGGTCCCGGTGTAACGAGTCTTACACATGTATGGGGGGGAATACATGTGTTCAGTGATTTTTAAAACTTTTCTTTACACTGAAATCAGCGGGTCGGGATGTCCTGAGAATTAGCCCTGAGAAACACAAATTGCCCTGAGTCTAAGTCTACTGAGACAATGATCCTGAGTAGCTTTCAGTAGCTTCAGATTAGCCTAACTGATTCTGAGATTTTATCAGAGTCCTGAGAAGCTTGGATCATATAACTATCTTACTGAATACTCGGTAGAGTTTGTTCAGTTTGATAATTATATGTTCTAGCTTATCAAGGGTACGGAATGTGTTGGCCCTAGGTTTATACTCGTTTTATCTTGCTGAAAATCTTTTCCTTAGTAAATCAGTGGTTAAGGTTGTGATCAATTAAATGCACACTTAGTGGATTGATTCCAACTGAATATCAGTAAAATCTATGCTTTCAGTGAAAATATGCAATAGTTAAAATGCAAAGCAGAAAGCAAACAACACAGCAAATTATAGTGGTTCAGAGATAAAGCTCCTACGTCCACTCTCTCTGATCCTCAGAGAAATTCCTTAACTCACTACTACTACCTCCTCAAGCTTTCAGACTGAACTCAGCAGCTTACTAACTTTCTACAATGAGTTTTCTGGCTAAACTACTGCAGCTTACTAACTCAAACACACACAAGCTTTCAGCCTGTCTCAAACAGCTTACTAACTTCTCATCTAGAGTTTTCTGGCTGAACTCAACTGCAGCTTACTAACTCTTTACAACTCTCACTCTCCAACAATCACACACTCAAACTACCTAGCAATAGGGTTTGGGGTTTGGTTGGTTTCCAACTAAGGTTAGATATCCTTTGATAATAAGAACAAATTCAAAGGCTAGGATATCTCTTACTAAGCTTTGGATATAAGACAATACTAGGCTTAGTGAATGAGCTCTCTTCAATGTGAAACACTTGGAAAATCTTAGATTTTTTTAGTGCTTCAATTTGCAAGAATACGAATGAGCTCTGGAGTTGCTTGATTTCCCGTAACCTTGCAATGGTGAAGGTCACTGGTATTTATAGGCAACTCTCCAAGGTCACTCTTGAAAACTATCCGTTGGATGAGATAGCGTCAAGGGTTTCCACTTTTGGTTATTGATGAACGGCTATTTCTAGGGTTTGAACGCACCACGTAGCCAATCACCAACTTCTGTGAACTGGTAGATATCAGCCCTGACATTTCTTTAGTGAGATGTCGCTTTCAGTGTCAGTAAAGTACGTTGGTGTTGCCTCCTCATTGGTTGAATTCGTCCTTTGAACAGAGACAAACAAAACGGCTCTTTTTAGGTCAACCTTACTGAGCTGATATGTTCCTTAATGTCCACAAATGTCTAACATTCTGTTTGTTTGTACTAAGAATGAACATAACACTTATTTACTCAAAATAGTTGTTCAGGGTCTTTTTTATCAGTACAAAACAATCTTCAGGATCTTTGGTCTTCAGGATCTTCTGTCTTCAGGATTCTTCTGCCTTCAGGATTCTTTTAAGCTACTCAGGAACTTCTGAGTTCTTTAGTAAAATTAAAGCAAACAAATTTCACCCTGATCTATATCTGCTGACTATACAGAGTGCAGATAATCCTGAGTCTTAATATCTATTGAAAACCTGATCCTATACTACCAAGATATCCTGATACATGTCATACTCAGGGGTTTTGTGATCTAATCAAAATCTTTATTAAATTCATCTCCCAACATTTATCTCAATAACAAACATACCTGTTCCAGTGGCTGAGACACCTTGTGTCTTCTTTTCAGCTGCTAGAACCTTGCAGTCCTTCTTTCAATGCCCCTTCTGCTTGCAGTGGAGGCATACATCCTTGTCCACTCTCTCCTTCTTTTGAATTCCACCTTTGGGCTTAAGGAAGCTTGGCTTGGAGCCTTTCTTTACCTTGCCCCTTCGCTTCTTCTTTCCATTTGGAGCAGAAGAAGTAGAGGCACTCAGCATGAGCACGGGCTTTTCCTTAGCAGTGGAAGACTCAAAGGTCTTTAGCATTTTATGCAACTCGGGCATTGTCGATTCCGTCTTGTTCATATTAAAGTTTACCACGAAACTTGAATATGAATCGAGAAACGACTGAAGAATGGCGTAAACAGCAACATTGGTCTTGAGCTCAATGCCTAGATGACCAAGTTTCTCGATTAGCCCAATCATCTTCAACACATGAGAAGAAACCTTTCCTCCATTAGACAATGCGGCATCATCCTGCCGGATCTCTCATCATTTCATAAATCTTTAACGAGATTAATTAAAGAGATCCTTCATGCTTGATCATCTCGAAGGAAGCATCTTCTCATGTTGCCTTTTGATCAGGAGTCATCCCAAGTAGCATAACATAATCGAGCCCTAAGCATCTTCTTGATGCTTTTTCCGAAGGCATAGCTAAACGCTTCAAATTTCTTCAAGATCAAAATTTCAAGAGAGAAGAGAGGATTGGCGTGTTCAACACGTGACTAATCTTTTTTTGCCTAAGACCAAACAATAAGTTTTGTCACGAGAAAATTTGGCCCACCTAATTTGTTCGTTTCAAAACGCTTCAATGATAAGTTATTCATTTCAATGCTCTGAAAATAAAAATAAAAATGTGAATTAAAAACACATAATTCTATGATCAATATTTAAAGAATCAAAATAAATACGGCCTTTAAATTTATTTTGCTTCCATTATTTTCACATATTCAACGAATTTACCCAAGAATACTTAACGTATATCCAATATAAATCATAATTTTATTGATTCACATTCCTATTATTACAATATCCGCTTTACCGACATCAGAATAATAGAACCCAGTAGGTTCCAAACCAATCGCAAAATCAGAATCTCCTAATTGATCGAACTTAGTTCAATCAGATGCCACTTTCGTCGTACGCAAATAAAAAAAGCTCGATTTATAACCATCGTTTCAAGAACACCACGCCATCCCTATAAAAGTTCCATTGATTTAGATCCTAAAAAAGACTTGGAGCCTAAATACCTAATGAACGAAATCTCCTACATTTTTTAATTTTACGGAAGGCATCGCTCAATTTAACGAAAAATCATATTTTTAAATGGCGAACGCCAAAAGCTGCAGATACTACTTAATCGGTGATCCAACACGTTAATCTACATTATATATATTACATGATTATAAACGTTAAAAGGACGGAATAAACCTTTAAATGAAAACGAAATGAATGTTTTAAAATAGAGATTATTAAAAGGTAATAAATCCACCCATCATCCAAAACCAACGACACTTCAAAAACTGATTATTGTTCCACTGAATCATTCCAAAACCAGTTTCAACGGTCATCCAACCAAACCAATTCATCGTTTATCGATTGACCCAAAATCAAACTATTTCAACGACAGTCTAATCAAGATTTAAATTCCAAACCAAAACCAATTATAAAACACATCGAAGAAGAAAGTGAAGAAGTCGTCAACGCGCGGGTATTCTTTCAGTTCAATTGAATTGCACTATTTGTCTCCCCATCACGGATATTGGAGTCTGGGATTCCAGACCAAAATCGATGATTTATAGCGCAATTAAAGAGGACGAAAAGAGAACGCCCAAAGAATGCTGGTTTGAGCACACGTTGCACCACAAGACGGCAGGAAAACACAGCGACAGTGATTTTAGAAAACCCTGAAGTGAAATATATGACAAATAAAAGGAATAAAAGGTGTCCTTTGGCCTGCTTATACCACTGAAAACCAATTTAATCATAATAAAATAGCCCAAGCTTTTGAGTATTTTAATGTTTCATTAAATACTAAAACATGGCTGGGCTAAATAAATAATATAATATAAATTATAATTAGAAAGTTGTATTTCAACCAGATCCAATGAACTATTAATTTTATAGACCTCATGATTAATATATCAAATTATACTATTTATACAACTTATTCTAGATTTTGTTAAACGGCCACCAAATCATAATAAGACATTGACATTTAATCAAATTAATTTATTATTAATACCTCCAGCAATAAATACATAATCCACTGCATTAACAACTATAATCCGTAAGTGAACGTTATCATATAGATTATAGATATCAATCATTTCACTGAAACCTTTGTGTAAATCTTATATTTCAATATGATAAGAAATTTTAAAAAATCATCAGAATCAAACAAAATATGTATTTTCTCCTTTTATTCATTAATTGGTCATTTTGACACACAAGCAAAGCCCATGCTAAATAACTTAATCATATTATTCTAATCACTAATTGACTATTTTAGGCCCCAGTCCGAAAGATGCACGCTGATCCAATATCTTGAGATCACTATGGAATCCATTTTCAACCAATGACTTAAACTAACAGAAGTAAGTTACTATGATTGACATCTCACTAACTGAGATAATCACATAATTGATCCTATGTATCTGCATCCATCAGATATCTGAGAAGGATCTTAATTCTCAAGATAAGATCAGACACCAATATCCCATTCTTAATATTGAGACTGAATGATATAATAATTTATATTATATATTTTAAACAGATAAACCAATACCCAATATTATCCTATAATGGTCCTAATTAAAAGGTGCTATGATCAAGAAAGAATTTATCAATAGAGATCCAAATCATAGATGAATATAGCATCCATGATCAAAGAAGGTCTGAGTATAGAAGAAAGTCTAATTAAAAGAATTATATTCAGAGGCTCCTTGGGTCTCTTCAGAGGAAGATATTTTAATCACACAAGAATGAAGTGTTTCAATCAAACACACCATTAATCTAAAGAGGATGTATCAAGATTTGGAGGATGATACAGAAATATTCAAGAGACTTTAGCCAGAGATCACATTTAATCGCATTTCAAAGCTGTAAGATTATGTCCATTCTTGAAGGTCACCAACATTATTATCCATACCGGAAATAAATTCCACTTGCAAGATTTGGTATGATAAAACTTCTGAGCCCACCAAGGGGACAAATCAAGCAAGACGTACTTGCACACAATTCTCCGTATTAAATCTTAGCAATCGTCATATAACTAATAATATTGCCCAAGATATAAAGTATTGAATCACATTGATTCTCTACCCATCATAAGTCAAAGCAATAATTATTAATTTTACACGATCCTATTTAAGGAACGGAGATTAAGAAATAACGAACCACTGAGGTCTAATTCTTCTATATTCAGTACTGAAGAATTTATCCTCCTGAAGGTCATATTCAGCGCATCATAATGCACTAGTGTAATCTCTTGGTCAAGACAAGCCAATCTGAGCCTTACACTTCAAGCTTTTGTTGGATTGTTCATTTCCATCTAGGTTGTGATTTTTTGTACTTGGTTACAAGGGACTGTTAATTTGATCTTCTGTGATCTGGCATCACCAAATTAACTACAATGTAACACGTACTATTTATTGATCAGATATGCAGTAAATATATATAACATTCAATCATATTTAAAGCAACATGTGATAAATAATTTATTTCAGTAAATAAGACAGAAATTCAGTTTGGTTATACAAAGTAAAAGCATACTTTCCAGTATAACCCCAACAATCTCCCACTTATACTCAAAGTCTTCTTTTAAGTACACTACAGCATGTCTCGTGTTCTATGTGATATCTAATGTCACCTACACAAACCTAATAACATTTCTCCCAGTTATACTCACAGCAGATTGGCAACGCTCTTGACACCCATTCCTTCCACATGTCTTTCGAATGTATTCTGAGGCAGACCCTTTGTGAATGGATCTGCTAGGTTGTTCTCCGACGCGATCTTTGCCACCTCTATATCTCCTCTCTTAACGATTTCTCGTATAAGATGGTATTTTCTTTCAATGTGTTTGCTGGCCTTGTGGGCTCTTGGTTCCCTTGAATTTGTAATTGCTCCGGCATTATCACAATAAACCGTGATGGTGTAGGTCAAATCCGGAACTACGTCCAAGTCCACTAGGAAGTTCTTGAGCCAAACCGTTTCTTTCGCTGCTTCACAAGCAGCTATGTATTAGGCTTCCATGGTAGAATCTGCGATGCATTTCTGCTTAATGCTTCTCCATGTCATGGCTTCTCCCTCAATGCAAAACACACTACCCGAGGTAGATTTTCTAGAATCTAAGTCTGATTGGAAATCCGAGTCCTTGTAACCGACGGAAATCAGACTGTCTGATTGATAAACCAACATTCTATCCCGAGTTCTCTTAAGATACTTCAGAATGTTTTTAACTGCAGTCCAATGTTCTTTCCCTGGGTTACTCTGATATCTTGCTACCATGCCAACGGTAAAGCAGATATATGGCCTCGTGCACAGCATTGCATACATAAGGCTTCTAATAGCCGAAGCATAGGTAACGTCTTTCATGTCATCTGTCTCCTTTTGTGTCTAGGCACATTTATTTGGATAGATGGATTCCATGTCTGAAGGGTACAAAACCTTTCTTGGAATCTTTCATGCTGAATCGCTTCAAGACAATATCTATGTATGAAGTTTGCGATAAGCCTATCATCCTTTTCTTCAGATCTCGAGTGATCTTGATCCCAAGGATGTGACCGGCTTCCCCTAAGTCCTTCATCTCAAACTATTTTGACAGCCATGCCCTTACGTCCGACAACACCTTTACATCGTTCCAAGTGAGCAGAATGACGTCCACTTATAGTACTAAGAATACCAAGGCAGTTCCGACACACTTTCTATTACACACAACTCTCGAACTCATTTTGATTGAAACCGTAAGACATTATAACTTGATCAAAACATTGGTTCCAAGAACGGGATGCTTGCTTCAGTCCGTAAATGGACTTCTTGAGCTTGCAAATGAAATGTTCTTGGCCTTTTTCAACAAAGCCTTCGGGTTGTTGCATATAGATTTCCTCTTCAAGACTTTCGTTAAGGAAAGTTGTCTTGACATCCATCTGCCAGATCTCAAAATTGAGATGTGCAGCTATCGACAAGAGAATACAGATGGACTTAAGCATGGCTACAGGCAAAAAGGTTTCCTCATAATCGATCCCCTCTTTCTGGGTGTACCCTTTCTCTACAAGTCTAGCCTTGAAGGTCTCTACCTTCCCGTCTGATCCCCTTTTTCTCTTGTATACCCACTTGCATCCAATGAGCTTCATCCCATTAAGTAGTTCGACTAGCTCCCGCACCTTATTATGATCCATGGAACCCATCTCAGCTTCCATTGATGTTTGCCAAGAATCCGCATCCTTGTCTTGGATTGCCTCATTGTATGTCCATGGGTCCGATTCATCTTCACCGGGGACCAAGTCCGATGACTCTCCTATCCCCATGAATCTCTCAGGCTATTTAACAACCCTCCAACTACGACAAGGTTCCGATTTTTTAAGTGTGTTGCTTGGTATGCCAACTTGTACAGTTGGCATTGGGGTAAACCCTCTTAGCTCGTATAAGGTAATCTCGCTTCTGGGCTTTCTATCGTTCATATAGTCTTCTTCCAAAAATCTAAAGTGCGTACTGATTACCACCTTTTGATTTTCAGGACCATAGAATATGCACCCTTTCATTCCTTCAGGGTACCCTATAAATAACCTTAATTCTGATCGTGGATCCAATTTACCGACTTTCTTGTCCAACACGTATGCCGGACACCTCCAGATTCTCATGTGTCTCAAACTGGGCTTGCGCCCGTCCACAACTCTTTAGGGGTTTTGGGAACCTATTTGGATGGCACCAAGTTTAGAATGTAAGCCGTTGTTTCCAAGGCGTGACCCCAAAACGATTTGGGTAGATCCGCATAACTCATCGTTGATCTGACCCTTTCTAAAAGAGTTATGTTTCTTCATTCTGCAACCCCATTTTATTGAGGGGTTCCGGGTGTAGTCAACTAGGATATAATCCCTTCGTCTGATAAGTAGTTCAAAAATTCATCGTTGAGGTATTCACCTCCACGATCAGATCGTAGAGACTTGATACTCTTTTCCCTGTGATTCTCTACTTGAGCCTTAAATTCCTTGAATTTGTCAAAGGTATCAGATTTATGCTTCATAAGAAAAATGTACCCATATCTTGAGTAATCATCGATAAAAGTAACGAAATACTCATAATCCCCTCTTGCTTTGATTGACATTAGACCACATACGTCCGTGTGAACAATCTCCAACACTTCTTTGACTTTATTCCCCTTGGCTCCGAATGCCCTCTTGGTCATTTTACCCTCCAAACATGATTCGCAGGCTGGAAATGGTTCAACCCGGAGTGACTCCAATGAACCATCTTGAACCAAACTTTGGATCCTCTTTGGATTAATATGACCCAGTCTTAGATGCCATAGAAGTGTTTCGTTAACTTCTGCTGAACGTTTTCTTTTGTTACTCGAACCAGTCGATGTGTTATAGGATGCATTTTGTGAGTGGTGTGCACAGTTAATTGTATAGAGATTATTCGACAACTTTCCTTGACAGATAAACTCATTATTTTGAGCAATGGTAACAACTTTATTAAAAGTAACTGAATATCCATCAAGAAAAAGTTTAGAAACTGAAATTAAATTATTTCTAAATCTAGGAAAGTAAAGAACATCTCTTAAAATTAAAACTTTATCTTCAAAAGATAGTTGCACTTCTCCCACTGCTTCAGCTGCCACTCTCGTAGCATCGCCCAGTGTGATGAGGATCTCACTCCTTCTAAGTTGTCGGGTCCGCTTGAATTCCTGTAAAGTGAAACAAACATGATCAGTGGATCCCGTATCCACTACCCATAAATGGGAAGCATACGCCGCCAAACAAGTTTCAACAACTAGTGCATGAGAGTTACCTTTCTTTCCATTCCGCTTGGGTTTGGAATAGGCTGACCTCCAGTGTCCTATCTCACCTCACTCCAAACATTTCCTCTTACTTAGACCTTCGTTTTTTATGTACATTGAGCCGACTTGGTTTGTCCTCTTTGTCTTCTCATCATTCTTACCACCAATTGGCCTAGAAAGAAAAGAAGACCCCTTTGCAACCAAGTTCGTTTTCTTGCGCCCCATTTCCTCTTCAACCAATGTAAGAGCATTTACTAGATCATCCACAGTGAATTCCAGATTGCTCATCAGGTATTCTAGATAGAAGTGATCATAGCTCTTTGGCAGAGAATGGAGAGTGAAATCAACTTTGATTTTGAAATCACATTTTTCGCCGAGAATCTCAAGTTCCTCAAAGAGAACCATAACCCTAAGAACGTGCTCCCTTGTGGTCGTTCCTTCTTCCATTTTTAGCTTGGCCATTTCATGCCTTATGCTTTGGATTGCCATATGGGCCGGATATGCAAACATCGCTTCGAGAGTTTGCATAATGTCTGCAGCTGATTCAAATCCTTGGTGAAGGCATTTCAACAAATCTGACAGATGTGCCAAGACTGTGTCCTTCATCAATTCATTGGCCAACTCCCATTCACTATACTCCATCTCGTCCCATATACTAGCATCCTCAGCAGGTTTTGGGTTTTGGTGTGTCAAGTACCCATTTGGATTGTTGTGCAATTAGGATGAATTTCATATGACGTTTCCAAACAGTATAGTTTTCACCAGTAAGCAAATTGTCTTTAAGTATATTGAACAGTGAATTAAAAGGTTGCGACATGTTGAGACTGAAAATAAACATACATTTTGTGTCAATATCCAGATTAACACAAAAAAAAAATCACATAGTTCGATCACATGAATCATATTAAAATCTCAAAAAAAATATGAACATGCATCAGCCAATATCTCAAAACAGTTTAAATAAACCACGTGGGGTGGGTCATTATTTAAACACATTCAAGCAGGTTACAAACAAGAACAATTACAAACCTTTAATTCAAAATTAATAGTTAGCTCTCACTTGACCAATATAAAATTGACAGGGACTTCGGGGAAGTATATGCATATCAATTTTATACTTAAGTAATAATCATGATTAAATACAGAATTATTATTTCGTTTTGAACGAGCCTCGTGGGGAGGGTCATCGTCGCCACTAATAATAATTCACAATCATCCTATGGAATTTATTCATATGAAAGCTATCTTTTGGTCGTCCCATGGGGAGAATTTCTCCAAAAGAATTCACAAATAAATAAATCATGGAGGTCAAAATTAATTCAATTTTATTATCCGGAATAAAATTGTCAATTAATTATTTAAGCATACTTAGTAATTTTCTAAAGTGAGATTTTTCAAAATAATTTCTCATGCATAGCATATTCAAACAAATCATGAAAAAAAAACAAACATCAAAACAAAAAAAATTAAACATATTGGGCACGTATATCCAATTGTCACGATTAATTTTTGTCATGTCTTGATCTTGAAAAATTATCTCTGTAGCCTTCATCATTCGTCTCGAAGGGCTCCCACTCGACCGCAACAAATTTTAAAACTTCCTCCGTCAAGGTTCGAGATGATGTCCGGCAACGGGTAGCTCACAGCCCGGAACATGTATCCGCGTGCGCTCCCGCGTCCGAACCAGCCATCCCGAACCCATCGCCCAGCAGCTTGGCCCACGTGCACACCTTGGCTCGCGTACGTCAGGGCACTTGGTCGTCCGTCTGCAATTCTTTGTCTCCATCTTCGTTCTCGATCTGGTTATAATTTATTTACAAAAATAAATAAACCTAGATCTAAACTAGTCTATTATGTTGAACGAATCAAACAAATCATAATCTACTCGTGAATTTTCTCACTAGGCAAAACGAATTCGAACGAATCAAATTAAAACCTATAATTATATACATGCATAATTAAACAGTCATCAAATACCATGACAATTGGATACCTGGAAAAAAGATCTAGCAATTCTACTATCCAATTTCAAATTTAATGAAAAATGAATTAAATTACAATTTAAAAAATTCAGAGCCCGAAACCGAGTCTCTGATACCAGTTGTTGGGGAATTAATTGCCCGGATCTATTCGGGATGAATATTTAAATACATATTTAATTCTATAATTATTACTAGCATGAATTAATCCTATATTAATTCAAATAATAATCCAACAACCAATTATGCACATAATATCAACACGTAAATCCTACGCATGCGGAATTACTAGGAATTTACGCAGGCGTACCTTTTGATGAATAAACCAGAGAAGATGAGTATCCGTTCTACGAACAAACCCAAAGTCCTTCTCAAAGTATTCCCACGTCCCAGTTCAACAATCCGTTGGAAGGATACTCGCGAACAATTAACAAAAAGAAAAATAAAATTATGTTGCACCACCTTTGTGGATTTCTAATTTTTCCAATACATGAAATTACCTTTTTGGGGATGAAAAATTTATCCCCTATTTATAACAAAGGGGAGGGGGGACGAAAATTTTAGGGTTTATGGGCCATTGGAAAATTTCCTTGCTTCTTCTCCAAGAAACAATCTTGAATATATCCAATATGTTCTATTTCCCAAAATAAATCCCAACAAAATCTTCTCCTCCTTGTTATCTTGAAATTTTTGAAAATTTCTAATTAAATAGGAAGAAATAAGATCGTTGACTTTTCTTGAATTTATGGGATAATATTGCATTCTAAGAATACATATTCCATAAAATCTTTCCAAGAAAATCAAGAAAATATTTTCTCTCTCTTCCTTAATTATTTTCGAAAATAATAGGAAAATTATGAAACAATAATTTATTTTATTTTAATCACTTTTTTCAATTATTGAACTTTATCTTTGGGCTACTTGAGGGGTCTTTAGGAGAATTAAGATTGGACCTTCCAATGGACCTTGAATTATCAATATTGAGCCTCAATATTATTCAAGCCCATTAATATTAATTAATTCCACTACATAATTAATATTGCATTATCCATCTTAACCCATATTACTCCGTGTTTAAGATTATCCAGTCCATTAATTAATTTAAATCACTAAAAAGCTTTATATTAATTAATATCTTTTTCCTTGAAGTAAGGTCAGCTCAACATTATTATCCATACCGGAAATAAATTCCACTTGCAAGATTTGGTATGATAAAACTTCTGAGCCCACCAAGGGGAAAAATCAAGCAAAACGTACTTGCACACGATTCTCCATATTAAATCTTAGCAATCGTCGTGTAACTAATAATATTGCCCAAGATATAAAGTATTGAATCACATTGATTCTCTACCCATCATAAGTCAAAGCAATAATTATTAATTTCACACGATCCTATTTAAGGAACGGACATTAAGAAATAACGAACCACTGAGGTCTAATTCTTCTATATTCAATACTGAAAAATTTATCCTCCTGTAGGTCCTATTCAGCGCATCATAATGCACTAGTGTAATCTCTTGGTCAAGACAAGTTAATCTGAGCCTTACACTTCAACCTTTCACGATGGATTGTTCATTTCCATCTAGGTTGTGATTATTTGTACTTGGTTACAAAGGACTGTTAATTTGATCTTCTGTGATTTGGTATCACAAAATTAACTACAACGTTACACGTACTATTTATTGAACAGATACGCAGTAAATATATATAACATTCAATCATATTTAAAGCAACATGTGATAAATGATTTATTTCAGTAAATAAGACAGAAATTCAGTTTGGTTATACAAAGTAAAAGCATACTTTCCAGTATAACCCCAACAATAGGTTTTAAAACACCAGATGAGATGTGGCATGAAAAGCTATCAGACTACTCTGATCTAAAAGTTTTTGGTTGTGAAGCTTATGCTCATGTGAAGCAAGATAAGCTTGATCCAAGAGCAGTAAAGTGTATTTTCATAGGTTATCCAAAGAGAGTAAAAGGTTACATGATGTGGTGTGTTGAGCCTAGAAATCATAGATATATTATCAGCAGAGATGTTAATTTCAATGAGCAAGTGATGGGATATAAGTCAGGTGAGCAGCCTCAGGATATGGATGGTGACATCAGTGAAGAAGTCAGATCAGTTGAGGTGGAGACTCAGAAATTTGGTTCTGATCAGTACACACCCAATGAGAATATAACAGTTCAGACTATTGATCAGAAGACAGTTGATTAGAATACTGCAGATCTGATTAATGATCAGAACACCAGTACTTGTACTGATTCTGATCAGCAAGAAGACTTAACTGATTACAGTTTAACAAGAGATAGAGCCAGAAGATAGATTCATCCTCCTGTCAGATTTGGTCAAGCTGATATGGTATCATATGCTCTTGTTATAGCTTATCAGCTTGAGCATAGTGAGCCAAAGACTTACAAGGAAGCCATTTCAAGTGAAGATAAAGATCACTGGATTGGTGCTATGACTGAAGAAATTCAGTCTTTGGAGAAGAATCAGACATGGATTCTAGTGGAGAAGCCACTGAAACATAAAATAGTCAACTGCAAGTGGGTTTTCAAAAGAAAGCTTGAAGTTGGAGTTTCTGAACATGTAAGATACAAAGAAATACTGGTGGCAAGAGGATTTACACAGAGAGAATGGATAGATTACAATGAAGTTTTCTCTCCTGTTGTCAAACATTGCTCTATCAAACTTTTACTTTCAAAAGTCACTCAGGACAATCTAGAACTGCAACAGCTGGATGTTAAAACAACTTTTCTACATGGATATCTTGAGGAAACCATCTACATGAATCAGCCTGAAGGTTTCGCAACGGGAGAAAGTGGCACTAGAGTGTGTCTTCTGAAGAAATCACTGTATGGTCTCAAACAGAGTCCAAGGCAGTGGTATAGAAAGTTTGATCACTTCATGATCTCTATTGGATTCACAAGATGCAAGTATGATAGTTGTGTTTACTTGGAGAGGCAAGGCAGTGAAGTGGAAATCTACTTATTACTCTATGTGGATGATATGCTCATACCTAGTAAAAGTCTCAACAAGAAGTTGAATAACACCTTTGAGATGAAAGACCTTGGAGAAGCAAAGAGGATTCTTGGGATGGACATTCTCAAAAACAGGAAAGCTGGTAAGTTGTTCCTATCTCAACAGAACTATATTGAGAAGGTTCTTAGGAGGTTCAAAATGCATGAGTTTAAACCTCAAGCTATCAAAGAATCAAGCTCCATAGACAAATCCTGAGAAGAAATAGATGAACTCAATTCCATATGCTAGTGGAGTTGGGAGTTTGTTGTATACTATGGTCTGTAGCAGACCTGATTTAGCTCACTCAATGAGTATGGGGAGCAGATATATGACAGATCGAGGAAGAATGCATTGGGAAACACTTAAATGGATAATGAGATACATGAGAAGAACTGCTAATCTGGAATTATTGTTTGAGAGGTCAACTCAAGTAAGAGATCCTCTACAAGGATATGTGGATTCAGATTATGCAGCAAATTTGGATTCAAGAAAGTCTCTAACAGGATATGTGTTCACATTATATGGGACTGCAGTTAGTTGGAGATCAGTGTTGCAATCAGTTGTAGCTTTGTCTACAACTGAATCAAATACATTGCCATGACTAAAGCAGTGAAAGAAGCCATGTGGCTTGAGGATTTTGGAGTTTTGTAGAAGGCAGTGGTGGTGCATTGTGACAATCAAAGCACCATTCATCTAGTGAAGCATCAAGTGTCCAATGAAAGGTCAAAACACATTGATGTAAAGCTACATTTTGACAGGGACATTATTGATAAAGGAGTTGTGATAGTTCTTAAGATTCGCACAGATGGTAATGCACCTGATATGTTAACAAAAGCCTTGCCAAGCTCAAAGTTCAAGTTGTGCTCAGAACTGGTGAATGTTGATTCTTGGAATGTGCACTAATGAAGAAGGTGTACATTGTAAATGAGGGACACTCATAGATACTTTGCGGCTGAGGTGGAGATTTGTGAAGTCATCTGGAAAGTATAGTTAAACCAACGGATACTGTTTGGTTTGGGAACTAATATTGTATGTTGAAAGAACTAATACTGTGGGGTTTTCAGTAAGAGATTGAAGGCCGAATCAGTTGGAAGCTCTTGCTACTTGTCTAGTCCGCTGTTGAGTCACTAGAAGAGGATTTTAAGTCATCCGGATTCGCGCGCGCTACACACATGCATTGCATATGCATTGTACGTATTGGTTCTAACTAAATTCTGTTTGTAACTGCTTCGAGGCTTAAGATTGGACGTTCAGATGTTTAAGTAGTCAGTTGTTTCCATTTCCCCTAAGTTTGCACTTAGTTTCATCGTTCATACCATCACATTGGGAATTAGGGTTCATACTTTGATAGTTGGGGGCTCGAGTGATTCAATAGTGAGGTCTGAGCTTTGTAATCTGTAATTGGCTTCATTGTGATAGTATTGAAAGTGTCCTGATCCCGTGGATGTAGGCATCTTACGCCAAACCACGTAAATCGTTGGTGCTCTTTAATTTCTTGCTTGATTCGTTCGATTGTGAGTTGAGTGCGGGTTTTGATTGTGTGTTATCCGACCCATCTTGTTTGAACTAACATGATGCATACAAGTTCTAGACATACATCCTTTAGTTTGCTACATATATGGAAATGATATGTGCTGTAAAGATTGTTCAACACAACACATATTCAAGATTTTGCACTGTTATCATATACTTCCTCCGTGACTCTGTCTACCAAAGTTATGCTTGATGTTGTAGGCACAAGTATTAAGAAAAAAGTAGATAAACTAAAAGAAGTAAGGGTGTTATGAGGTTCACTTATAAATAAAGTGATTGTTTGTGAGTAAAATACAAAGACATTTGAAGTAATTAAGTGGTCAAGGGATAAAGATAAATTGACTTTTGTTGGGATATTTTAGTTTTGATGAATTATGCCAAAACATTATCAACTTGTGTTTTTGAAGCTAATCTACAGATAACAAGTTGAGGGGGAACGAGAGAACAAGTTGAGGGGGAACTCACGAAATCAGATGAAGATGATCGAGATCAGACGAGGCTGCAGACGAGACTGATCGAGATCAGATGAGTAAGATGAGTTCCGGAGTTAACTGATAAGCTGTGCAAAATCAGAAGATAAGAAAAGCTAAGCCAGCTGATCAGAAGAATCAGAAGGTCAAATGATCAGATGACCAGAACAGACCTGATCAGAAGACAAGATCAGATGATCAGATGACCTGATCAGAAGACCAGATCAGATGACCAGATGACCAGATCAGAAGAGGAAGTTGCAGATCAGAAGAGGAGCAGATGAGACTGATCGAGATCAGACGTGATCGAGATCAGATATGAAGATGAGCAGATGATCAAGATCAGACGTGATTGAGATCAGATGTGCTAAACTGATATGCTAAACCTAATGTACTGACCTGATGCTATCCGGAGATATTGATCTGAAGAAGTGTTGATCAGATCAGTCGAGCTGATCAGATCAGGCAAAGAAGAAATCAGATAGCCTGAGTCAAAGTGACCTGAAGGTCAGGATGTCTGAATTCAGAGAACTGAACTCAGTCAGCCTGAGTGTCAGTATGCCTGATCAGACAAGGTCCGTTGAAGAGAAGTCAGCTGAAGGCTCAGATAGACCTGAAGGCTCAGATAGACTGAAGACACTGAGACTCAGAGAATCCTGAATGATTCCAAGGCGAGGAATCTGAGGAATATAGTCGTTAGAATCAGTTGACGTGGACCAATGAGAGGAAGACAACCAGCCTGGAAAAGCTGCAAGAAGCTACAGAATAGTATGGATTTGAATGTGACTCCATCCAACGATAACATTCAAATCCACACTATAAATACAAGTTCTTCCTTCATTATTCGTGTGGAGAAGATGCAAAAGATGCTACAGAGCCAAGAGCCTTATAGTCAAGCATTCCCACCATAGAACACAAGTCTATAGATATACAAATATATTCAAAGAGTGTTCTAGAACCCAATCTAAGCAACCCACGATGTATCCTAAGCTTAGAGAGATTTTCCCATTCTTAGCATTGAGACTAAACAAATGTAAGGGAAAATCTCACCATAGTTGGAAACCAAACAAACCTTACCCAAATCAGTCGGTTAAGTTTGTAGGTGAGTGTGAACTCGATAAACATCTAGCAATCCCGAAAGGGAGGGTAGGCAATCCCGAGTGAGGGTGATAAGTCCCGTTGGAGTGTGAACTCGGTAAACATCTGTAGGCAATCCCGTGGAGGGTGATAAGTCCCGTTTGAGTGAGAGCTCGTTAAATATCTAGAGGCGAGCCCGAGAGGGTGATAAGTCCAGTTGGAAGGAATTTCCCTAGGAACAGGGAGAGTGGATGTAGGAGCTTGAGCCTCCGAACCACTATACATTGTTGTGTTATTTACTGCTTTATGTTCTTACATTGTCATATGCATTCGATTATAAGCAAAACACAACACATGAGCTTAAAAGAGAAAAACCTGTAATCACTCTGCCCTCACCCCTGTTTTTATATGCATCGCAATTAAATGTTTGCTTCCGCACGGCCAAAATGGGTTTTCGAACCGGGACTATCAACTTTTTTCATGAAGGAAATAATCATAAATTTGGCGGACGGACGAATAAGGCAAGTGTGCATAAATTTGGTGGACGGTTGGAGTATTCTCTAACCACCTTTTTATTTATTTTTTTATTTTTTCCTACTTATAAATTTACTTTTGTTCTCGACCTTTTGGATTATAAATTGAGTTTGTTGCAATTCAATTCATCTGTTCTAGTTTTCGTATTGTCTTTGGTGTTCCACACATGTCGACATGGTGTATATATACTAATAAAGAGAATTAGAAATGTAAATTCAAATTAATTCAAATTGTATGAATAGTCTAGAAGATAAAAATTGTACGATAACATATTATTTCCACATGATATCAAATCTTTCACCAGAACCCTCTTCTTCTTCCTCAATTTTCGTCTGCTATTCCCTCTCTTGTCCTCTTAGTCGCTTTCATTATCATGGTCAATCTTAGTTTCTATCTGACTCAACTTATAAGCTCTTTAAATAATTTATAATTTGTCTAATAATTTATAAGCTCCCTAATTTTGTTTGATAAAATAAAATGTTTAACATCTTATAAGATCTTAAAATAAGCTCTTCATCCCATCCCCAACCTCAACTCGGCCCGACTCGATAGGGTCCCAACCCAATCTAGTCTAGCCGGGCCAACCCTGGTACAGTCAGGCTCGACCCGACTGCATGCACTACATGAAGCAAAGGGATAAAGGAAATATATTACAACAAAATCATTTGTGCAGAAAATTAGGTCGTTATGTGAATTAAAAAATATGGCTTTTCTACTGTCATAAAAGGTGTTCGTCCTTCTTGATATCAGATATACCCAATAAATAATTGACATGTCAATTAGCTTCGCCTTGGACAATCATACTTCGCCATAGGATAAATAATTAATTTTTAAAAAAAAAGTAAATAGAAAATTACTGAAATACCCTTGCAATATATATTATTTAAGATACATAATTTACATTCTTACAATATATAACATTTTGTGCCATTTATATATCAATTTAATAATCAACCAATAAATTAATGAGACAAGATACTCATCTGCTAAAGTTTTCAACATTTCAAATCGATCATTCAAATCTCTTATGGAAGTTTAATTAATTGCTTTGCGTTTTATGTCTTATCTTCAAAAGATGGATTGGAGTTTACATATTTTTACGGAGGTGAATCTCGGAGGCGGTATTTATAAAAGATGTGCAGGTAGGTACAAAGAAACACTAACCCTGAAGTTTCGCCATCAAAATTGAAACAAGGAAAAAATGAAAGGGGAGAAAAAGATTGTCGTACATAAAGCTTCGACTTTAAAATTGGAAACCGCCGATCTAGCAAATTTGAGGAAAAAATTGACAATATAGATTTCTCCCGAAATAATTAGGGCTAAATTAATTTCCCCTTGATTAGGAATTTAGGATAGAAATATGTTTTATTATATTTAACAGTTTTTTAATTTATAAAATAAAATGTTGATATGGTTATGTACTCCCTCCATTTTTATTTACATGTCCTTTTAGTCTTTTGAATTATTTGTGAAATAGATGTCATCCTGGTATTTTATCCCATTTTATCTCATATTTACCCTTAATATTGTAATTTCAAATTTCAATTTTCCTACAAATGTGTTGTGCATTTAATTTTTCAGCCAATAACAATTATTTTTAAGAATATTTAAATAATATTAATTAAGATTAATTTTGGCATAAAAATATGTCCTTAATTTGTCATAAAAAACTTTCAATTAAAAAAATGACATCAATTAAAAAATGGAGGGAGTATAATTTTATAATTAAAAAGATAATTTCATCATTTTATAATTATTAATTAATGTATTAATAGGGAGAAGCATTGTGATTGCAGATGGCACAGTGCAGATGCACAAATGCACTAAGGCAGAGTGCAATCATTTGAAAATACTTTTAAACATTGAATTAATAATCTAATGGTATTAAAGGGTTTCAGGGAGGGCGAAACTTTTTCTGGCCATATAAAGACCCAAAAAAGGTATATTAGTGCATAAGTATTCATGTTATGAGCACAACGCATAGAACTGAATAAGAATGGCGATGCTAAATTATTATTCTTCCAATTACTAATTGACAACATTGTAAAGAAAAAAGATGCAAAGGTTTAATCCAATATAGTCACACTGTTAAAAGTTGTGCTACCACCCAAGGCTACACCTAATACCAAGTGCAGCATCTACCACTACATGCACACAAAGTGAGTTCACCAATATATGTGCATATAAAAAACTTGTAAAACATTTGAAATTGGAGTGTTCTCTTTCACAGCCACCAACTAGAAAAAAAGAAAGGACAAATAAATTATACAATAACAAAAAAACAATAGTGTTAGTCACTGATCTTGGTGTAAAACCCTAAACCATCAGAATCCAGATGTTCCACAACAACCAGAGACGACAAATCGGACATGCTAGTAAAAAAATGAATCTCAATTGACCAAGGAAGAGAAATGTGAAGGACAAAATTGAGACTATTTATCATGATATGTAACAGGTAAAGGCATTCTGCAAATAAATTCTTGCAGATAGATTCTTGATTAACTTAGAAAAAATAGTGTCAATCACAAGATAATTAATTATTCTAAACTAAACTGGTAACATGTATGAATTAGCTCAACAACTGATAATAAGCTACTTTTCTAACTACTTGATATGCACCATAAACCAGAGAGCAACAAAACATAAAAATCAGATGTTGTATAAAAACCACCTTAGTTGAATTGTATCTAATCAAGTAACGATTGGCAATGACGAAGATATATACACCATTGGAAATGCGAGATGTGCCAGCTTCAGGCAAATGTTGTATAACCAATAAACAACGGTGAGACTAATATAGCTCGAATTTGAATATGCATTACTATAAAACGTACCAATTCAGCAGTCGATTAGACAATGTCATGTGCCAAAGAGGGTGAGATCATGAGATCAAGTATTTCATCTCTCATTTCAACAGAAACTTTCCCCACCCCATCAAGCTTCGCCTTTTCTTCATCCAACTATTGTTGTAGCCTCTTAATGTTGCTCTCACATTTTTTTTTCTTCATCCAACAGTTGTATTCATGACAATGTCATGCTCCAAAGAGCGTGAGGTCATGAGATCAAGTATTTCATCTCTCATTTCAATAGAAACTTTCCCCACCCCATCAAGTTTCGTCTTTTCTTCATCCAACTATTGTTGTAGCCTCTTAATGTTACTCTCACATTTCTTTTTTTCTTCATCCAACAGTTGTATTCATGTATTCATAGTTAACGGTCTTTCAATCTCTTATCTCTCTCAAAATATCAATGTTTTTTCACATAATGAAATTTCTGTCGATATCTCACTATTTATGGACGTTTCAAAAATATCTTATTTTTTATGAACGCTGATATTTCTGTTGATATATCAATGATTATCAACATTTCAAAAATATATACTCCCTCAATCCCAATATTACTTGAACACTCCCAAAATGGAAATAAATATAATATTAATACACTCACAATACCCTTATTTTATTCCACTCAAACCCACTTTAACCAACTTTTCTTGGTTTGCGGTCTAATTCTAGTGTTTAAGTCATTGCGGGACGGAGGGAGTAATATTTATCAAAAATGATATTTATGTCGATACCTCAATATTTATCGACGTGGATTTGAAAAGGTCTCGTGGACTTTATAGGCTACAACAGGCACCCTTAGGAGAAATCGGAGTGGCCTCCTGATGGACTTAAGTTACCAGCGTAAAGCCCACACCCTTACCAATAATAATTCAGTCTACTAAAGGATGATTATTAAACAACTCAATATAATCTCAAATTATGTTACGGGCTCTTTTATATTATAAGCATGTTAGTCTCCTCATGTTTAAGATATTGCTTGTCCATTAATTAAAATAAGGGGAAATTAATTTTTTTATCCCTGTAACTTTGACCTATTTTGATCTTGGTTTTAGTAACTTTGTGTTTTTTATCTTGGTCCTATAACTTTGTAAAATTCAACTTTTTGGTCTTACAACCTGTTGTCAAAGGTAATCTTATAGGTAAATTTGACGTGGAATTTTTTTTTTATTAAACACAATACACGTCAGATTTTGAAGTAGTTTTTTTTTTATTAAACACAATACATCAAATTGAAGCCCTTAAAACACACAGTGGATTAATGGGCCCAAAACTATATTTAAAGTAGTCGTAAGTACAGCTGCATTCTTCATTATATATTCACACAGAGAGGAACAAGAAAATCAAGACCCAATTTGTAAACCGTCTCAAGAACTACTCTGTTTCTATTGAATTCTTGAATTAGTTCAGAGATCTGTGGTTGGAAAAGTCAAAGAATGGGGAGGCAAAAGGTGAAGATGGAACTCCAAAGCAACGAAAAATCAAGGATCTTGTCATTCAAAAAAAGAAAGTAACAAAGAAATAAAAAAGAGATCTTTATATTTTTCAAGAATATGAGGCTGGAAAGAGAACACAAACAAAAGAAAATATGGATTGGATTTATATAATACTTATGAAATTATGGGTTGTAGAAAATACTTATAAAAATTAAAATGATGGAAATTTAAGGGAAAAAAATTAACATGGGACTTAATGAACATTATAACTAATTTTATGCATAAATTTAACTTGAAATTCTAACAAAATAAAATGTTAGGATGACATACTTAATTTATTGAGCAAATTTTATTATCTTGCTTATCCATTAAAAATCCATAGACATATCTTGAAAAAGACATAAGAAAAAGACACAAGAAAAAGATAGAGTTTTACTGATTGAATGTATTCCCTCATTTCTTGAGGAGTCATAACTGCAAGAAAAAGACACAAGAAAAAGACATGAAGGTTTTCCCTCATTTCTTGAGGAGTCATAGCTGCAAGAAAAAGACACAAGAAATGAAGGTATTCCCTCATTTCTTGAAGAGTCATAGCTACAAGAAAAAGACACATGAAAAAGACATGAAGGTATTCCCTCATTTCTTGAGGAGTCATAGCTGCAAGAAAAAGACACAATAAATGAAGGTATTCCCTCATTTCTTGAGGAGTCGTAGCTGCAAGAAAAAGACACAAAAAAAAGACATAGGGTTTAAGCAGGTGAGTTTAGGGTTTTTTTCTTAAAAAGACAAGAAAAAGAAGTTAGAAAAAGCCTTTCAGCGGCAAGAAGAAGCTTGAAAGCATGAAAAATGAGGTTTAGGGTTTTTACCAAAACCAAGAACTAAAAATGCTCCAACATAGGGGAGTGCAAAAAAAAAGACGACATAGGCCCAAAGCCCAAAGAGGATTAAATAAGAACTATATATGAATTTGTAAAAATAATTACAATTAACTAAAAAAAATTAAAAAAATTACCTTAAATTCATCTTTTGGAGTTGGGAATTGAGGATTAAAAAGATCAGTAACTTCGTTTGGATCTGTGGATAAACAGAAGATCAACAATCTTATAATTGGATCCAATTAACAGATGGATTGAACAATGATGGGATTCGAATCCCAATTACACACGAAAAGGTAAGAAGGGAAATCAGGAACACCAAGATGGAAAGAAGAGTGACTTAGGTTAATTGCATTTATTGTAATTGTTGGTTTGAATTTTTAATTTGCTGATGATTCATTTCCTTTCATAGACTATGGTTAGCCCTTGGGCTTAACACTTTGATTAAAGTGAATTCTATATGCACTTTGTTTTGGTTTTTACGCAGAATATACTTTTGAACTTGAGTTTATAGCAATTAAGGCTGATTACTAGGTTAATCCACAAGGAATCAACCTTGGGTTTCTAGGATTCCATCAATTGGCACCAGAGCCAAGTTCGATCACCACTATTCCACTGAGATGGTTTCAAATCGCCAGAGATTTGCAGCACTTGAATCATCGATGCAGAAACTGAATGAGACAATGCGAACTATGTCACTTCAACTCGGGGGTTATGACCAAGAGAACCCAAGAAGCGAGGGGTGTCGGGACAGACGCAGTGATGAGGGGAACCGTGGCTGGGAAAACCACCGATTCCGATGCAACCGCGAAGAGGAAAGTGGGCGATTTGGCAACACACGCAGACAAGATTTTTGTGGTCGTGGCGGGCGTTTTGGCCACACGGAGCGGACCCCAAGGGGCCACGATACCAGGGACTGGCGGACTGAGGGCTCTGCAAGTCGGGCCGATGGTCGACGAGAGGGGAAACAAGAATAAGAGTCACGCGAAGGATCGAGGGAAAGGGCGAATCCGTTCGCAACCAATTAAAATCCTTTCTGAACTGACGCCATTGAATCCGGAGACTGAATCTGAAGCTTCAACGATCAACAGGAGAACTGAAAGGGCCCGTGACAATCGTCCGAGGGGAGTTTGGATGGACTTTCTAATTTTTACTGGGGAAGATCCAATCAACTAGCTTGATAAGGCAGAACAGTACTTCAAAATCAAAGAGGTACGAATGAGAGATTGTGTTCAAATTGCATCGTACTATTTGGATGGTGAAGCATGCCAATGGTGGCGTTGGTTTGAATAGAACAATGAGGAGTACGAGGTCTCATGAGAGATGTTTAAGAAGGGGATTCTGATGAGATTCGAAATGTCACACATTGAGGACGCAAGCGAATCCTTGAGTAAATTACGTGAAACAGGAGCATTTCGTAAGTACCTTAAAGAGTTTGAGAAGTTGATG
Organism: Stenogyne calaminthoides; assembly: GCA_037126765.1. NCBI lineage: Eukaryota > Viridiplantae > Streptophyta > Magnoliopsida > Lamiales > Lamiaceae > Stenogyne > Stenogyne calaminthoides. The sequence continues at coordinate 26,299,608 of JBBCBC010000006.1, forward strand.
AACATGACACATAATTGGCCTCAAAACACATTAATGGGCATGTTCATAGCGGGACTCAAACCCGAAATTGCTATCGAATTAAAGATGTGGCGCCCCAAGAATCTTAACAAGGCTATCAAGTTAGCTACTCAAAAGGATGAACAGATAAGGTTACAAAGAGGGGCAGCGAGTCCGGCAAAACTCGAGTACTGCCACAACCCAAAAAATCATTCCAAGCATATCCACGGGAGGGAAAGGCAGATTGCAACTATCGAGTGACGAGATTGCACGATGTAGATAGGCTGGATTATGCTTCACATGTAAGGAGAAATACACATGGAACCACGTGTGTCTGAATGCTAAGGTGATGAGGCTAATAGAAAAAGATTCGGATGATGAGTCAAATGATGAAGGGCCAAAATTCGATGAAGGAAATGGGGAACCAGAAGGCGAGAATGAAATAGTGCAGCTGAAAGTAATGCGCCAACCAACTACTCAAAATGAAGGAACGATGTGTGATAAACTTATGACCCATGGTAGAGATCGGGCTCTGAAATTTTCGGCCACGATCAATGGCTGTTCTCTACATATTTTGGTGGATAGTGGAGCAACCCTCAATTTTATCGCTCCACGGATTGCGGAACACATACGACTACCGGTCACCCGCGGCCTGGTAACTCGGAAGATCCAAATAGGAAGCGGTCATATTCTGGAGAGTGATGTAATGCACGAAAACATACCTGTACTCATTCAAGGTATATACTTTTATGTTACGCTGTTTTCTTTAGCTATACCTGGAGAAGATGTTATTTTTGTATGCCTTGGTTAGAAGCAGTAAGCTCGTTAGTGGTGGATTGCCAAGAACTACAATAGGAGTTTACTAGTGGAGATGAGATGAGAGAGTTGAGGGGCTTGGGCTCGTTACTGGTGGATTGCCTTAAAATGCAAGACGCACGAATCACATGCACTGGGCTTGGGCAAAAGGTAACAGGTACTATATGTTAACCTCTTCGGAAATCACTGCCGAAGATAGGGAGCGAGATACGACCAAGGAAAAAGAGGTCGAACAACTACTTAATGAGTTTGGAAAGATCACAGTAGCCCCCAACTCATTGCCACCCCAGCGCGAGTTTGATCATCGGATTCGCCTCATTGACGAATCCAAACCCGTGAATGTTCCACCTTACCGCGATTTCCAAAAGGATGAGATCAAGAGGCAAGTGGAAGAGATGTTGGGAATGGGTCTGATCATAAACAACACGAGCCCATTTTCATCACCCATGTTGTTAGTGAAAAAGAAAGACGAGACATGGAGGTTTTGCACAGACTATTGAGCGTTAAATGCAGCAACGGTGAAAGATCGCTTTCCAATTCCTATGATCGACGATATGTTAGATGATCTGCACGGTGACACATTCTTTTCACGGGTATCACCAAATCCGAATGCATCCTGATGATATTCACAAGACTGCATTCCGAACACATAGTGGACATTACGAGTATCTCATAATGCCCTACGGATTGAGCAAAGCTCCATCCACCTTCCAGTCCATTATGAATCATATATTCAGGCCTCATCTACGGAAATTCATACTCGTATTTTTCGACTACATCTTGGTTTATAGCAAGACATGGGTTGATCACTTGGGCCACCTACGGGTAGTGCTTGCCATCTTGCACGATAACTAGTTCGTTATTAAACTCACAAAGTGTAGAATACTTAGGTCACTACATTTCACATGATGGAGTGCGAGTAGATCCACGAAAATTGAGGGGGTGCAACAGTGGCCTACGCCAAGTAACGTCACCAAGCTAAGAGGATTTCTAGGTCTCACCAGGTATTATAGGAAATTTTGCCCGAAGTTTGGGGAGAAAGCACGGGCTTTACACAATCTCACTAAGAAAAACAATTTTGTATGGACAAAAGATGCTGACAAAACATTCATGTGCCTGAAACTTGAAATGATCTCCACACCGATCCTAGCACTACAAAATTTTAACCAAGCATTCATTATTGAGATGGATGCGTCGGGAAGTGGGGTTGGGGTTGTTTTAACTCAGAACAAGAGGCCTATTGCATACATTAGCAAGAGTATTGTAGCTTCAAAGAGGGGGTGGTCAGTGTACGAAAAAGAAATGTTAACGATTTTAGAAGCAATCTGTTGTTGGCATACGTATTTATTGGGATAGAAATTTACGATCATAAGATGCCTCAAATTTTTACTGGAGCAGCGGATCACAATGCATGAACAACATAAATGGATAGCCAAGCTAGTCGGATTTGATTATGAAATCATTTATCGTCCGGGGCGTGAGAATAATGCAGCTGATGCACTCTCGCATCGCGTAGCATCAGATGGCCTGAATACATTGTCTATTTCATCACCAAGCTCAGATATTTGGGTGGATATTGCAGCTGCAACTCGACTAGATTTGGAATTAGGCCCCATTCTCAAGAAGATAGAAAATGAGGAGTCGACTGAAGCACAACTAAGGGTGTGAAATGGAAGCATCACGGACAAAGGTAGAGTTCGAGTCCCAGCTGGGGACTTAAGGCATCGTCTACTAACCAACTTCCATACATCAACATTTGGGGGGCATTCCGGGATTTTACGCACATGTAAATGAATCATACAGCTATTTGATTGGCCCAACATCAGAAAGGAGGTTGCTGCTTTCATGCAAACTTGTGACGTGTGCCAATGTAGTAAATCAGAATCTCGATCACTTGCTAGAATGCTTACACCCCTCCCTATCCCTCAGCTAGTTTGGAGCGACATTTCCATGGATTTTATTACGGGGTTGCCTAAATCCAAAGGCTAAGATATGATAATGGTGGTGGTCGATAGGATGTTGAAGTACGCTCATTTTATAGCACTTAGCTACCCTTATATGGCCAAAGATGTGACCGACTCATTCATCTGCAACATTGTACGATTGCATGGCATTCCGAGCTCTATAGTTTCCGATCGCGATATCGTATTTGTAAGTGCATTCTGGCGCGAACTATTCAAGGCCCAGGGAACTGAACTGAAGATGAGTTCATCATATCATCCGTAGACGGATGGTCAAACTAAGGTGGTTCAAGATAGTCTATGGACGATGGGCCCTTCCAATTCCAACCCACGAATGGGGTTCAACAACTGTCCACGAGGTCGAAGTACAGTTGCGAGATAGGGACTCGTTATTGAGGCAGTTGCATTTCAATCTGGAAGCAGCCCAGAATCGGATGAAGCAATACGCTGATACTAAATGCCGTCTGGAGGAATTTAATGAAGGCGAGTGGGTTTACTTGAAACTACACCCATACCGTCAACAAACGGTCATGAAAAGAGTTTTCCAGAAATTGGCAAGTAAGTATTTCGGGTCGTTCAAGGACTTTGAACGTATTGGTCCCGTTGCATATCGGCTAGAACTACCAAGCGGGTCGTGAATTCACCCAATTTTTCATGTATCTCTTTTATGCCGTCGTTTGGGAGATGCGATCCCAGTTTGTTCCGACTTGCCACCTTACACCTCCGATGGGGTTCCCGATATAGCACCAGAAGAGATTATACAGTACATATGGACTATACAAAAGGGAGAGGGATACGGGAAGCTTTGGTGAAGTGTACAAACCTTGCTCGAGAAGATGCGACATGGGAAGCGGTTGAAGACATTCGAGCTCATTTCCCAGACTTCAACCTTGAGGACAAGATTCTTTTTGAAGGAAGGGGTGATGATGGGATTCGAATCCCAATTAACACGTTTACACGCGAAAAGGTAAGAAGGGAAATCAGGAACACCTAGATGGAAAGAAGAGTGATTTAGGTTAATTGCATTTATTATAATTGTTGGTTTGAATTTTTTATTTGCTGATGATTTATTTCATTTCATAGCTTAGGGTTACCCCATGGGCTTAACACTTTGATTAAAATGAATTTTGTACGCACTTTGTTTTGGTTTTTACATAGAAATATACTTTTGAACTTGAGTTTACAACAATTAAGGTTGATTACTAGGTTAATCCACGGGGAATCAACCTTGGGTTTCTATGATTCCATCAAACAACAACAATCCTAATAAAATTGAGAGCAGCCCTAAAATTTATATGAACCTGGCATATGACTTATAGAAGAAGACAATGTCATGCGCCAAAGAGGGTGTGGCCATGAGATTAAGTATTTCATCTCTCATTACAACATAAACTTTCTCCACCACGTCAAGCTTTGCCTTTTCTTCATCCAACTGTTGTTGTAGCCTTTTAATGTTGCTCTCACATTTCTTTTTTTCTTCATCCAATTGTTGTATCCATAGTTAACGGTCTTTCAATCTCTTATCTCTCTCAAAATATCAAAGTATTTCACATAATCGAATTTCTGTCGATATCTCACTATTTATGGACGTTTCAAAAATATCATATTTTTATGAACGCTGATATTTCTGTTGATGATTATCGACGTTTTAAAAATATATGATATTTATTAACAATGATATTTCTGTCGATATCTCAATATTTATTTATTAATGCGGATTTGAAAAAGTCTAGTGGACTTTAAAGGCTACAACAGGGACCCCACCCTTAGGAGAAATCAGAGTAGCCTCCTGATGGACTTAAGTTACCAGTATAAAGCCCACACCCTTAAGCCCATCAATAATAATTCAGTCTAGTAAAAGATGATTATTAAACAACACCATCTCATCTCAAATTATGTTATGGGCTCTTTCATATTATGAGCATGCTAGTCTCCTCATGTTTAAGATATCGCTTGTCCATTAATTAAAATATTTCCATTAATTAAAATAAGGGGAAATTGATTTTTTTGTCCTGTAACTTTGACCTATTTTGATCTTGGTTCTAGTAACTTTGTATTTTTTATCTTGGTCCTATAACTTTGTAACATTCGAATTTTTGGTCCTACAACCTGCTATCAAAGATAATCTTTTAGGTAAATTTGACGTGGAATTTTTATTTTTTTTATTAAACACAATACACGTTAGATTTTGAAGCATTTTTTTTTTAATTAAACACAATACATCAGATTGAAGCCCGCAAAAGTAGCCGTAAGTACAGTTGTGTTCTTCATTATATATACACACAGAGATGAACAAGAAAATCAAGACCCAATTTGAAAACCGTCTCAAGAACTACTCTATTTCTATTGAATTCTTGAATTAGTGCAGAGATTTGTGGTTGGAAAAGTCAAAGAATGGGGAGGCGAAAGGTGAAGATGGAACTCAAAAGCAACGAGAAATCAAGGATCTTGTCATTCAAAAAAAGAAAGTAACAAAGAGATCAAAAAGAGATCTTTATATTTTTCAAGTATATGAGGTTGGAAAGAGAACACAAACAAAAGGAAATGTGGATTGGATTTGTATAATATTTATGAAATGATGGGTTGTAGAAAATACTTATAAAAATTAAAATGATGGAAATTTAAGAAAAAATAAATTAACATGGGACTTAATGAACATTATAACTAATTTTATGCATAAATTTAACTTGAAATTTCTAACAAAATAAAATGTTAGGATGACATACGTAATTGATTGAGCAAATTTTACATGAAGGTATTCCCTCATTTCTTGAGGAGTCATAGCTGCAAGAAAGACACAAGAAATGAAGGTATCCCTCATTTCTTAAGGAGTCATAGCTGCAAGAAAAAACCTTTCAGCGGCAAGAATGAGGTTTAGGGTTTTTACCAAAGCCAAGAACTAAAAATGCACCAACATAGGGGAGTGCAAAAAAAAAAGACGACATAAGCCCAAGACCCAAAGCGGATTAAATAAGAACTATATATGAATTTGTAAAAATAATTGCAATTAACTAAATAATTTTAAAAAAATTAATTAAATTCATCTTTTGGAGTTGGGAATTGAGGATTAAAAAGATCTGTAACTTCGTTTGGATATGAGGATAAACAGTAGATCAACAATCTTATAATTGGATCCATTCAACAGATGGATTGAACAACAACAATCCTAATAAAATTGAGACCAGTCCTAAAATTTATATGAGCCTTGCATATGACTTATAGAAGAAAACAATGTCATGGGCCAAAGAGGGTGAGGTCAATAGATCAAGTATTTTATCTCTCATTTCAACAGAAACTTTCTCCACCCCATCAAGCTTCACCTTTTCTTCATTCAACTGCTGTTGTGGCCTCTTAATGTTGCTCTCACATTTCTTTTTTTCTTCTTCCAACTGTTGTATTCATAGTTAACGTTCTTTCAATCTCTTCTCTCTCTCAAAATATCAATTTTTTCATATTATCAAATTTCTGTCGATATCTCACTATTTATGGAGTTAAAAAAATATCTTATTTTTATGAACGCTGATATGTCTGTTGATGATTATTGACGTTTTAAAAATATATGATATTTATCAACAATGATATTTCTATCGATATCTCAATATTTATTGATGCGGATTTAAGAAAGTCTCGTGGACTTTATAGGCTATAACAGGGACCTTGAGGAGAAATCAGAGTGGGCCTCTTGATGGACTTAAGTTACCAGTGTAAAGCCCACACCCTTAAGCCCATCAATAATAATTCAGTCCACTAAAGGATGATTATTAAACTACCTCCATCTAATCCCAAATTATGTTATGGGCTCTTTCATATTATAAGCATGTTAGTCTCCTCATGTTTAAGACATCGCTTGTCCATTAATTAAAATAAGGGGAAATTGATTTTTTTGTCTTGTAACTTTGACCTATTTTGATCTTGGTTCTAATAACTTTGTGTTTTTGATCTTGGTCCTATAACTTTGTAAAATTCAACTTTTTGGCCCTACAACCTGCTATCAAAGGTAATATTTCAGGTAAATTTGACGTGGAAATTTTTTTATTATTATTAAACACAATACACATCATATTTTGAAGCAGTTTTTTTTTTTAAAATTAAACACAATACATCAGAATGAAGCCCGCAAAACACACATCAGATTAATGGGCCCAAAACTTAAATCCTTGAAGCCCTCAAAACACACAGCAGCGTGGAAATTAGCCATGTTTAAAGTAGTCGTTGAGCCTCTCCTCCATTCCTCTCAAAAAAATCCCGACGGTAAAATTTTAAATTACAGTTGCAGTCTTCATTATATATATACACACACAGAGGAACAAGAAAATCAAGACCCAATTTGTAAACCCTCTCAATAACTACTCTGTTTCTATTGAATTTTTGAATTAGTGCAGAGATTTGTGGTTGGAAAAGTCAAAGAATGGGGAGGCGAAAGGTGAAGATGGAACTTTAAAGCAACGAGAAATCAAGGATCTTGTCATTCAAGAAAAGAAAGTAACAAAGAGATCAAAAAGAGATCTTCATGTTTTTCAAGAATATGAGGCTGGAAAGAGAACACAAACAAAAGAAAACATGGATTGAATTTATATAATATTTATGAAATGATGGGTTGTAGAAAATACTTATAAAAATTAAAATGATTGAAATTTAAAGGAAAAAAAAATAACATGGGACTTAATGAACATTGTAACTAATTTTATGCATAAATTTAACTTGATATTCTAACAAAATAAAATGTTAGGATGACATATGTAAGCGAATAAATTTAATCACGAATCAAATTGTGACATGTGGAAATTAAATACTAGAAATCAACTGGATTTATTATTTATTGGGAATATATAATTAATTTCTAAGATAAATAAATAAATCGAATTGGGTCTCCAAAGTCCAATAAGTCGAATTGGGCCTCAAAAGTCCAATAAATCGAATTGGGCCTCTGAAGTCCAATAAATCGAATTGGGCCTCTAAAGTCTAATAAATAAATAATTGGGCCCCTAAAGTCCAATAAATTAAATTGGGCCTCCAAAGTCCAATAAGTCGAATTGGGCCTCAAAATTCCAATAAGTCGAATTGGGCCTCAAAAGTCCAATAAGTCGAATTGGGCCTCAAAAGTTCAATAAATCGAATTGGGCCTCTAAAGTCCAATAAATAAATAATTGGGACCCTAAAGTCCAATAAATTAAATTGGGCCTTTAAAGTCCAATAAATTAAATCAAGTCCAGTCCAAAATTGTGGAGCCCATCAGATATTTCTAGAAAGTTCTAGAATCTTCCGGCCCATCAGATCAAGCCCGTCAAATCTAGGGCAAAGGCCACATTCCACACCTATAAATAGGGGTCTCATTCCTCTCATTTGATACACACAAAAAATATTGAATACACAAGAATTCGTAAGTCCTAGCGACCGAGTTTTGTGATTCAAAGTAATTCTTCAAGGCGTTCTTCAAGTTCTTCAAGGCGTTCTTCAAAGAAGTCAACCACGAACGATCTTCGATCCAAGATTATGGTGCTAAGCCTCTTGGATACTCGTTCTCCAAGTTGAAGTTCTTCGAGTTCTTCAAGGAAGTTCTTCGAGTTCTTTGTGTCCCTCGAGTATCCCTCGGTAGTCCCTCGGAAGTCCCTCGGAAATCAAGCAAGAATGGTCTTCGATCCAACATCACGGTGCTAAACCTCTTGGACCCGCGTTCTTCTCAAAAGTCCCTCGGAAATTAATCAAGAACGGTCTTCGATCCAACATCATGGTCCTAAGCCTCTTGGATCCGCATTCTTCTCAAAAGTCCCTCGAGAATAAGTCAAGAACGATCTTCGATCTAACATCACGGTGTTAAACCTCTCAGATCCGAGTTCTTACCACAAGTCCCTCGAAAGTCCCTCTAATCCAAGATCAAGGTGCTAAACCCATTGGATTAATATTACAAAGCCCCGAAATTCAAGCCACAGATAAGATTCAGCTGCGGATCCGACTCCGAAAATCTTGGAAGAAAGTCAAAGTCAAGATCGAAGAGAGAATCAGAGGATCAAGTTAGAGATTATACTCGAATTTATATTCAACTCAAGAAATTTTCTTTTGTAATTCCTTTTTCGTGTTTATTCATATTATTAAATACGAAAATTTGTGTTTACAAATTTTGGCACGCCCAGTGGGACCATCTCTACCTCTCATCTCTTCTCTTCAAGCTCAAGTTACTATGATGACACCCCTTTAGATCAAGATCATAGGGACTGCTGTGGAATCATCAGAGATGGATTTCGAGAATGTGAATGTCATCACAAGAAGTATGTCGAAGGGTTCATAGTCACTCGATACTTCTGACAATATTGAGTGTGAAGGAAACAACTCAATGTGCTCTACTCCTCGCTCCACCTCCAGCTCATCATCAGATTCCAACATGGCTTCAGTGATGGTAACAGACGCTACTACCGTCGAGGACCAGATAGCAAATCTGACTAAAGTAATTGAAGGACTCACAAAGCACATTCAAGAACAAGATGCTCAGATTACCAAGCTCATGAGCAATTCAGACAAGGCAGAGTCAAGTCATGCTAAAGGAAAAGGGCACCAGGAGGATGAAACATCTACTGAAGATCAACAAAAGAAAGAAGATGCATCTATGAAGGACTTGCATGTCTCCGCTGATGGTCTAGTTTCAGTTGACCAGATAAGACAGATCATACTTGGAACAATCAAAGACAAGTACGAGGAAAACTCTAAATCGTCTTTCACCTACACCAAGCCATACACTAAGAGAATTGACGGTTTGAAAATGCCTGCGGGTTACCAACCTCCCAAATTTCAACAATTTGATGGTAAAGGCAATCCAAAGCAACATATTGCTCACTTTGTGGAGACTTGCAACAATGTTGGTACTTACGGGGATCACTTAGTCAAGCAATTTTTGCGCTCACTGAAAGGAAATGCATTCGATTGGTACATTGATTTGGAGGCCAACACAATCAATAGTTGGGAGCAGCTGGAGCAAGAATTTCTCAATCGATTCTACAGTACTCGAAGGACGATTAGCATGATCGAGTTGACAAGTGCTCGTCAATGGAAGGAAGAGCCAGTGATTGATTACATAAATCGATGGAGGAACTTGAGTCTGAATTGTAAGGATAGATTATCTGAGACTTCAGCAATCGAAATGTGCATTCAAGGAATGTTGTGGAGTCTTCGGTATATCCTCCAAGCTATTCAACCGAAATCTTTTGAAGATTTGGCTACTACGGCTCACGACATGGAGATAAGTATAGCCACAAGCGGAGTTGAAAGGTCACTATCGCAAGAGTCCAGTAGGTTCGAGGACAATCAAGAAGTCAAAAATGGGGGCAAGCCCTTCGTCAAGGCTCCAAACAAAGAATCTATGGCGGTGACTGCTACAACCGTTAAATTTCGTAGAGATGAGAATGATGCAAGCGACAAAGGAAAAAATGTCATGCAAGACAATGGGCAAAGGAGAACATCTTTTAAAGAGTTGCAACGTAAGCAATATCCTTTCTTGGACTCTGATGTTCCCGGCATATTCGACGACTTGCTTAAAGCAAAATTCATTGAGTTGCTAGAAATGAAACGACCGGATGAGGCTGGGAGGACAAATGACCTTAGATATTGCAAATATCATCGATTGGTAGGCCATCCAATTCAAGATTGCTTTATATTCAAGGAGAAAATCATGCAGCTAGCCGAACAAAAGAAGATCATACTTGAAGATGATAGGACGACTGCGAATGTTCTCACCTTCGAAAATGACAATACTTCGTGTCATGTGGATAATGGAGAAAACAACGAAGCATGCCAGCCTAACCATGAGTCCGATGATAAAAATGATGGTCATTCTGCAGCTGTAACTTTCACAGATGAAGACTTGCTACTTGGTTCACAATCCCACAATCGACCATTATTTGTAACTGGTTACACTTTGAAGCAAAAACTGAATCGAATCCTAATTGATGGAGGTTCAGGTGTGACCATCTTACCTTTGAGAGTGATGAAAAGTTTGGGGATACCAGCTGACGATCTCGGGAATAGTCGATTGATGATCCAAGGATTCAACTTAGAAGGACAAAGAGCTCTAGGCACGATAGTATTGTATTTGCTGATCGATGAGATGCCTTCGACTGTACTCTTCCATGTCATAGATGAAAAGATGTCATACAATATGCTCTTAGGACGCCCATGGTTGCACGATTACGGTGTGATACCCTCAACTTTACACCAATGCTTCAAATATCGTGAAGGTAGCAGTATAAAGACGGTATTCAGCGACGATAAACCCTTCACTGAAGCTGAGTCATACTTCGCTAATGCTAAGTACTTCTTAAAGAGCACGAAGACTAATAAGACCGAGAAAGATTCGTCGAAAGAAATAACCAAGGACGAACAGATTGGGCCTAGCGAAGGAAGTGTGTCTCCATCTTGCACCAAGGACAAACAAATCATTGAAGAAATCAGGGCATTGGAAAAACTGACTCTTCCCTTGACTAAACTTGACACCGAAAGGCCGTCTTCACAACCACTCGAAGGATTCGCTCGTCCTATTCAAGGAGCTAGGACCGAGCACGGAGACATATCAGAAGTTGTGATCACAGGGTCATATGGTCCTCAAGCCTTTAATCTTTTTGTTAAGGTCGGATATAGTTCGCAAGAAAGCTCGACATCAAAAGAGTCACCCCACCAAACTCCCAAACAATCAGAATATGGAGTCAATACTACTCAGAAAATATTGAGAAGAAGTGGTTATACTGCCAAGAGCACTAGGATTGGCTTAGGGTACGCGCCACAGAGTACAATTCGCATTGCAATCAATCGAGCGAATACAAACTACATCACCGTAGGAGAAGCTTGCTCAATGAAAGATATGTTTGATGAAGGTGTTGAGAAAACGGAGCGAGTTTCAATCTTCGAAAGATTGAGGAAGAAATCGAGACCTGTTTTTGAGAGATTGGGGCAGAAAATAGGAATTGTCTTCGAAAGATTGGGGCCACTAAACAATCGTCGAGAGTTGGGGACCGTCTTCAAAAGATTAGGGCCACGTGAAAGAAATGGCCGTCGAAAAGTGAGAATTGTCAAATTTTCAAACACTCAGAGACTTCGGAGCCTGTATCCATCTCGTATGAGGCGAAAAACTACCTTGATCGTATCATGTGGGGAAGAGCTAAAATGGAAAATGCAAACAGTCATCCATTCTCAAGACAAGGAAGACGATGAAGAGAGTGTAGCTTCATCTAATTTCATCGATGCTTATAGCATTCGACATTCAGTGCCTTACAATAGAGAAAGAGCTCTACAAAGGAGAGTTACGTGGATGATCAGAAATGGGTACATTACTGGTGTCAACAACATGCAAACAATCTCAATTAGAGGAAGTGATGGTCGAGTGAGATCACGTGTTGATTTCAAGAATCGAGAAGAACACAACGAAGATGTGACAACTGCAAATCACATCACCACATATGAAGACGACACGAACACGAGCCCTATAAACGGGAAATTCATGAAACGCCACTACAAATAAATCAGACCAGTTTGCTCCATGACGCACGATCCTAAACTGCATGTCACTCCTGGTCCGCATGAGTATAAACTGTGTACGACAACCACCAAAGGTAATTACACGTGGTTAAACTGTTAACTTACCCCACTAAAGGCATTTTAAGTGGTTAAACTATTAAATCCTTACTTTGTCTACAGTAGTTAAATAATAGTCACTCATGGCCCGCACGAGTATAAACTGTGTACGGCACCCCCTCAAAATCAATCTATGTCCCGTTGAACTAAGTTTTGACTTTATCCTCTTTAAAGGGATACGTAGGCAGCTTAGTGTCTTTCTAAGTTCAGTCATAATTCAAGTTGTCTTATTCAAGTGGGTTAGCTTGATATATAATAGAGCTGCAAAAAAAAAAAAAAAAAAGAGCAATTAAATTAAAATTTGCAGATACAATTTTCCCTTATTCAAACGAACGGGTTCGTTAAATTAGTGGAGGCCTTATTGGAAATAGATTCAATTAAAATCATGGCCTATTTTGAATTTATTCAAAACAAATAAGGCCCAAATTTCTTCTTGTAATCAGCCCAAGACAAGTGAAGCCCAAACTTCAGATCCTTCCAGACCTTCATCAGGAAAATGTGAATATACAGAAATCCCAAATTCACGCCTCTTCTTCCCGGATTCAACGCCGCACAAAGCTGCTCCAATATTCCATCTCTCCCAAAATCTCGCACCATCCCGGAAAATCGCCCGCTACTCAATAGCCGAAACTCCATTGCGATATTCCAGAAATTAACGACGCCGAGTCTGCCGCGTCTCAGTCACTGAAAATCACGTCAATCCACCACAGGGCCGCCATGACGCACGCTACCGCCAGATTCGCCAAGAAATTGACGCTACCCCGATTCGTGCAGAAAAATACAGAGATGCTAGGCCATCCCGGAACCGAAGCGCCGCCACCAAATTTGCCAAACCCGCTGCATCGCCGCCATGTGCAACCGCTGCGTCTCCGTCGTGCGCAGCCGCTACGTCATCTCCCCCGTTCCCGCCACCTCAGTCGCCCACTTGCCCGAGTTCTGCCCAGAAGTCGGCCGCCAAATCGCCGAAGCACGAAGCCAGGCTGCCACTGCCGATGATTTAATGGGTAAATCTTCGATGCTCCAGCCCGAAATCCGCCCGCTCGCTTCTGCCCGAATGCTAACCTCGCTCAGAATCGTCGCCGCTCTGAATCGGTTGGGTCGATAACATCTCCGCCAGAAATTCTGACCAAGCGGCCTTTCCGTTGCAACCTTGTTGTGAGTCTGCGAAGATCCAGATATTACACGCGCCCGAACTGCTTGCTGAATTGCCCGAAAGAGAAGACCCAGGTAGTTGTGGCGGAGGTCTTTGAATTGATTGCAAAGTCCCGGTAGCTGCAGTGGTTGATTGTTGCAAAATCAGATGTAGCAGCAGTAGGAGAGCACTATAGTCGTAGGAGCTTTACTTGCTGATGGTGGTTGTAAGTGATTTTGACGTTGGTGTCTGAACCTCTGTCTTTGTGACGCTTGGATCAAGTCGAGGCTGCCATGGTTGCGAAGCTCCACCAGTTTTCCGATCACCGAAATTAAACCATCGAAACAGGGCATGCCCTGAATCGAACCAAAACCGTCACCGACAAAAAAATTATACTGTCAGGGCCTGCCCTGAAACGATGACTCCCGGACACCTGTGAACGGAAGATTTTAAACCGGATAGCTCAATTTATCTCGTGAATTTGATAAGTGAAAACGTTGCCGAAGTTGATGTAATGGAGAAGAGAAGACGTTGTCGAAGCTGATGCAGTGGAGAAGACACGGGGGAATACCTTCCTTTCCTGTATTCATGAAAAAAAAATAAAAAAAGAGGAAGAAGTATACCTGCTGCCCAAGATATGACTTGCTACGCTGAGATGCTAATGATGTTAATAGGAAAAGTAACGCTACATGCACCTTTATATAGAAGTGGATATTAGGGTTGTGAAGGCAAAAATCCTAAATGGAGAAGGACTCTTGGGCCGATACATATGAGATATGAAAAATCACAGAAGATACGTATTTATCTATTATATATCTATTGCATTAATATATCTTGCCATGCACGAAAGTCAGTAGATTTAAATTCTAAAAGAACACGTCCAGCGCGATTGGTTACAACTTGAAGTTGTGGAATGGGCCAAGGAAAACAAACCCAACTATTACCAAAAGAAAAAAAAACTCATAAGGACATTTACTGTCATCTTCTCAAGAGCGTCATATATGCAATTAGTATGGACCCATTCAACTTAAGTCTCAGTGCTTGCTAATTCGAGCATCTCGAAGAAAAAAATTAATAATAAGAATTGGGCGCAAACAAAGAGTTGAAGTTTCGCAATTCGTCCACATCGAATTAAATCTCGTGAACAAAGTGCGAGGGGCATTTTGTAAACGAATAAATTTAATTACGAATCAAATTGTGACACGTGGAAATTAAATACTAGAAATCAACTGGATTTATTATTTATTGGGAATATATAATTAATTCCTAAGATAAATAAATAAATCGAATTGGGCCTCCAAAGTCCAATAAGTCGAATTGGGCCTCAAAAGTTCAATAAGTCGAATTGGGCCTCAAAAGTCCAATAAATCAAATTGGGCCTCTGAAGTCCAATAAATCGAATTGGGTCTCTAAAGTCCAATAAATAAATAATTGGGCTCCTAAAGTCCAATAAATTAAATTAGGTCTCCAAAGTCCAATAAGTCGAATTGGGCTTCAAAAGTCCAATAAGTCGAACTGGACCTCAAAAATCCAATAAATTGAATTGGGCCTCTGAAGTCCAATAAATCGAATTGGGCCTCTAAAGTCCAATAAATAAATAATTGGGACCCTAAAGTCCAATAAATTAAATTGGGCCTTTAAAGTCCAATAAATTAAATCAAGTCCAATCCAAAACTGTGGAGCCCATCAGATATTTCTAGAAAGTTCTAGAATCTTCAGGCCCATCAGATCAAGCCCGTCAAATCTAGGGCAAAGGCCACATTCCACACCTATAAATAGGGGTCTAATTCCTCTAATTTGACACACACACAAAAATATTGAATACACAAGAATTTGTAAGTCCTAGCGACCGTAATTCTTCAAGGCGTTCTTCAAGTTCTTCAAGGCGTTCTTCAAAGAAGTCGACCACGAACGATCTTCGATCCAAGATTACGGTGCTAAGCCTGTTGGATCCGCTTTCTCCAAGTTGAAGTTCTTCTAGTTCTTCAAGGAAGTTCTTCGAGTTCTTCGTGTCCCTCGAGTATCCCTCGGTAGTCCCTCGGAAATCAAGCAAGAACGGTCTTCGATCCAACATCACGGTGCTAAACCTCTTGGATCCGCGTTTTCTCAAAAGCCCCTCGGAAATTAATCAAGAACGGTCTTCGATCCAACATCACGGTGCTAAGCCTCTTGGATCCTCGTTCTTCTCAAAAGTCCCTCGAGAATAAGTCAAGAACGATCTTCGATCTAACATCACGGTGCTAAACCTCTCAGATCCGCGTTCTTACCACAAGTCCCTCGAAAGTCCCTCTAATCCAAGATCAAGGTGCTAAACCCCTTGGATTAATATTACAAAGTCCCGAAATTCAAGCCACAGATAAGATTCAGGTGCGGATCCGACTTCGAAAATCTTGGAAGAAAGCCAATGTCAAGATCGAAGAGAGAATCAGAGGATCAACTTAGAGATTGTACTCGAATTTATATTCAACTCAAGAAATTATCTTTGTAATTCCTTTTTCGTGTTTATTCATATTATTAAATACGAAAATTTGTGTTTACAACATACTTAATTGATTGAGAAAATTTTATTCTCTTGCTTATCCATTAAAAATTCATAGACATATCTTGGTAAAGACACAAGAAAAAGACATAGGGTTTTACCGTCCGAAGGTATCCCCTCATTTCTTGAGGAGTCATAGCTGCAAGAAAATGACACAAGAAAAAGACATAGGGTTTAAGTAGGTGAGTTTAGGGCTTTTTCTTAAAAAGACACGAAAAAGAAGTTAGAAAAAACCTTTCGTCCTCCAGTCGCGGCAAGAAGAAGCTTGAAAGCATGAAAAATGAGGTTTAGGGTTTTTACCTAAGCCAAGAACTAAAAATGCTCCAACATAGGACAAGGCAAAAAAAAAAAGACGACATAAGCCCAAAGCCCAAAGCGGATTAAATAAGAACTACATATGAATTTGTAAAATAATTAAAATTAACTAAAAAATTAAAAAAAATTACCTGGAATCCATCTTTTGGAGTTAGGAATTGAGGATTAAAAAGATCTGTAACTTCGTTTGGATCTAAGGATAAACGGAAGATCAACAATCTTATAATTGGATCCAATCAACCGATGGATTGAACAACAACAATCTCAATAAAATTGAGACCAGTCCTAAAATTTATATGAGTTTGGCATATGACTTATAGAAGAATAACTCAACATTTATAAAATTAATTGGCTCTCGTCGTTAAGCCAAAAACATAAAAAAAATTATATAAACTAAACCGGTTTCAAAACGTTATAGGAAAAATAAGGTTTGGTTATAAGTATAAAGTCCTATAAACTCATTTCCGCTCTAGCAACATCCTTCGTTTATGCATCTTCATCTGCTTATAAGTATTGAAATGTAATAAATAGAAAGTGGAATTTTTTAAACCATATTGGAAGGTGAAAGCAAATTCCAGAAGGAAGATTAAATAACAGATGTTCAAGAGTTAAACCATTCACCGCCGCTTCCAAAAGATTCCCTCATCAATCTTTTGCATAAGGATGATAACGAAGCGCTAGCATGAATTCCATATCGCTCCCAAAAGATTCCCTCATCAATCTTTTGCTTACGGATGATAACGAAGCGCTAGCATGAATTCCATATTAGTAGTACACAACACTCAATTTAATCATCCCGGAAAAATGAAATAGCAATAAAGAATTGTCAACCATCAAACATTTTCACCATACTGTTCTATGACAACATCAGGAACACAATTAAGGGTTCGAAGAAAATAAAGAATCCCAAACACCCCACACCCTTCCCCCCACCGACCCTTTGCAATAAAATTTACGAAATATTATAGTCACAATTAAGTTTTCCGAATAAAATCAACTTTTCAAGATTTAGTTAATAAATATGAAGGCTTCAGGTTAAATATTGTACCTCATTTTCCCAAAATAAAATTTTCACGTGTCTCTCATCACAAGATTATTTTTTCACTACTCAAGCATGAACAAAAGAACCCCAAAAGAGGAGAGGACCCCAGAACACTGTTGATCAAAGAAATTGTGTCAGTGTATAAAAACTCATAAATTGCACACCATAGATTGAATATTCATATATGCCATAAATTGCATGTCATACTCATAAAATATTGACCGATTACCAGGGGAAGAGTGGCTCCAAGAGTGCACCAGAGAGGTGGTGCATGGAATGACATTGATGATGCACAAGGGGAGAGAGAGATGATGACATCGGATCAAATTAGCCAATGATGTGTGGCATCAACAATGGCGATGCATGATCTGGTCATGGCGGCGGCTTGAAATTCATTGCAATCGATTCCGCGGTTGGCTGGCTCCCTTCGCCTGATCATCGATCTGCGTGAAAAGGTTGTGTTTTTCCGTGTGTGTGTTTGAGAGCAAAAGGTTGTGTTTTTCCACGTGTTTGAGACCAAAAATGAAATTGGCTATCCATTTTGAGGCTGATGGCTGCCGGAATAAATTTTGAAGAAGAAGAGTCATTTCTACCAATATTCAATCGTGTTTTTTTATTACTTAAAACAAAACAAAAAAACTTAATAAACTTATGGACACGTGGCAGTAAATTAGGACTACCACTTTGCAGGGCAGCAACTGATGAGTGCAATCATCCTTTTATAATATAAGATTTTGAGGCTGATGGCTACTGGAATAAGGTTTGAAGAAGAAGAGTTATTTGTCCCCAACATTCAGTCGTGTTTTTTTATTACTTAAAAAAATAAAAAATAAAAACCTTAATAAACTTATGGACACGTGGCAGCAAATTAGGCCTACCACTTGACAGCAGCTGATGAGTGCAATTCTCTTTTTATAATATATGATTCCTAACTATAATTTTTGTTTTTAATTAAAGAAGGTTGGTAAGCTCATATACTTGGAACCAATGATTTTAAAATTGGATCGATCGGTTCAACTGGTTGAACCGGTTCAATGATCCCTTGAAAATTATTTTATAGGTTAAACTGGTCAAAACTGGTCAAAATCCGTAAAAAAACTCGGTCAAAACTGACAAAAACCGTTCGAACAGTTTTTTTTTAAAAATATTTATTACATACGCCAAATTACAGATCAATTTTTCACTAATTTTTCTTGCGAGTAAGGATTTAGATTCATCTCCACCCCTTTTATATTAATTTATCTCACATTTTTTTAATATTTACTCGATGTGGGACAAAAAATATGAGGTTCATATGAGATCCACATCTTCCTCTTTTACATAATTTTCCTTTACATTTTTTTTAATACTTACTCGATGTGGGAGAAGTTTACTCCTTCCTCCTTTATATTACTTGCTCTCACATTTACTCTAATACTTATTTGATGCGGGACAAAAATATTTTAGTTTTTTTTTTCATTTTTTAAGTTATTTTGAAATATAATGTTTCTTTCCTCAAGAAATTCATCACGTTTATATTATTTTTATGCCTCAAGTTTGATTAATTAATGTTAAAATTAATATTATAAGTGCATTGATGAATTGGACCTTTTAAAAATATAATAAAACATAGAAGATATTTAAAAAAAATTTGACAGAGATCATTTTAACGGTTGAACTGTCGGTCCAACCGATCCTGATCGCTTGAACCGTCATTCAATGCTCAGTCCGATTTGATCTCCGATTCGATTATAAAAACAACGCTTGAAACCTCAAAATATTAAATCACTGCTTATTGAAGTTAATTCAGCCGCTCCACTTACCATAAAACCAAAACACTATGATATCATCGTGAATTGTTAAAACATTATGAACATCAACAATAATCAAAATATTGTTCGCAAATAATAATTAAAATTAAAGATCTATTTTCAAAAAATCAAGAGTTACAATTTCAGAAAATTATGCGCAAAGTGACTCTGATAACACTTACTTTGGAATTGATTTGTAGTTTCCCAAACTATTAATTTCACCTTTATTCACTTTTTCGAGATAATACATAACGTGAGACTATCATAACCTTAATTTATAGAATACGTTTTTTTTTTTCAATTTGATCCCTCGACAATTTAAGAATCACTTAATGATATCTATACATATAAAGCCATAATTATTTTAATATTCGTATAAGCCCATAACTTAAGCTGTAGTGGTCACTTTAATTGAATCTTTTTAAGATCACTATACACATTTAATTTGACACGTGGAAACCCAATATGTTATATATTTCCGTCGACCAAGTCTTGTATGCACTCAAGTGCACCGTTCACTCATAGTGTATATCAGAATCATGCAACATGTTATACTAAAAGATGCAACTTGTTTACACTAAACCGTGCAACTATTAATATGGAAAAATAATTGCACTGTTCAATGTAAAAAAATTGCACGATTCAATATAAATAAGTTGCATGATTCTAAAATGCACTATGAGTATATGAAGCACTTGGATGCACGTGAGACACCTAATTCTTAAAGCATGTGTCAATCTCAAATATAAAACTTACCATGTGACGGGGATAATATTATTTAGTGAAAAAATTAATAATATCACTTAAAAAATACTTGAGTTAGATGGTGTAAGTCCAACCAATGCTTGTAAGTATTTTTGTCATGTATCAAAACACAAGTCGGCCAGAAATAGAAAACCAACAATTTTCTAACAAAATTACATTCCAAAAAAAGAAATTTTGTTCTTCACCAAATTTTAAATTGTAATTACTTTTTCATTCAATATCCCTTTTTAACATATAATAACATAGTATGCTATTAAAAATTTATTTACAAATTTTAATTTAACATTCATATTCCTTATAATTTTTTTAAAAAAGTTCGAATATGAATTTAATATGATTTGAAATGCTTTTTTTAATTGAATTTAAATTTATATATTTTAAATGTATCTCTCATTACACAATTCAAACAAAATAATTATTAACATGCCAAACTTGATTGACAAGGAGAAAATTCAAGATTATTGTTATTTATAAAAAATGTGAGTGTGGAGTGGAGGGCCCAGTTGGGAGGTTCCATTGTGATTCAAGAGGAAGCAGTTTGAGTGGATCAAACAAAAACATCTCACAAAGTTTAAGCAACAGGATTAAATTATCTGGTACTCTATATACCAAAAACAACTAGCATTAAATTAACTGGATTCCAACATTCATTTATAAGTAACAACTACTTCAAGAATTTGATGAGTTACAGGGGACTCAGATCAAGTTCAAATGGAAATATATGCAGCTAATAAGGAGCATTTCTTCGAGCAATATGCCAAGTCGATGGTTAAGATGGGAAATATATCTCCATTCACAGGATCAAGGGGCAACATACGGAACATGTGCAGGACTTCGAATGCAATTCCAGATTCTTCACACAAGAAATAAATGTGTTGTCCTAATTCCGTCTGCGTGGAATCCTAGATATTTGTCATGCTCACTGCTCACTTGTAATTTTAGAATTACAATCTGCAGTTGCAGTTGATAACAGCAGAAAACTTAGTGAAGCATTATTACATAGACTTATATAACAACAATCAACCAAATAGTTACTTGCATTAATCTACTGGCTATCATCATATTGTAGCAACATCATGAAATATAATAAAATCCTCAAACGTTCTCGCACAATAATCTAATCAAAATGACTATATATACCATACTGATAGACGTACCAATTGAGCAGTGGATTAGAGAAGGCCATGGTCCAAAGAGCGCTTGGTGTGATCGACTATTCTACCTTTGATATCAAGAGCCAATTCATTCGCCTCATCACTCTTCACCTTTTCCACATCCAGCTGCTCTTGCACTGCACACAACTGCTGTTGCAGCAACGGAATCTCCTTCTCCAGCCTCTTAATGCTCGTCTCACACTTACTCTTCTCTTCCTTAATCGCCAAGTACTGTCCAAATTCAATCTTCGTTTTAATTACACTTTCAATTCTCTCACGAAGCCACCCCACATTCATCTTCTGACCCTCGAGATCCCTAACTTCAGCAAGCATATTCTCGAGCTCTCTAAGCGTGACATGGAAAAATTGAGTTTCCTTCAGATTGTTGTACATAACACAGATGTGTTCTAGCATCAAAGAGAGGACGCCAGGAGATTTGATGTTGCTTCCGTCGGTAATATCACCATATCTCTCAAACATGGCTCTAACCAAAGGAGCATATCCAATCTTCACTCGGTGCTCATGAACAAACTCGAAGCCTGGGTCAAGGGTAGACTCGACTTCTTCCTCCGGATCCTCTTCCATGTCTTGCTGCTGCTTCTGAGCAATTTCAGTGAGGTTAAGACTGGCATGGCTGCTGAAGCAGCGGCTGTACGCAGGAGCGAAGTTAGTGGCGCACTCAACATCAACATGTAACACTTGGTCTGATGAAGGCTGAGGATCAATATATCGAGAGGCCAAGAAGGCATCCAGGTCGTTCTTATCCTTGAGAATAGCAGCAGAAGTGGGAGATCCAGTTGAAAGAGAGTTAGTGATTTCCTCTTCTGCAGCAGGATTGCAGTGGAATTCTTCATCGTTTATAGGCTGAACATCTGGAATTTGATTTGTTATATTTAGTGGAGTGGAGGTGGAAGAAGGGCTGGTCAGACATCGGATGGGACCCCTTAAAACACGGGACTGATTAGCAGCCACCTGAGTACGGACTCTAGTGGGATGTTTCAACTGGAATCTGAGAGGGTATGGACCGCCCTACACATCATGGAACAATATCAGAATCATAAACAAAACAATATTGATAAAACTGTTTATTAGTGCAGATTGCATTCACATGCATTAATCATTGATCTCCTTGTTTGATTTCATTTAGCAAACCAATTAGGAAAAGAGAGACGCTCAAATTTAAATACTGTGCACAACACATTATAGTTGTGTTTGCTGTTAAATTAGCTCAGCACTAAAGAAACACAGTGGATCAAAATTCACACACGTGACAAGAAATCCTATCTAACATGATTCTACCTGTATGATGCAGAAGATAATTTATATTTAAGTCGAATTTCGTAACAGATGGAAAAACAAAAAGAAATTATTCCTCATGAATCATGATCAGAAGTAACTAATTCTCATGATTTGCACTTCCAATCACTAAATTGACCTTCATAAACAGAAGATTCTTGAAATTGGAGAGCAAAAACAGATCAATTTCATTATTTGGATTGAAACCTATTTTTATCCAGATCTTCATATTAGCATGATTAATGTGAACACACTAAAATCTTCAAAAGAAACAGAAACCTCTTTCCCTTAATTCAACTAAAAAACAATAAAGAGTTCAATCATGTAAACCATAAACAAAACAACCGCATCGCAATTCATATTGAGAATCACACCCACCGGATATTAGCAATAATAATAAATAAAATTTGTACATAAATTTCGGAAGCCAGAACTTCTCTGCTGTTTCTAAAAAACGTAATCTAAAATCGAATTCTGCAAAAAATACACTAAAATTTATGGAAAATGAGAAGTAAATTGGAAAGCAAATTACTGGAGATTTTTACCTGGTATGGATTATACAAGAGTGTCAGGGAGAGAATCACACAGTATTTACTATAATACATCGCACAACACATTATGTTTTGTGTTTTTCGATTAGGACAAAATGTAAGAGCTTAGGGATTCAAGTTTTTGGGGGAAATTCTGAAACCCTAAAACAAGATTAAAACATCAAATGCAGAATAGAGTAGAAAAATATGGTACCTCAGCTCTAGTTTCAGCTGATTTTCGTCCTCTTCCTCTTCTTCCTGCCATTTTCGTTGTTCGTAATCGAAAATTAGGAGTGAAACTGAAATGAAGAAAATGGCGGTGATGAATGATTACTTTGAGACTGCAAAAACCTTTTCTTAACTCCTCACTCTTTGCAAATCACACAACAAAATAAATGTGGGAAAATAGGAATATCATAGCATTAGGAATGCCACGTGTCGCTCCCACATTGCATGCATTTCAAAATTGTAACTAACACAAAAATGGGGTGGTGGGGAAATCTGAAACGAGCTGATCACTCTCCCCTTACTTTGTACTTGTATTCCATTTTAGGTCTCTGGGACTGGAATTAACAAAAGGTGGAATCAGTTTTTCTATTTTAGCTCTGCTGCTACTTTTATTATTGTATCAAATGAGACAAATATAGTTAGGTTGTGTTTGTTTACGGATTTAAGTGTGAGGAACAAGTCAAGATTTTAGAATTCAGAAATTTAGAATTTTTTATGAATCGTAAATGTATGTGTTTGTTTTTTAATTTAAATAGGGTGAGATTTAATTTTATGTTAAATCAATGTTTAATAGCGATTGATGTTATATGATTATATTATATTGAGAATAATAATAAAGTATATAAAATGTGATGTATTGGGAAAAATAATAACAAATTTTATAAGTATTTGTAGATGTGAACTAAATATGGAATTTGAAAATCAGACTCTAAGAAGTTATACTCACATGGGTAAAAGTACTTATTTTTTAAGTTAAAACATACCCTAAAGACATACCCTAAATTTCAAACTAGTATGAAATGTGGAACATAAAATTATAAGTTCATTCGTTTGAGTCTCAAAACAAACACAGCTCAGAGACACTGCAATTTGTTTTCGGGTAGATGGCAATTTGCATAATATATAGTAGGTTACAAATTAATAAAGACAAATTTTGATAATAAATCAAAAATTAATAAATTTATTTTACATACAAAGTGAATCTACATATATCTACATCTATAGTATATACTCCCTTCGTCCACCAAAACTGTGCACATTTTGTTTTGATATGTTGTACGGAAAGATAAATTAAGTTCATTTATGAATAATATAATTGATTGTAAGTAAAGTATAATGATAACTTGAGTAATTAAGTGATTGTTGAACGGTGAAGATAAAAAAAATTGTGTCCATAAACGTACTTAATAAACATTTTTGTACAACATATCAAAATGAAATGAAAACAATTTTAACGGAAGAAGGGAGTATTAAAGTGAGTGTATATCAAACTTCCCGCCCAAAGTCTTGGGCGCGTGAGATAGCTGGAAGATTGGATTTGTTACCAAGTTAATAGTAATAATTTTTATTTGGATATGTATAGTATAGGGAAAAAAAAGGCATGCTGCTGTCTCCACGTGTGACGTGTATTGGGCTTTCATTTTAAAAAATTGGGCTTATCCCGTCTAATCATTACATTTAGATTTCTATTGAGTTTCATTATAACATACAGATGTAATTTATTTATATAAATTGTTATGGATTTAAAGTCTAGACTACTATGTTAAAATTGTATTTTTGTTTGTGTTGTGTAATTTTAATTCTATGCAAATTTAATTTTTTAACATCATTGACCTATTTTAATTTCTTGAAAAAATGAATAACTTAATAAATATGTAATAAAATCATTATCTAATGCCAGTGCTTATAAAAGTGAATTTTCTTTTAAACTAGCATTTAACCCCATTTAATGCGCGGGATTTAAAGTAATTTTATATTATTAATTTTAGATAAAAATTTTAAATATTTAAGTAGTTTAATTAATTTAATTATAGATATAATTTTTATTTTTAATATGGTATGACATATTTCCATTCATTTTTTATTCTAAATGATAAAATATGGATTATGTATTTAATATAATGAATATGTGCAAAGAAGAATGATAGGTGAAGAAATATGTAAATTGTGAGAAATTTCAGGACCATAAAGAGGAGTGAAAAACTGAAAAACAAAAAAAGAAAAATGAGTAAAAAAAATATAATAAAAAATAATAATTTAGAACAACTGAATGACGTTAATTAAATTAGAGAAATGAATGTGGGGTTTTAAAATTAGAGTAATGTACTACTAGGTTCAAAAAGGAAACAGATCTGGTGCAGTATAGGAGGGTGTTGTGCACCCTCCCCATCATTAGATCACACACGCACAAACACACACCCGTGTGGGTGTGTGTGATCCAATGGTGGGGAGGGTGCACAACACCCTCCTGTACAGTAGGTAAACCCCTCCCGTCCAAAAATAGTCCATCAAGTACTCTTACGTCCAAAATAAAAAATAAAGTACTCATAAGTCCAAAAGTGTGTTTGAAAAGCCCATTATACCCCCATTTCCCCCAATATTTGCCGCCCCCTATTGTCGGATCTTTTCTTATTTTAATTTTTATATTTTATGTTAAATTTTCTTGAGTGATGTTTGATTTTTGGGAATAATGAATCGTGTGTCTAACTTCTGAGTACTTGGATGTGTTGGAAAATGCAAGACTTTTGTAGTTATGATGAATTTCTGAGAATTAATTTTGCCTTTTTTTTGCTTGAATATTCAGTTTTTTTGTTTTTTAGTTGTTGGATTTCATTTTTCTTTGATTTTGGGTTGATAATTTTTGGTGCATGTGTTTGCAGTTTTTGCTAATTTTGTGGATTTGAAGGGTGGTCAAATTGAAGAAATTTGATGATGGGTGGTTCATTCATGGGTTTCTTGTTTGTTGGCTTCTATGAATTTTAAGAAATTGCAAATCTGGATGATGGAGGAAGAAGACGATTTTTGCAAAATGGGGTTGGAAGAAGAAAACGATATAAAGATAAATGTTTTTTGCTGAATTTATGGGGTATATGAATTACGCATATGTTCATAAATTTATGAACATATTCATAATTTTATATTACATATTTTTAATGAATTTATGAATTGTTCGATTATGTACATATTTTTAATAAATTTATGAACATATTCATAATTGTTCGATTATATTTTATTTTAATGAATTTAATGTATTAGAGTTTTTATATAACATATTTTTTAAAATAGATTAAAAATAAAAATATTTAAAAAATAATAGCAGATGTGGTTTTGTAGCCCGTCAAAGGAGTTAATTAAAGGTAAACAATTATACAATTTAAATTTAATGTGTGCAATAATTTTACAAGTATGTCAAGAGTAGCTCCTTTTTAAATGCAACGTGTGCGGAAGTTTTATAGTTTTTTTTTTATAACTCAGTATCTGGCCCAAGAATCGACAAATCCGGGAGACCAGAACCCACCGTCCACTAGCTGGGACCCCACTTCAAGCCAAAGCTAAGCTCTGTATGGACTGACCCATCTCAAAGGTTGATCGCACCTGAAAGGATTCGAACCTGAGACCTAGAGAGGAGTACATTCCTAAGTCCCAAGCCTACACCCTTGGCTCCGTTCTCGATCGAATCTTTCGACTAGTTGGCGGAGCAATTCTTGAACCATTTTGCCACAATGGCGCCACGCCAGGCAACCAAGCAGCGTTTGGCGAATATCGAGCAGACTAAGGACGAGACTGACCGCGCCTACCTGGAAAGAATTGACAACCTAATCTTAGAAGGCGAGCCACTAGGCGATGAAGCAAAGGTCTTGGGGGCAGTAGGCGGACTTAGTAAGGGCACGAAGTTATGGCACCAAATGACTGCGAACTACCCAGCCTCGTACGCAGACTTCTGAAAATGAGCAGGCAACTTGGTTCACATAACTGAACTGCTAGCGTCAAGACTGAGCGAACCGGAGGGGCATGAACACAAGAAAAGCACGCGAAGGTCGCTTAGCTACAAAGCACCTAGAAACTTCAAACCTTTCGAAGACTTTGTTGAGGTGAAGCTCAAAGAAGTATTCGACACGTCGCCTGGACATAACTTTAGTCAGATCAAGGACATGCATTTACTCGACCCACCAAGTAAAATCAACAAGAGTGATGACAACAAGAATCCCAGCCCGAGCCACTAATGATATAAACGATCCAAGAGAATGGAAGCCTCGGGCCACCCAGGGGAAAGAACTCGAAAAAGTCTAGGTGGATCCAACCCGACCGAATTTGGAGATCATAATCGGCTCCACAATCCCGAACAAACTGCGGGGGAAAATCATCGACTTTCTCAAAAACAACCTAGATGTCTTCGCATAGTCGCAAAAGGACATGATTGGCATCGATATTGAGGTGGCTTGCCATAAGGAGACAAGTTGCAGAAAATTCGGACCTGAAAAATACACAGCCCTAGCCGAAGAAGTAAAAAAGTTGCTAGACAATGGCTTGATCGAGCAAGCTGACCAGCCTCAATGGGTCTCCAACGGCATGCTCGTCAAGAAGGCAAACAACACTTGGAGACTATGCATAGACTTCACTGACCTGAATGAGGCATGCCCAAAAGATTTCTTCTTGATGCCACACATCGATCACCTAATCGATAACACAGCCGACCATGAAATGATGACCTTCATGGACGCTTTCCCGGGCTATCACCAGATTGCCATGTGTAAGCAAATTAAATTTACACCCAATTAAAAGATGACACGTGGAAATTACGTGTTAATTAAATTTATTATTGGGAATGTAAGTCAAGTCAATTCCTAAAATAAATTAATTAATGGAGTCAATTGACCCGTTAAGTTAATTAGGCCCGGTTCAAGTCACACGGCCTACTAAATTAAATTGGGCCTCAAAAGTCCAATAAATTAAATTGAGCCTCTAAAGTCCAATAAATTAAATTGAGCCTCTAAAGTCCAATAAATTCAATTTGGCCTCTAAAGTCCAATAAATTAAATTGGGTCTCTAAAGTCCAATAAATTAAATTGGGCCTATAATGTCCAATAAGATAAGTAAAGTCCAGCCCAGATCCAATAAGTCCATCAGGTATTTCTAGAAAGTTCTAGAAGCTTCCGGCCCACCAGACAAAGTTTGTTAAGCCAAGACCTAAAACCCTATTCTACACCTATAAATAGGGGTCTTCCTCATTCACTTTTACACACACACACAGAGACATCAAAGCAACAACAACGACATAATATTCAAGACTTCAGAATTCTCTATGAAGATTTGAAGGGGTTCTTCATCGGTTTCAAGCGTTCTTCATGCAAGTCATCCAGAAACGACATCCGATTAGAGATCAAGCTGCTAAGCCCTCCGATCAGACGTTTCTTCTCAAAGCTTCCTGAAGATTCAGAAGCGTTCTTCGTGAAAGTCATCCAGAAATGGCATCTGATCAGAGATCAAGCTGCTAAGCCCTCCGATCAGACGTTTCTCTTCTCGAAGATTCGAAGATCTTCCTCCCAGACCCTTGAAGATTCAAAGACGTTCATAATCAAGTTCACAGACGTTCGTCTAGAAAATCTTCAAAGGCTACGTTCGAATCAAAACAAGACATTCAGTCCTTGAATCGACGTTCCAAATCCACAAATTCAACCCCAGACAAGATCGAGGCGAGGATTTCTTCGAAAGTCATCCGAGTCAAAGTCAACGTTCGAAGGCAAGAATCAGAGGAATTAAATTAGAGATCGCAACCCGCAATATTCCAGCTTCAAATTCAAGGAAATTCAACTTGTAATTTCATTTCGGTGTTTTATATTTTAATTCATTGAATTTGTGTTTACAAATTTTGGCACGCCCAGTGGGACTGCTCTACCTCTCATCTCTTCTCTTTCAAAGGAAAACTTCAAGATCATCAACATGTCTTCTCGTAAGATCCTCTATATCAAGTTTGGCCCTTCGGACACTGCTGATGAAGAAGCCAATGTTGTTACTAGAAGCATGTCTAGAAGATTGAGCTTTGGAACTTCTTCAGGAGCCAACCCTTCAATAGGAAATGCTGCAAACAGGCCTCGTCCAACTGCTGAAAGTGACGAAGAAAACTCAAGGGACTCCACTCCTCGATCCTTATCAAGATCTTCTTTAAACTAAAGCACAACTTCTGTTATGATGGCGGGTGCTACCTCTGTTGAAGAACAACTTGCCAACTTGACCAAGGTCATAGAAGGGCTTGCAACGAAAGTTCAGAATCAAGATTCCCAGATAGCTCTCTTGATGAACAAGACAAATGGTGGTGAGGCAAGCCACACGAAACCAAAGCAGGTTGATGAACGAGAAATTGATGAAAATTCAACCAAGCATCGAGATGGAGAAACTGACCAGACAGAGAAGGAGATGCTAATTTCTTCTGATGGAGGGATTGATATGCTTCAACTCAAAGAGTTCATCTTGGGAACCGTAAAAGGAAGATACGACGAAGGTTCCAAGTCATCATTCTCTTACACTAAGCCATACACTAAGAGGATTGATAGCTTGAAAATGCCAGCTGGATACCAACCTCCAAAGTTCCAACAGTTTGATGGAAAAGGAAATCCAAAGCAGCACGTGGCTCACTTTGTTGAAACATGCAACAATGCCGGAACTTATGGTGATCACTTGGCAAAACAGTTCGTACGATCTTTGAAAGGAAATGCCTTTGACTGGTATATTGACTTGGAAGCAAGCTCCATCGATAGCTGGGATCAAATGGAACAAGAGTTCTTGAATCGCTTCTACAACACAAGGAGGACAGTTAGTATGATCGAGTTAACCAACACCCGCCAATGGAAAGAGGAGCCCGTGATTGATTACATTAATCGTTGGAGGAATTTGAGCTTGAATTGAAAAGACCGATTATCTGAAGTTTCTGCAATTGAAATGTGCATCCAGGGGATGCAATGGGGTCTCCGCTACATTCTTCAAGGCATACGACCTAAAACTTTCAAAGAATTGGCAACAAGAGCTCTTGACATGGAACTCAGTATGACCGCAACTGGAGCTAGTGGACCACCCATTCAAGAACCCCGAAAGTTTAAGGATAAGCAAGAAGTAAAAAAAGGGAGCAGAACGTTTGTCAAGACTCCAAGTAAAGAGACCATGCAAATGAATGAAAACACTGCTACATACAAAAGCAGGGATGATCGAGCCGACAAAGGGAAAAGTGTTGCCCAAGAAGGGGCAGAGAAGAAGAACTTTGAAGGAAATGCAGCAAAGAGAATACCCGTTCTTAGATTCCGATGTTGCAAGGATATTTGGTGACTTAATGAAGAAAGAGCTCATCGATTTTCCCGAAATGAAGCGACCTGAAGAAGCTGGACGTGTCAATGATCCGAGGTACTGCAAATATCATAGACTCGTGGGTCATCCAATTCACGATTGTTTTGTCTTCAAAGACAAGGTTATGCAGCTAGCTGAGCAAGGCACAATTATCTTGGAAGAGGAATCAACTGCAAACCTGATCACCGTTGAAGATGATGCAGATGGTGGGTATGATAACATTTCATGCTACACAGTGAGTGGTGAGAAAGATGAAGTTTTTATACCGGGAGAGAAACTCTTTGATGAGGATAACAATTGCGCTTAGGCGATGGCTTTCACTGAAGACGACTTTCTACTCGGTTCACAACCTCACAATCGCCCATTGTTCGTAAGCGATTATGCTCGAGAGCAAAAGGTGAATCGAATGTTCATCGATGGAGGATCAGGAGTAAATATATTGCCTCTTAGAATAATGAAGAAGTTGGGCATACCAACAGAAGAACTTGGAAATAGTCGTCTGATGATACAAGGGTTTAACCAAGAGGGTCAGAGAGCAATTAACACAATCATATTAGATTTGTTGATCGATGAGATGACTTCTGTTGTGCTATTTCATGTGATAGATGCAAGGACGTCATATAACATGCTCTTAGGGCATCCATGGTTACACGAGAATGGTGTTATACCTTCAACATTGCATCAATGCTTCAAGTACGTTAAAGATGGCCACGTAAAAAGGGTGTTTGGCGATGCTAAGCCATTCACAGAAGCTGAGTCTTACTTTGCTGATGCTAAATACTTCATCCAAAATGCAGATGTAGCTAAGGCTGTTAAAAGTACAAGTAAAGACGGAAAAGAGCTGATTCCATTGCACATTGATAAAGGCAAACAAGCTCTTGAGAGTGATGGAGTATTAGAAGGGTTAACACTGCCTCTAACCAAAATTGATGATGTAAGGCCTTCTCCGCAACCTCTCGATGGGTTCACACGACCTATTCAAGGAGCCAAGACGGAACATGGAGAAGTATTAGAAGAAGTTACAAACGATTCTTATGGCCCTCAAGCCTTCAAGCTCCTAGTTAAAGCTGGATATGATCCACAAGGAAGTTCCACGTCAAAGATCTCATCCCGAGAAGTTATCGAGCAATCGGAACATGGAACCCAGAGAAAAAGCATTTATGCTGTTAAAAGTGCAAAGACTAGCCTAGGGCATGCTCCACAAGCCCCAATACGCATCACAATCAGAAGAGCAAATGCGAACTATATCTCGGAAGGAGAACTCTCATCAACGGAAGATATTTTCGACGAAAATAAGATGAAACGAGTCTCTATCTTTGAAAGATTAGGGTCACATAAAGGAGAACATAGTCGAAGAAAGACAAGATCTGTGTTCGATAGATTGGGTCCTAAAAGAAATGATTGTCGGAAGGTGAGAGTAGTCAAGTTTCCGAATTCCCACAAACTTCAAAGCCTTTATCCATCTCAGATGAGACGAAGAAATACTTTGATTGTATCCTGTGGAGAAATGTTGAAGGCAAAGGTGCAAACAGTTATCCACACTAAGGATGATCAAGATGATAGAGAAAGTGTGGTTTCATCAAACTTTGTGGATACGTACATTATTCGAGAATCAACTCATCAAGGTGTGGAAACAACTCTGTAGGGGAAAATAACTCAAATGATTAGGGATGGATACATCACTAATGATAATGCCATTATGAAAACTCTTCAAGTTGAAAGAAGAGACGGTCGGATAAGAATGTGCGTCAATCTTAAGAGCCAAGAACTCGACAACGAAGTGGTGAGTGTGAATCACATTGCCGCATCAGAAGATTCTTTCCAACAGAAGAAGATGCTGAAGATGCTCCTCCAGAGCTCGAAGAAGGTTTTAAAGCCACAGTTGATAAACTGAAAGAGGTCAACTTGGGAGATGATAATGACCCTCGGCCAACTTACAAAAGCGCCTTGTTGACAGTTGAAGAAGAAGCGTCATATATCAAACTCTTACAAGAGTTTAGAGATGTGTTCGCATGGTCATACAAAGAGATGCCAGGCCTAGACCCAAAGGTTGCAGTTCATCATTTGTCAGTAAAGAAGAAAATTAAACCAGTCAAGCAAACTCAATGTCGATTTTGACCCGAGCTAGTTCCGTTGATTGAAAATGAGGTAAACAAACTCATAGAAGTGGGATTTATTCGGGAAGTAAAATATCCCACATGGATTTCCAGCATTGTTCCAGTAAGAAAGAAGAATGGTCAACTTCGGGTATGCGTCGACTTTCGTGATCTCAACCTTGCATGTCCAAAAGATGATTTCCCGTTGCCCATAACTGAACTTATGATTGATGCTACCACCGGTCATGAAGCTTTGTCTTTCATGGATGGCTCCTCAGGGTACAATCAGATTCGTATGTCACCTAATGATGAAGAGCTTACTGCATTCCGTACTCCCAAAGGAATCTATTGCTACAAGGTAATGCCCTTCGGCATGAAGAATGCTGGTGCTACATATCAAAGAGCAATGCAAAAGATTTTTGATGACATGCTTCATAAGAACACTGAGTGCTACGTTGATGACTTGGTAGTGAAATCAAGAAAGAAAACATATCATCTATAGGATCTACGACAAGTCTTTGAACGTCTTGGACGTTATAAACTCAAGATGAATCCATTGAAGTGTGCTTTTGGAGTCACATCGGGAAAGTTTCTTGGATTCATTGTCCGCCAAAGAGGTATTGAAATTGAACAGGCAAAGATTGATGCAATTCTAAAGATGCCTGAACCTCGTAACATATCCATGAACTTAAGAGCTTACAAGGGAAGTTGGCTTACTTAAGGAGGTTCATTTCCAATTTAGCTGGCAGATGTCAACCATTCAACCATCTTATGAAGAAAGGAAACACATTCAATTGGGATAAAGCTTGCAGCAACGCCTTCAAAAGCATCAAAGCTTACTTAATGAAGCTACCCGTATTGGTCACTCCCATACCTGGACGTCCACTAATCCTCTATATAGCTGCTCAGGAACATTCCGTTGGAGCCTTATTGGCACAAGAAAACGAAGAAGGAAAAGAGAATGCTCTTTACTACTTGAGCAGGATGATGGTCCCGAATGAACTGAATTATACACAGATCGAGAAAATATGTTTGGCTCTCATATTCGTAATTCAGAAGTTAAAGCACTATTTCCAGGCTCATACAGTTCGACTTGTTTCAAAAGCAAATCCATTGAAATTTGTCATGTCAAAATCGGTTCTATCAGACCGACTTGTAAGATGGTATCTCTAATTGTAACAATTTGAGATTCTATATGTTCCTCAGAAAGTCGTAAAGGGACAAGTATTGGCAGATTTCTTGGCTGATCACCCGATTCCTACTTAATGGGAGTTATCTGATGACCTTCCTGATGAGGATGTACTAGCTGTTAAAGTCTCACCTCCATGGAAGATGTATTTTGATGGAGCTTCTCATAGAGAAGAATCTGGAGCCGGAGTTGTATTCTTGACAGCTGACGGAGAAGTTTTGCTATATTCGTTCTCCTTAACCGAAAAGTGCTCCAACAATGTCGCAGAATATCAAGCTCTCATACTCGGACTAGAGATGGCAGTTGATATAAAACAGTTACACCTCAGAGTGTATGGAGATTCATTGTTAGTTGTAAACCATTTGCTTGGATTATATGAAGTCAAAAAGCCAGAGTTGCTCCCGTACTACAACTATGCACAGAGACTCATGGGCTGGCTTGGGGATGTAGAAATCGCACATGTGCCAAGAAATGAAAACAAACAAGCTGATGCTTTAGCA
This sequence comes from Stenogyne calaminthoides, assembly GCA_037126765.1. Lineage (NCBI taxonomy): Eukaryota > Viridiplantae > Streptophyta > Magnoliopsida > Lamiales > Lamiaceae > Stenogyne > Stenogyne calaminthoides. The sequence continues at coordinate 26,333,689 of JBBCBC010000006.1, forward strand.
AAGTTGGCGTCGACTATAGCTATGCCTGAATCACATGTTCGTATCCCAGTGTGCAAAAGTTGGGTTGTGCCGCCAATTTTTGAAGCTGAGGTTGATAATAAAGCACAAAACTATGTTGTGGAGGTCTTCGAGATTGAGAAAGAGGACTGGCGTCAACCAATAGTAGACTATCTCCATCATGGAAAATTACCAAGTGATCCACGTCAAAGAGTTGACGTTCGGCGTCGTGCACTTCGATTCATATACTACAAAGGTACACTTTACAGGAGATCATTTGATAATATCTTCTTGAGATGCTTGGGTGATGAAGAAGCCGTACGAGCAATGGAGGAAGCCCATTCTGGAATTCGTGGTGCTCACCAGTCAGGACCAAAATTACATTTCAGAATCAAAAGAATGAGTTACTATTGGCCAACAATGGTAAAAGATTGTATGGATTACGCAAAAAAAATGTCAAGCATGCCAATTTCATGCAAACCTGATTCACCAGCCCCCTGAGCCGTTGCACCCTACGGTCGCTTCTTGGCCTTTTGATGCTTGGGGTCTAGACGTCGTAGGACCATTGAAAAAATCTTCTGGTGGCCATCTCTACATCCTGGCTGCAACTGATTATTTTTCCAAATGGGCTGAAGTTGTACCTTTGAAGGAAGTGAAGAAAGAAAATGTTGCTGATTTCATTCGTACAAACATCATCTTTAGATACGGAGTTCCTCGATACATCATGACTGATAATGGGAAATCATTTAACAACAACCATATTGACAAGCTTTGTGAGAAGTTCGATTTCAAGCAAAGAAAATCCTCGATGTACAATGCAGTTGCACACGGACTTGCTGAAGCTTTCAATAAAACATTATGCAGCTTGTTGAAAAAAGTGGTCTCTAAATCCAAGCGGGATTGGTCCGAGAGAATGAATGAAGCTCTATGGGCGTATCGAACTACGTACCGAACACCTACACAAGGCACTCCTTATTCATTGGTGTATGGCGTCGAAGCAGTCGTTCCTCTCGAAAAGCAAATTCCATCTCTGAGAATGGCCATACAAGAAGGGTTGACTGAAGAGGAAAATGCACGTTTGCATCTTCAAGAATTGGAAGCCTTAGATGAGAAAAGACTCGAGGCACAACAAAGACTTGAATGTTATCAAGCCCGCCTTTCAAAGACGTTCAATAAGAAAGTCAGGACACATTCTTTTCAAGTTGGTGATCTGGTGCTCGCTATAAGAAGACCTATTGTGGTTACCCACCGTGTAGGTAACAAATTCCTACCAAAATGGGATGGCCCCTATGTCGTGAAAGAAGTCTACACAAACGGCGCCTATAAGTTGATCTCCGAAGATGGCGTGAATATTGGCCCCATAAATGGGAAATTTCTGAAACGCTACTACGCGTAAATCAGGCCAGTTTGCTCCATGACGCACGAGCCTAAACTTCATGTTACTCCTGGTCCGAATGAATATAAACTGTGAACGACAACCACCAAAGGTAAACACATGTGGTTAAAATGTTAACTTACCCCACTAAAGGTATTTAGTGGTTAAATGTTAAATACCCTACTTTGTCTGTAGTAGTTAAAGAATGGTCACTCCTGGCCCGCATGAGTATAAACTGTGTACGACACCCCCCCCTCAAAATCAATCTATGTCCCGTTGAACTACGTTTTGACTTGATCCTCTTTAAAGAGGTACGTAGGCATCTTAGTATCTTCCTAAGTTCAGTCATAATTCAAGTTGTCTTATACAATTGAGTTGGCTTGATACACATTCAAGATATTAAAAAGACAAGTATTGAAAGCTCTAATAGATTGAACGAAATGTTTGAGAACATTCTTAAAAGAAAGCAAAAATGAGCAAACAAGTAATAGTAAATGCCCTAAGCTAAACAAATTAAAACAAGTTCAAGTCCTTCAAGTCTTCAAGATCCGTATCCAAATATGACTTTGCTTCCACCTTGATCGTTGTATCTTTAATCGGAGGAGCGTTGGTTATGACAGAAATCCGCTTCTCAGCATCTGGAAGTTTGACTTCAACATCTTGAAATGATGATTGTTGTTGCTGCAGCGTCTCAGACAATGTCTTCTTCTTCTTCAACCGGCTGATTTTATCCTTGACTCGTTGTAGTTTTGCCTCAGTGGCCTGAATTTGTGTAGAACATTCAGCATGTTTCGCCTTAACACTCTGAAGAGCATCATTTGCCTCAGTCAATTGTTGATCAAGAACCTCCTTAGACATCCCATCGGAAGATTTCGATCTCGCCGCATCATAAGCATCAGCATGGTCGAACAAAATCTTCAGAAATACTTCTATAGCAGAAGAGTCAAACTGGAAGAAGACTTTAATATTTTTCATAACAACGGGAGCCTCTTCCTTAATAGAAGATAAGTCATCAACGAGAGTCGCTATGATTCTATCACGAAACTTTTTCCACCGACTTAAAGCAAAATCCTTCCGGAAGTTACAGACGAACTTCTCGCCTTGAAACAATGAGACCGCAGGAGTACGAGTGTTCGGCACATTTGGAAGCCCATCAACCTCCGAAACCTTCACTGAAGATGACACTTCTTCTCCACTATCATAGTTGCTACCGAGAACATCCTTCATTACCTGAAAGGTAGTACAATTAGCAAAAGGATAAAGGAAGAAAACAAATAGTCAAGAAGAAAGAAGTAATGAAGTACCTCGTCAACCGGAGTATACGCAACTGACTCCTTCATAGGCGTTTGTGGCTTGACGACTAACTTAATCCTTTTTCAGTGGCGATCATCATTTATGCTACAACTGTCTTCTGAAAGACAAGGATCACTCATCTTCTTACTCGTCTCAATGTTTGGCTCTTTCGCCTCGATTAGAGATGGAACAGTCGAGGTTTGATGCGCCTTTTGATCATGCCAATCGTGTGAATCACGATTATCCAGAATTAAAACCTCTTTTGCCGACACATCACTAAGCTTTGGGTGAACCAAATCTTCAACGTGAACCTCCAAGTAAGAACCATGAGCTTGATGCCACCACTTCTTATAGTCCGGCGAGGAATAATTCTTGAGATTCAAAGAAGCATTTGGCATACATACCTTGGAATGGGAATTACGCAGAATGCCAAGCCTCCAATAATGAACTCCTTTCTCCAAAGTAGCTTTGCGGACATCAACGTTCAATTCACCAGGGAACTCTTGATAGAAGCCAAACTGGCGGCTAAATCGATGTGGACTGTAAGGTTCAACGATGCAGTGGTCACCTTGTCGCCAAACGAGGTAATTGGAACGCATGGAGAGGAAGTATTCCCAATAGCTCCACTTCCCAACTCCGTCATCAGCATATACGAAAGGTTCATTCCGAGTTAGCACATTACAAGCCCAAGAAGCATACTCCCCTTTATGAATCCGTTTACGAGCTTCGTCGAGTTCATAAAATCTTGCACCATTTTCCCCTGAAAATAACACCATGGAAGGAATGCGATGTTGATGAGTGGCTTGAAAATGTGTCTTTAAATATTGGGCCAACCAAGCATAGACGAAATGAACTGGGAAGGCGGAACTAGCTCCTAAAGATTCCGGTTGGCGGGAAAGATGATTCAAGCCTCTATAAATACTCGCTAGGATCGGGACTGCCAAACCAATTTTCTTACCGATGGCCATCAAACTCGCCATCTTAAAAGTGCCAGGTCGTATCATATTTACTTCATCTCCGGGGAGCATAAATGCACAAATCCAACACGATAAATAAGCGGCCAAATACGCCTCTTCTCGCTACAACATTTCAACGCCAAGTGTCTTAAATGATGTAACCTCTGCACTAGACCACTGCCGATGAGCATCAAGATCACCTGTAGGATTGTGAGTCGTCTTGAGACATGTGTCCTCTTCTTCTCACTCCGTGGAGGGGGTTGGCGATATTTTACGGCTTTATCAGACCAAAATCCAATCCATCGATTGAATGATACGCCGCCTTCACGAGTAGGCTCGCGGAGCATGTGATAAGCATGGAATAAATATTTGCAACTTGGCGGGGGGCATAATTCTCCAACTTCGTCAAAAAGCTCAGGTTCATCAGGCACCACTTCATCGTATTGATGACCAAACAAAGACAATTTCGATAAGTCATTAATATCCCACAACGAAATTGACATCTCTCCAAAGGAAGTGAGCAAAGTGTTGGTAGAGGGACACCACGCCTCGCAAAACGCCTTGATGAGTTCGGGGCTGAAATCATACGTAAAGAGAGAAGCAAAGACAGCATCATAAATGTATGCTTCTTTGAGGGTATGTCGGCATCTGCTCAAAATGTCTTCAGTCCATTCCCAATAACCCTTGATGAAACGGAATTCCCCAGCAAACTCCAGGGGCCCACTCCACTTAGACGTACCCCTAACTATGCGTCGCCCCAATGACGGCAAATGATTCACCTCCCCTTCAGACTTTCTGTGATGAGCTCCTCGTAGAATCCAACCGGTTATTGACTTTGACAGTGAAAGTTCTCGAGACCAAGTGCTCAACTGAAGTTCGTTATCTAGCTTTGGCCAAGATTTTGCATAGCTACCAATGAGTGGTTCCTCAACACGTAGATAAGTCCCTTCCTCCAATGGTTGATGTCTATCATTAAGAATTACTAAGTAACGGACTCCGGAATCAGATGCGAAACTCTTGAAGAAAACCATTGTGAGATGCTCGTGTGAAAGGAATTGACCTGCAAGCAAAGATGAAAATATTATTAATAAATAAAGAGGTAAAAAAAAAATTCCTTAAATCTTTATCTTTTTCGGCCGTGAATTTGCTACCAAATTCATTTGGATAATAATTAACCCATTTTATTAAGGTGATTGGGCTTAATTAGATTATTGGTACATGAATCATTAGAGTCCATTATCGCAAATAATTTATTCAGCCCAAATAAATAAATTCGAAATTGGGCCAGATAAATAAATTCGAAATTGGGCTTTCTTAAGAATGGCATGATATCAGAGGCCTCCTCACGTGTCTCCTTTGACCAGAAAATCCCAAACCCCAAGAACAGAAACATGCGTCTTCTTCTCCAAAAGAAATCCCCAAATTCTGCTGCACAAATCGAGCACCACGAGCCTCCTGCGCGCAAGCCACCAAAATCGCGGCTGAGGTCGAAGCTATACCACGCCCCCCAAGAAGTCGGCCGCCAAATCGCCGAAGCACGAAGCCAGGCTGCCACTGTCGCTGATTTAATGGGTAAGTCTGCGATGCTCCAGCCCGAAATCCCCCCGTTCGCTTCTGCCCGAATGTTAATCTCGCTCAGAATCGCCGGCGCTCTGAATCGGTTGGGTCGAAACATCTCCGCCAGAAATTCTGACCAAGCGGCCCTTCCATTGCAGCGTTGCTGTAAGTGCGCAAAGATCCCTATATTACACGCGCATGAACTGCTCGCTGAATTGCCCGAAAGAGAAGACCCAGGTAGTTGTGGCGGCGGTCTTTGAATTGATTGCGAAGTTCGGTAGTTGTAGTGGTTGATTGTTGCAAAATCAGATGTGGCAGCAGTAGAAGAGCACTATAGTCGTAGGAGGTTTACTTGCTGATGGTGGTTGTAAGTGATTTTTGATGTTGCTGTCTGAAGCTCTGTCTCTGTGACGTCTGGGTCAAGTCGAGGCTGCCACGGTTGTGAAGCTCCGCCAGTTTTCTGATCACCGAAATTAAACAATCGAAACAGGGCCTGCCCTGAGTCGAACCAAAACCAAACCATCGAAACAGGGCCTGCCCTGAGTCGAACCAAAAACCGAACCATCGAAACAGGGCCTGCCCTGAATCGAACCGAAACCGTACGCAGCGACTTGTCAAGGATAGAGGCAGTGGTTGGCGTTGATAATAGATGCAATGGTAGCGGTATCGGAAGAGCGGACGTTCGTTGATGGTAGCGAAAACTCTCAAAACACGAAGTTGACTTCTGCAGTAGTTGTAGTGGAATTTGAACAAGCTGTGAATGCTCGCTTTAAATTGTTGCTCATGGGATGTTTTGCAGAGTACTATTTCACTCAATATGCTGAAGGAACAAGTAGCATCCATACAAAAAAAAAAAAGAAAGAACAGCAGACAAAAACAAAAAAAAAGAAAATAAATCGAAAGAAACTGGAAACTACCACTGTGAATTCTTTGCCTCAGGTTGCGAGAAGTTGAACTCCGACGAAACAAAATCCTACAAAGCACAAACATGTTGAAGGGAAGCATTAGCCTCAAAGAGAAACGTATAATTGCACATATACAAATTCTGAAAATTTCTACCTTTTCTTTTTTTTTTTTTTTCTTGCTTGCTGTGTGGATGAAAAGAAGAGCATATGGTCCCTATTTATAGAGAAAATTAGGGCTTCAAGATGAATTAGGGTTGAAATTCAGAAGGAAATCGAATCAAATGGGGAAATTACTTTCTTGCAGGAAAAGATTATATCAAATTTGGAAAGAAAATTTCTGCACAAGATTGAAAATTTAATTGGGCCAAGTTACTAGCAAGAAGAAGAATTGGGCTTCATGAAAACAAACTCTCTTGGGCAAATTAAATAAATTTTCCCATCTCAAAATAAATCAAATTTAATTATGCTTGTTCAATTCTTCAAATTTAAGAGCAATTGAAGAAATTGAAATAAATTCCATGTCCCGTTCACTCGAAATCCAGAAATGACCGTGAATAAATTTCGTGCTTCATTCACTCCAAGTCCAGAAACGACCGTGAAACAAAGCACGAGGGGGCATTTGTAAGCAAATTAAATTTGCACCCAATTAAAAGATGACACGTGGAAATTACGTGTTAATTAAATTTATTATTGGGAATGTAAGTAAAGTCAATTCCTAAAATAAATTAATTAATGGAGTCAATCGACCCCGTTAAGTTAATTAGGCCCGGTTCAAGTAATACGGCCTACTAAATTAAATTGGGCCTCAAAAGTCCAATAAATTAAATTGGGCCTCTAAAGTCCAATAAATTCAATTGGGTCTCTAAAGTCCAATAAATTAAATTGGGTCTCTAAAGTCCAATAAATTAAATTGGGCCTCTAAAGTCCAATAAATTAAATTGGGCCTCAAAAGTCCAATAAATTAAATTGGGCCTCTAAAGTCCAATAAGATAAGTCAAGTCTAGCCCAGATCCAACAAGTCCATCAGGTATTTCTAGAAAGTTCTAGAACCTTCCGGCCCACCAGACAAAGTCTGTTAAGCCAATACCTAAAACCCTATTCTACACCTATAAATAGGGGTCTTTCTCATTCACTTTTACACACACACAAAGACATCAAAGCAACAACAACGACAGAAGATTCAAGACTTCAGAATTCTCTACGAAGATTTGAAGACGTTTTCATCGAACTGCGTTCTTCGTCGTAAGTCATCCGAAACGACATCCGATTAGAGATCAAAATTTGCTAAGCCCTCCGACGACGTTTTCTTGTCAAAGCTTCCTGAAGATTCACAAGCGTTCTTCGTGAAAGTCATCCAGAAATGGCATTCGATCAGAGATCAAGCTGCTAAGCCCTCCGATCAGACGTTTCTCTTCTCGAAGATTCGAAGATCTTCCTCCTGCACCACCAAGATTCAAAGACGCTTCATCATCAAGTTCACAGACGTTCGTCCAGAAAATTTTCAAAGGCTACGTTCGAATCAAAACAAGACATTCAGTCCTTGAATCGACGTTCAAAATCCACAAATTCAACCCAGACAAGATCGAGGCGAGGATTTCTTCGAATGTCATCCGAGTCAAAGTCAACATTCGAAGGGAAGAATCAGAGGAATTAAATTAGAGATCGCAACCCGCAATATTCCAGCTTCAAATTCAAGGAAATTCAACTTGTAATTTCATTTCCGTGTTTTATATTTTAATTCACGGAATTTGTGTTTACACCATGAACAAGGGGGAACAACAACATACCTTTTTTTCTGACCGAGAAGAACATATACTGCTGGAAGAGGATGTCGTTCGGCGTTAAGAACGCTGGGGCGACCTACTAGAGGCTAGTCAACTACATGTTCACCGAGGAGATCGGTAAGACAATGGAGGTTTATGTGGACGACATCGTCATCAAAAGCAAAAAGAGGGAGAACCATCTCGACCACCTTGCCCAAACCTTTGCCATTTTGTGAAGGTTCCTTTTTTTTAAGGGTGAAACATCAAACTCAGTAGGTAGGCTAACTCGATCTGGAGTTGGATGTAACCCAATTCAGAATATCATTCCCAACCCAATCGTGAGGGTGGGTAGATTTGGAGCCAAATTTTGCCAAGTTGTGAGCAATAGTGTTGTGTTGGCGCTTCACGTAAGAGATGCCTACCACTTGAGGGTCTTGAAGGTTATTACGGACATTCTGGATGATATCATCCTCTGGGCCTAGGTAGATAGTGTTTCCATCAGAGGCATGGACGACATCCATAGAGTCCGAGAGAATGAGGAACTTGTCTGGAAGAACTCTAGTGCCCAAGTTTTTTCCGACATTGATAGCGTGAAGTTCAGCTACGTGAACTGTATTAATGCGGTGGCAACCAGCTGCAAGAATCACCCTAGCATGGTCGAAGGCAGCGAAGGCGACACTGAATTCAAACTTTTAGTCGTTAAAGGTTGCTTCCACAGTGACATACAGAGGCCCATGGGAATAAATGTCTTGTCAATTTCTTGAGAAAGTGCCAGGGGTGTTCTTATAGCTTGCAAGATGTTTTTTGGCTTCCCGATAGTTGTATAGAAGAGTGCAGGTCCAGTCAGGGTTAATAGCCAGATTAGAGGCTCTGGCTTTATTATAGGGGACTTATCATGACTGAGGTTGCATCGTTCTTTCCATATGCCCCAAGCCTTCATGTAAAAATCTTCAAAGTCTTCGCGTTTGGAGGTTTTGTTGAGAAAGATTAGTGTGTCGGCGATAGGAATGTTATAGACTTTCTTGAGGATGGGCCACCAGCTCGTATTTTTCCAGGCATGTTTAGTAACCTGACAAAAGAAAAGAACATGTTTAGTGTCAGCACAATTAAAACCACAAAGGGCGCACCTGGGGTCACAAGGGACATGATGGGCATTCAAGTTTGCTTCAGTGGCAAAAACGTCGTGGACGATTTTCCAAACGAAGATTTTAATGTTTGGAGGAATGATGAGGCTCTAGATTTTTTTCCACCATGAGTTGGAATGAGAAGACGAGGAGCAGCCATCGATTGGATCTTCCAGACGTTTGTTGGAGAAAGCAGTGTGATACCCAGTTTTGACAAAGTAGGATCCCTTTTTTCTCAAATTTCCAAAACTTGGTGTCCTCGGGGTTTCCACTCGGGATTGGGATTCGCTTAATGGCCTCCACCTATAATGGAAGGAAGATGGTATGAAGCTTTGAGATGTCCCACTATTTGGAAGGGAGAATGAGCTTATCCACCTGAGTGTTGCTGTCATAAGAGACATTAGAAGTTATGCGACCTCCAGCAAGCTTGGGGATCCAGGTATCATGTCTCGCTCTAATACTTTTCCCGGTACCCACCTTCCAAGTAAGGCCAGGTTTGAGGGTGTCTTTACCCCAGCATAGGGATCGCCAGACGCATGAGGGATTGGAACCAATAGAAGCCTCCATAATATCGGTGTGCTTGAAGTATCTAGCCTTAAAGATTTTGGTGACAAGCAAGTTAGGGTTAGAGATCATTCTCCAAATTTGTTTAGCAATAAGGGCTTTGTTAAAGGAGACGAGATCTCTGAACCCCATTCCCCCCTTATCCAATCTTTCTAGTGGATTTTTTGGTCTTTGGAACCACCTCCCCAGTAGAATATAACCGTCATGCTCTCAATCTCACTGCATATGGAGGTAGGAATTCATAAACAAGACATGGTGTATGTAGGGATTGCTTGTATAACCGATTTGATAAGGATCTCTCTACCTTCGTCCGAGAAAAAAAATAGTTTTCCACTCGTCCAATCTTTTAGCTACCCGGTCTCTTAAGTAGCCAAATTGGATCCTTTTACTCTTGCTAGTGAAAGTCGGGAGTCCCAGGTAAATCTCGTGGCCTTAACACACCCTCAAATTAAGAATAGTCTTCGTGGAATGAATGTTGTGTTGGGAGGTTTTCTCACTGAAGGTAATGACCGATTAGTCGTAGTTGATGAGTTGACCAGAGGCTTTCTCGTAGAGCAGTAGGCATTTTTTAACATTCTCACAGTTTTCTCTTGAATTCTTGAAGAAAATGAGTCTGTCATTTGCGAAGAAGAGATGGGTAATAGTGGGGCTACCTCTGGCAATTTGGACACCAGAAATCTTCTTTTTGTCAGAGTAGGAGGTAAGAACCGAAGAAAGCCCTTGAGAACAAATGACAAAGAGATATGGGGAAAGAGGATCCCCATGCCTGAGTCCCCTTGAGGGAAAAAATATTGCCAACAATGCTGTCATTGACCTTGACGGAGTAAGATACTGATGTGACACATCTCATGACGAGATTAATCCACTTGGGGTCGAAGCCGAGTTTACTCATGATTCCTTTAAGATAATCCCATTCCACCTGGTCGTGGCCTTGCTCATGTCCTTGAGTGACGCGTAACCGGTTTTGCTTTTGGAGTGGCGAAGCCAATGCATACACTCAAAATCGATTAGGACATTATCCGTGATGAGGTGGCCCGAGATGAAATCACTTTGGTTAGGGTCGATGATCTCTCCAAGGACGTGTTTAAAATGATTAGTAATTGCTCTAGCAGCAATCTTGTAACCCACATTGCATAGCTAATCGACCTAAAATCTTTCATTGAGACATGATCATTGATTTTGGGAATGTGAGTGATAGTGGTTGGATTATGTAGGGTCTAGTTGTCATCACTGTTGAGAAAATTGACGGTGGTATCAATCACGTCCTCACCAACCACATCCCAAGCATTTTGATAGAACAGTGCAGTAAAACCACCGGGGCCGGAGCCTTGGAGGGATTCATGTCAAATAAGGCTTTACAAACCTCCTCTCTTTCAAACGGTCTGCAGAGGATATTGTTCATCTCAGTGGAGACCATCGCAGGAACATGATCAGTGATACTCTCAATGTCCTCACGGCTGGGATTACCAAAGTTAAAGATGGTCGAGAAGTAGTCGATGATAATGCGTTCCTTGACATCTGCATTAGTGAAAGTGTTTCCCAAGTCATCTTTGAGTTTTAGAATTTTGTTCTTAGCGTGGCGCTCGGTCGCGGAATTGTGGAAGTAAGCGGTGTTCCTGTCTCCGTAAGCCAACCAGTTATTTCTCGAGCGTTGGTGCCAATGGAGCTCTTCCTGGTATAGAAGCTTTTCGAGGGTTGATTCAAGATCTTTGGTCATAAGAGAATTGTTGTTATCATCCTCCGCCTTGATGCGCTTGTTGAGCTCTTTTCTAGTAAACTCAATCTTTTTCTTAAGATTATAGTTGTTTGAGTTTTGTGCCCAGTTGTGCAGCCTCCTACTGATGTTAGTCAATTTCTCATTGAGGTTAGGGAGGTGAGCATAGCTCGCCCATGCTTCTTTGAGAGTGGTTTTGTATTTTTTTCTAACAGCCATTTATTTTCAAAGGAGAAGGTTTTTTTACGTCTGCATGTGATTGGCTCGACGTTTAAACCGAACGTGGCCATAATCGGACGGTGGTCAGAACCAAAATAGTCCAGATTTTTAATCTCCGCCCCTGAGAAAATGTCCCTCCAGGATTGATTGGCAAGAAAACGATCCAGTATGGTCCAAATACACTCCTTTCCTTTTCTTTTATTGTTCCAAGTAAACTTAGGACCCTTAGCACCCAGATCAAACAAGTTAAGATCGTCGGCCACAAGATAAAAATTGTTCATTTGAGCATCGATCTTGGTGTGACTGTTATCAATTCTCCTTAAGAGGCCCCATGAATGTGTTCTAAGATGTTGAATCGGGTTGCCATAGAAACCCGTAAAGAAGCAAGAGTTGTTGTTGAAAGATAATGAACAGTCAATGTGGCCTGAAGAGTAAGACAAAACCAAAATACTTGCATTGCTAGACCAAAACAAAATAAGCCCACTACTGTTACCAATGGCATCCACACTGAAGCAACCATGGAAATGTAAATACATAAGACATTTGTTAGCTACATGACTCGATAACTTAGAGTCATAAATAAACAAAATATCAGGGGAGTGGTCTGCTACGAGACGTTGAAGACTATGGAGCGCACGTTTTCCCCAGAGTCCATGTGCGTTCCAAGACATGCAGATCATGGGTCTCGGTGGGCTTGGGCCTCGCCAATCACCGCTTTTGGAATCTTAGTGTTGTCTTTCAGAGCCGAGTCAACTTCCATACCGGTCTTCATTTTCTTCACATCCTCGCTGACCAGTGGGAGAAAAGGGGAGCCTCTTTTCTTACCTTCCAGGGGGGAGTAATGATTGAGAGAGGTGTTAGTTTTATTGATACCTTTTGCAGCTTTTGGGGGTATGTTGTTTGCTGTAACATGAATAAACCCGACTCACGGAGAAGTCATAAAGCTGACAAGTCGCCGGTCAACGACCAGATAAAATGAATTGGGGCAGGAACCCATTTCCTAAGACCAAATAGGTCGCTGCTATCAACCAGGAAGAGCGACTTTGAACAAGTGCTGCTAGCGACCAGGAAGAGCGACTTGGAATAGGAACTCCGCAGGTCGGAGATGTGAAGTCACAAATCTTACCAATATGGAGCGAACGCCCGACAAGCCGCAAGATTCGTCCTTGAAGCTCGATCAGCAAATGGTGCCCACTAACTAAGGCGACTAATGATCCAGCAAGGTGGAATTCTCGGCTAGCGGGATTAAAGCACCATTGAATGATATTCCTTGTATAATCGCCCGCCCATGTGCAGGAATTCTAGTATAAATAAGCCTCAATGGCCATACTTGAAAAGGGTTGGCATTTTAGTGTTCTTAGGAAGAAAATAATAAAACATTCCTAGTTTGGTTCACCCCCAGAGGTAGTCTAATTTACAGACGAACTGGGTCACCAAATTTTGATCTCCTTATTGTATTTCTGTTCATTTCAATAGTTAATTAACCATAGATAATTACTTGTTGGCCGGAATATTAACCGGAGCACAACAATTGGCGCCGTCTGTGGTAAAAACCTACTGATTGTTCAAACATTCTTTAGAAAACCCACATCTGTTCATTTGTAATGGCGATCAACCAGAATGACAATACAAGACGTGAAACCGATGCTCGTGATGGGGTAGAGGCCTCCCTGAGCTCCCATCATTCTCGCCAAGTGGCTGCTACTGCCGATCCAGACTGGGGGAGTCTCATTCAGACCCCTGAAGATGAAAAAATCATCATGGCTGTCCTCAACAAGAGGCGGCTAACTTTCGATGGCCAGAAGGAACAACTCCCGATCAAGAGAGCTGATAATGGCATGGGTACCTCTAAAGGCAAGGGGCCCTTAATCTAGGAGGGACGGTCAGCTGGCCAACTGGACTTCCCGGCGGCGAGAAACATCAACACCCGGGACTACCGGTGTCCCCAGACTAAAAGACTAGTGGTTTCGAACAATGTGTTCAACCGCCTCAGAAACCGGGGGGCAAAGAAAGTTCCAGTGAATGTCGACGATGAGGCCCATTCTCATCCTCGAAATGAAGAACAAGTAGAACGCGACCTCGCGTATACACTGACTGTGCATTACAATGAGGTGCCGAAGGGCTCCGCCGTCAATAACATCAACGGGCAGGGTGCTTTTCCAACCTCAAATCCTCGTGATGCTTAAGTTGCTGCATTGGCCTGTACGATCTAGGCACTGCTGGAATGGGTGGAGAATTAGAATGGGCAGACAGGAACAGATACTAACCTCGTCATCCCAAGTTCTCCACTGGGTACAATGGTCACCTTGGCACCCACCCAGAGAAAGATCAACGCAGCGGTTGTAGATTGCTACAAAGGGAGCACGGATCCAAGGGGGTCCATGCAGCAAAGTATGAGTCCTACATGGCGTGCACGGATGCAACCGACGCGACCAATTGTAGGCTATTCCCGCTGATATTGAGCGATTAGACTCATATGCGTTTCTCCTCTTTACATCCATACTCAGTGGACACCTTCGAACAGCTCGCCAGACTGTCTCCAAGCCGCTTTTCAGCAACGACTCTCCAACTAAAGACCAAACAACGCCTGATGAATACTCAGCAAGGCAAAAACGAGTCTGATCGATTCTAAGTCGAAAGATTTGAAAACTCGTCCTCGAAGGAGAAACCTCGGGGGATTTAGAGGCACGTAAACACATAATACATGCGCAGCGGAAATTAAAGTTCACCAACAACGAACAGTTAATTGCATAATTAAATACTAAATGTAAACGAAATTCTTACACTAATTCGTACACAAATTCCTCAACTATGGTATCCACGTAACAGTCGTTTACTAATCTGCACAGATCTGCCAGCGTTGAATCCCCGAGATGAATTTGTTAGGAAAATTCTAACTTAGAGATTTAATGGAGAAAATATGAACTCACGTATTATGAATTCTCAAGAGCTCATATATAGGAGAGGTCTAGCTTAAATCTCAAGCTAACCTGATTGGGAAATAAAATCCCTAATCTTTATTTAAATAAATCTTTTAGATTTATTTCCCACATATAAAATCTCTACGGATTTAAATTCCCTATATGACAAATCTCTACAATTTATTTCCATATATATTAAATCCTACAATAATATTCCAAATATTATTATTGGGAATTCTTATTTAATTAAATCCAATTTAATTAAACATTAATAATAATTAATTCCAAATTAATCTATTATAAATTACTTCTCCATAAATTAAATATTAAATCTAATTTAACATTTAATCAACCAACTATAATTAGTAAACAACCATTACTTGTTGTGTGACCCATATGCCCTCATATATTGAGTGATTAGTCAAACTAACGGTCTTAATTGAACCCTAGACAATAAATCAGACATTCTCAATATATGAGGTATGTTGCGAGGAAATGTGCAACTACCTCTAACTGAAACATGGGCTATTACGATTTCCTCATTTCATTCGCGAATACTCGATTAAGTCTTGAACATGATGAAGTGTCTATTCAAATAACTTAATCAATTTATCTCTAATCACTAATTGATCACTTATGTCACACTTAGCCACAAAGTCCAAGTTGACGTGCATTGGCCAATGACTTTAATCCAATTATGATGAGAAGATGAGTATTATCTCTAAATCCACTTTGAGGAATGAATCCTTTTCTTGGCTCAACTACCACTCACATGCACTTCGTGATGAACTCAATCCAAGCCATATCTACCCATGGAAGAGTGCAAGCGACGGTCATGGTCAAAGTTCATCACTCCACACATGTCGTGCGTATTGACCTCAAGTCAAAGGAGTATCGCATCACTCCCACTAACCGAGACACCCGTAGACACATATAGTGGAACTACATCAAACAGTTTCTCAGATGGGTATACCAATACCCTCTAAGGTATTTGTGCATCTATCATTAGATACCTAGTATCTCGTAGTAAGTGAGATCTTACTACACTCTCAAAGAGTATGATGCAGATCGCACACCAATCTCCATTGTATCATCAATATCCCATTCTTGATGATCCTCGATTGGGGCCATTTGAGAATCATTCTTAGGTCATCTGAGTTCTCACACACTCAATGACAGCAGTGACTCAAGGGAACACAGGTGAGAACAAATGCAAACAATCAAACATAATATTCTAATAAGTGCAACGCCATATATTTAATATTAAATAAACAATAATATTAAATCAATACTGAATATTATCTGAGCATTATGTCCTTACAATGGATTATCTCAGTTCCTTAGCTTGCACAACCGCACCAGTATTGTCACAATACAACTTTATTGGACTGCTGACACTCGAAACTACCCCTAGTTCACTTAAGAACTATTTTATCCAGACAGCTTCTTTGACAACCTTTTCGCCGACAAATGTACTTTCGGCCCGGTTGTTGAGTCTGCGGTAGTCTCTTGTTTGGAACTATTCTAACTAACCGCCCCACCATTGAGAACGAAAACATAGCCCGACTGTGACTTGTAATCATCACAGTCAGATTGGAAACTTGCATCAGCATAGCCAGTTGCCACTAGCTCTGACTGTCCTCCGTAGATCAAGAAACAATCTTTGGTACGCCTAAGGTACTTGAGAATGTTCTTGACAAAGAATCCAAAGGAGGTTCACCGGATTCTGGCCGTATCTACCGATTGGTGCTAACAAATGAAGGCCACATCTGGCCTTGTGCAAGTCATGGCGTACATGATGGAGCCAATTGCAGATGCATATGGTAATCCTTCATGCGCCTGATAGCAGCGTCCGTGGAAGGACAATCCTTCTTAGACAGCTTTATCCCATGACATGCCGACAGAGAACCTCTCTTAGAGTTCTCCATCGCAAATCGCTTTAACACCTTATCTACGTAGGTTGATTGTGACAACCCCAACATCCTCTTGGATCTATCCCTATGGATCTTGATCCCTAAGATATAGCAAGCCTCACCAAGATCCTTCATCATGAAGGTCCTTGATAGCCAATCTTTTACCGACTGCATAAGAGGAATGTTGTTTATGTCATCGATATACACAACTATGAAAACAATATTTCTCCCACTGCGTTTACGATAAATGCATGGATCTTTCGAGTTCCTGATAACAACTTCATCAAACCGGATATTCCAACTCCTAGAAGCTTGCTTCAGTCCATAAATGGACCGTTTGAGCTTGAACACAAGATTAGACTTTGTCTTAGATATAAAACCTTTCGGTTGAGTCATAAACACCTCCTTATCAATGTTGCCATTGAGGAAGGCTGTTTTGACATCCATCTGCCAAATATCATAATCTAAATGTGCTGCTACCACAAGTAAAATTTGAATGGATTTGATCCTGGCAGCAGGTGAGAAAGTCTCATCATAGTCAATGCCTTCGCGTTGACTATAACCTTTTGCCACCAACCTAGCCTTGTAGGTTTGTACCTTGCCATTTGCATCAGTCTTACGTTTGTAGACCCATTTGAAACCTATGGGTTTGACTCCTTTCGACAATTCAACCAAGTCCTAGACTTGATTTGTGTACATCGAGTCCATCTCGGTGTTGTAACCTAAATATTACAACTAGGGCTACAAACAAGTAAAATATGAATTCTGAATGAACAATTAATGGTAAACGTAAAGAACAAAGAATTTGTTGACCCAGTTCATCTGGAAGGACTATGTCTGGGGGCATACCAAGCCAGGATATTTTACTATCTTTTTCCTATGTATTTTCGTGTGTATTTTCTCTTGGGGTTTGTCCCTTATTTATAACAATTACAAGGTACAAAGATGAAAACCCTAATGGACCACTTAATGGTCCTTCTAAACAGGAAAATACAAGATACACTAAATCTTCGCCCGAATCTTCAATAGATGTGTAAGATCTCTCTTTCCATAACGAACACTAAGAATCTTGCTTATCTTCGATATATGGATGCCGACCTTGCCCCCGAGGTCGCCCAGTCAACTGGTCCCTTATTCTCTTCTTTCCGACCTCGCTTGCGGACCCTCCTCGAGGGAGGTCGCCCGTTAAGGAGAGCTTGATCTTCTTTGCTCGTTGCCAGGTTACCACTAAGGGCAGACCTCGGCATCTCATACTCTTGAGTTGAACTTGGTTTTAGCTGCCATGTCATCACCATTTGCCACGCCATCGTCCTTTGCCACGCGACTGCTGAGTGATTATTATGGCTACAACAATTGCCCCCAAGAGCGAACTTCGACTCTGTTCGGAGGTCAGTCTTGATCTTTGTTCATATAAGACTTATCTTATTCCCTTGAGGATGCATTATTTGCCCTTGTGTATGTTTTGAATGCCTTCATGAGGACTTGATTGTTCATACTTTAATGATAATACTTCTGGTATCAAGTTTGGTTCTTCAACTTCAGACTTGGGTGTGTCATAGTGGGCTCGATTCTCCCTCGTGCCCCCGAGTCGGGGGGTTATTCATCTGAGATGGTTATCTACCGAGATTGAGCTCGTTGAGAGGCTGGTCTCATCGAGAGTCTAAGTCGGTACTCGCACTTTGAGGTGAATCTCTCTGTGCGAGTCTTGTCTATGCTCGCACTTTGAGTTAAATCTCTCCGTGCGGTTTTTACGTACTCGCACTTTGAGTTGAATCTCTCATGCGAGTCTTTTTTATGTACTTTCGAACTTTGGGTTGAATCTCTCTGTGCGAGTCTTTTTACGTACTTTCGCACTTTGAGTTGAATCTCTGCATGCGAGTCTTTTACTGTCTTTCGCACTTTGAGTTGAATCTCTTTGTCGCGAGTCTTTTTGTCTTTCGCACTTTGAGTTGAATCTCTTTGTGCGAGTCTTTTCGTTGCTCGCACTTTGAGGTGAATCTCTTTATGCGAGTCTTGTCTGTGCTCATACTTCAAGGTGAGCCTCTTGGTACGAGTCTTTTCTGTGCTCGTACTTTGAGGTGAGCCTCTTTGTATGAGTCTTATCTGTCTTTCGTGCTTTGAGGGAGCCTCTTGAGTGCGAGTCTTTTTCTGTCTTTCGGACTTTGAGTTGAATCTCTTTGTGCGAGTCTTGTCTGTGCTCGCACTTTGAGGTGAATCTCTTTGTGCGAGTCTTGTCTGTGCTCGTACTTCGAGGTGAGCCTCTTGGTACGAGTCTTTTCTGTGCTCGCACTTTGAGTTGAATCTCTTTGTGCGAGTCTTGTCTGTGCTCGCACTTCGAGGTGAGCCTCTTGGTACGAGTCTTTTCTGTGCTTGTACTTTGAGGTGAGCCTCTTTGTACGAGTGTTGTCTGTTGAGGTGAATCTCTTTGTGCGAGTCTTTTCTGTGCTTGCACTTTGAGTTAAATCTCTTTGTGCGTGTCTTTTCTGTGTTCGCACTTTGAGTTGAATCTCTTTGTGCGAGTCTTATGCGTGCTTTCGTGCCGAGGTGAGCCTCTTGAGTGCGAAGTCTTATCTGTCTTTCGTGCTTTGAGGTGAGCCTCTTGGTACGAGTCTTTTCTGTGCTCTCACTTTGAGTTGAATCTCTTAGTGCGAGTCTTGTCTGTGCTCGCACTTTGAGGTGAGCCTCTTGGTACGAGTCTTTTCTATGCTTGCACTTTGAGTTGAATCTCTTAGTGCGAGTCTTGTCTATGCTCGCACTTTGAGGTGAGCCTCTTTGTCTGAGTCTTATGCAGGCTCGTGCTTGAGGTGAGCCTCTTGATCACAGTCTTTTACGTGCTTTCGTACTTTGAGGTGAGCCTCTTTGTACGAGTCTTATCAGTGCTCGTACTTTGAGGTGAGCCTCTTGGTACGAGTCTTTTCTGTGCTCGCACTTTGAGTTGAATCTCTTTGTGCGAGTCTTTTATGTGCTCGCACTTTGAGTTGAATCTCTTTGTGCGAGTCTTGTCTGTGCTAGCACTTTGAGTTGAATCTCCTTGTACGAGTCTTTTCTGTGCTCGCACTTTGAGTTGAATCTCTTTGTGCGAGTTTTGTTTGCGCTCGTCGACGACCATTTCTGGCCGAGCAGTTTGCGACTTTATGTACTTAGCCTTCAGACCTTCTGTCATGAATGAAAATCATTTCTATTTCCTTCCTTTACTGTGCCGACTTGATTTCCTTACGCGACTTTAGAATTGCATATGTTCTTGTCGTCTTATTTGGATGTGGCTTATTTATGAACTTTGCTTAGTCGTCTTACAAAGTCAGGGGAGGACCGCACCGCTAGGGTGGCGATCTCGCCGCCAGTATGTCAAGAGTCGTACCTCGGGGGTTGATGTTTATTCATGCGACCTCCTTTCGGTTTAAACACATAGGAATTTTGAAAAGAAAGATAACATTTTATTTGACTTGTATCGGCTTATGATGGATAAAACCAGTGAATCTCGCCGAAATAGGCGAAAAGCCGACGCCGAAGAGGCGGGCAGGTCGGCACCAATGAAGGCGGACAAAATCATTGCCAAGAAGGCGGTAATGCCAGTGCCGAGGAGGCGGGCATGTCGACGCAAATGAAGGTGGACAAAGTCATCGCCAAGAAGGTGGAGAGCCGACGCCGAAGAGGCAGGCAAGTCGACGCCATATAGGCGGACAAAGTCATCGCTGTAGGAAGTGAAATTCCAGCGCCGAGAAGGTGGGCAGGTCGACGCCGTATAGGCAGACAAAGTCATCGCCGTAGGAGGCGGAATGCCAGCGCCGAGGAGGTGGGCAGGTCGACGCCGTACCTCGGTGGGCAGGTCGACGCCCGTATAGGCGGACAAAGTCATCGCCAAGAAGGCGGAATGCCAGCGCCGAGGAGGCCGGCAAGTCAACGCCGTATAGGCGAACAAAGTCATCGTCGTTGGAGGCGGAATGCCAATGCCGAGGAGGCAGGCAGGTCAACGCCGTATAGATGGACAAAGTCATCGCTGTTGAAGGCGAAATGCCAGTGCCGAGGAGGCGGGCAGGTCGACGCCGTATAGGTGGACAAATTCATCGTCGTAGGAGGTGGAATGCCAGCGCCGAGGAGACGGGCAGGTCGATGCCGTATAGGCGGACAAAGTCATCGCCGTAGGAGGCGGAATGCCAGTGCCGAGGAGGTGGGTAGGTCGACGCCAGATAAAGAACAAAGTCATCGCCAGAGGAGGCGGAATGCCGATCTTAGGAGGCGGGCGTCGACGTCAGATAGGCGGACAAAGTCATCGCCAAGGAGGTGGAATGCCAGCGCCGAGGAGGCGGACAGGTCGATGTCGTATATGCAGATAAAGTCATCACCGTAGGAGGCGGAATGCCAGCGCCAAGGAGGCGGGCAGGTCGATGCCGTATAGGCGGATAAAGTCATCACCAAGAAGGCGGAATGCTAGTGCCGAGGAGGCGGGCAGGTGGACGCCGTATAGGCGGACAAATTCATCGCCAAGAAGGTGGAAGTGCCATGGTTTGTTCGACCATTTGAGGAAATTCTTTGGGAAAGATTGAAAAACTCTTGAAAATTTTGTAAAGGTATTATTAGGAGGTCAGAAAATGTTTCTGATATTTTTTATAAAACTGACTTTTATCAGTGTTGGAAAGTAGACTTGAATTTCGAGATTATTAACAAGATCTTTCTCGATTTTTGTGATATAAAATAACCTTGGAGATTTCTGGGGTTTTGATATCTGTTTAAAAACATCTTTCATGGATGTGCAAAGGTTTGGGGTTCCTAGGGTCTTGCCCCAGGATCGAGATTTGATTGTCGTTTGTTTAGATCGTTTGTACCAGAGCGATTTGTTGTTTCAAGAATGTGAAAGAGGGTTGGCACATAAGTTTATAGTCATTACAGACTGTGTAGGTTTATAGTCGTTTCAGACTGTTTGCTAGTGACTTGAATAACTTCTGCGACTATGAATCGAGTTATGTTTTTATCGTCTTATTGACATTGCGATTTAAATGAACTTGTTCTTTGTCGTCTTATGAAGTCAATACAAGAATCAAGCCATTTAGGCTGCGACCTCATCGACATTGGGATTCGAAAGTCATGGCTACGATGTGAGCTGGAGGATATTCCGAAATGTGACTTTAAACAAGTGTTTTAACTCGGTGTCATCTTGGATTGAGATATTCGTTTGATATGAAAAGGTCATCTTTCGAGGTCATTTTATTGAGGTTACAACTCTCTTTGACTTGTGATTTGAAGGGCTTATTTGTCTTCTTACTTAAATTGCGACTTGATTGCCTTCTGGTTTGACCATTGCGTTCGTCGGGGTCGATAGGGCTGTTAGTTTGATATCGCAACCCTGGGATTTTGACATCGTCGGATCTGCTTGTTTGAGACCGCGACTTCTTAAATTTTAGGTCGTCGGGTCTACTTGTTCGAGACCGCAACTTTAGGTGTTTGAGATTGTCGGGTCTGCTTGTTTGCGACCGCGACTTTAGGAATTAGAGAATTTTCTTTTTCTAAGGTTTATGTTATTAGTGAAAAGTAAGGATTTGGAGTTTGTTTTAAATAACCCTCCAAATTTAGACATGCTAGTTTGAGTTTCTAACTTCAACCAATGTTCTGAAATTAACTCGAATAACTTGAGATATGAGCATATATGCCCCCGCCTTTTAATATATGTGAAAGTATGAACACTGTAACATATATTAAAAGGAAGTAAATGGAATAGAACCTGATTTGAGTGGGCTAAAGGGCTGCCCGTAGATTCTTTGAGTTGCCCCCAAGGCTTCGTGTGCTCGTGTAATTTTCCTTTGCGAGAGTCATGATTATTTTTTTCTCGCAAAAATAGATAACCCGTTAAATATCAAGTTATTCACATAGCACGAAACTTGAAAATAGTATTAAAATCAAACCATATATATACATATATTTGTATATATTTAATATTTCCAGGTTTGGGCCGAAAATCTGGATGACTATTATATTTAATATTGCCTCTTTCAGGTTTGGGTCAAAAATATTATTAAATAATATTTCTTGCCCAAAGATTTATTATTAAAGTGGCTGGGCTGAGAATACCACAAGCGAATAATAATTGGCCCGACAAGATATTTAATCACTCTCAAAACTGGGCTTATGTATTAATCAGATTGGGCCCAAAGATTTAATTAGACAAGAAGAAAAAACACAACCTGGCCCAATATCTTATTTCCTACGAATAAGGGATCGGTCCATCCCTTTCCAAGCAGATTTACTTTCCTTCCTCCTTATAGGAGAAAATTATGTCTTTGTTGACTGAATCCGCCACTCACGCGCATCATCGTTTCTCCTCGAATTCGCTGGCCCCACACAATTCGTGCCCCCAAATCACGCCTCTTCCTTCCCATTCAATTTATTCGCTGGCCATAGGCGACGAAGAGACGCCGCGGATTGCAGTGATAGGGGCAGCGCGACTTTGGGTTTCGGCAATGGTTTGCACAGCGGCTTGCGGCCCATCCTAACGGTGGGTGTCGATTGGTGAAGCGGGTGTAGATGGCGGTGCGAGCGGCACCAGCTGCGAGTCATGGCGGCGCGGTGGGTCATGGGTCTTTGACCATGGCTCTTGGCAGAATGGCCCGGCTAGGGGGCGCGACAGAGATGGTGGAGTGGCTGGAGCCAATGTGCGCGACGGGGAGACCTCTGGTGTTGGCGTGTGACGGCGCAATTTCAGGCGAATTGAGGCTTGATGATCAATCGATTTTGGCGAAGATGAATCAATTGGGGATTTTTTTTTGATTGCACATAAATGTCTAGGATCGTTGACGAATGGATGTTGTCTAGATTAAGAGATTTTCTGCTGGTGAATCATTGTAAAGTGTAAGTTGTTAGCGAATGGTTCATTCGCTAAATCGTGGTGTTTCAATTACAGGGAGGCTTAGGGATGGTTTTTTCTGGATTTTCAATGAATAGAGTGTTTTTTGGGATGAATAGTGAGTGTTTCATCTCGATTTGTTGTTTTTTGGGTCCTAACGAATTTTCCTTGAATATTCGTTAGATTGTTCCCACAGATGACACCAATTGTTGTAACCTAAATTTTAAATCTATGGCTACAAACAAGTAAAATATGAATTCTGAATGAACAATGAATGAAATACGTGAAGAACAAAGAATTTGTTGACCCAGTTCGTCCGGAAGGACTATGTCTGGGGGCATACCAAGCTAGGATATTTTACTATCCTTTTCCTATGTATTTTCGTGTGTCTTTTCTCTTGGGGTTTGTCCCCTATTTATAACAATTACAAGGTACAAAGATGAAAACTCTAATGAGCCACTTAATGGGCCTTCTAAACAGAAAAATACAAGATATACTAAATCTTCGCCCGGATCTTCAATAGATGTGTAAGATCTTGCTTTCCATAACGAACACTGGGAATCTTGCTTATCTTCGATATATGGATGCCGACCTTGCTCGTGGTGCGACCTCAGGGGATGTCGCCCAGTCAACTGGTCCCTTATTCTCTTCTTTCCGACCTCGCCTGCAGACCCTCCTCGAGGGAGGTCGTCCGTTAAGGTGAGCTTGATCATCCTTGCTCGTCGCCAGGTTACCACTGAGGGCCGACCTCGGCATCTCGTACTCTTCAGCTGAACTTGGTTCTAGCCGCCACATCATCACCATTTGCCACGCCATCGTCCTTTGCCACGCGGCTGCTGAGTGATTATTATGACTACAACACTCGAATTTCAAGGCTTCATACCACTTCT
The DNA here is from genome assembly GCA_037126765.1 of Stenogyne calaminthoides. Taxonomy (NCBI): domain Eukaryota; kingdom Viridiplantae; phylum Streptophyta; class Magnoliopsida; order Lamiales; family Lamiaceae; genus Stenogyne; species Stenogyne calaminthoides. The sequence goes on from JBBCBC010000006.1 coordinate 26,357,715, forward strand.
TTGAGTCAACATCTAATGTTGCCTCAGTGTAAGTTCTGGGATCGTCTTTATCCGGGATTTCCACATCATCATGTTCCTCTACGAGGAAACCATAATATCTAGTGGGCGGATTACGAATCCTAGTAGACTTACAGAGTTGTGGTTGTGCAGGCTGTACGTTCTGATCGTGAAAATTTTGTGGTGCATCGATTTCATCAATGTCCGGAGAGTCCTCAAGAGCAACACTTTCAGATGCCTCTTGGACGGGAGTTTGAACTATGCTGTTCTCATTCAGCCCACTTGGAGTTTGTTGCGAAGGCAATGCAACTCCAATTATGCTCCCACTAGCTGAAAGAGGATCACTAAGTGATAAACTTCCACCATGAGAGCTGCTGAATGATCCCACTGATTCTTTCTCACGTTTCTTTGACAAGATATCAGTCTCTTGGTTATCCTGTGGATCTTGAATTTCTTCAAGTTCTATCATCTTACGGCCTTGTTCCTTAAAGAAATAGTCTTCTTCGAGGAACCTGGCCTGCCTAGAAACAATTACTGTTTGTTTCTCAGGTAGATAGAAATAATATCATCTTGTTTCCTTAGGATATCCCACAAGGTAACCCTTTTCACCTTTGGATTCCAACCTATCAATGAACATCTTTTTCACAATTGCGGGGCAACCCCATGTTTTGATATGTGAAAAAGTTGGCTTCTTGCCACACCATAGTTCATATGGTGTATGCTCAACCGATTTGGATGGAATCCTATTCAGAATGTAAATTGAGGTTTGTAACGCGTATCCCCATAAGAATGTCGGAAGAGAGGAAAAACTCATCATGGACCTTACCATGTCTAACAAGGTTCGGTTTCTCCTCTCGGACACTCCGTTCATTTGCGGTGTTCCAGGAGGAGTCCATTGTGATTGGATTCCATGTAACTTTAAGTAATCCATGAACTCATGGCTAAGGTATTCACCTCCTCGATCCGATCGAAGAGTCTTGATACTCTTGCCAAGTTGTTTTTCTACTTCAGCTTTGAACTCTTTGAATTTCTCAAAAGACTCGGATTTGTGCTTCATAAGATACACATATCCATATCTTGAGAAATCATAGTAAAAGTGATGAAGTATGAGAAGTGACCCCTAGCTAGAGTGGGCAATGGTCCACAGACATTACTGTGGATCAATTCTAGAACTTCTTTTGCACGAACCCCTTTCCAGAGAAGGGTTTGTTGGTCATCTTGCCCTTGAGACAGGATTCACAATTTCCATAAGACTCAAAATCGAATGGGGTTAAGTAGTCTAACTTCCTTAACCTTGCGATCCTCTTCTCATTTGCATGACCAAGCCTACAATGCCACAAGTAAGTTGGGTTTTCATGATTACTAAGTTTGAGTCGTTTGTTTTGTATATTAAGAATATTATGTCCACAATGCAACAAGTATAAACCAATCGATAAAGGAGCATTTCCATAAACATCACCATTAAGCGAAAAATAACAATTATTGTTTGCAAAATGGAAGGAAAACCCTTTAATCTCTAACATAGGAATATAAATAATGTTGTGAGTAATAGAAGGAATGAAATAACAATTACTCAGTTCAAATCTAAAACCAGAGGGTAAGTCTAAAACATAAACGCCAACACGTTCAGCAGTAACTCTTGCTCCATTCCCAACGTGTAGGGCGACTTCACGCAGCCTAACTGCCCTGCTATGCTTAAGACCCTGCACATTTGTACAAATGTGTGAGCCACAACCGGTATCTAATACCCAGCAGTTAGTATCATTTGTGGACATGTTTATCTCAATAACATACATACCTATTCCAGTGGCTGAGACACCTTGTGTCTTCTTTTTAGCTGCTAGAACCTTGCAGTCCTTCTTCCAATGCCCATACGCTTTGCGAGTAGAGGCATACATCCTTGTCCACCCTCTCCTTCTTTTGAATTCCACCTTTGGGCTTAAGGAAGCTTGACTTGGAGCCTTTCTTTGCCTTGCCCCTTCGCTTCTTCTTTCCTTTCGAAGCAGAAGTAGTAGAGACACTCACCGTGAGCACGGGCTTTTCCTTAGCAGTGGAAGACTTAAAGGTCTTTAGCATGTTATGCAGCTCGGGCATAGTCGATCCCGTCTTATTCATATTAAAGTTTACCACGAAACTCGAAGATGAATCGGGAAGCGACCGAAGAATGGCATAAACAACAACGTTGGTCTTGAGCTCAATGCCCAAACGACCAAGTTTCTCGATTAGCCAAATCATCTTCAACACATGAGGAGAAACCTTCTGTTGGTCCCGGTGTAAACGAGTCTTACACGTGTATGGGGGGGGAATACACGTGTTCAGTGATTTTAAAACTTTTTCATCGAGGTCACTTTGGGTCGATAATCCCAAGATTAGGTTCTCGAGAAGCACGGATCGCTTCCGAGTCAAAGTCTCTCGAGGCGGTGATCTGGAAATGCTTTTCGGATACCTCGGATAATCCCAATCGAATCCTCGAGTGTCGAGAGATCCCGAGTTGCTTGGATCGGATAACTAGCATCAATCCTCGGAAGAGAGTTCATTTGATAACTATCTGTTCTAGCTACTCGATCGTCTTGAATGGTTGGCCTTTAGATTATACTCGTTTTAAGCTTTCTTTGAAAAAACCTTCCCTTTATGAAATAGTGATTAGGTCGTGATTCACTTATGCAACTTCAATGGATTGATTCCAACCGAATATCGATGAAAAAGTATGCTTTCAAAATCAAGTCAATGCAAATGTTAAGCACACGGATAAGGAAAGCAATAAAGAACACGGCCATTATAGTGGTTCGAGAGACTCAAGCTCCTACATCCACTCTCTCGACTCTTCAGAGAATTCACTATCAACTTCGAGCTTTACGACTACCTCGTAGTTTACTTACTCAACTTTCGCCCTGAGTTTTACGACTACTCCACGTAGTTTACTTACTCAACCCGACCTTGAGTTTTCTGACTACCTCCGTAGTTTACTTACTCAATCACACACAAGCTTTCAGACTACCCCTGTAGCTTACTAACTTCTCCTCTAGAGTTTTCTGACTACTCCGCGTAGTTTACTAACTCTTTACAACTCTACTCACCAACAAACACACTCTAACTACCTTCTCAAGGGTTTGGGGTTTCTCGGTTGGTTTCCAACTAGGATGAGATATCCTTTACAATGAAGCACAATGCAAAGGGTTAGGATATCTCGACTAAGCTTTGGATAAATCTTATCAAGCTAGGCTTAGTAAAGTGAGCTCTCTTCAATATAGAAGCACTTGGAAAATTCAAAGTATTTCGAGTGCTTTAACTTTTGCAAGAATAAGTTTGAGCTCTTGAGTTGCGTATAAATTTCCCGTGTCCTTACAAAGTAGAGGGTCACCAGTATTTATAGGCATACACCAAGGTCACTCTTTGAAAACTATCCGTTGGAGAGATAGCTTCGTGAGTTCCCTCTTATGGTGTGTGAGAAACGGCTATATTTAGGGTTTGAAACTCCCTAACATGTTTTAGGCAATAGCCTTTCATGTAGCCGGTCTTCACTTTTTGCGATCTGGAACTTTCGTACATCGACATCTTTTTTTGACACATCGCTTTCGGTCGTCGGATGGTATGCGTTGTCGTCTTCCTAAAACTATCCTGAACCTATATCTGCTGACTATACATTTTGCAGATAACATCCTGAATACTCTAAAACTGAATCCTGACTCAATTATCAAGATCATTCTGAACATGTCATACTCAGGGGTTTTGGGATCTTAATCAAAATCATATAATCTTTTATTAAATTCATCTCCCAACACCTTCCCTCCCTCAGATAATTGGCATCTAAACATATCTCTCGTCACTTCATAAATCTCGGAACGAGATTCAGAATCAAAGAGATCCTTCAGATGCTTGATCATCTGGAAGGGAAGCATCTTCTCATGCTGCCTTTGCAATTTAGGAGTCATCCCGAGCAACATAACACACTGAGCCTGGGAAGCATCCTCTTGACGCTTTTTCTTCGAAGCCGCAGTCAAAAACGCTTGACCTCTTGATTATCAAACCTCCGGGGTAGCAGGGATTGGCATGTCCAACACGTACTCAATCTTTTCTTGCCTGAGCACCAAACGCATGTTTCAGTGCCAATCGAGAAAATTTGGCCCAGCCAATTTGTTCATTTCCAAAACGCTTCTCAGTGATAAGTTATTCATTTCAACAATCCTAGAGAAATAAAGTAAAACGGGAATTAAAATACATAATTCCTATGATCAATATTCAACAATCAAATAAACATGGCCCTTTTTTGTGTTTATTTTGTCTCCATTATTTTCACATATTCAACGACCTCATCGGAAGAATACGAATTTATATCTAATATAAACCATAACGGACTAGGATCCACATTCCTACTATTACAATATCTGCTTGGGCTGATTACTACAATAGCATAACTGGTAGGTCTCCAAATCAATTGCAAAACTGCAATTCCTAGTTGATCGAACCTAGTTCAATCGGATGCCCCTTGACTTTCGTTTCCCTGCTTGGGCTGGTGAAACAAAGTCAAGTTGATTTACAACCATCAAGCGATGACACTACGTGTCCCTATAAAAGTCCCGTTAGATGTAGATCCGAGCAAAAGACTTGGGCCTTAAATACTCATTGGAACGAAATCTCCAGTTTACTTTTAATTCTGATGGAAGGCATCGTTCAACTTAATAAAAATCATATTTTAGTGAGGAACATTTTAAAGGTGGAGTATTAATTGCTCAATCGAGATGCAACATGTTAATCTTCATCACATTTGAGCAATTATTGGGCGCCACCTACCCAAACATGATTTCACACGGACTAACACGTATATGGGCGCCGTCTACCCAAATAATTAATACGGTCCGATATTTATTGTGCGCCGCCTACCCAAAAAGTTATAATGCGTGTAGGTCCCGAACGGGTTTTGTGAGGGCAGAAGTCTAGAGGGGAGGGGTGAATAGACTTCTGAAAACTTTTTGTGCAGATCAGGTGTGATGGCAGTTAGCCTGATCAGAGTGCGAGTGAATCAGTTTGGGCTGATAACCAACTTACTAATCGCCAGAAGGCAGATCAGTTCGGTAACTATCAGTTTAACTGATGTGTGCGGAAGCTAAGTTTTACCCGTGTGAAAAACCAGTTTTTATAAATCATATTTCAAAGTTAGTCTTTTAACCAGTTGACTGAAGTGTCGAGCTTGATCAGATCAGAATCTTGGTGCTAGCTGATCTCAACTTAGAATATGTATGCGCTATAAAGGTTGTGCGATTGTGTAGACAGTTAATCAAAGCAGTAAAGGCACACAAGATTTATAGTGGTTCGGACAAACTAGTCCTACGTCCACTCTTCCCTATCACAAGGGGTACCAACTTAACCAACTGGACTTAGTTTTACGTGTTAGTCCAACACAGTACACCGACATATATTTAAGGAGTTCTCACTCAACCGATCCCAGAAATCAAAACTAGAAACCCTAGTCTGAAATCTTGCTAAACAACTTAACCTAACCTTGGGTTTTGGATAAGATTGTTTTGGTTCCAACTATGAAATCTTTTCTAGTGTTTAAGGTAGCCTATCAGCTAGATGAAAAGATTTCTATGCTAAGAACTTATGGGATGAACACTTAATAAAATAATCTTCTTGATCGTGTTCTTTGTGCGGAAATCTGATAATTGCTTGAGCTTCTTGATTGTTCAGTGTTTCCGTGTATTCACTCTGAAGTGTGATCCCATATTTATAGACCTTGAAATCAAAGAGCCGTTGGAGAGCAATTTGAATTTCAGGCTATATTTGGTAGGTTTGCAGGATTGATGTGACATGCTTCAGGAACGGCATGGCCGAAAGCGTGAACTTGTATTTTATAGCCGTTAGAGAGAGCAACATCAATTCCCATAATTTTCGGCTCTGATCATACGTGTCTCGTTCTTATTGGTTAACAGACGCACTTTTCAGTGTTGTTCTTCCAACTAAGGTTGACATTCTTCTTGTTCAGATCATAGACGTATGACTAGGTGAAACATCAGTTTTCACCTGGTGAGCTGACCTGATCAGTCAGAACTGATCAGTCTACCTGATGGAGTCTTCTGGTGCCGGTTGACTTAGCTTCAACTAGTAGACTCGGCTGATGTAGGTCTTCTGGTCTGATCTTCTGGAAGTCATTTGATCTTCAAGTATTCTGAGTTTGAGCTTTATGACTTCAGCTGAGATATCTGACTAGATCAGATCGATCTGATCTTCTGTTCTTCTCTAGCATTCTGGCCTGTCGGATATCAGCTGTTCTTTGGGTCTTCAGATCTGACTTATACATATTGAGGTTCCCCCTCAATATGTGACCTATCTATTACATCAGTTGTTCTATACAGTAATTATCAACTGGTATTCTATAAACGGTAATATAAACATCAGTCAGCTAACAGGTCTGACTGGTCCTATTACATGTGTTTTTGGAACTTTTATCAAAACTATAAATTTCCCAACAATTTCCCCCTTTTTGATAAAACCAAAACACCTGAGAAACCAAACACAGTTGATAAATATAGAACAGTAAAGAGCACATAATCAGAAGACAATGAGATTTTGTCTTAGGATCAGAAAATTAACTTTTCTCATTAGATATGTTGATTACATGTTACATCAGAAAAGTTTGAATTTAAAAGCAGCTGATCCTGAGAAGTCTTCTGATTCTTCACTCTTTAGGCTTGTATCCTTCTAGCATCTCTCTTTGATCTTGAGGTACGTTGAAAATCTGATATAGTTTCCATTTGACATCATTGGTCTGCTGAGGATCAGTTATGTGCGTTTTGCTCAAGATGTCAAAATAGAATCTCTGAAATGCCAGTCTGTCAAATGAGCCATCTGCCTTCTTCGAGTAATCCAACAGATCATACTCTTGGTGAGATATTTTTACATTGATAAGTTTGGCCTCATTTTCCAGATACTTCAGAAAATCTGGATATTTATTTTCTAACCAGTTGAGGAATTCATCATCTGGAGATTCTTCTCGTGGAACAAGATCAAGAACAAAAGCATTCAGAAGCCATTCACTTCTGATCTTATTCCATTCCTCAAACCTCTTAGCATGTGCAACAGTTTTTGGAATGATCTCATCAACTCTTCTTTGGCGGTGAGGTTCCGCATGATTTTCCAAATTTTCCTTTCTTCGCCTTCGATCCGAATTTCCTCTTGGATCTTACACTGCAATATAATTTGTCCGCCCCTTTCTTTCTTCTTCGCTTTTGGGCCTCTTGACAAATCTGCTCTTTGGATTTCTCGGCCAGATTCCTTATCGGCTCAGATCGGCTAAATTTGTGCTTCTTGTGACTATCTTAGTCGAGTGGTCGGGTATGTTGTGATGTTCCAAACCCAAAGGCAGCCTACCTTTCTTGCCTTTGACTTTTCCATCTTTTCGAGAGACTTCGTTAGCAAAGAGATCCAGATGGTCTAGTCTTTGTCCATAAGCTTCAACCGTCTCAATTAGGTCTTCATTGTTACGATCATGTCGGTTGGTTTCTCACTCCGTCCTTCCCCTTTTTTGGTTTGATCAAAAAGAGTCGTGAGGTGGGAAGTTAGGGATCCAAAATCGATCGATATTGCCTGTTGAGATCTCAGCAATGATAAACACGAACTTGAGCGGTTAGATGTTGAACCTTCGAGATCGGCTTCGGTCTTGGCATTCCATGGCGATAGAGAGTGTAAAAATCGGTTTGTCAAGTTTCTCTTCTGTCGATTCTAGCTTTTCAAAGGAGCATCGAAAAAAAAACTTGTTGTTGATCCACCAATCGACTTGTCATCAACCGATTTTATAAGTTCGGCGAACCACACGGTGGTCACAGTTTGGGAGAACCGATCTTTGATTGCCTCAATCGGGAAATAGCCAATTCCTTTGATCTGTTATTTCTTTGAGGCCAATCTGCCTCGATCGCTATCACTCCCTCCTCAATTCTTCTTTCGGGAGATCTTTGAGACAAGATCGATCTCTGAAGTTGATCGGTGATGATGTGAGATGTTGGAATGTTTTTGCGTCACGGATCTCTTTCGATTTGTTTGCGCCTCCGGTGGTTGGTCATGAAACTGCGGCACCGGTTCCACTATCATCGGCAGCTCTCCTGCATCCTTCATTGTAGCATCTGCCCGAGGAGCTTCTTCAAATAGCCTCCTGGTTAGCCTTGATCGATTAACCCGAACCACGTGGATCGAGCTTTGATAGATTCGATAGTTATCGGCTTCGGTGGTGATCTACTTTAGCGATTTCCTCATATCGAAATCAAAATCTGCAAAACTCATCGGTACCGCCCATCATTTCAATAATCATTATAAAATCGAGAAGCTTTTTAATCGAGATCTCTCGGTGAGGATCTCCATAACTTCTTCTCTAATAGCGGGATGGGCGACGATTACGGATACATCTCATCAATTTCTCGTTCGATTTGCATTACGACCATTTTCCCCGTGATGGTCTTTGATGATCTAGACTTCGAGGAATTGTCATCTGCATTCCGGTTGATGAGATGTGGAGGGTCTGAGTGGTGCTTGAGTAGGTGGAAGTTATCCAGATTAGCTCGACACAGAGGGATTCTGTATTGTGGAGGCAAAGGCTGGTTTCCACAAAAGCTTTACGGTTCGCGAATGATGTAGTTTCTGTTTCACAAGTGGGGAGAAAGGAGAAACATGCTTTCGGCGACCCGATTGTCCGAGTGGTGAATCAGCTTCGAGTTGGAGGAGAAGGAGATCGTTAAATCTCGTGGCTTCTTCCTCGAGAATGTTCCGGGCGAGCTCTCGGCTTGAGAAGCCCGCTTGTCGATTTTCACCGATTTTTGTGGTGCATCGGTGATCTGGCGCTCCTTCTTCATCGACTCATCTTCTAGAAACAGAGTCATAGGGCTGCTTGCCTTCTTGACCTCTTTTCACCGGGCCTTCACCAGTTTTCTTTACTTTTTCTAGGGGCATCCGTGTAGACGAGGTCGCTTTCTTTCTTTCCCTTCTTCGCCTTTGGGGGGGGGCCGATATCATCGTCTGGTGGCCCAAAAATGGTCAAGTGGTGGAGAGGAAAGCCTTGTAGGACTTCAGTCCATTTTGGCCCATTTGGCATTTGGCATTTTGTCCTTTTAGGATAACTGCAACCTTGTTGAGATTGTTGATCCTCTTCTTCAAGATAGACTGCCTCCATTCATCAATTCCAAATTTCTCATGTTCTTGGAGTAGAATGGCCTTTAGGAACCCATGCCAATTGATGTTCTTGGCTTCATCAATTATTGCAGCCATGCTGTACAGTTTGACGGATGTAAGAGCATCTGGGCTGAACGCAATACCCATGATTGTTTTTGACAATATGTCAAACAACAGTCGGTATTTCCTCTTGAGCATTGGTCTGACAAAACCTACGATCTGATGGTTGTCAGCCTCTCTGAAGAGTTCGTTTCTGATCAGCTCATCTTCATTCTCCCCAGTAGTCTTGCAGGTAGAGATTCGTCCTTTTGGCAAGCTGAACAGACGAGTTATGTCCGCATTCGTCAGTCTGATATCTTCTCCGTTGACTGACGAAAGTAGTTCTTCTCCCGGAGCGTCCGTATCCACTCTTAAATTCCTTAGGAATTCGAGTGCTTCATACTGCATCACTGGATTGCAGTGAGCAGCGCAATATTTCTCAAGGCCTCCTTTCTTCAGAATTTGCTCCACTTCCATTGATTCCGGATCCCGAGTAATGTCAAACTGCACGAACTTGTCGTCGACAATCTTTAATGCCGCATAATTGCACATTATTTTACCCATACCGTGAGTGGCCATCTACAAATAAGATAGACTCGATTAAGATTGTGCATAAACATAGAGATATGATATATTGATTATCAGACCTATACACAGGCCTAGTAATCGATAAACACATGCGGAAACCAAGAAACAATAAAGCATAACACAGGATACCATCGATTGACAAAATCTTTAAGATCAATGGATTTTAAGGAAAAAAGATTCATCAATTAATCAGAAATTACCAGATTCTGTTTTTCGGGAAGATAATTTTGAAACTTAAGAAAAACACTTTGAATCGCAGAGAAGTAATCTGGAGAGTTTTCAGAAAAAGAACGCAAGTTTGTGAATGGGAAAACTCTGGTAGGGTTTTTGATGAACCTTATAAATATGAGGAGGGAAAAAGACAAGATTTGGAAGATCAACCGTTTGAAAAGATTAAACGATCCAGATTAAGCGATTTTGATCGAATGGTTGGGAAAAGCACGTACGAAAACCTTTTGGATTTAAAAGCTCATTTTGTAGCAATTAATACATGTACCCCACGTCCGCATTAAATGATTTGCAGGGAATACGTCACACAGGTAATGCGTACAGTAAGGCAAATAAAAATAGATAAGATCCGATAAATAAGCAAATAACAAGGAAAAGAAAAAGCGTATCTGGTTGACTGATATAGTAATCAGTCAATACCACTTGAAGTTGATTCCACTTGTTGATCTTAGTTTTCTGCCTAAACCTTATAATTTCCCAACTGTTCTTTTCAACTGATCTGTTTCATTTTGCGTCTGATTTCCCTTCTGATCCTCCTCGATCAGTTGAAGTTCCCCTTCAACCGATATTTCGCTTTTCTCATCGATACATCTCCCCGATTTGTTGAGGTTTCAAGTTCAACTGATCTTCCTTATCTGATCAGTTTCGTATGTAATCAGATTTTGGTTGACCTAATCTGGTTCTTCTCAGATCAAGCCAATTCTTGGGATAAGTGTTACCGCCAAAACTTAGTCTAGAATAGTAGTCTCTATTCCCTAAGTTGGCGCGATTTGACATCTTGTAATTATCGTGCAGATATCTCGATATGTCAATCCGCCGTAAATTTATCCAATTATCAGTCGCGTGATTTCTACACGCTGTCCTTGTGATGCAAATTTCTCTAAAAGGCTTTTTGAAATCAAATTTTCATTTGCACCCTTGCTTGGCCTCTATAAATTGGACCAATGTTTTACACAACATAACCCATTCACCATACTTATCTTCTTTGTAAAATCATGCATTCTGGTGAACCCTTATTTCCGGTGAAACTTCCGGACAACACCTTTACCCCCTTTTCAATGATTTCAGCTTCTCAAATCAACCCTGTGTGTCCCTTATCACTTGTTTTTAAATGCATCAAAGATTTCACATACAATTGTTGCCAAGCTTCTACCACCACCTTGGCAAGGGTCTGTCATGTCGCGAATCGAGAAGACACTTCTCCTAACCGTATGCACCTTGTGTGTCTATCGAGATGACAGAACTAGCATCAACAGAATCAGTCTAATATAAAACATGAGTTTGATATACGGTCTGGATCAGACAACAGCTGATCTTCGTATATCAACTCTATTTTTTCATTCGACACATGTGCCCATAAGGTCTTTTAACCAATTTCTTGGCACATGTGCTCCATTTAACAGCTGGAGAGTCCATTGACTTCAGGTCTAAGGGCTCCTGGCTTAGAAATCCTATCAACGCCGCTCTCGCTCCACTGGTTTTAGCTTCAACTAGCGGCTTTAGGATTACTTTAAAGCCTCTCTCACCCTTGTTAAGTGGTGGAAAAATGAGAGCATCAGATTTAAAATCTCTCTCTCTCCCGCACTTCTTGGGTTAGGATGAGGGTTTAGGGTTATAGGTTTAGGGTTTTCGGTTATGATTTATGTACTGACCTCCGGGTCCTTTGTACTTGTAACTTGTAATGTAATCTGACCTTCGGGTCTTTATCAATGAAAAGTTCTATTATTCCATTGTTGTGTAAATTCTCTTTCTTTCTTATGCGATTGTAGGCTTTAATCATGAATCTTGCTTGTTGAATATCGACTTAATCGACTTACAAAGGTGTAAAATAACCAAACCGATTTAATCGGATAATCCTTTTAAATTGAGCGTTTCCTTTATCGATAAACCTTAAATCGATCGATTCCTTTAATCGATAACTTGTAATCGATCGATTTCTCATATCGGTTCCTTGGATGATCTTACGATCGATTGAGATACCAAACTCAATCGATTCCTTTCAACTTTGGTTAGTCTCTTAACCACCGGTTACGAGAACAATCCATCAAGCATTTTAGGTGCTTTTTCTCCAAGATCCGAAGCCCTAGCTCATTGCACAATTCTCTGAATCGATCTCGGCTAGTGGCTTGGTTAGAATATCGACTTTCAGAAATCGGTGTGAATCTTTTCCATTCGATATTCTTCTTTTCAACATGATCTCTTATAAAATGGTGTCGACATCCACATGCTTACATCTTGTATGTTGAACAGATTCTCGAGTGATTGATATAAAGACTATTACATCACGAAATATAGGTACATTCTTAGCTACAATGTTATAATCCCTCACCGGCCGACTAAGCCAGAGCGGTTTAGAACAACAACTTCCTAAATGACCATATATTACCGCTTCAAAGTAGTAGATGTCGCAACTAATGCTGCGCTTTTTTGAAAACCACGAGATCGGTTTACTTCCTAAAAAACGACATGTTCACGAGGTTGACTTCACATCCAATCTTGCAATCTCCATAATCGTAATCGGAATACCCACTAAGCTCTAGATTATCATCGATGGGTAAAATAAACCAAGATTTATTGTCTCCGTTCAGATACTTAAGAATCCGCTTAGTCGCTTCTAGGTGGCTTTGCATTGGATTTGCTCGAAATCGCACATACACCTACCAAAAGGTGATATCCGGGTCCGGCGATTAGGTATAGTAGAGATCCAATGAGAGCCCTATATTCTTTTCGATTTGTTTTCGACCATCCTCATCTGGATCCATCTTGAATCTGTCATCATAGGAATTTTGGCTTCCTTGCAATTTTGAACTCCAAACTTAGCCAATAAATTCCTAGTGTACTTTGGCTGGCGGATGAATATCCCTTCGCACTTTGCTTCACCGAGACCCGACCAGTAATTCATCTCATCCCATCATGGACATCTCGAACTTCCTTGCATCGGTTCTTTGAATCTTTCACATAGACTCTTGTTGGGAGATCAAGATGTCGCCCACGTGATCCAACCATCGAAATATCTTCTCCATCTTCTATTCGAATAAGGTTACGTCCCATTTTCCTTTAGTGAACCCACTGTCGATCAAGAATCGAGAGAGTGTATCATACCAAGCTCGAGGAGCTTGTTTCGAACCATAAAGAGCTTTTCTTAAATGGTACACTTGGTTTGCTCTTTTGAAGCACGGAGGTTGTTCGACATAAACTTCCTCTGCTAGTACCCCGCTTAAAAATGCACTCTTTACGTCCATCCGATACACAGTGAACCCTCGTGGGAAGCATATGCGAAAACAACCGAATGACTTCTAGGCGGCGGCGACGGTGCAAAGGTCTCATCATAATCAATTCCTTCCGATTGTGAATACCCCTTAGCAACAAGTCTTGCCTTATTTCGTGATGACATTTTTCTCATCTCTCTTGTTCTTGAAAACCCACTTCGTGCCAATTACGTCTTGATGATTTGTCTGCATCTACCGGTTCCCAAACTTGATTTCTCTCGAATCGTTCGGCTCCTCTGCATGGCTAGAATCCGACTTTTGCGTCTTGTAGAGCTTCCTCTATTGTTGTTGGTTCCTTCATAGACAAATAACAAACAATACATGGCACTTTCACCAATCGATGTCTAGTTTTAACTTTATCGGATGGGTCTCCAATGATCGGTCGGTTGGATGACCGTTATCCGTGTCCTTCGCTTACGATTTGCGTCGGTTTGGAGAACATCATCCATTTCGATAAAGGTTCATTACTAGCGGTGGGGAGTGGTCTTTGAATTATGATCCACTTGATAAGAACATGTCTCGGTGATGTTGGACTCATCATGTCTTGATGTCGTTCGTGGGAACTTCAGTGTTCCCCTCGAACCGGATGGTTCGGTTGATCTTATCTCGGTATGCGAACTTCTTCATCGACAGTTTTTTCGTACCTTAGGATCTGAATGATCCGGTGAATCAGCTAGATCTGGAATGTATCTTTATTCACGGTTTACGATTCTTTTTCCTTGATCGTTAGTGATCTATTTTACGAGCATCGGTCTTTGGTTGATCGGTACATCTTGTTACGAGGCGATTTCTCTTGTTCGAAGATGCTTCATCAAAGACTACATGAGGTGTTTCTTCCACAAGTAGGGTTAAATGCATTTGTAAACCCCCGAAAGCCTTGCTAGATGAGGGAATATCCTAAGAATATACCCTCATCCGACTTAGCCTCAAAAGTCTTCAACCGACTCTTCCCATTGTTGTGTATGAAACACTTACACCCAAAAAACATGGAAGTAAGAGACACGAGGTTTTACGCCCTTCCACAGTTCATAGGGTGATTTGTAGTGAGCCTTAGTCGAAGACATCTGCTACGAGTATGGCATGCGATGTTGATTATACGCTTTAAAACGGCTTGGTATTGCATGTTCGGTAACATCGTCGCGGCGAAAGCTTCTTTGAGAGTTCTGTTCCTCCGCTTCTTTACTCCCATTCTTTGTGGCGTCCTTGCGGTGATGTTTCATCAGATACCAAACTTAGAGCAAAAAATCAAGAATAAAAGAGTTCGAAATTTGTACCTTTATCGATCGATTTTTACTACAATCGACACCCTTCTCATTTTGTAATCTTTTTAGCGGCTCGGGTATCTTCGTTGTCTTCTCATTCTTCTTATGTAAGAATATAACCCGTAAAAACTTGGAATAGTCATCCACGATTACGAGTATATTTTCGTCCGTTGAGATCGACCGGTGTAATCGGGTCCAAATAGATCCATATGAAGCAAACTGCGATTTTCTGCTGGATGCCGGTCCGAATTCCTTGAATGAAGCTTTGACTGTTTTTTCCTTCCGACATGCGATTACATGTCCGATCCTTTTAAAATACTTCATTCGGAAGTCCTTCCACTAGAGACATCCTTGCTATCTTATTAAGAGTTTTAAAGTTCGGATGGCTCATTCTTTTGTGCGAGCCAATCGCTACTTTTGGAACTCTTGACAATCGGGCATGCATTTCTTGGGCAACTGTTCCCGTCCAATCACCGTGTAGATCGTCCCTTTCCTTGAACCGATTAGCAAAATCTGTTGAGTGGCTCGATTCTTGATAGTGCATTGGTCGATCGAGAACTCAACACCTTGAATCCGTTATTTAATGAAATTGTGGCCCCGATAATAGGTTGTGCTTCGGACCTTTGACATCTGAGACTCGATTACTTGTACATCATCATTCTCTAAGGTTAGAATCCTTTGGTATAACCAAAGTTATCATCACCGAAGAGTACACGCGGCATTTCGTTCTATGTAAGAGCCGAGGAGATGTTTGCTTCGGTCATGTGCCTTGAGCATCCACTATCGATGTACCGGATAGTTGCTTGCACACCTCCTTTGTTGGCGGACCCACGCGATCCTGCGGCCCAAATCGGGGCTTTAGGTACCCCTTTTGGATTGGGTCTTGAGGGTTAGGTTTATTTTTGGGGATCCATACAAACAGAGCACTTCTATTGAGATCAGTTAGATCAGAAGGCCTGATTTGTCTCCCATACCTATCAACATAATCATAGGTCTCTTTATATGCTTTCTGATTAGTATGATTATTAGTGTGAACCTTGGGTGACTTAGAAGACTTGGGATTTATCTTTTTTCGTTTGTCTTCTTTTCATCCATTGTGGTTACTGTGCTTGCGACCCTAGATTTCTGATTATAGGGGTAGGTACGACTGCTACCATCAAAAGATTCATATCTTTTCGGCATAGGTGGTTTTTGCAGTTTACCTGAAGCATGCTTATTAGGCAGCTGACCTTGATTGGGTCTCAGATTAGACTTCCCTTTTTACGGGTTGTCTTTTTTGATTCTGATATGTTGATCAAGGTTGAGGTATCTTCGAAAGAACTGGGTTCTTCTGTTGATTCCTCGGTGATGCTTTACCAGTTGGGGTCCATTTCTGTTCCCCTTCTGGTTAGGCACCGCCTTTACCCTTTCAACCGGTCTTTTTCCTTATTAGATACATGTTTGGCTTTTGGTGTATCTTTGTCAGAAACTCGTCTGATTACACCTTTTTGAGATGAATCAGCCGGGGCTTTTGAGGATGTGGAAGGTTTCTCATACCCAAGTCCCTTCTTGCTAATCGTTGTTCGAAAATAGGTGTTCATGTCTTGAACGGTTTTAGATGATTTTGTGAAAACCTCTATTTTCTTCTTCATAAATTATCCTCGGATGATTTTAGACTTTCATGCTTTTAATAGCTCATCGAATTTAAACTTGCGAGGATTTTGAAGTCATCGACTTCTTTGTTTAGTAATTACCGGTGATCTTTGATCTGCTTCTCCCGATCGAAGCTTTAACTTTCAGAATTTTAAATTCCTCGGTTTGCTTTACGAGCGGTTTGACAATTTAAGTTAAGTTCGAGGCTTTCTTGAGATCATTCTCTTTAGCAAGGTGATTATTTACGGTCCTCGGCTTGTCATTTTAAACTTCCACTATAGCATAAGTGTCTCTTTGCATTGGAGAGATCCTCAAGTAATTGCTCGAGTAAAGTTGCCGGTCAATCTCCCAAAGGTGTGCTAATGATAGCGGTGTAAAGCGAACAAAAGCGAGTTTGGAGGTTACCTCAGATTGGTCCTCCTTGGCCATCGGCGATCTCATCATCATCCCGAAGAGAATATCGATCTTCATTTCCATAGAAGTCAACCGAGCTAGCGATCGAATGCCGAAATCTTCTCTGAGGAGAACCTTTGCTTTTTACGTCCATCTCCCGTTACTCTCTTCTGTTCCTCTTTTCTTCCCTTTCTCTTGGCGTCCAGTGCAGGCGTCTGCTTGGCTGCGGTGACTTTTAGCTTCTCCACGGTTGAAGCACGCTCCTTGATCCACGGAACCTTTTTCTTCGGGTGAATCACTCCGTCTGTATGATCTATCGGGTGACTTTCCTTTTCGATAGTAGTCCGAGCTTCTTCAATGCGATTGGTTATCTCTTCTCTCATCATTTAGATTATCTCTTTTCCTTTCATCTCCGTGATCTCTCCGATCATCGGATCTGGTTCTTCGGAGATCATTTGTCGATCTCCTATCTCTTCCTCGGCTATGTTGATAATCTTTATAGAATCTTTGATACTTACCCAGGTTGAGTATTTGATTTTTCTAGTTTCTTTAGTAAGGCGAGCGATCGTTTCGCCTAACTTATGATGTTTCAATGGGTTCATTGGTCTTCAATCTATTCTTTGGTTGCCTTGAAAGCAAGCGATTTGGAAGTTGAGGCTTCAAATGGGCACCTCATCTTCATCTGCTTGTCCTCTCTCAATTAAATCAAACTTCGTGAGCTTTAAGGCTCAAGAACAAGCTACTTGGCTTCATTTTTGAAATGTCTTGGCAATCCTTGATTCTTTGTGACCTTCATGTCCTATTTCTTGGTGAGAGACCTTAAAATTTTGTAGTTGATATCTTTATCGGACATCTCTCTACCAAGTTCTCGAAGCTTGTTTTTATTGACATCGTAATCCTTCCATCGAGTTCGTTGATGGTTTTGTTGGGCAAAGATCTTGATTTTTCAAACTTCACCGGTTAAACTTGCGATCGGCTGTCTTTTATCTGGTCATTTCCCTCGCATATTTTCAATTTAGAGTATCCCACTTTGCTTTTCGCGATTTTGAGATACTTAACCTTTTCCTTGGTGACCTTATCCATTGTTTTCATGATAATATGCCTTGCGATAGTATCTAGAGTATCTGATTTCCTTTCCTCTGCATCCATCAAGGTGGGCTTTTTCGTACAAGACTTCCGGGGCAAAGTCCGGATCTCCTCCAACCTAACGGGGTTATCGTAATATATGATGATGGGTCCTCTTTTCGATGACTTCCATCATTCTTCCGCACTAATCGAACCTAGATGGTTGGACATATATATGGCCCAATCTGCATACTCATCGATTGAGAACTTGGCGAGATCATGATACATACGAGGTGTTATCCATCTTTGTGTGTTTTGGAAAATGAATGAGTTTTAAGAAGGTTTTTCAAGATCGGTTCGATCGACCACAAAGATTCTTCCTCAAGAATCGATGATACACAAAGTCGATTAATCGATAGAACCAACCGCTCTGATACCACTTTTAGGTCCCGAATCGGGTTTTGTGAGGGCGTAAGTCTAGAGGGAGGGTGAATAGACTTACGAAATTTTTTTGTACAAATCAGTGTGATGATGATTACTTTGATCGAGTCTTGATGAATCGGTTTGGGGTGATAACCAACTTACTAATCGCCGGAAAAGCGGTCGATTCGGAACTATCGGTTTAAGCGATGTGTCTTGGAAGCTAAGTTTTACCCGTGTGAAAAACCGGTTTTTATAAATCGATTCCAAAGTTAGTCTTTTAACCATTGGTTGAAGTGTCAAGCTTGATCGAATCGAAAGCTTGGTGCTAATGATCTCAACTTAGAATATGTATGTATGCTTTAAAGGTTGTGTGATTGTGTAGACAGTTAATCAAAGCAGTAAAGGCACACAAGATTTATAGTGGTTCGGACAAACCAGTCCTACGTCCACTCTTCCCTATCACAAGGGGTACCAACTTAACCAACTAGACTTAGTTTTATGTGTTAGTCCAACACAGTACACCGACAGATATTTAAGGAGTTCTCACTCAACCGATCCCAGAAATCAGAACTAGAAACCCTAGTCTGAAATCTTGCTAAACAACTTAACCTAACTTTGGGTTTTGGATAAGATATTTTTGGTTCCAACTATGAAATCTTTTCTAGTGTTTAAGGTAGCCTATCAGCTAGATGAAAAGATTTCTATGCTAAGAACTTATGGGATGAACACTTAATAAAATAATCTTCTTGATCGTGTTCTTTGTGCGGAAATCTGATAATTGCTTGAGCTTCTTGATTGTTCAGTGTTTCCATGTATTCACTCTGAAGTGTGATCCCATATTTATAGACCTTGAAATCAAAGAGCCGTTGGAGAGCAATTTGAATTTCAGGCTATATTTGGTAGGTTCTTGAGGATTGATGTAGCGTCTTGAGAATGGCATGGCGGCGTGAACTTGTATTTTATAGCCGTTAGAGAGAGCATCATCAAATCCCATAATTGTCGGCTCTGATCATACGTGTCTCGTTCTTATTGGTTAACAGACACACTTTCCAGTGTTGTTCTTCCAACTAAGGTTGACATTCTTCTTGTTCAGATCATAGATGTATGACTAGGTGAAACATCAGTTTTCACATGGTGGTGACTTTGATCGATCGAATCGTCGATCTACTGATGGAGTCTTCGGTGCCGGTTGACTTGGCTTCAACTAGCGATTTCGGTGATGTAGGTCTTACGTCCGATCTTAAAGTCATCGATCTTCAAGTATTACGAGTTTGAGCTTTATGACTTCATGAGATATCGACTAGATCGGTCGATCGATCTTCTGTTCTTCTCTAGCATTCGGCCTCGTATCTTGATATCAAGCTGTTCTTTGGGTCTTGGATCGACTTATACATATTGAGGTTCCCCTCAATATGTGACCTATCTATTACATCGGTTGTTCTATCTGAATTATCAACGGTATTCTATAAATGGTAATATAAACATCAGTCAGCTAACAGGTCTGACTGGTCCTATTACATGTGTTTTTGGAACTTTTATCAAAACTATAAATTTCCCAACAATGCGGACTATCAAAGTGTTAACGAATTAAAATAAGTCAACCAAGTGGGATTTAATAACCATTCAATTTCAATCAAAAGTTCAACTTTCAATTTTATTTTAAAATTAAACTTTTCAATTTTAAAATCCAGTTTTAATTATTTTATTTGTAGGTGTTGGGAGATGAATTTAATAAAGAAGATTTTGATTAGATCCCAAAACCTCTGAGTATGATATGTTCAGGATAATCTTGATAGTCTGAGTCAGGATTCAGTATAAAGTGTTCAGGAAGTTATCTGCACTATGTATAGTCAGTAGATATAGATCAGGTTAGATTTTGAAGATTACGAAGACTCGAAGAAGTTTCAAGAAACGAAGACTCGATAAGTTTCAAGAAACCAAGACTCGAAGAAGAAACTCAAGGCTCAATGAAGTTTAAGAAATCAAGACTCGAGAAGTTTCAAGACATCAAGACTCGAAGACATCAAGACTCGAGAAGACATCAAGACCCGTGAAGTCAATCAAGACTCGGGTTAGATATCAATACTCAAGATAACTCAATGTTCCGAGGCACCGAATAATATCTACCAAGACTACAAAACGGAGAAAAAACGCGGATATTCGTAAAAATAGATATTGCCCAGCATATTTCACATACGCATAAAAAGGAACTAAGTCTAAGTGTTGTTTAAGGTTATCTCATTCAGAGAGATTGACCAAAAAAGAGCCGTTATGTTTGTCTACATTTGTTTGAAGAAGAACCAATCGTAGGAAGACAACACTGCATTTCTTCGACATCGAAAACGACAGTCATCAAGCATGTCAGTAGTACTATGTTCCAGACTGCAAAAAGTGGTGATTGACTACATGAAAGCATATTTTCTAAAACATGCAAGGGAGTATTCAAACCCTAAAAATAGCCGTTCATCAAACACCGTAAGAGGAAACTCATGAAGCTATCTCCTCCAACGGATAGTTTTTCAAGAGTGACCTTGGTGAAGTTGCCTATAAATACTAGTGACCCTCTACATTGAGAGGTTACGGGAAATTTGAAAGCAACTCAAGAGCTCATTCGTATTATTGCAAATTGAAGCACTCGAAAAACCTAGAATTTCCCAAGTGTTTCACTTTGAAGAGAGCTAATTCACTAAGCCTAGATTGATAAGATATATCCAAAGCTTAGTAGAGATATCCTAGCCTTTGCATTGTTCTTATTGTAAAGGATATCTCATCCATGTTGGAAACCAACCCAAAACCCAAACCCTTTGTAAGGTATTTACATATAGATCTCTTTGGTCCAGTAACACCTGTGAGCACTAGTGACATAAAATACACACTTGTGGTAGTTGATGACTACTCTAGATACACATGGGTCATATTCTTACTCAGTAAGAAAGAGACTCAGACAAAACTGCCTGAACTACTGAAAAGGCTCAGTACTGGAAAGAATCCGAGTGTGGTCAAAATCAGATCAGATAAAGGAACTGAGTTTATCAATCATATTATATCTTATTATTGTGCAGCAAATGGAATAACTCATGAAACATCAGCTGCAAGGACCCCACAACAGAATGGTGTTGCTGAAAGAAGAAATAGGACTCTGAAAGAAGCTGCAAGGACAATGATTGCTGAAGCTGATATTCCTAAGAGATTTTGGGCTGAAGCTATCAACACTGCATGCTATTCTCAGAACAGATCTACGCTGACCAAGAACCAAGGAAAAACTCCATATGAGCTGTGGAATGAAAGGAAGCCTCTTGTTTCTTTCTTTCGTGTGTTTGGTTGCAAGTGTTTCATACACAATAATGGTAAAGATCAGTTTAAAACTTTTGATAGCAAAGCTGATGAAGGGATATTCTTAGGATATTCTAAAGTCAGTAAAGCCTTCAGAGTTTACAACTGTAGGACTCTTATTGTGGAAGAAACACCTCATGTTGTTTTTGATAAATCTACTTGTGTTCAGAAGAAACAGGAACATGACTCAGGAGAACTGACCAAGAGAATCACCAGACTTAGCCTGAAAAAGAATGATAAAACATCCCCTGAACCTGAAAATAAGAAGTTAGTCACTTTCTATGAATGGAGTGAATCAGACTCAGACAAAGAAGTTCAGGATGGAAAAACTCAGGATGGTGAGACTCAGGATGGAAATTCTCCACTGAAGGAAAGCCAACACACTGAAGCTGACCAATCTGAACATACACCAGTTCAGACTCAGGTATGTAATGCCGATGCAAACTCTGAATCTATCAACCAAAGGGGAACAAATGTCCCTGACAATGTTCTGAATGGAATTTCCCCTGAGGAAGATGATTCCCTTTCTCCTTTTCTGTTGTTCCACGAATTTAATGAACTACCTGAACCTAACATTTCTGATCTTGAGGATACTATTGAAGGGGAACATCCAGGAGAAAATGGTTGGATAGTCATCCTATAAGTCAGATTGTGGGTGATCTATTAGATGGTGTCAAAATAAGAAGGTTCCATGGTGAAAGTGCTTTGTTCTGCTGCTTTCTATCTGAAAAAGAACCTATTGAGATTGAAGAAGCTCTACAAGATTCATTTTAGATTACTGCTATGCAAGAAGAGCTGAATCAGTTCTCAAGGAATGAAGTTTGAGAGCTAGTGGATAGACCTAAGAGGCACAATGTGATTAGAACTAAGTAGGTGATCAAGAATAAGAGAGATGAAAACAACAACATTGTGAGAAACAAGGCAAGGCTAGTTGCACAAGGTTATTCCCAAGAAGAAGGCTTGGATTATGATGAAACCTTTGCACCTGTTGCAAGACTAGAAGCCATCAGATTGTTTCTTGCATATGCTGCCCACATGAAATTCACAGTTTATCAGATGGATGTGAAAAGTGCATTTCTGAATGGTGTGCTTAAGGAAGAGGTTTATGTGGAACAACCTCCTGGTTTCAGACAGAATGACCAAGTTTACAGGCTCAGAAAAGCCTTATATGGTCTTAAGCAAGCACCCCGAGCATGGTATGATACCCTTTCTCAGTTTCTTACTGACCATGGTTTTATCAAAGGAACTGTTGATTGGACTCTGTTCTGGATAGAAGATGGGAAATACATCTTACTTGTTCAGATTTATGTAGATGACATCATATTTGGATCTCCAAATCATCAGTTGTGTGAAAAGTTTTCTACCCTGATGAAAGGAAAGTTTGTGATGTCAATGATGGGGGAGATGAATTTCTTTCTTGGACTTCAGGTGAAACAGACTAAGGAAGGAATTTTCATCAATCAAGCAAAATACACCAGAGATCTGATTGCAAAGTATGGTGTACAGAATTGCATTGCAGTTAGAATTCCTATGAATACTAACTACAAGATGGATCCTGATCCTGAAGGAAAATTAGTAAATCACACTGATTATAGAGGGATCATTGGATCACTGTTATATCTCACAGCAAGTAGGCCTGATATAACATTTGCTGTTGGGATATGTGCAAGATACCAAGCTAATCCTAAGGCTAGTCACATGGAGGCTGCCAAAAAGATTCTGAAATATCTTAAAGGCACTGTGAATAGAGGATTATGGCATCCAGCTGTTGATAACCTTGAATTAACTGGTTATTCAAATGCTGATTATGGAGGATGTAGAATTGACAGGAAGTCTACCACAGGAACTTGTCAATTTCTTGGAAGTAAACTGATATCATGGTTTTCAAAGAAACAAACCTCAGTAGCAACCAGTACTACTGAAGCTGAATACATGGCTGCAGGAAGCTGTTGTGCACATATTCTTTGGCTCAGACAACAATTGAGGGATTATAAGATTATAGCCAATGAAGTAACTATATTTTGTGATAATAATAGTGCAATTTCTATTACACAAAATCCGGTATTGCACACCAGATGTAAGCATGTTGATATCAGACATCACTTCATCAGAGATCATGTTGAGAAGAAAGACATCAGGATGGAGAAAATTCATACTGATAAACAGAGAGCTGATATCTTGACTAAACCTTTGGCTGAATCAAGATTTCAGGAACTATCAGTTGAATTAGGTATGTTGGATCCGGGTGTATAAAGCAAATCTGAAAAATTGAAGGTTTTCAGATGCATGAAGTTTTCTCAGGATTTTACTGAGAAACTCAGGATAAAATTGAAAGTACTGAACTCTGAGTCTTGGGAAACTCAGATATCCTGAAGATCAGTACTCAGTATTATACTGACCTCGTTCAGTACTCAGTATTATACTGACCCCGTTCAGTACTCAGTATTATACTGACATTTTATCAAGGTCAAAACTCAGTAAGACTGATGGAGAAAATTAGTCTGAAGAAGTATTGACTCATGCAACTCATTTATTGTCTAACTGAATCTTAGTAATCACTGGCAATAAATAACATAACACCTGAAGGAATATTTGGGCGGGACCTTTGAAATACTTGAAGAAAGTCAATGGTATGCAAGAATAGTAATTAATTGCACTGTTAATTAATCACCAATAAGGTTAAATTGGAGGCGTTATATTTGTGAAATCGTCCTTTCATATACCCGATTTAGTCGGTGTTTAATCTCGATCGTCGATTTCTTCATCTATACAATTTTCCATGAATCAAATCCTATATATCTATTGAAGAATTCCTTCAAAGCCCAATTCCAATAACCTTCGTCTTCAAAACACTCTGCTTCAAAAAAAAAAAAACTCTCATTTGCCCATAAATTATCATCCTTTTCAAAACCCTTCATCAAAATTCTACAAAAAATAACGTTCTCTGTATACGATAAGCTTGCAATCTCTAACAAACCGTGGTATGAATACGTCATTTCTCTCGAAAGCTCATCGAATGCGACTCACGAAGAAGAAGCTTTGCACATGATTCAATTGGCGAAGCTCACTTGCCTGGTTGCGAATCAACCAAAGGCAGAATACGCAAAAGTGGTAATAGAGTTTATCTCTAATTTGAAATTAGACGAGGAGGACTGTATAGAATTGCAGATTACAGTTTTTCATTTAGAGCATAGTTCAAAGTATGTGGATTTTGTTAGGGAATTGTATATCATCCCTAAGAATCTTAATGCCATATACGAATTGAGCGATAGAGGAGAAGACCCTACGGTTTATATGATGGGTAGGGAGCAAGAGTATCTGGATAGGATTGCAGAGCATCCAGTTAAGTTCGAAGCAACTCTGAACAAAAGGCATTTGAAGCCTAAGTATCGAGTTTTGCTGGACATTGTGAGTAAATGCATAATGAGTAGGTCCGGCAGCTTTGAACAGATTAGTACACCGAAGTTGAGATTAATGGTGGTAATTGAAGATTCACCCACCACTGCTTTCAACTGGTTACATTATCTAATCAAAGTGGTGAGTGATCAAGCTAAGCAAGTCCAGAAGGTGAATGGATCGGTTGTTATCAAAGGGAAGATCCTTCATGCAACCAAGATTGCATACATCTTGGAGATGTGCAGAGAAGAAGAGGATATCTTTGCTAATTCCTCACCCTTTCCAAAGTAAAAAATTCTATTCAAGCCACCTACAACTAAGAAGACTTTGAAAGGAAGGAAGGAGAAAAGCTCAGAGTCTCAGGAGGAGACCACTGAAGAAGGATCTGAAGAAGCCCAACAAGCCAGGGGGAAAGCCCCGATGGAGGTGAAGAGAGAAAAGGGAGAGACTCTGAAGAAGAAAACACTGGCCCCTCAGAAGCGCAGAAAAATTCAAACTGTTACTGAGGAGGAGGTCAGTGACACTGAGGAAGTCCAACCTGAAGGCCAGCAAGGACTAAAATCTCCATTGCAAGTTCTGGCTCAGGTTGTGACTATTGCACAGGAACAAACTGTGGAACAGGATTTCTCTGAGGTACTCGGAACATCTCTGAGCTCAGACAAAATATCTCAGGAAATATTCAAGGGACCTCAGGTTCCTACTGAGGAGATACCTGTTCAGACCTCAGATCAATCTGAACCTCAATAGCTACTGAAATTAGATTCGCTCTTGAGTGAACCTTTTCTAGATCCCTCAGCACCTGAATCTGATCCTACTGAACCTGAAAGGCCAAAGCTGAAGAAAGGAGAGGCAGAAGAGACTGAGTGGCGCAGCAAGGGGGAATAGTTTATTACGACAGTACCACGAAATGAGCTCATATCCCCGACCTTCGGGATCTCTTCTTCGCACTCGTAACCACAGTCTATATCTTGAACCAAACTCTTCCGAGAGATGTTTGAACATTGCCTCCTTCGGAGGAGAGGACCTGTGGAATGTTGAGATCTAGCTGTCTTGTGAGTTCTCTGGATTCAGGAAGACTAAGCTCAGGATGAAAATTGCTGATTTTGACGAGCTAGTCAAGAAGAAGGTGGCTGAGAGGAGGGAAGCTGATGTTGATGCCTCCATCTCTAAGGATCAAGATAAAGAGGGGGATCAACAAGATGATGCTGAAAAGCAATCTCAGATGGAGAAGCAAACCGATCTTTGGTCGGTCGATATCTCTCACATCCTCGGTGAAGTTAACACTCTTGGTAACTTTTAAAGACTATTAAACATTATGCCAAAGCTACTGAAGTTCCTATCTTTAAATCTGTTATGTCTGATATGCAGACTGAGGCTCAGGTGGAGCACCCATCTCAGGTGGAAAAAGTTCTACATACCCCAGAGATTGACTTCAGTCCTATAAAGGACAAATTAGAGAAGGTGGTGCCAATGGTGGAGAAAATAGCTCAAATTGAAGAAACCTTGGCCAACCAATCTCAAAAGCTAGAAACACTGAGTTCATCTTCAGACATAATGCAACTTCAAACATCTCTTGCTGATAAAATGACTACCATAGAAGGAAAGGTTGATGGAGTCAAAGCTGAGCTCAATGCAGAGATGAAGCACATGTATCAGGAAAGAACAACATATCTTGAAGCCAAGCTGGTTGAGAAGAATGATCTGATGATCAAGACAGCTGTTGAGGAAATGGGCTCTGTTGGTCCCGGTGCAAACGAGTCTTACACGTGTATGGGGGGGGGGAATACACGTGTTCAGTGTTTTTAAAACTTTTTTCTTCTTGAGGTCGACTTTTGGGTCGATAATCCACGAAGATTAGGTTACGAGAAGCACAGATCGCTCTGAGTCAAAGTCTCTTGAGACAAAGGATCCCGAAATTTTTCGAAACCTCGGATAATCCCAACCGAGTCTGAGTGTCGAGATCTGAGTTGCTTGGATCGGATAACTAACTTCACTTGAACCCTCGAAGAAAATGCGTTCGGTTTGGTAACTATCTGTTCTAGCTTTACTTTCGGTTGTCTTGAATGGTTTGGCCCTTAGTTTATACTCGTTTTTAAGCTTTGCGAAAAACCTTTCCTTTATAAAAATAGTGATTAGGCCATGATTCACTTATGCAACTTCCGATTGGATTGATTCCAACCGAATATCAATGAAAAGTATGCTTTCAAAATCAAGTCAATGCAAATGGATAAGCACGAGATAAGGAAAGCAATAAAGAACACAACAATTATAGTGGTTCGGAGACTCAAGCTCCTCGTCCACTCTCTCCGACTCTTTAGAAAATTCACAATCAACTTATGAGCTTTACGACTACCTCGTGGTTTACTTACTCAACTTCGCCCCGAGTTTTACGACTACTCCACGTAGTTTACTTACTCAACCCGACCTTGAGCTTTACGACTACCTCCGTAGTTTACTTACTCAATCACACACAAGCTTTGGACTACCCCTCAGAGCTTACTAACTTCTCCTCTAGAGTTTTTTCGACTACTCCGCGTGGTTTACTAACTCTTTACAACACTTCTCACCAACAAACACACTCCAACTACCTTCACAAGGGTTTGGGGTTTCTTGGTTGGTTTCCAACTAGGATGAGATATCATTTACAATGAAGCACAATGCAAAGGGTTAGGATATCTCGACTAAGCTTTTGGATAATTCTTATCAAGCTAGGCTTAGTATAGTGAGCTCTCTTCAATATTGAAGCACTTGGGAAATTCTAAGTTTTTTCGAGTGCTTTTAACTTTTACAAGAATAGGCTTGAGCTCTTAAGTTATGTGTATAAATTTCCCGTAACCTTACAATGTAGAGGGTCACCCGATTTATAGGCATACACCAAGGTCACTCTTGAAAACTATCCGTTGGAGAGACGACCGTGAGTTCCCTCTTGTGGTGTGTGAAACGACTATATTTAGGGTTTGAAACTCCCTAACACTTTCTAGGCAATAGCCTTTCATGTAGCCGGTCTTCACTTTTTGCAGTCTGGAACTTTTGTACATCTGCCATCTTTTTTCGAGACACATCCTTTATCGATTATCGATATGGTACAGTGTTGTCTTTATCTTTTTGACTTTTGTCTCCAGTTAAAGGTAGACACCTTCAACGGCTCTTTTTGGTTACAAAATCTGAGTTTGATATAACCTTAACAACACTTGACTTAGTTCCTTTTATGCGCATTTGAATGTCTTGGCGGATATCTAACTTTCTAAGGAATCGCGATCTTCTCGATGTGCATCCTTCGATAGATATATTCGATTGCCTCGGAACATTGGTTCATCTTGAGCATTCATTACATCAACGATTCTTCGATAATTCTTTGTGCCTTGATATTCTTGATCTTTAGTTTCTCAGTCTTCAGTCTTTGTGTCTTCAAAGTCTTCTGAGTCTTTGTAGTTTATACTGACTGATATGCTGAGTCTTCTCGCTGAGTTTTCAGTTACTCAGTATCCTACTGAGTCTTCAGTAACTATCCTGAACTATATCTGCTGACTATACATTCTGCAAATAACATCCTGAATATTCTAAAAACCGAATCCTGACTCAACTTATCAAGATCATTCTGAACATGTCATACTCAGGGGTTTTGGGATCTAATCAAAATCATAGATCTTTATTAAAATTCATCTCCCAACAATTTCCCCCTTTTTGATGATGCGAAAACCTATCTTGTTACAAACAAATAACCTATACTCAGGTTTCAGTTTATCCTATTTCAAGATTGGTTGTCTCCCAACAATTTCTTAATTCAGAGAATTTCTCAACAATTTCAGAGTTTCTCAATAGTTTAATTATTCAGCAATTTCTTCAGTAATGAATCTCTTTAACTAGTTCATTACCAAATACTTAAACAATTTCTCCCTTATCAATCATACAATTAGTTCAGAGACATTCATTCAGGCATATCAAAATAAAATACATGTAAATAAGATAATGAGATATTATCTTTTGAGCATAATGATAAATCTTCATTGATGATTGGTATCCCGTTACATATTACAATGAGTTTATCAACAAAATCAAAAAGACAAAATATAAAGATTACAAATCTTCTGAGTCTTCAGTCTTCTGATTTTGGCTCTTCAGTCTTCTGCTCTTCAGTTTGCTTCATTCTCAACTTCATCAGCGGGCACCTCCAGGTCAAACATTCCGAAAAATCTCTTCTTTAGCTCATTTCTTTCCTTGATGATGTCCTGATTTGTTTCTGTTAAACCCAATGACCAGACCAAAGATATCTTGAAAGTATCTCTTGAGTAATGGCCTTCTCATTCACCAAGCCATTATCAAGTTTTGGAGGTGGATAGGAATATGGACCGGGGGCTACTATCTCGTACCTCTCTCTTCATCCACAAAGTTAATCCACTCTGTAGATACTTTGTATAGAAGATAAGAAGGTATTCAATGAAAGCTTCATTACGATCCGAGCTTTCCCTCTCCATTCCCCGAGAACATCATAATTGAACCCGGAAGGTCCTCTTGACTTCTTCCCACATATCGTTGAGTTTGATAGGCATCCATTTATCAACGTGGGGCCACTTTAGTGCTTTTGATGTTCCTTTCCTCTTGCTTTCAAAACTTCCCCGAATCACTCCTTCGCTTTTGCTCTTCGTCTATCTTCCTTCCTTCCGATCCGCAGGCGTTCTGAGACCGGCAAAGGCAACTTTCTTAGCTTGTTCTTCTTGGAGTGTCTTGAGCATTTCTCGTGTTGAAGACTTTCTTCCGAGGTTGAGGCTCGATTCCAATGGTTGTTCTGTTTCTTCATCATCCGAATCGGTTTTCTCTGGATTGGCTTAAAGCCTTTGCGTTTGCTTCGGGTTGAACAACGCCCAAGGCTTTCCTCTTCATAAGCGATTCAAGCGGCGGCTGGCTTGTTCCAACCTTTGCTCTAGCACTTTCGGTTTCTCTCTTGCAACATCAAGCATAGCTTGCTTAGAAACTCGAGTGTAGATAGGCTTTTCTACTGAGCGAACTTCAACTTCTCAGTAGCTCCGACTTCTTTAAAGGCTTTTGCTAGATTATACATTTCAACATCTTTCTGAGCCTTCTTCTCCAAAGTACGTGCCATGAACTTTACGAGATCTTGACTTCCCTTTTCCCCTTCTTGCACACCGTAATTTGGAAGAAGCTTTGGAAGTGCCGTGTCCATGTGATATTGCTCTTTGCTTACACAGCGAACTTCTCCTGCTATCTGATCTTGTTCGTCTTCCAGCCTCCTTAGATGGTTCTTAGCCACAGAAAATTCTTCAGATAAGTGGGCAAAGCGGCGAAAAGTGCTTCTTTGAACATCTCAGTCATCTTGGTCATGAGCATTGAGCTCATTTCCTCAACAGCAAGACTTGATTAGCACCTCATTCTTTTCTCCCGGTTTCACCTCTAGGAAATCGAACTTTCCCTGGTGTTTCTGCTTCATTCATCACTTAACTCAACCTTGACTCCCTCAGAGCTTCTCATTTAGCTTTCCTTCCATGGAGGTCATCTGGGTGGTTAGAGTGTTTTGAATTTGCACCAGTTCTGAAGAGTGACTAAGACCATCCATCTTTTGAGCTTGATTGGCCAACGTTTCTTCCATCTGAGCAATCTTGATCATCATTGGCTCAACCTTCTCAAGTTTCTCTATCAGAGGAGTGAGATCAATCTCAGGAATCTTCTGTACCTCCTGTGTTGTCTGATCATCTTGAGCTCCAGCTTCATTCTGAGCTCCAGTCTCGCTGTGCCTCAGTCTGAAGAGTACTATCAACATTCTGATGTTGACTAGATCGAGTTGATCGACCAATGAAGTCTCTGTTCAATCTGAGGCTAACTTCTCAACATCTCCCTGTTGGTCCCCATCTCCATCTTGAGATTTGTCTCCGCTGCTTGGGGCACCAACTTCGTTGCTCTCCTCTCAGCCAACTTCCTCTGAACCAAGCTCATCAAAATTGGAGTTTTTCATCCTGAGCTTTGTCCTTCTGAACCCCGAGAAGTCGGTCAGAAAGGTTGTCTCCTCATTCCACCAGTCTTCCCCTCTAAAGCGGCAATATCAAGCATCTCGGGAAGAGTCGATTGAGGATAAATCTGATTATCCTTAATCAAGAAAAATATCTTGCGGATCGGGATATGAGCCGAGCTCGAGTATCGGTCAAGTATGAACCGTTCCCCCTTGCTCCTCCACTCCTTCTTGACCTCGCCCTTCTTCCATCTCGGGCTCTGGTTCATTTGAAGTTTACGCTAAGGGATCAAAAGTAGATCCTTTCGAGGAGCTCATCAAGACTATTCTGCTCCTGAGTCTTAGCAGCATCTGAAGTTTGTGCGGTCAGGTCCTCAGTTTGTATCTGTGTGGGTTCTGAGGCCTGAACTGGTATATCCTCAGTTTGAGTCTGAGTTGGCTCGTCAGTCTGAGCTTGCACATCTTGGATCGACTCTGAGTGGCTCTTACATGTCGAGCCTGCACACACGAGGTAGGCATCTCTGGTCTGAGCTCCTTTGAAAATTTCTGAGAAATTTTATACATCTTGGCGATGTCTCG
This sequence comes from Stenogyne calaminthoides, assembly GCA_037126765.1. Lineage (NCBI taxonomy): Eukaryota > Viridiplantae > Streptophyta > Magnoliopsida > Lamiales > Lamiaceae > Stenogyne > Stenogyne calaminthoides. The sequence goes on from JBBCBC010000006.1 coordinate 26,389,037, forward strand.
AGCACCTCAGAAAAGACCTGCTCCTCAGTCTGATCCTGTGTCCTGGAGATAACCAGAGCCAACACTTGTAATGGTGAACTCTGAGCAGTTTGGCCTTCAGGTTGAATCTCTTCAGAATCACTTCCATCTTCATCGGTGAGAACCACCAATCTTCTGCGTTTTTTGGAGCAAGATTCTTCGTTTCATCATTTTTGCTCCTGCTCCATCTTTGCCTCCAACAACATCTTCCCCCTAGTTTTGTTGGGTCTTTTTTCAGCATTGCGAAGGTGATTCTACCTTCTTTTCTCTCTTCCCCGATGACCTTTCCTTGCGCAAAGAATGGGTTTAAGGAGAATTTTGGATTTAGGAAATGGGGTCGAATTGGCGAAGATATCCTCCTCCTCTCTGCACATCTCCAAAATGTAAGCAATTTTGGTGGCATGGTGGATCTTGCCTTTGATTGAGATCGCCCCGTCAATCTTCCTCAAAACTTTGGTCTGCTCACTCACCGTCTGGATCAGGAATTTTAGCCAGTTGAAATCTGTGGTGGGTGAAGCTTCTATCGCCGCCATCAATCTGAGCTTCGGGGTACTTATCTGCTCAAAACTCCCCACAAGACTCATGATGCACTTGCTCACAATATCCATCAACACACGATATTGTGGCTTCAGATGCCTTTTATGCAGTGTCGCCTCAAACTTAATAGGATTCTCAGCAATCCTATCTAAGTACTCCTGCTCTCTTCCTGACATATACGTCATAGGATCCTCTCCTCTATCACAGAGCTCAAAAACATCATTGATTTTTTTGGAACAATATCTGAATCCTCTCAAAATCGACGTATTTGGATGATTGCTCTAAGTGTGATCTGATTAACTTAGAATGCATACAACCCTCTTCATCTATCTTCAAATTCTGAGATGAATTCGATTACCTCTTTCGCAAAACTCTGGTCCGCAGTGGGTTTGCGACTAGTTGAGTGAGTTTAGCCAGACGAATCATATCGAGCCTCCTCTTCTTACGCTTTGAGTTGGTTGTGCTTCGAGTGAGACAACGAACTTCGTACCACGGCTTGTTGGTTTCAAATAATCTCTCGAAACGCAGGGTTGGAGCCATTTTAGAGTTTGATTGAAGAAGGGAAGCTTTAGGGTTTGGAGAATTTTTTTGGGCAAAGGGGATTTTTAATTCTTTGAGGATTTGAAAATGAAGGGTTTGATAATTTTTTTTGGCTTGAATGACTGATTGGGGTTTATATAGCCTTGAGATCGTGGGGAATCGTGTTGGTTAGGTGAGTAACAACGGTTGAGATTAATCTCCGATTAATCGGTATCTGAACCGATGATCTCCAAAAAGTAAGCCGCCAAAACATCCTCATTGGTCATTAATGTAGCGAGCATTAAATGATTTGACCCTTCTTCGAATTTAAAATGATCCCCCCCCAAAAAAACATTCCTCGGTGTTTTTATATTTATTCTTGAATGATTCTTGAATTTACTTGAGCAATAAATGGATCGCATAGTCATTACTTCTTCGGACCAATTTCCCTCTATCGGTCTTCTTCGAAAAATTGATCTTGATAAAATGTCGATAATATCTTTAGTCTTGAATTGGTTCAAGATGCTTTCTTGAGTTTTACGAGATTCGATTCGAGATTTCCATTTTATCTGAGCTTCTCGGAAGGATTACGAAAAAACTTCATCGATCCGAAAACCTTCAATTTTTTCAGATTTTATTCTATACACTGTTCTAGCATCCCTAATTCAACCGAAAGTTCTTGAAATCTTGATTCCGCCAAAGGTTTAGTCAAGATATCGCTCTCTCTGCTTATCGAAGATGAATTTTCTCCATCCTTATGTCCTTCTTCCGACATGATCTCGATGAAGTGATGTCCGATATCCACATGCTTGCATCCGGTGTGTATCTAGGGTTTTGTGAAATAGCAATGGCACTATTATTGTCACAAAATATTGGTACTTCATTGGCTACAACTTTATAATCCCTCAATTGTTGTCTGAGCCAAAGAATCTGTGCACATCAGCTTCCTGCAGCCATATATTCAGCTTCAGTAGTACTTGTTGCTACTGAGGTCTGTTTCTTCGAAAACCAAGAAATCGACTTGCTTCTTCCTAGAAATTGACAAGTTCTGAAGTGGACTTCTGTCAGTCTGCATCCTCCATAATCGACATCTCGAGTAACCACTTAACATTAGGTTATCATCAGCTGGATACCATAATCCTCTATTCACTGTGCCCTTAAGATATTTCAGTATCTTTTTGGCAGCATCCATGTGACTAGCCTTAGGATTAGCTTGGTATCTTGCACATATCCCAACAGCAAAAATTATATCCGGCCTACTTGCTGTGAGATAGAGCAATGATCCAATGATTCCTCTATAATCAGTATGACTTACTGATTTGCCTTCAGAATCAGGATCCATCTTGTAGTTAGTATTCATGGGAATTCTAACTGTATTGCAATTCTGTACACCATATTTGGCAATCAGATCTCTGGTGTACTTTGCCTGGTTGATGAATATTCCTTCCTTTGATTGTTTCACTTGAAGTCCTAGAAAGAAATTCATCTCTCCCATCATTGACATCTCAAACTTGCCTTTCATCAGTGTTGAAAACTTTTCACACAGCTGATGGTTTGGAGATCCAAAAATGATGTCATCAACATATATCTGAACTAGTAAGATATCTTCCCCATCCTCTATCTTGAACAGAGTTCTATCAACAGTTCCTTTGACAAAACCATGGTCAGTAAGAAACTGAGAAAGAGTATCATACCATGCTCTGGGTGCTTGTTTAAGACCATACAAAGCTTTTCTTAGCCTGTAAACTTGGTCATTCTGTTTGAAACTAGGAGGTTGTTCCACATAAACCTCTTCTTTAAGCACGCCGTTCAGAAATGCACTTTTCACATCCATCGATGGTATGAACTTCATGTGGTCAGCATATGCAAGAAACAATCGATGGCTTCTAGTCTTTTTGCAACAGTGCAAAGGTTTCATCATAATCCAAGCATTCTTCTTGGGAATAACCTTGTGCAACTAAGCGTTGCCTTGTTTCTCACAATGTTGTTGTTTTCATCTCTTTTGTTCTTGAAAACCCACTTGGTTCCAATGACATTGTGCCTTTTACGGTCTATCTACTAGCTCCCATACTTCATTCCTCGAGAATTGATTCAACTCATCTTGCATGGCAGTAATCCAGTGAGAATCTTGTAGAGCTTCACCAATCTCAGTGGTTCTTTCTCCGATAGGAAGCAAGCAGAATAGTGCACTCTCTCCATGGAACCTTCTAGTCTTAACACCTTCCGGTTAGATCACCCACAATCGGCTTGTAGGATGGCTATCTAACCATTTCCTTCTTGATGTTCCCCCTTCAATGGTATCCTCAACATTTGAAATGTTAGGTTCGGTTAAATCGACAAACTCGGGGAACAACAAAAAAACAGAGAAAGGGAATCATCTTCCTCGGGAAATTCTATTGAGAACATTGTCGAGACATTTGTTCCCCTTTGGTTGATAGATTCGAGAAATTGCCTCATTTGTGACCACATCTTCATTGGCATCACGTGCACGAAGTCCGGCGGTGTCTGCTCGGATTGGTCACCTTTTGGAGTGTTGGTTTTCCGGGTCTCACCATCCCGATTTCCATCCTGAACTTCTTTATCTCGAAGTCTGAGTCACTCCAATCATAGATAATGACCGACTTCTTCTTTTCGGATTCGATGGATGATTTATCTTTTCGTTTCGTGCTTAAACCGGTGATCCTCTTTGTCCGGTTCATTTTGCATCATGTTCTGTTTCTTACGAACACAAACAGGATCATCAAAAACAACATGAGGTGTTTCCTCCACAATAAGAGTCCTACGCTTGTAAACTCGAAAGCTTTTATTGACTTGAAATATCCTAAGAATATTCCTTCATCGACTTTTACTATCAAATGTTTTCAACCGATCTTTACCATTATTGTGTATGAAACACTTGCAACCAAACACACGAAAAGAAAGAAACAAGAGGCTTCCTTTCATTCCAAAGCTCATAAGGTGTTTTGCCTTGACTTTTTTGTCGGCATGGATCTATTCTCGAGAGTAGCATGCGGTGTTGGCGACTTTTCAAAATCTTTTAGGAATATCGACTTCAATTATCATTGTCCTTGCGAACTTCTTTTTCGAGTTACGTTTCTTTCTTTCAAAGAACACCATTTTGTTGAGGATCCTTGCGGTGATGTTTCATGTAGAATTCCATTTCTTTGCACAATAATCGAAAATGATATGATTTATAAACTCGGTTCATTTGTCGATCCGATTTTGACCACACTCTTCGATTTTTCTCATTCTTGAGCCTTTTCATGAATTTCGGCGACTTTTATCTCGAGTCTCTTTCTTCTTGAGTAAGAATATGACCCAAGTATATCTTAAGTAGTCATCAACTACTACCAATGTGTATTTCCTGCCATTAGTGCTCACAGGTGTTATAGGACCAAAGAGATCCATATGCAAAAGCTGAAGTATTCTCTCAAGTAGAAACTTCTACTTTGCTTTTAAATGATGCTTTGACTTGTTTTCCTTTAAAGCACGATCACAAATGTGTTCCTTCTTGAACACTTCATTAGGCAACCCTCTCTCAAAGAGCTAATCTATGAAGCTTGTTCGGGGTTTTGAAGTTTAGGTGATTCATTCTTTTATCGATAACCAACCGGGTATCTGTGGAACTTTTAGCAATTAAACATGTATCTTTAAGAGTTGAACTCCAATCGAAGAAGATACACATTCCCTTTTCTTGTACCCGGTCGAATACTTTACGTGATGTATCATCTTTCACAAAGCATAAGTTCTTGGAGAACTCAACATTGAAACCCTTATCACGCAATTTTGCTAATTGACAACAAGTTATGCTTCAATCCAGATACATATGAAACACCATGAATATGAACTGAGTCGACTTCCAAAGTTCCATATCCTTCAGTCTGTCCCTTGGAGTTATCTCCAAAAGTGATCTGTGGGCCTCTTTGTTCAACATAGTCACTGAGCATCTTCTTGAATCCTGTCATATGTCTTGAGCATCCACTGTCAAGATACCATACATCAGGAGCTTTTTCATCTCTGCTCATCAGTGCCATGTGTTCTTTCATCAGCTTAGTGCCCCGGTTTTCCTCCCCGAAAAAACGATCAATTCTTAGGTACCCATTTTGTGTAGGGTCCTACGAGGTTAAGTTTGTACCTTTCGGAATCCAAATCTGCCTGACAACTCTAATCACTTTAGAGTGGCTAATTTGTCTTCCATAAACATCAACATATACATCCACTACTCTGGGTGCCTTAGCAGTTTTCTGTATATATGTGCTAGTTTAGCATGAACATGTGCCTTAGAGTTCTTCTTTGGTTCAGGCCTTCTGTTCAGATGCTTAGGCTTTTGTGCAACCGGTCTAAATCTTTGATGACACGGGTTCAGATAACCTTTACCCTTAGGCAAGTGAGGTTCGGGTTATGCATCTTTGAATCTGGGTCTTCAAAGACATCTTGAGGACTTGGTCTCTTCATTGAGAATGTCTCTGGCGAGTGTTTCTCATCCGAGGATTCCTCTGATGGTTCGATGTGGAGCCTTTTCGGTTTGCATTCTTAGCCCGAGGCTTTGAAGTACTTGCCTGAAACTTTCCAAATGATTTGTTCGGGGTTTTCTTGCCTTCACCGAGGTTTAAGCTTTCTAACCCGATCATTCGGTTTCTTATCGAGACCATAGGTCATTTTCCTTGTCTACAACCTTGGGCATTTCTTGATTTGAAGTGTAGGTGCCCTTTGGTTTTTACAAAGATAGTCTTCTTGCTACTTGACGCAGCATTTAGATGACCTTGTGAGGTTCCCCCTGGAATATATCCCAATCCAGATTTTATAGTCACAGATCTCTGGTAACTCTGAATTTCATCTATTACATTAGATGCATTATTCAATAGAGTTAACTTCTTCTGTGCACTATCCTCACAGTTCTGTAGAGTTTTATGCTTCTCAGAGAGGTCATTGAACTCAGTTCTGATTAGCTGAATCTCTTCAGTGGATTTCTCTAGCTTTTCAGTTAGGGACACTATCAACTTCTCTTTCTCTGAGAGTTGTACTTTCAGAACATCCAGTTCATCAGTAGCTCCCATTAATTGAGAAGTGACTTCGATATTGCTAGAGTCTTTCCATTTTAGATTTTCAGCTTTCAGTTCCTTATTCTGCTCTTGAGTTTGATTTAGCAGTCCTTGCAAAACAGCATAGTCCTTCATCAGATTCTCGAAAGAATCCATCAGGTCAAAATGACTGTTTTCAGTGGAACTTGAAAACTCTTGTGCTAGTGTAGGAGCAACAACAGAGAAAGAAGAGTTTACCTCCTCAATGGCCATCGAGATGTCATCACTTTCCTTTGTCCCGAGAATATCTCATCTGAAGAGCTAGATCCCTCCTCAGAGTGTTCTTCTTCTGCAATCATGGCCTTTTTGCTTGAGAACTTCTGGTCTCTTATAGCTTGCCTTTCTCTTCTCTCCTTAGCACTCAAATCTGGACAATCATACTGGAAGTGACCTTTCTTCTGGTAGTTATAGCATCTGTTGGCATCATCATCCTGATCATTTTCTTCTTTGGACTTGGAGTCCTTTCTTTTGGATGAAGATCCTTCAACTTTAAGGTCTTTCTTCTTCTCAGTTGATCTGTCCTCGGGTTTCTTCTGGTACCTGTGGTTCCTGTAATAGTTTTTGTATTTTCCAAATCTACTATTGAGTCTATCAAACCTTCTTGCCATCGGTCTTAGCTTTTCCTCAAGCTCATCCCGATTTTTGGCATGGGGTTCTCGAACTCTCTAGTTTTCTGAGTTTTATCTTTGGTTTTAAGGCCACATTCTTACTTCGATGAAGAATCATCTTTCTTTGTCGACCTTTTTTTAGGATTTCTTATCAATTACAAATTCATAGGCTTTCAGCTCAGAGAAGACTTGTTGGTAAGGCATTGAGTTAATATTCTTGGTGTTTTCAATCACCACTGCATGAATATCCCATTTCTTAGATAGACCTCTAAAAATTTTCAATGCAACTTCTCTCTGTGGGTATTTCTTTCCAAGTGCATTTAGATCATTCATGATGCTTTAGTGAATCGACTTCCAGTTTGTCTATTGATTCACCATCATCCATTTCAAAAACCTGTCAAACTTTCCAATTGCCCTTTGAAAGTTTGTTTTCTTTTTATATGATCGTGCCTTGGCACATAACAAATAGTGTATCCCAAATCTCTTTAGCAGTATTACAGTGAGAGATCATTCCCATCACACCATCATCAATTGTGCTGTATAGTGTGTCTTTTGCAATGTAGTCTAGATTGACTAACTTTCTTTCCTCAGGAGTCAGTTGGTCATCAGACTTAGGAAACTCTGCTCTAGGATCAATTCTCTCATCTTCTGTTCCTCTGGGATTCACTACAGTAAACTGGAATGGTCCTTGAGAGACCACTCTCCACATACGCTCATGTTTGGAATACAAGTTGAGCCTGCATTCTCGGCCTCCATAGGTCATAGTTCTCCACTGAGAACATGGGAAGTTTTTAGAAGACATTTTTCCGATCTCTTGAAAAATAAAAGGTTTCAACAAATAAGATCAGTTCAGATAGACCACAAGTATTTTTGAAAATAAAACTTTGGTCAACACAGCAGGTGGTCAAGTTGAACCACTGCTCTGATACCACTTGTTGGTCCCGTAAAAAACGAGTCTTACACGTGTATGGGGGAATACACGTGTTCAGTGTTTTTAAAACTTTTTCTCTCTGAGGTCAACTTGGGTCAGATAATCCTGAAGATTAGGTTCTGAGAAGCACAGATCGCTCTGAGTCAAAGTCTACTGAGACAGTGATCCCGAAATTCTTTTTTAAAACCTCGGATAATCCCAACCGAGTCCTGAGTGTCGAGAGATCCCGAGTTGCTTGGATCGGATAACTAACTTATCAACCCTCAAAAAGAGTATGCGTCGGTTTGATAACTATCTGTTCTAGCTACTCGGTTGTCTTGGAATGGTTTGGCCCTTAGTTTATACTCGTTTTAAGCTTTGCGTAAAACCTTCCTTTATGAAATAGTGATTAGGCCGTGATTCACTTATGCAACTTCAAAGGATTGATTCCAATCAATATCGATGAAAAAAGTATGCTTTCAAAATCAAGTCAATGCAATGAGATAAGCACTGAGATAAGGAAAGCAATAAAGAACACAACAATTATAGTGGTTCGTAGGATCAAGCTCCTCGTCCACTCTCTCCGACTCTTGGAGAAATTCACTATCAACTTATGAGCTTTACGACTACCTCGTAGTTTACTTACTCAACTTCGCCCTGAGTTTTTTACTACTCCCTCGTGGTTTACTTACTCAACCCGACCTTGAGCTTTACGACTACCTCCGTAGTTTACTTATTCAATCACACACAAGCTTTCGGACTACCCCCAGTGGCTTACTAACTTCTCCTCTAGAGTTTTCTGGACTACTCCGCGTAGTTTACTAACTCTTTACAACACTTCTCACCAACAAACACACTCCAACTACCTTCACAAGGGTTTGGGGTTTCTTGGTTGGTTTCAACTAGGATGAGATATCCTTTACAATGAAGCACAATGCAAAGGGTTAGGATATCTCGACTAAGCTTTGGATAATTCTTATCAAGCTAGGCTTAGTATAGTGAGCTCTCTTCAATATTGAAGCACTTGGGAAATTCTATGTTTTTCGAGTGCTTTTAACTTTTACAAGAATAGGCTTGAGCTCTTAAGTTATGTATAAATTTCCGTAACCTTACAATGTGAGGGGTCACCAAGATTTTATAGGCATACACCAAGGTCACTCTTGAAAACTATCTGTTGGAGAGACAGCTTCGTGAGTTCCCTCTTGTGGTGTGTGAAACGACTATATTTAGGGTTTGAAACTCCCTAACACTTTCTAGGCAATAGCCTTTCATGTAGCCGGTCTTCACTTTTTGCAGTCTGGAACTTTTGTACATCTGCCATCTTTTTTTTCGAGACACATCCTTTGTCGATTAGATGGTATGGTGCAAAGGTTGTCTTTATCTTTTTGACTTTTGTCTCCAGTTAAAGGTAGACACCTTCAACGGCTCTTTTTGGTTACAAAATCTGAGTTTGATATAACCTTAACAACACTTCTGACTTAGTTCCTTTTGTCTGCATTTGAATGTCTTGGCAGATATCTAACTTTCTAAGGAATCGCGATCTTCTCGATGATTGCATCCTTGGATAGATATATTCATGCCTCGGAACATTCAGTTCATCTTGAGCATTCAAGACATCACCGATTCTTGATAATTCTTGTGCCTTCAGTATTCTTGATCTTTAGTTTCTCAGTCTTCAGTCTTTGTGTCTTCAAAGTCTTCTGAGTCTTTGTAGTTTATCTTGGACCGATATCTTTGAGTCTTCTCGAAGTTTTTCGCCACTCGGTATCCTCTTGAGTCTTCAAGAACTATCTGAACTATATCTGGCGACTATACATTACGCAAATAACATCTGAATATTCTAAAAACCGAATCCTGACTCAACTTATCAAGATCATTCTGAACATGTCATACTCAGGGGTTTTGGGATCTAATCAAAATCATAGATCTTTATTAAAATTCATCTCCCAACAGGCTCTATGCTCATGACCAAGATAACAGAGATGGTGCAAAATGTCTTCTCACACCAGTTTGCACCTCTATCTGAAGAGTTCTCAGTAGCTAAGAATCATATGAAGAGGCTGGAAGCGGAGCATGATCAGTTGGCAGGGGAAGTGCGATGTATAAGCAAAGAGCAATATCATATGAATACCGCACTTTCTCAACTTCTTCCAAGGTATGGTGCCAAAAAGGGGGAAAGGTGTGGTGGCAAGCTTAGTGAATTGTTGGCACAGACCTTGAAGAGAAAGGATGATAAAGAAGCTGAAGAGAAAATTATTGCTGATGACTTAAAAGAAGTGGAAGCCACTGAGAAGCTCAAATTCAAAGAAACTGAAGAGCCTATCTACACTCAAGTATCTGAGCAGACTATTCAGGAAGAAATTTCTGAGAAACTGAGTGGTAGAAGGATGGTGGAAACAAGCCAAGCCGGTGAAGAACAAGTCAAACCTATTAAGAGAAATGCTGTGGCATTTGTAGAGCAGGAGAAAAAAAAAGAGCTAAAGCTTCCAAATCTACTCAGAGGAAATTGATTATTGATTTTGAAGAATCTGAGAAAGAAGCTGATAAAGAAGTCTTCAACATAAAAAAAGCTCAAAACCCTTAAAGTGGAAAAAAGAAAACTACTACTCTACAGATCGGGGTTCTGTGTCGGGAAGAATCGAAAAGAAGAAAGAAGAAGAGAAAAAAAGAAGAAGTGGTTTCAAAGTTCTTGAGCAAGAGGAGAATCTTGAAAAAAGCTCGAAATGGCCGCGACATTGACAAATGGATGCCTATTCGGTTCAATGATGCGTGGGAGGAAATCAAGAGAACCTTCGTTCTACTATGAAATTCGAGAGAATGGAGGGGACCAAATTTCGGATATGAATGAAGCCTTCATTGAGTATTTATTGACATTCTATCCTAAGTACCTGCAAAGTTGGATTAACTTGGCAGATGAAGGTAATACGCAGATAGTTGCCCCTGGTCCATTTACTTACCCAGCTCCAAGACTTGAAAATGGTTATGTGAATGAGATAGCCATTTCTCAAGAGATTGCTCAGTATGCCATCCAACTTGGCCTGACAGGAAATAACCCAGACATCATCAAAGCAAGGGATGAATTGAAGAAAAGATATTATGGGATGTTCAACCTGGAGGTGCCTGAGGATGAGGTTGATGAAGACTGAAGATGAAGAAGACTGAAGACTATTTTACTTCTGTTTTTGTTTTTTTTATTTTCATTGTAATCTATAACTCTGATCTTACAATCAATGAAAATTTATCCTTATGCTCAAAGATAATATCTCATTATCTTTTTACATGTCTTTTATGTTTGATATGCCTTATGTTTTGAACTGTTGAGAATTGCCATTTTGGATTGTAATAGAAAAACTGAAACCTGAGTATAGGTTAGGAGTTTTTGTAACAAGATGGTTTTGGCATCTTCAAAAAGGGGGAAATTGTTGGGAGATGAATTTAATAAAGAAGATTTTGATTAGATCCCAAAACCCCTGAGTATGACATGTTCAGGATAATCTTGTTAGTCTAAGTCAGGATTCAGTATAGAGTGTTCAGGAAGTTATCTGCACCATGTATAGTCAACAGATATAGATCAGGTTAGATTTTGAAGATTCTGAAGACTCAGTAAGTTTCTGAAGAAACTGAAGACTCAGTAAGTTTCTGAAGAAACTGAAGACTCAGTAAGTTTCTGAAGAAATTGAAGACTCAGTAAGAAACTGAAGACTAAGTAAGTTTATAAAGAAACTGAAGACTCAGTAAGTTTCTGAAGGCACTGAAGACTCAGAAGACACTGAAGACTTAGAAGACACTGAAGACCCAGTAGTCACTGAAGACTCAGTAAGATACTGAATACTCAGTATAACCTGAATGTTCCGAGGCACTGAATAATATCTACCTGAAGACTACAAAACTGAGAAAAACGCGGATATTCAGAAAAATAGATATTGCCCCAGACATTCACATACAGACAAAAGGAACTAAGTCTAAGTGTTGTTTAAGGTTATCTCATTCAGAGAGATTGACCAAAAAGAGCCGTTATGTTTGTCTACATTTACTGAAGAGAAGAACTAATCAGAGGAAGACAACACTGTACTTTACTGACACTGAAAATGACAGGTCACTGAAGCATGTCAGTAGTACTATGTTCCAGACTGCAAAAAGTGGTGATTGGCTACATGAAAACATATTTCCTAAAACATGTAAGGGAATATTCAAACCCTAAAAATAGCCGTTCATCAAACACCATAAGAGGAAACTCATGAAGCTATCTCCTCCAATGGATAGTTTTTCAAGAGTGACCTTGGTGAAGTTGCCTATAAATACTAGTGACCCTCTACATTGAGAGGTTACGGGAAATTTGAAAGCAACTCAAGAGCTCATTCGTATTATTGCAAATTGAAGCACTCGAAAAACCTAGAATTTCCCAAGTGTTTCACATTGAAGAGAGCTCATTCACTAAGCCTAGATTGATAAGATATATCCAAAGCTTAGTAGAGATATCCTAGCCTTTGCATTGTTCTTATTGTAAAGGATATCTCATCCTAGTTGGAAACCAACCCAAAACCCAAACCCTTTGTAAGGTAGTTTGAGTGTGTTTGTTGGTGAGTTGGAGTTGTAAAGAGTTAGTAAGCTACAGTGAGTTAGCCAGAAAACTCTAGAGAAGAAGTTAGTAAGCTACTTGTGGTAGTCTGAACACTTGTGTGTGTTGAGTTAGTAAGCTGCAGTGAGTCAGCCAGAAAACTCAAGGTAGTAAAGTGAGTAAGCTACAGTGAGGTAGCCAGAAAGCTTTAGGAAGTGGTTAAGGAATTTATCTGAAGGTCAGAGAGAGTGGACGTAGGAGCTTGAGTCTCTGAACCACTATAATTGCTGTGTTGTTTTACTTTCTGCACTGCATTATTATCTGTTGCATGTTTTTCACTGAAAGCATAATTCACTGATATTCAGTTGGAACCAATCCACTGAACTTGCATCAACTGATCACAGCCTTAATCACTGTTTCATTAAAAGGAAGATTTTTAGCAAAGTTAAAACGAGTATAAACTTAGGGCCAACCATTCCGCACACTTGAGTAGCTAGAACAGATAGTTACCAAACTGAACTAACTCTATTGAGGGTTCAGTAAGATAGTTATCTGATCCAAGCGGCTCAGGATCTCTGATAAAACTCAGGCTCAATGGGGCTAATCTGAAGCTTCTGAAAGCAGCTCAGGATCATTGTCTCAGTAGACTTTGACTCAGGGCGATCTTTGCTTCTCAGGGCCAAATCATCAGGATAACCTGACCCATCTGACCTCTGTGAAAGAAAAGTTTTTAAAAAAACACTGAACACGTGTATTCTCCCCCCATACACGTGTGAGACACGTTAGCACCGGGACCAACAGTAGGGGCTCAAATGCAATTTCAAAAATTGCATAAGAGGGCCTAGCCAAATAAAATTTGCTAGATGGTCATCCCCTCATCATCACCCAAAATCGGCAAAATCTGATCTGTAATTTGGGACATCCGTATTCGTCATCAGGTTCAGAAAATCAAATTAGTTGCATCAAACAACATCATGTGAACATTAATTGAAAATAATCCAATTACTTTCTAAAAATTAGAATTTTTAGAACCAGAATTAGAAATTATTCGTGTAAAATGGCGAAGCACAGAACTAGTAGGTCACGTGATGGCGGTAAGAGCGAGAGGATGCGTCGCAGCCACGTCTTCGCCAAATAGGTGAATCAGCGCTGCATGTGAGTCCGCTGTCAAATCGCCACCGTGGAGAGGGTCCAGAGTACAGCGCAGCGGCCGCCATCGAGCACGTGCGACCACGCAGCGTCGCCCTAGGAGCACCAGCGTATCGCAGGCTACACTCGTTGCAGTCACGGGTCAATCGGCTGCTCCAAGCGACAATTCACGAAGCAGAGGGTTGACCGCCGCCGCGAAACCCAAATTTCTACCACCGCTGCGAACTACGACCGCAATTGCACAGCCGCTCGCGGGGGATAGCGATTCGGATTTCAATAGAGACGCGTCAAGAGGGTACGAATAGGATCGCCGCTATTCTGAGTGGATCAGAACGTCGCGAGAGGTCACGAGGCGCGGAGGTGAACCGCTTCCTCGAGCAACGAATCGCGGTCCAACGCCGCCAGCGGAGCTGTGATGAGAGTATGGGTTTCAAAAACCCTAATTTAAGGAACCAGTGAAGATGAACACGATGGGGCGCACACGTGAAAGAAAGCAAATAAGCAAAATTCGCCCAAAACAAACTAATATGCCCCAACATTCATACCCCAACAAATAATCAATAGGTGCGGTCAAACCCAGTTTGGCCATACCGAATGTTTATAAAAAAAATAATTATAAACCAATAAATTAATTCAATTAAGCAATTAATTAAGAGCCTGAAACTCTGATACCACTGTTGGAATTTAGAGGCACGTAAACACGTAATACATGCGCAGCGGAAATTAAAGTTCACCAACAACGAACAGTTAATTGCATAATTAAATACGAGTAAATGTAAATGAAATTCTTACAACAATTTGTACATGGATTCCTGAACTATGGTATCCACGTAACAGTCGTTTACTAATCTGCACAGATCTGCCAGCGTTGAATCCCCGAGATGAATTTGCTAGGAAAATTCTAACTTAGAGATTTTATGGAGAAAATATGAACTCACGTATTCTGAATTCCCAAGAGCTCATATATATAGGAGAGGTCTAGCTTAAATCTCAAGCTAACCTGATTGGGAAATAAAATCCCTAATCTTTATTTAAATAAATCTCTTAGATTTATTTCCCACATATAAAATCTCTACAAATTTAAATTCCATATATGACAAATCTCTACGATTTATTTCCATATATATTAAATCCTACAATAATATTCCAAATATTATTATTGGGAATTCTTATTTAATTAAATCCAATTTAATTAAGCATTAATAATAATTAATTCCAAATTAATCTATTATTAATTACTTCTCCATAAATTAAATATTAAATCTAATTTAACATTTAATCAACCAACTATAATTAGTAAACAACCATTACTTGTTGTGTGACCCATAGGCCCTCATATATCAAGCGATTAGTCAAACTAATGGTCTTAATTGAACCCTAGACAATAAATCAGACATTCTCAATATATGAGGTACGTTGCGAGGAAATGTGCAACTACCTGTAACTGAAACATGGGCTATTACGATTTCCTCCTTTCATTTGAGAATACTCGATTAAGTCTTGAACATGATGAAGTGTCTATTCAAATAACTTAATCAATTTATCTCTAATCACTAATTGATCACTTATGTCACACTTGGCCACAAAGTCCAAGTTGAAGTGCATTGGCCAATGACTTTGATCCAATTATGATGAGAAGATGAGTATTCTCTCTAAATCCACTATGAGGAATGAATCCTTTTCTTAGCTCAACTACCACGCACATGCACTTCGTGATGAACCCAATCCAAGCCATATCTACCCATGGAAAGGTGCAAGCGTCGGTCATGGTCAAAGTTCATCACTCCACACATGTCGTGCGTATTGACCTCAGGTCAAAGGAGTATCACATCGCTCCCACTAACCGAGACAGTCGTAGACACATATAGTGAAACTACATCAAATGGTTTCTCGGATGGGTATACCAATACCCTTTAAGGTATTTGTACATCCATCATGAGATACCTAGTATCTCGTAGTAAGTGAGATCTTACTACACTCTCAAAGAGTATGATGCAGATCGCACACCAATCTCCATTGTATCATCAATATCCCATTCTTGATGATCCTCGATTGGGGCCATTTGAGAATCATTCTTAGGTCATCTGAGTTCTCACACACTCAATGACAGCAGTGACTCAAGGGAACACAGGTGAGAACAAATGCAAACAATCAAACATAATATTCTAATAAGTGTAACGCCATATATTTAATATTAAATAAACAATAATATTAAATCAATACTGAATATTATCTGAGCATTATGTCCTTACAATGGATTGTCTCTAGGACACTAACACTAACAGGCAGAGCATGACCACCAACTACCCAACAAGTTATGCCGACTTCAGAAAGGCTAGCTACTTGATACGCACTGCGGAACTTATGGGATCCCGATTCTCCGAAGCCAGGGAAGTCGCAAAACCGAAGAGAAGTTCCAGAAAAACTAGGGCCACTACAAGGCACCCAGCAACCTCCAGCCGTTCGAAGGGACGATGTCGGTGAAGCTGATGGAGGTCCTAGGCATGACGCAGATCAAAGGTCGGGAACTGCTCCTCCCGCCTCGCCCGATCAAGGACAAGGTCAAGTAGAACCCGAACAAGTATTGCCACTACCATGACCAGACAGGTCACTACACGGGTGAATGTAGGGACCTACAGAAACAACTCTGGATGCTGTTTAGGGATGGATTGCAGAGCAAGCTCATCAAGCGACCATGAGCAGACAATGAACCAGGGCTGAGAGGTCGCCAACAAGGCGATCGTCCCCATCAAGAAGACCAAGGTGAAGGGAGCCCTAACCCAGGGTCTAGGCAAAACGAGCGACCAGACCCGCCCATGCCAGAAAATACGGAGGTTGCAGTGAAACCTTGAAGGACCGGATGACCATCTACCCAGAGTTCGTCGAGAAGCGGTTGGACGAGTCCACGCATTAACCCCCAGGAATTTAAATTCGCAGGCAGATACGCTAGCTCAACCAGCAATTTTCGAAGGGCCGACAGAGATAGAAGAAGAAAGGCTGGAAGCAAATCCTTGAAATGCAAGGTACAAACAGATGTCCGAAAAATACCTTAATTCTAAAGTGAAACTGCGCAAGTTCAAAGAAGGCGATCTAGTAGTCAAAGTTGTTGGGATTTTCTACACCTACCCACGGGAGGGCTCATTCGAGATTTCTGCATACCTTGCGGACGGGGTGTATAAACTTGAAGACATGGAAAGATACCAACACAATACTCATGGAACGCTATGCATTTAAAGAAGCACTACCTATAAGTTGGATTTTGTATCCATTGTATCAATACATTATTCGAGTCAATAAAAAAGTTTTTCCTGAGCAATCGTTGTGTAAACGCTAAGTTTGACTTCCGAATCATAGATGGAAATGCTCATAGCCACGCGGATAACCTGCCCAAATGTTTTTAGGTCAAACAGGTTCAATCTCTCAGGCTCACTTTCCACGGCTTCGTAAGACGATACAATATAGCCCCACAGGTCGTCAACATGATATTAAACGGGCTCACGGGTCATCGCATTCATGTAAATCGGTGCAACTTAGGCAACCGAAAGTCGCAATATGTAAGACGATAACATCACAGAAGTTATTCAAGTCACGACGCAAAATAAATAGAAAACACAACGAGATAAAGGAACAACATCGCAAATAGCTAAACGCGAATAAAATTAAGGTCCAGGGACCATCAATTCAAAGCCCGTTGGCTACAAGTCTTATGCCCGAAGGCCATCATCAACAAAAACAAAAAAAGGGAGAAAGACTTCAAGAACTCTCATAAAGTTTTCAGAATCAAGAGTCATCAGCTTGAAGGTTGGCTGCATCATCTCCCGGGGCTCCCCTGTTGGGAAATAAGGGGTGCCCAGATCTATTCGAGATGAATTTAAATACATATTTAAATTAATCAATTAATTACTAACATTAATTAATCCTAAATCAATTCAACATAATAATTAAACAAATAAATAAGCAACATGCACACACGTAATCCACGTAAATCCTAAGTATGCAGAATCTAGGAGTTACGAGATTACATACCTCTTGTAGAGATAACCGTTGAGACGATGGATCAACCTAAAGTGCCTTATCAAATATATCCCACATCCACGAACGTAATCCAGTGGAAGGATTCTCAACGAATGATTTTAATTAAATGAGAAAATAAAAATATTTGCCCCCACCTTTGTGGATTTCTAATTTTTCCAACACATGGAATTACATTGGGGATGAAAAATTCATCCCTATTTATAGGACTAGGGGGGGGGGGGGGGGGGGGGACGAAAATTTGGTGTAGAATAGGATGGGAAAATCTTTCTCTTGGTCTCCAAGAAATCTGAAATATATCTCATATATTCTTTTTCCCATAATTAAATATTCCACAAAATCCCACCTCCTTGTCTTATGGGAATTTTCGAAAAATACAAGAAAACAAGAATCAAGATTTGATTTCTTGAATTTATGGGATAATATTGTATTCCAAGAATACTTATCTTTTTCCATAAAATCTTTTCAAGAAAATCTTTCCTCTTCTTTTTCCTACAATTTTCGAAAATATCTAGGAAAAATTAGGCAATAATATTTAATGTCACCTACACGAACCTAATAATATTTCTCCCACTTATACTCAAAGCAGATTGGCAACGCTCTTGACACCCATTCCTTCCACATGTCTCTCGAATGTACTCTGAGGCAGACCCTTTGTGAATGGATCTGCTAGGTTATCTTCGGACGCAATCTTTGCCACCTCTATCTCTCCTCTCTTAACGATTTCTCGTATAAGATGGTATTTTCTTTCTATGTGTTTGTTGGCCTTGTGGCCTCTCGGTTCCCTAGAATTTGCAACTGCTCCGGCGTTATCACAATAAACCGTGATCGTGCTGGGCAAATTTGGAACGACGTCCAAGTCCACTAGGAAGTTCTTGAGCCAAACCGCTTCTTTCGCTGCTTCACAAGCAGCTACATATTCGGCTTCCATGGTAGAATCAGCGATGCATTTCTGCTTAACGCTTCTCCATGTCATGGCTCCTCCCCCCATGCAAAACACACTACCCGAGGTTGACTTTCTGGAGTCTAAATCTGATTGGAAATCCGAGTTCGTGTAACCAACGGGGATTAGACTGTCTGATTGATAAACCAACATCCTGTCCCGTGTCCTCTTCAAATACTTCAGAATATTTTTAACTACAGTCCAATGCTCTTTCCCAAGGTTGCTTTGATATCTTGCCACCATGCCTATGACAAAGCAGATATCTGGTCTTGTGCACAACATTGCATACATGAGGCTTCCTATAGCCGAGGCATAAGGAATGCCCTTCATGTCATCTATTTCCTTTTGTGTCTTGGGACACATTTCCTTGGATAGATGGATTCAGTGTCTGAAAGGCATAAAACCTTTCTTGGTATCTTGCATGCTGAATCGATTCAAAACGGTGTCTATATATGAGGCTTGCGAATGCCCGATCATTCATTTCCTACGATCTCGAGTGATCTTGATCCCTAGGACATGACCGGCTTCTCCTAAGCCCTTCATATCAAACTGTTTTGACAGCCATGCCCTTACGTCTAACAACATCTTTACATCATTCCCGATTAGCAGAATGTCGTCTACGTATAGTACCAAGAATACCAAGGCAGTTCCGTCACGCTTCTTATAAACATAACTTTCGAAATTATTTTGACAAAACCGTAGGATTTTATAACTTGATCAAAACACTGATTCCAAGCACGGGATGATTGCTTTAGCCCATAAATGGACTTCTCCAGCTTGCAAACCAGATGATCTTGCCCTTTTTCAATGAAGCCTTCGGGTTGTTGCATATAGATCTCTTCATCAAGACCTCCATTAAGGAAAACGGTCTTGACATCCATTTGCCAGATCTCAAAGTCTAGGTGTGCATCAATCGACAAGAGAATGCAGATGGACTTGAGCATGGCTACGGGCGAAAAGGTTTCCTCATAGTTGATCCCTTCTTTCTGAGTGTACCCTTTCGCCACGAGTCTCACTTTTAAGGTTTCAACCTTTTCGTCCGGTCCCCTTTTTCTCTTATACCCACTTGCATCCAATAGGTTTTACCCCATTAAGTGGTTCGACTATCTCCCACACTTTATTGTGATCCATTGAACCCATCTCAGCTTCCATTGCTGTTTGCCAAGAAGTTACTTCCTTGTCTTGGATCGCATCGTTGTAGGACCATGGATCTGATTCTTCTCCTGAGAACAAGTCCGAGGAATCTCCTATCCCCAAGAATCGCTCGGGTTATTTAACAACCCTCCCACTACCACGAGGTTCTGGTTGTGTAGGTATGATGCTTAGTACATCGTCTAGTATAGTTGGTAATGGAGTCGGCCCCCTAAGTTCTTCTAAGGTAATCTCGCTTCTAGGCTTTTTATCGTTCATATAGTCTTCTTCCAAAAATCTAAAGTGCGTACTAATTACGACCTTTTGATCTTAGGGACCATAGAACATGCATCCCTTTGTTCCTTCGGGGTACCCTATAAACAACCTTAATTCCGAACGTGTGTCCAATTTACCATCTTCCTTATCCAACACGTATGCAGGATACCCCCAGATCCTCATGTGTCCTAAGCTGGGCTTGCGCCCCATCCACAATTCTCTAGGGGTTTTGGGAACCGATTTGGATGGCACTAAGTTTAGAATATAAGCTGCTATTTGCAAGGCATAACCCCAGAACGATTTTGGTAAATCCAAATAACTCATCATTGACCTTACCATTTCTAAAAGCATTCTATTTCTTCATTCTGCAACCCCGTTTTGTTGAGGGGTACCGGGTGCAGTCAACTGGGATGCAATCCCTTCATCCGACAGGTAGTTCAAAAATTCACCGCTGAGGTATTCGCCTCCACGATCAGATCGTAGAAACTTGATACTCTTTTCCTTATGATTCTCTGCTTGAGCCTTAAATTCTTTGAATTTATCAAAGGTCTCAGATTCATGCTTCATTAGGAAAACGTACCCATAGCGTGAGTAATCATCGATAAATGTAACGAAATACTCGTAGCCACCTCTAGCTTTTATTTGCATTGGACCACACACATCGGTGTGAACGATCTCCAACACTTCTTTAGCTCTAAGCCCCTTGGCTCCAAATGCCCTCTTGGTCATCTTACCCTCCAAGCATGATTCACAAGTTGGAAATGGTTCAATTAGGAGGGACTCCAATGAACCGTCTTGGACCAACCTTTGGATCCTTTTTGGGTTAATATGACATAATCTTAGGTGCCAAAGAAGTGTCTTGTTCACGTTAGTCGAACGTTTTCTTTTATTACTTGAAATAGTAGATGTGTGATAGGATGCATTTTGTGAGTGATGTACACAATTAATAATATAGAGATTGTTCCGTAAAGTTCCATGACAGATAACCACATAGTTACGAAAAATAGTAACATGTTTATTAAAACGAACAGAATATCCATCAGCAAATAGTTTGGAAACAGAAATAAGGTTTTTCCGAAAAACAGGAACATAAAGAACATCTCTTAAAATTAAACTCTCGTCTTCAAAAGACAGGTGCACGTTTCCCACTGCTTCAGCTGCCACTCTCATAGCATCACCTAGCGTGACGAGGATCTCTCTTTCACTAAGTTATCGGGTCCGCTTGAACCCCTGTAATGTGAAACAAATATGATCAGTGGACCCCGTATCCATTACCCACGAATGGGTAGCATACACCGCTAACAAGTTTCAACAACTAGTGCGTGAGAATTACCTTTCTTTCCATTCCTTTTGGGTTTGGAACAGACTGACCTCCAATTTCCATTTTCACCACAGTTAAAACACTTCCCCTTAGCCGGTTTCTGTACTCCTCCCTCCCTCTTCACTTTGCCCTTGGCAATGCTTGAGTTAGCTTCACTTTTGGCCTTCTTCTTCTTCTTACCTCCTTTTGGTCTAGAAGAGGAAGATGGATCAGCTGCCGCTAAGGCTTGGCTGCTCTCTTCTAATATTCCTTCAGCCGAGACTAGAGCTTGTAGCAGATCAGGCAAGGAGAACTTCTGATTGTTCATTTGGTAGTTGAGCCTGAACTGCTAGAAGCTTTTGGGTAGGAAATTGAGTATGAAATCGATCTGGGTCTCGATATCATATTCAACACCAAGTACCCCAAGTTTGTTAACAAGAGCCATCATCTGGAGAACGTGTTCCTTTATGGGCGTTCCCTCCACCATTTTCATTGAGAGCATGTCTCTCATGGTGATCTGGCGAGCCACACAGTTCTGATGTTGGAACATTTCTTTAAGATTGACCATGATGCCTGCAGCAGTTTCAACGTTTTGGTGCTGGTGTTGCAACACATCTGACATAGAAGTCAAGATGGTACACTTTGCCATTTCATTGGAACGCTCCCAGTCAGCATACACTTTCTTTTCCGTTTTACTAGACTCATTAGTCGGATTTTCTGGTTTGGGTGTAGTAAGGACCCAATTGTGATGTTGTGCAGTGAGGACAATAGTAAGTTTTCGATACCAATCAACAAAGTTTTCTCCAGTAAGCAAATTGTCTTTCAGTGAATTGAAGAGTGGATTAAAAGGTTGCGACATGATGATACTGAAAATAAACATGTATTTGTCTCAATGTCCGGATCAACACAAAAAATATCACATAATTCGATCACATGGTTCATATTGAAATCTAAAAAAAAATATGAACATGTATTAGTCAACATCTCAAAACAGCTTTAAATGAGCCTCTTGGGAGGGTCATCATTTAAATCACATTCAAGCAGGTTACAAACAAGAACAGTTACAAACCTTTAATTAAAAGAAAATTAATTAATAGTTGGCTCCCACTTGACCAATACAAGATTGACAGGGACTTCGGCGAAGTATATGCATATCAATTTTGTACCTAAGTAATAACCATGATTAAATACAAAATTACAACTTCGTTTTGATCGAGCCTCTTGGGAGGGTCATCGTCGCCACTAATAATAATTCACAATCATCCTTTTGAGAATTTATTCATGTGAAAGCTTTCTTTTGGCTGTCCCTTAGGGGAATTTCTCCAAAAGAGTTCACAAATAAATATATCATGGAGGTCAAAATTAATTTGATTCAAAAACCAAATTAATTATTTAAAACATACTTAGTAAATTTTGAATTTGAGATTTTTCGTTGAGCAATTCTCATGCAAACACATTTAAACAAATTAAATAAAGCATAAGAAAATACAACAATAAATCAAGCAAAGCAGAAAATAAACATATTGAGCACATATTATCCAACTGTCATGGTTTGATTTTTCTTGGCTTGATTTTGAAGAAATTCCGTCTTGAATTTCTCCCACTCGTTCGTCTCGAAAAAAAATTCCATCTCGAATCGCCACGCCAAGTAGCTCGCTTGTTATCTTTACTTTTTTTCCCATCCCGTAGGCGAGTGACCGCTCCACTAACGCCCTAGGCGCGTAGCTTATCGCCACTCTGATTTCTCTGTAGCCTCGGCGATGGTGGTCGCGCCCATCTTGTGGCGTGTTCGCCCGTCGCTCGCCTCGCCTCGTCCGCTTCTTGTAGTGGTGCAGCACCGCCCCATGGGCTCGCCCGTGCGCTCCGCCCGTCGCTCTCACGCGCGTCCAGGCACAACCTCACCTGGCGCTGTGTGCCACACCCGTGCACCTAGAGATGCTCGCGTCGCGCGCGTGCCTCACTTGGCACGTTTTGGGCGATGCACGTCGCCTACGTACGGTTCTGGGTCCGTTTCAACTCCTCATTTCCGTCTTCGTCTTCGATCAGGTTATAATTTATTTAACGAGAAAATAAATACACCTTAAATCTAGACTAGTCTATTACATTGAATAAATCAAATAGCCTAATCTACTCGTGGATTTTCTCACGAGAAAAACAAATTCGAACGAGTCGAATTAAAACCAAAACATACGCATGAAAAATTAAAACACATTAAACACCATGACAATTGGATACCTGCAAAATAGATCTAACAATTCTACTATCCAATTTTCAATAAAATTTAATGGCCAACATAATTTAAATAACAATTTAAATGTAGAGCTCGAAACCGAGACTCTGATACCAATTGTTGGGAAATAAGGGGTGCCCGGATCTATTCGAGATGAATTTAAATACATATTTAAATTAATAAATTAATTACTAACATGAATTAATCTTAAATCAATTCAACATAATAATTAAACAAATAAATAAGCAACATGCGTACACGTAATCCACGTAAATCCTAAGCATGCAGAATCTAGGAGTTACGAGATTACATACCTCTTGTAGAGACAACCACTGAGACGATGGATCAACCCAAAGTGCCTTCTAAAATATATCCCACGTCCACGAACGTAATCTGGTGGAAGGATTCTCAACGAACGATTTTAATTAAAGGAGAAAATAAAAATATTTGCCACCACCTTTGTGGATTTCTAATTTTTCCAACACATGGAATTGCATTGGGGATGAAAAATTCATCCCCTATAGGACTGGGGGGGGGGAAAATTTGGTGTAGAATAGGATGGGAAAATCTTTCTCTTGGTCTCCAAGAAATCTTGAATATATCTCATATATTTTTTTTCCCATAATTAAATATTCCACAAAATCCCACCTCCTTGTCTTATGGGAATTTTCGAAAAATAAAAGGAAACAAGAATCAAGATTTGATTTCTTGAATTTATGGGATAATATTGTATTCCAAGAATACTTATCTTTTTCCATAAAATCTTTTCAAGAAAATCAAGAAAATCTTTCCTCTTCTTTTTCCTACAATTTTCGAAAATATCTAAGAAAAATTAGGCAATAATATTTTCTTCTCATTTTCATTAATTGGACTTTAATTTGGGATATTTGAGGAGCCTTTAGGAGAATTAAGATTGGACCTCCAATGGGCTATGAAACTTTATTATTTAGCCAAAATAATTCAAGCCCATTAACATTAATTTATTCCACTATAAAATTAATATTGACCTATCCATCTTAACCCATATTACGACTTCACAATAATATGGCTCCCGGTCATTATTTCCTGTGTTTAACATTATCTTAGTCCATTAATTAATTAAGCCACTGAACAGACTTTATATTAATTAATATCTTTGTCCTTGGAGTAAAGACAGCTCAACATTATTATCCATACCGGAAATAAATTTTCACTTGCAAGATTTGGTATGATAAAGATTTTGAGCCCACCAAGGGGACAAATCAAGCAAGACGTGCTTGCACACGATTCTCCATATTAAATCTTAGCAATCATCATGTAATCAATAATATTGCCCAAGATACAAGGTATCGAATCACATTGATTCTCTTCCCATCATAAGTCAAAGCATATTTATTAATTTCACACGATCCTATTTAAGGAACGAAGATTAAGAAATAACGAACCATTGAGGTCTAATTCTTGTATATTCAGTACCGAAGAATTTATCCTCCTGTAGGTCCTATTCAGCGCATCATAATGCACTAGTGTAATCTCTTGGTCAAGACAAGACAATCTGAGCCTTACACTTCAACCTTTCTTGATGGATTGTTCATTTCCATCTGGGTTGTGAATTTGTACTTATTCACGAGGGACTGTTAATTTGATCTTCTGTGATCTGGTATCACCAAATTAACTACAACGTAATACGTACTTACTTATCGAACATGTTTGCAATAAATATATATAACATTCATTCATATTTAGTGCAACAACGATAAATAATTTATTTCAGTAAATAAATAAGAAATTCAGTTTGGTTATACAAAGTAAAAAGCATACTTTTCAGTATAACCCCCAACATCACCCTCCAGCACTTGCCTCTCCGCCTACTATCCCGGCCAGATCAACCTGCTTCTCAGTGCCTCCATCATTGGTCACAATCTGTTCGGTATCAACAACGACCTCTGTGCCTATCACGAGTTTGGTGGTATCACCCAACTCAAAACCCTCGGGAGAAATGATTTGATCGGGATCTGGGAAGAAGGACAAGTCCACTCCCAGCTTGCTCAAGTCTTTGATATCCAGCAGAAGAGTGCGGTCTGGAGGATTGTCCTGCACATAAGCTTTCAGTTCGTTGACCATGCCAGAAATGTCACCAGAGGGGTCAGCACGGCAGTGGGCACGGATCGCGTCAGCAAAAGCTTTGTAGTAGGCTAAGTTGGCATTCACATCAGTCTTAAACTCGAAATCAACTTTTAAAAAAGCTTTCTTTTCTTCTAACCGGGCATGGCGACCCGTAGCCCATCGACCTCATCCTTGTAGCGGTCCTCCCCGGCCTGAACTTGCTCCTCCAGCTCTGCCACTTTCTGCACCAGGCCCACATTAGTCGCCTCAAGCAGCTCCGCCCTCTCTTCGGCCTTCTTCTGCGCCTCACGGGTAGTGACCATCAACCTGCTTTGATCACTGTAATTTTTTCGAAGTTCACTCGCCCTGCGGAGGTCAGACTCAGCCTGTTCACGAGCATGCTCTAGATAGACGGAGGCCTGCTGGGTGCGGATGAAGGCAGCAAGAAGATTACCAGAAAACTTATAGCGATGAGCGTTGGCGTCATCCTCCTGCGACCAGCAATGGGGTAGATTCTTGAGGGCTCTGTTCATGTAGTCTGGCTAGTGCTCGGGAATACCCCCCATGTGATGGGGAATTAATTGCCCGGATCTATTCGGGATGAATATTTAAATACAAATTTAATTCTAACAATTATTACTAGCATGAGTTAATCCTATATTAATTCAAATAATAATTCAACAACAAATCATGTATACAAATTCATCACATAAATCCTACGCATGCAGGAATTGCTAGGAGTTTATGTGAACTGACCTCTCGAAGTGACAACCGTTGAGAATATGGATATCTCGTTCACTCAAACAAACCCAAAGAGCCTTCTCAAGTATTCCCTCGTCCTTGTTCAATAATTCGGTGGAAGGATGCTCGCGAACAATTAACAAAAGGAAAAATTAAATTATGTTGCACCACCTTTGTGGATTTCTAATTTTTCCAACACATGAAATTGCATTGGGGATGAACAATTCATTCCCTATTTATAATAAGGTGGTGGACAAAAAATTTGAGGAAAAATAAGATGGGAAAATCTTTTTCTTGGTCTCCAAGAAATCTTGAATATATCTCATATATTCTTTTCTCCATATTTAAAATATTCCACAAAAATCCCACCTCCTTTTGTTATGGATATTTTCAAAAAAATAAGGGCTAAGATTTTCAAGATTGGGATCTTCTTGAATTTATGAGATATTCTTGTATTCCAAGAATACATATCTTCCATAATATCTTTACAAGAAAATCAAGAAAATCTTTCCTTCCTTATTTTACTCATAATTTTCGAAAAACACAAATAAATAGCCAAGTGGGAGTTTTCTTGAATTTAATGAGATAAATTTGTATTTCAAGAATACTTATCCTCATTCCATAACAAAATTCTAAGAAAATCTTTCTCCCTCTTTTATTTATTTATTTTCGAAAAATACAGGAAAAATAGGCAACAATATTTTATTTAATTTTAAACACCTTTTTCAGTTATTTGACTTTATCTTTGGGCTACTTGAGGGGCCTTTAGGAGAATTAAGATTGGACCTTCTAATGGACCTTGAATTTCCATTATTGGGCCACAATATTATTCAAGCCCATAAATATTAATTAATCCCACTACATAATTAATGTTGTACTATCCATCTTAACCCATATTACAGTTAATATGGCTCCCAGTTATTATTTCCCGTGTTTAAGATTATCCAGTCCATTAATTAATTTAAGCCACTGAAATAGCTTCACATTAATTAATATCTTTTTCCTTGGTTCAGGAACGACTCAACATTATTATCCATACCGGAAACTAATTCCACTTGCAAGATTTAGTATGATAAAACTTCTGAGCCTCCCAAGGGGACAAATCAAACAAGACACACTTGCACACCGATTCTCCGTATTAAATCTTAGCAATCGTCATGTAACTAATAATATTGCCCAAGATACAAGGTATTGAATCACATTGATTCTCTACCCATCATAAGTCAAAGCAATAGTTATTAATTTCACACGATCCAATTTAAGGGACGGGGATTAAGAAATAACTAACCACTGAGGTCTAATTCTTCTATATTCAGTACTGAAGAATTTATCCTCCTGTAGGTCCTCTTCAGCGCATCATAATGCATTAGTGCAATCTCTTGGTCAAGACAAGTCAATCTGAGCCTTACACTTCAACCTTTCACGATGGATTGTTCATTTCCATCTAGGTTGTGAATTTTGTACTTTTAGTTACAAGGGACTGTTAATTTAATATTTTGTGATCTGGTATCACTAAATTAACTACAATGTAACACGTACTAATTATTGAACAGTTATGCTGTAAATATATGTAACATTCAATGATATTTAAAGCAACAGTGATAAATAGTTTATTTCAGCAAATAAGACAGAAATTCAGTCTGGTTATACAAAGTAAAAAACATACTTTTCAGTATAACCTCACACCATGTCAACATCCTCGGATCTAAGGAAGCTCACCACCTCTGAAGCATTGTCGTGCTCGGTAAAATCAGGACTGCAAAACCAAAGAAAAACAAAATCACTATCAATACGAAGACCCATTCAACAAGATATCATGGTTTAAACTACAATACTTACTCATTACAGCGGCTTAGGACCAACCCAAGAATGGTCCTCGGTTCGGCGCTCGTCAACCGAAAGAGGGGTAGCCCGAGTGGCAAGATGGGCAGGAGGAGACCTGGTCAACGATTCGGTGGAGACCTGGTCAACGATTTGCTTCTTAGAAGACTTATCAGCAAGAAGAGGAGAGGCCACCATTGGCCTTTTGCCCTTGTCGACTGGGGCAGGGCCTGGAGGCATCGGTGCCAAGGGATTAACAACCCCCGACCTCAATTTCATTGAACCCAGCACGGATTTCTTACGGATTGCCATATGGGAGGTAGAGGGTTCCTGGCTGTAGGTCAAAAAAGAGGGAGCTACAAACATTTAAAAAAAACAGACAATAAGATTCCATCAGAATAAGACAGCGGAGTACTGGCAGCGCACTAAGCTAAATGAAAACTCACGATCAACTTGCAAATGGCGGGGGAGAGTCTGCAACTCGGCCCAAAGCCTTTCAGAATCAGTGTTTAAATGCTCAATCTCACGGAGGGAAGAGGGTGCTCCATGAACTCTTCCAAAAGCGTCGGCAAAATCCCAACTCAAGTCCTTCGAGTGGGGCACTAAAGCTGCAAAGCAAAAGAAGAATTAGATTAGTACATTGTAAGTAAAACCGACTGCCAAGCCCCACCGACTGCCAAACCCCACCGATAAACCACCATGCCTGGTGCCAACCCTCAACTTTGGCTGGAATCCCGTTACCTAATTCTCTCCCCCGCCAAAGCCTAACAACGTTGTACCCGCCGGTTTGAGTGATCGACATCAATAGCCAATGTTGGGATAATTTTAGTTTTGATTATTATGCCAAACCACCTTGTAATAGGATAAGCTA
Source organism: Stenogyne calaminthoides (assembly GCA_037126765.1). Lineage (NCBI taxonomy): Eukaryota > Viridiplantae > Streptophyta > Magnoliopsida > Lamiales > Lamiaceae > Stenogyne > Stenogyne calaminthoides. The sequence goes on from JBBCBC010000006.1 coordinate 26,417,847, forward strand.
AATTGTATAGAAAGCTTGCATTTCAAGACTTAGTTTTATTCTTACAAGTAACAAATTGAGGGGGAACTCATAAAGAGAAGATGAGGTTGATCAAGATAAAACGCAGAGGCGATGAGTTCGGATGCCGTGCGGATCGAAATCGAATAAATCTTGTCGAAAATCGAGAATCGTGTAGATTAGAAATCGAAATACGTCGCGGATGCTATCTTGAAATCGACCTCTGTCTTTGAATCGCTTACGCAATTTTGAATCGATCGATGTCTTTGAACTAACCCGTTAGACACACAAGAAGCTGGCCAATTAGAAGATAACAACACATATATGGATGTGGGATAAAGCTGCAAGCAACAGTGCAAAAGGACAAAGAAAAGCAGGAAGATTATTAATATGGATTTGAATTTACTCTCCAACGGTAATATTCAAATCCACACTATAAATACATTGCACTATCTTCAAAAGAAGATAATGGAGGATGCTGCAAAGTGAAGATTAACGCCAAATATTCAAGCATCTCCATTCAAGAACACAGAGCATTAAATATCCAAATTTACCCAAGAGTATTATTCATTATATCTAAGCATAAATGCCATATCCTAAGCTTATAGAGATTTTCCCAACCTTAGCTTAAAGGCTAAAATAATGTAAGGAAAAATCTCACCTAGTTGGAAATAACACCAAACCCAAACCCTTTCTTGAGAGAGAATTAGTGGTTAAGTAAGGTAGTTAATAGGCAATCCCATGAGGGAGATAAGTCCCGAGAGAGTAAGAACTCATTAAACATCTATATGCGATCCTGTGAGGGAGATAAGTCCCGAGAGAGTGAGAACTCATTAAACATCTATAGGCAATCCCATGAGGGAGATAAGTCCCGAGAGAGTGAGAACTCATTAAACATCTGTATGGTGGTATGCCTAAACACCACAAACTAAGGTTTTCTTTGTATTAAGGAAGTGCCCCATGAAGGGAAGAGTGGATGTAGGAGTTGGACTCCGAACCACTATAAAAATACGTGTGTTTTTATTTCCATTCATATTAACTGTCATACATACTTTAGCAAATCTGCATAACACATTAGGAAAAATTTTAAAGTCACCTCCCATTGAGTTTTTACAAGTTTTAAATCAGGTCTTTTCGGGACAATAAATTGGTATCAGAGCAGGAGTTCAAAAGTTCACTAGCTTTTAATGTGACCACCTGAACTGATCTTTTTTTGTTAAAACCCATTTATTTTTAAATGCTTATCTTTCATAAAATCCATGGAGGTTGATAATCATCTTCTCATTTTTTAAAATGCATACAATATTCTTCATCATTTCACTTGTTTAACTAACATTATTTTTCTCGTATGTTTTTTTTTGTTGTTAGTTAGTTTTGGCATCATAATCAGAAAGAGGGAAATTGTTGGGGTAATTTTAGTTTTGATTATTATGCCAAATCACCTTGTAATAGCTAAATTGTATAGAAAGCTTGCATTTCTAGACTTAGTTTTATTTTTACAGGTAACAAATTGAGGGGGAACTCATAAAGAGAAGACGAGGTTGATCAAGAGAAAACGAGATTGATGAGTTCCAGATGCCATGCAGATCAGAAATCAGAATACGTGCTGATCAAAAACCAGAATACGTGCAGATCAGAAATCAGAATACGTGTAGATCAGAAATCAGAATACATGCAGATGCTGTGCAGAACTGACCTGCTGTGCAGAACTGATCTGTTGTGCAGAATTGACCTGATGTGCTGAACTGATCTGCAGTTCTGAACTGATCTGATGTGCTGAACTGATCCGTTAGACACACAAGAAGCTGGCCAATTACAAGATAACAACACATATATGAATGTGACATAAAGCTGCAAGCAACAGTGCAAAAGGACAGAGAAAATCTGGAAGATTATTAGTATGGATATGAATTTACTCTCCAACGGTAATATTCAAATCCACATTATAAATACATTGCACTATCTTCAAAAGAAGATAATGGAGGATACTGCAAAGTGAAGATTAAAGTCAAATATTCAAGCATCTCCATTCAAGAACACAGAGCATTAAATATCCAAATTTACCCAAGAGTATTATTCATTATATCTAAGCATAAATGCCATATCCTAAGCTTATAGAGATTTTCCCAACCTTAGCTTAAAGGCTAAAATAATGTAAGGAAAAATCTCACCTAGTTGGAAATAACACCAAACCCAAACCCTTTCTTGAGAGAGAATTAGTGGTTAAGTAAGGTAGTTAACAGGCAATCCCGTGAGGGAGATAAGTCCCAAGAGAGTAAGAACTCATTAAACATCTATAGACGATCCCGTGAGGGAGATAAGTCCCGAGAGAGTGAGAACTCATTAAACATCTATAGGCAATCCCATTAGGGAGATAAGTCCCGAGAGAGTGAGAACTCATTAAACATCTGTATGGTGGTGTGTCTAACACCGTAAACTATGGTTTCCTTTGGATTAAGGAAGTGCCCCATGAAGGGAAGAGTCGATGTAGGAGTTGGACTCCGAACCTCTATAAAAATACGTATGTTTTTATTTACTTTCATATTAACTGTCATACATACTTTAGCAAATCTGCATAACACATTAGGAAAAATTTTAAAGTCACCTCCCATTGAGTTTTTACGAGTTTTAAATCGAGTTTTTTCGGGACCAAAAATTGGTATCAGAGCAGGAGTTCAAAAGTTCACTAGCTTTTAATATGACCACCTGAACTGATCTTTTTTTGTTAAAACCCATTTATTTTTAAATTCTTATCTTTCATAAAATTCATGGAGGTTGATAATCATCTTCTCATTTTTTAAAATGCATACAATATTCTGCATCATTTCACTTGTTTAACTAACACTGATTTTCTCGTATGTTCTTTTTTGTTGTTAGTTAGTTTTGGCATCATGATCAAAAAGGGGGAAATTGTTGGGATAATTTTAGTTTTGATTATTATGCCAAAACTCCTTGTAATAGGACAAGCTAAATTGTATAGAAAGCTTGCTAAAACACATTTGGAAAAATTTTAAAGCCACCTCCCATTGAGTTTTTACAAGTTTTAAATCGGGTTTTTTCGGGACCAACATCCAATTAAGTTGCCCAGGAGTCGGAATCCTATAAAGGTCGGCTTTACCCAACACCATCATCGTGGATAAGATATAACTCCAACCGCTCGGCATGATTTGGGTGATACTCTGGTTCCATGCTGTCAAAAGATGAGAGATAGCAGGGTGCAAGCAAAACTAAAGTCCAACCTCTAAGGTGTGCTTATTAATAGCGATCATCCCAACCGGCAGTTGGTTGGCCCGTTCATCAGACCTGGGGGAATAGAAGTGGACGTCCATGGGGACATTGAAGCGAAGGCGAGCCCCTCCACATAATCCTCCGACACCCAAGACTGAAACTCATTGGAGGACGCATCGTATTCAGACTTTCCAGCCTTGTAATAGACACAACCGGGCCTCTGTTAAGAAAATCTGTGCAGGTAACCGGGGAAATCAAAGAAGCATTCATGGGCCCTATCTACACGCTCAAAAGAACTAATTAGTACCGAGATGACAGATGAACCGGCCATTTCTTCCGGGAGATTGGTCCGAACAGGATTGGCTCCCACTTGAGATAGATGCGTCGAATCGTCCAGATCATCCATGAACTCTGCATCGGGTTCCAAATCCTGCCCGTCATTACCATCATCATTGCAGTGTGGGCTAGTGGAATCGGCATGTGCGGCGGGTGAATGGGAAGACTCATCGAAAGATCCGATCGGACTCATGACAGCGAAAGCGGCAAGGCAACGACTATGGCACCATTGGAAAGGAATAAAGTCTTCCGAAGAGAATACCTCGACCGGGGCAGAAGCAGCCCCTTAACCATCGTAACGAAGAGAAGAAAAAATAAGGAAATGAGTAATTACCTTAGATCGTGGAAGGAAGTTGCAGAGAATGAAAGCGCAAAGAGAAAAAGGGTTAAAATCCGAAAAAGGGAAAAGTACTTATGGTAAAGATTTGGGGGATTTTATCCTAGAAGTTAACGGGCGGCAATCCACGAAAATGTGGGTGCGTGCATGACATGCACTCGTCTAATTGGCGAAATTTGCGGTCCGAGAAATCATTACGATCTGCCCGCCTATAAAAATCAGTGGCGTGTATCGAAGAGTGTTGGGATATTTTAGTTTTTGATGAATTATGCCAAAATATTATCAACTTGTGTTATTTAAGTTAATCTACAGATAACAAGTCGAGGGGGAAGTGAACAAGTTGAGGGGGAACTAATCTGAAGTTTCCTGAGGAAAAGTGGCCTGAATGGAAGAAAATTTCAAGTCCGAAATCTATTTGAATGTCGAAATGGCACGAACGAGGAATCTGAAATGCTGAAATCTTGATCTTTGAAATGCTTTGAATTCAAAGCTTGTTGAATCTTTGAACTTCGAAGCGTCTTTGAATTATTGAATTGAAGGCTGAATCTTGACGTGGACCAATCAAAGGTGGTCAAAAAGACTGACAAAAAGCTACAGAAATTACAGAATAGTATGGATTTGAATGTGACTTTCTCCAACGGTAACAATCAAATCCACACTATAAATACATGCTCTTCCATCAAATTAAGTGTGGAAAAATGCTATAGAGCTAAGAGCCATATACTCAAGCATTCCCACCATAGAACACAAATCTGTAGATATCCAAAATATATTCAAAGAGTGTTCTACCCTATATCTAAGCACAAATGTAATATCCTAAGCTTAGAGAGATTTTCCCATCCTTAGCATTGAGACTAAACAAATGTAAGGGAAAATCTCAACCTAGTTGGAAACCAAACAAACCTTACCCAAATGAGTTTGATAGGTTAAGTTTGTAGGTGAGTGAGAACTCGGTAAACATCTATAGGCGATCCCGTAAGGGTGATAAGTCCCGATTGAGTGAGAGCTCGTTAAACATCTGTTGGGTGTTGGACTAACACGTTAAACTAAGTCTAGCTGGTTAAGTTGGTTAAGTTTGTGCCCCATGAAGGGAAGAGTGGATGTAGGACGAGTTGTCCGAACCACTATAAAAATACGTGTGTTCTTATTTGCTTTCATATTAACCGTCATACATACTTTAGCAAATCTGCAGCACACATTAAAAAAAAATTATTTTAAATCACCTCCCATTGAGATTTTACAAGTTTTAAATCGGGTTTTTCGGGACCAACAAGTGGTATCAGAGCAGTTCAAAAGTTCACAAGCTTTTAATGTGACCACCTGAACTGATCTTTTATTTTAAAACCCATTTAGTTTAAAATGCATATATTTTATAAAATTCATGGAGGTTGATAATCATCTTCTCATCATTGTTTTAAATGCATACAACATTCTTCATCATTTCACTTGTTTAACTAACACCGTTTTTTTTTCGTATATTTTTTAGTTAGTTTTGGCATCATTATCAAAAAGGGGGAAATTGTTGGGATATTTTAGTTTTGATGAATTATGCCAAAATATTATCAACTTGTGTTATTTAAGTTAATCTACAGATAACAAGTTGAGGGGGAAGTGAACAAGTTGAGGGGGAACTAATCTGAAGTTTCCTGAGGAAAAGTGGCCTGAATGGAAGAAGGCTGAAGTCCGAAACCGCTGAATGTCAGAATGGCCTGAACGAGGAATCCTAAAATGCTGAAATCATGATCTTTGAAATGTTTGAATTAAAGGCGTGTTGAATCTTGAACTCGAAGCTTCTTTAAAATGTTTGAATTCAAAGCGTCTTTGAATCTTGAACTTCGAAAGTCTTTGAATTGCTTTGAATTCAGAAGGCCTGAATGCTGATGTGGACCAATCAGAGGTGGTAAAAAAGCGACAAAAAAAGTCATAAATTACGAGAATAGTATGGATTTGAATGTGACTTTCTCCAACGGTAACATTCAAATCCACACTATAAATACAAGCTCTTCTATCAAATTAAGTGTGGAAAAATGCTATAGAGCTAAGAGCCATATACTCAAGCATTCCCACCATAGAACACAAATCTGTAGATATCCAAAAAATATATTCAAAGAGTGTTCTACCCTAGATCTAAGCACAAATGTAATATCCTAAGCTTAGAGAGATTTTCCCATCCGTAGCATTGAGGCTAAACAAATGTAAGGGAAAATCTCAACCTAGTTGGAAACCAAACAAACCTTACCCAAATCAGTTTGATAGGTTAAGTTTGTAGGTGAGTGAGAACTCGGTAAACATCTATAGGCGATCCCGTGAGGGAGATAAGTCCCGATTGAGTGAGAGCTCGTTAAACATCTGTTGGGTGTTGGACTAACACGTTAAACTAAGTCCAGTTGGTTAAGTTGGTTAAGTTGGTGCCACATGAAGGGAAGAGTGGATGTAGGACGAGTTGTCCGAACCACTATAAAAATACGCGTGTTCTTATTTGCTTTCATATTAACTGTCATACATACTTTAGCAAATCCGCATCATACATTAAAAAAAATATATTTTCAATCACCTCCCATTGAGATTTTACAAGTTTTAAATCGGGTTTTTCGGGACCAACAAAGAGACTAAAAGCTTTAGGCTTATCGAGAAGAAGACAGCGGGGTACAAACCGGCAACTCACAAGTCACAGGTCCCAGGGCGAGCCTCATAGGATGCTAGTCGCAAGTCATACTCCAGCAAAATCAGGACAAGGCCCAAGACTACAGCTCGGACCCCGACATGAGGGGTAATTGTTGTAACATGAATAAACCCAACTCACGGAGAAGTCATAAAGTTGACAAGTCACCGGTCAACGACCATATAAAACGAATTGGGGCAGGAACCCATTGCCTAAGACCAAACAGGTCGCTGCTAACAACCATGAAGAGTGACTTGGAACAAGCGCTGCTAGCGACCAGGAAGAGCGACTTGGAATAGGAACACCGCAAGCCGGAGATTGTGAAGTCTTGAATCTTACCAATACAGAGCAAACACCCGACATGCCACAAGATCCGCCCTCAAAGATCGATACGCAAATGGCGCCCACTAACTAAGGCTACTATTGACCCAGCAAGGCAGAATTCTCGGCTAGCGAGATTGAAGCACAATTGAATGATATTCCTTGTATAATCGCCCGCCCATGTGCAGGAATTCTAGTATAAATAAGCCCCAATGGCCATACTTGAAAAGGGTTGGCATTTTAGTGTTCTTAGGCAGAAAATAATAAAACATTCTTGGCTTGGTTCACCCCCAGATGTAGTCTAATTTACAGACGAACTGGGTCACCAAATTTCGATCTCCTTATTGCATTTCTTTTCATTTCAATAGTTAATTCACAATAGATAATTACTTGTTGGCTGGAATATTAATCGGAGCACAACGTTGTTGAGGTTAGGTTTGGTGGAAGCTTTTTGGTTGGGCTGTTGAAAATGAAACGGGGTCGTTTCGTTTTAGAGGTTTGGGGTTAGGGTTTCCGGTGTTCAGAGGGTCGACTTCCTTGTTGAGATTAGTGATTTCAGTGGTTGGTGTTAGGGTTTTGGAGGTGGGGGGGAGGTGATGTCATTCTCTTTTTTTAGGGTCTTTGGGTCCTTAGGGGTTGGTGGAGGGGCTTTGAGTAGAAGGGTTTTTGAATTAGAGGTATCATTTTCGAAACCAAGCCCCTCAAAGCCTGGGGAAATGACTGTGAGGCCCCTAGAATCATTCACGTAGGTCATGTATTGGCCTTCAAAATGCTCGTTCAATGCTTCTTCATTGAAAGGGATAGGGGATGGGTTGCTTCTCTTACTTTTAAGCTTGTTGCCATACGGACATATGTCAAGGGAGCTTTTCTGGATTTTGCTTTTTGGGGACTCCTTTATCAATTTTCCAGTTTGCTTTCAGTTAAATCATTCGAGTTCATCGATGATGTCCTCTATGGTGATGCTTTCTTGTCCAATAGTACGTAGCCATGTACTGAACTCGTACTTCCTTGTAACCACATCTCCTCTCTTGCAATCTCTGTCAAGATGGGTGAGACCGTGACGCCGACACACTTAGTCATGGTACAAATCGGGAGGCCGTGAGCCTGGAATTAAAATAGCACCAGGTGCAGATTGAAGTCGACCTGTCTCTCATGGCCGATGACATGTTCCAAAAGAAGGGTAGAACCTTTATAGTTCCATGACTGCTTTGAATACACCTTATCACAGTCGCACTTTTCAGAGAACTCAAACAAGAAAAGGCCGATGCCAAGGGAAACCACCTTTACAGGGACGACAATATTCCACATACCTTTGAACGCTCTCTCCAACTCAAAAGGCCCAACATTCCTTTTGATGGCGAGATGCCTCACCAGGGTATTAACCGGGCTGATGGTATTTGCACTGCTGATTTTGATAACCGAGCTTTCATTTTCTGAGAGGGATACATTTTGCTAGAGCTCCGCCAATGCTTCAGCCATCAGATAGAAATCAAAATTAACACGATATGGGGAAGAGAATAACGGGGAAGTGGTAAAGATTTGGCACAGATTCCTTCATATTAAAGAAAAATCGCACACATGAAGCGGCGCATATGGGCATCGCACACAAACCCTAGCCCTAGAATTCTAAAGAGATAATTTTTACGGAGGAGAGTCATTTTTTATGTAATTCCTCTGATTGGCCATATTGTGAAGGTTCAACATGAGGCTTAACCCGAAAAAGTGTAACTTCAGAGTCCAGTCAGGTAAATTCCTCAGACACATGGTCAGCAAGCAAGGGATCGAAGAAAATCCAACCAAGATCAAAGCCATCCTAGACATGAGCAGCCCGAGAAGTGTAAGGGATGTTCAAAGACTAACCGGATGTTTGGACAACCTGAATAGGTTCATCTTCCGGATGTAGGATAAATGCAAACCGGTCTTCGACATGCTGAAGAAATGGAAATTCCAGTGGACCGAAGAGAGCCAGTCCGCCTTCGAAAGAATAAAGGAATACCTGGCCGACACTAAAATTCTGGAAAAACCAATTCTGGGAGAGAAACTATTCTAGTACCTGGCCGCATCCGAGACCGCCTTGAGCTCGGTCCTAGTACGAGCCGAGGGTTAAGCACACCTCCCCATCTAGTACGTCAACCAGGCCCTAAATGAAACTAAAAAATGATACATATTGTTAGAAAAGCTCGTCTATGCTTTGATGATGAGCGTGTGGAAACTCAGGCCATATTTTTTCTACCACCAAGTCGAAGTCGTGACATCTCTCACCTTGGGAAATGCGCTACATCGACCAGATACAGCAGGTCACTGCCTCAAATGGTCGATTAAGATATGGAAATTCGGAGTCACATGCGCACCCTGCACAATCTGTTAGGACTTTTTCCCAACACAGTCAACAAGGCCCAGGCGATGGCCGACTTCATCATCGAAGCTTAGCTAGCCCACCATGGGAGCTCCATGTGGATGGATCATCCACATCGACCAAGGCGGGGGTAGGAGTTATTCAAATTAGCCCGAAGGCAGCTAATAATTAGTATCAGAAGGATAAAAGTACCCACTGACTCACAACTAGTCGCGTGCCAAATGTCAGGGGAGTATGAGGCTCGTAACAACCGATTGATGTCCTATCAAGATGTGGTTAGAGATTGGCTCAAAAATCTGGAGCAAGTGCATGTAAAGTTAATCCCAAGATCGGCGAACTCGCAAGATGACTCGCTAGCCCAACTGGAAACATCGGAGGGTCCAACCAACACGAAAGAAGTCATCATAACCAAACTCACATTCCCATCGACCAGCTACTCACTGGTCGCAGCACTGGACCCCATGGACGTGGATGAAAACAACTGGATAACACCAATAGTTGGCCACCTCAAAATGGGCGAGCTCCCGACTGAAAAAGTTTAAGCTCGCCAGTTACAGATTAGAGCCACAAGATACACTATGATTGGCAACAACCTATATAAGTGACGTTTAGCTTACCCCTGCTCAAGTGTTTAGCGCCAGAGCAGGGGCAGTTGGTCCTGAAGGAGATCTACGAAGGTGAATGCGGAAACCACACCGATGACCAAGCATTAGCCAATAAGGCAATCAACAAGGCTATTTCTGGCCAACGTTGAGAAAGGATGCGGTCGAATACGCATAAAAGTGTCACCAATGCAAGATCTTCGCCCCATCAATCAAGATCGACCACAAGGAACTAGTCAGCATCCTCATCCCCTGGCTATTTGCAAAGTGGTGGATAGACATCATTGGGCCATTACTAACAGCGCTAGTGAAAGTAAAATTTGCTCTGGTCGCCAAATTTGCTCTGGTCGCCGTCGATTATTTCACCAAATGGGCAGAAGGTGAGGCCTTGGCAACCATCGATTAAGATAACGTCATCAAATTCATCTAGAGAAATATCATCTACATGTTCGGTCTACCACAAGATATAGTATCCGACAATGACAAATAATTTGACGGCCTCAAGATAGAAGTGAAAGATTACCAAGTTCTTCTCCATCCCCCATCCCCTACCATCCCCAATCAAACGGCCAGGTAGAAGCCATAAATAAGTGTTGGGGTTATACGTGAAAGTATGATTTTACTTTGTATAACCTATGTATTAACACTTATTTACTGAAATAAATTATTTATCACTGTTGCTTTAAATATGATTGAATGTTATATATATTTATTGCAAACCTTTCATAGCACGCATTACATTGTAGTTAACGTGGTGATACTAGATCACAGAAGATCACGTTAACAGTGCCTTGTAAACGAGTGCGTGTTTCAAAACTTAGATAGATCCGAACAATGTATTGGTAGAAGTTGATGTGTAAGGCTCAGATTGGCTTGTCTTGATCAAGAGATTACACTAGTGCATTCGATGTGCTGAAGCGAACCTGCAGAGAGGATAAACTCATTCACACTTAAGGGATGAAGAGTTAGACCTCAGTGGTTGTTGATTTCTTAATCTCTGTCACTTAATAAGGACTGTGTGTGATTAGTAGTTATTGCTTTGATTTATAAATGGGAAGAGAATCATTGCGACTTCGATACCCTATATCTTGGGCAATAATATTAATTGAAGAGGAACTCATTAAGAGAAGACGAGGCTGATCAAGAGAAAATGAGACTGATGAGTTCCAGATGTCGTGCAGATCAGAAATCAGAATACGTGCTGATGCTGTGCAGAACTGACCTGCTGTGCAGAACTGATCTGTTGTACTGAACTGATCTGATGTGCTGAACTGATCCGTTAGACACACAAGAAGCTGGCCAATTAGAAGATAACAACACATATATGGATTTGACATAACGCTGCAAGCAACAGTGCAAAAGGACAAAGAAAATTTGGAAGATTATTAGTATGGATTTGAATTTACTCTCCAACGGTAATATTCAAATCCACACTATAAATACATTGCACTATCTTCAAAAGAAGATAATGGATGATGCTGCAAAGTGAAGATTAAAGCCAAATATTCTAGCATCTCCATTCAAGAACACAGAGCATTAAATATCCAAATTTACCCAAGAGTGTTCTTCATTATATCTAAGCATAAATGACATATCCTAAGCTTAGAGAGATTTTCCCAACCTTAGCTTAAAGGCTAAAACAATGTAAGGGAAAATCTCACCTAGTTGGAAATAACACCAAACCCAAACCCTTTCTTGAGAGAGAATTAGTGGTGAAGTAAGGTAGTTAATAGGCAATCTCGTGAGGGAGATAAGTCCCGAGAGAGTGAGAACTCATTAAACATCTATAGGCGATCCCGTTAGGGAGATAAGTCCCTAGAGAGTGAGAACTCATTAAACATCTATAGGCAATCTCATGAGGGAGATAAGTCCCGAGAGAGTGAGAACTCATTAAACATCTGTATGGTGGTGTGCCTAACACCGTAAACTAAGGTTTCCTTTGGATTAAGGAAGTGCCCCATGAAGGGAAGAGTGGATGTAGGAGTTGGACTCCGAACCACTATAATTATACGTATGTTTTTATTTGCTTTCATATTAACTGTCATATATACTTTAGCAAATCTGCATAACACATTAGGAAAAATTTTAAAGTCACCTCCCATTGAGTTTTTACGAGTTTTAAATCGGGTTTTTTTCGGTACAAACAATTGGTATCAGAGCAGGAGTTCAAAAGTTCACTAGCTTTTAATGTGACCACCAGAACTGATCTTTTTATGTTAAAACCTATTTATTTTTAAATGCTTATCTTTCATAAAATTCATGGAGTTTGATAATCATCATCTCATTTTTTAAAATGCATACAATATTCTTCATCATTTCAATTTTTTAAAATGCATACAGTATGTTCTTTTTTGTTGTTAGTTAGTTTTGGCATCATGATCAAAAAGGGGGAAATTGTTGGGATAATTTTTTAAAATGCATACAGTAAAGATTTGTTGTTTGTTTCAATTGGAATTCTATCCTAGTTTTGTGGTAGCCTTAAGCTAGAGGATAAGAATTTTGTGCTAAGAACTAATGGGATGAACACTTATAAAAACTAAACTTGAATTTGTGTTCTTCGTGCGGAAATCTTGATATAGCTTGAGCTTGATGATAATTTCCGTGTTTTCACTATGAAGAGTAATCCCATATTTATAGACCTCGAAATCAAAGAGCCGTTGGAGAGCAATTTGAATTTCAGTCTAATTTTGGTAGGTTGCAGGATAGATTTGACGTGCTTCAGGAACGGCATGGCCGAAAGCGTGTATATTTGTCCTTTCTAGCCGTTTGACTTTTGCAGCGCCAAATACCGCATTGTCAGCTCCGTACGTACGTGTCTCGTTCTCATTGGTTAACAAGTACACTGATTCAGTGTTTGTTCTACCAACTAAAGTTGACATTCTTCTTGTCTGATAGTACGTATGATCTGGTGTAACATCAGTTGACACCTGGTGTGAGCTGACCTGATCAAATAAAACTGATCAGTCTACCTGATAGAGTCTTCTGGTGCAAGTTGTCTTAGCTCAACTAGCAGACTTGACTTATGTAGGTCTTCTGGTCTTCTGATCTTGATCTTCTGGTAGTCATCTGATCTTCAGGTCTTCTGAACTTGAGCTTCATGTCTTCACCTGATCATCCGACTAACTGACTCGTCTAATCTTCTGACCTCATCTGGTCTTCTGACTCGTCTTGTCTTCTGTCTTCTTATCTGGTCTTCTGACTTGACTTGTCTCCTGACCTTATCTGGTCTTCTGACTTGACTTGTCTTCTAACTTCTTATCTGGTCTTCTGACTTGACTAGTCTTCTGACCTTATTTGGTCTTCTGACTTGATAGTCTTCTGACCTGGCCTATACATATTGAGTTCCCCCTCAATATGTGACCTATCTTATACATCAGCTGTCTATACATTTTATCTGGTCATCCTATCCTGATTCTAAGTCATCAGTTAGCTAATAGGTCTGACTGGTCCTATTACAACTATTTTGGCACTTCCATCAAAACTTAATACAAATTTCCCAACAATTTCCCCCTTTTTGATGGAACCAAAACACTTAATTAGAAATACAGATAACCATGCGAAAAATAAAGACATAAACAGCAGAAATCAGAAGACAATGAAATGTTGTCTTAAGATCAGAAAGGTAACTTGTTTTATATATAAGAGTTGAAGATTACAAGTACAAGAATTACCTATCATCTGATCTAAAGAAAAGACATCTTCTGATTTCTTCAAAATGAGAATCTCTGAAGATCTGCTGGAATATTGAAAATCTTGTACATTCTCTGTAGCAAGACCTCCAGTCTTTCTCTCTCAAATATATCTCCTTTCTTAGCAAAATCGTAGAAGATCTTTTTAAATCCTACTGGGTCAAGAGAGTTATCTGCCCTGAGTGGGGGGATCATTTTCTGAAATTTGGGTGCAGAAGGGATTAAGGACATGATTTTTCCTTCATGCATCACCACGTTGTAGAAATTTGGGTATTTGATCTCCAGCCAATTTAGAAATTCAGCATCGAACGCTCCTTGATCGGTATTTTTAGGTATCTTCCGAATAATATGCACATCGCTCAGCCAGTCGACTTTAATCCTTGTCCATTCAGGAAGCAAGTCTTGTCGGGCCACCAGAATACGTTCAACCTCCTCAGGAAAGGCTCTCTCTTCCCTATCTATTTCTTCTGCTTCTGCTGCCTTCTTATTCTTTCTTTTGACATACATTCGGCTCAGACCGACAGCTTCAACATGCTTCTTCTTCTTAATATCCGCTTCTATGACCCCACGCCTCATCTGTTGCTCTTCTCTATCTGCAGCTGTCATCTGCGATTGAGACTGGGTCACTACAGGCTTCTTGATCTGCTTGGCCTTCTGCTTTTTCCGTGATTTCTCTTCTGGCCCAGCAGATTCTTCTTCTTCCTGCAACCTCTTCGCAAGGTCAAGACTTTTCGCCAAATCTTCTTGATCGAATCTCTTCTGAACAGATGATGAGAAATCTTCAATTCTGTCCACCCTTGTTATCAGATCACCAAGGGAGGATTTCTGTTCAGATATGTCCTTGTCTTGACACTGAATCAACCTGTTGTGTTCTTCAATAGAATGTAACATCTCAACAACGTCCGTATCAGGAGTCTCAACAGCTGTTCTTGCGGGTTGTTTTTTTTCTGATCCACCCTCTTCTTCCCCCTTTTTGGTTTCAGCAAAAGGTTTTGATATCCTGATGTTCACGACATTGAACTCCCTTAGCATCTCAGATCTTAGCTCGTCAACTGCAAGAGGGGTGATCTGAACAGTGGAGATAGTTGGTGGAGGTCCCATTACCCGATTAAGAATGGTTTGCAGTGCCTTCTGAGCTTTACTGATGGAGCCCTCTAGTCTTCTCTATACAACATCAAGACTTATATCCATCTTCCCCAATGATGAGTAGATGCTCTGCAGAAGGGTGCCAATGTCGGATAGAATGGAGACCTCTGCTGACAGCTTATCAGATAATGGATCGATGCGGCTCATTACTGTTGCTGTAATCTGATCGTGCAAGTGCAGCAGTTTGTCGATCGTTAGCTTCCGTTCTGTCTCCACCAAGGCTTGTTGCTCCTCTCTGAATCTGTCCATCAGGTTTCGAGTCAGCGTTTGAAATTGCTGATCGACAGACGCCTTAACCCCATCTTGTATGTTCTTTGTAATCAGCTCCAGGGTTTCGGCAGAGATAGTAACAGCCTGACCAAATGTTGAAGCCTCGCCAATCAGGGTCTCATCTGCAGCACCCTTAACTGGTTCATCGGGAGGTTGCTCATACTCAGTGTAAGTATCAGCAACCTCTTCCTCATAAATGCTCAGCTTCTGGTGCACCAGCCATCTGATATCAGCATCTGTAGCAAGTTCGGCTGCGCTGGATACACCGACATTCTGCTTTGCCCTCTTCTCCAAATCCACAAAGTAATCAGGCTCCAAAGAGTTCATCAGAATGAGGAAATCTTCAATATCTTTGAGCTTGATATCTCTCCAAAAGACAATCTCCTCGATCTACTTTCTGATCCCAGGATGATTGATGAGATCAGGGAAGTGCTGGTCTAGAAATGCATTTACTTGGCGACGCAGAAAATAGATGGTGGAATTTTCTTGTTCAGGCGAGCCAAGAATTGTTCTTGTGTTGAAGGGGTTGTGGGAGATGGATACAAATAAATCTTCACCAACAACATCTGGTGAGTGCTCCAGTTGAGTAGGTTCTGGGGCAGGTGATGGTGTTTGTATTCTGGGTGAGGGGGTAAGGGAATGAGAAGGGGTAAATGGTGATTTGGGAGAAGGTTCAGGTGATGGTGATATGTGGGTCATGGGTGAAGGTGTTTTGGAAAGAGGTGTGGGTGAACTGGGGAAGAAAGTGGCTTCATGACCCTTGAATAGAGAACTCAGATGAGCTGAGTCAGATGGTTCAGAATCAGTCTGAGCCTCCTCAGCTTGTACACCGGTCTCTCTGGCCTCCACCTGACCTGGTTCTTCCACCAGCACCATTTCCTGTCCTGCTGGCAGATCTCCTTCTGATCCTATGATCTCAACATCGTTGTCCTCATCCCTAAGACCCATAGAAGGCATTCCAGCCTTCTTTGTCAGCATTGATGTGAGTGTCTTCTGACGCTTCGAACCTGCATCAGAGGGCTTACTCACAACTTGTTTCCTCTTTGCAGTTCTAGCCTTCGGTTGGGCTCTTGCCTCCGTCTGCACAGATGATGCCACCTTAGTCTTTGGCACATACGGAGCAAGGTCATCATCTGATTGTCCTGGCAATTCCTAGTCCTTAAGCAAAATTGTCTTGAACTTCTCCAGTAAGGTTTCCTCCTAATATCTGACCAGGGATAGTTGGGCATCTTATCAGCAAGGATGATGCTGACTTTGTGAATGTTGCATATGTTTTTGGTCAGCACCACCTGGTTCTGCTCATTCACAGCAAATTTTGCAGATTCTTGCAGCAGTTGATTTTTGAACAACCCCATCCAATTCATGTCTGGGGCCTTCTCGATGATAGCAGTCATGACATGCTGCTTCTGTTTTGTTAATGCGTCTAGACTGAAGGCAATCCCCAAAATGACCTTGGAAACAATCTCGAACAAGAGTCGGTATTTTCTTCTGAGGTAGGGAACCTTGACATTGGTGATATTTGTGATGTTCCCTGGCCTCAGGAGCACTTTCTATAAATACTCCTTATCTGACATCCCGGCATTGAATTCGTCAGGGTAGTTTCTGCCCATTAGGAGTCTAAATATCCTCTGCAAGTCTGCATTTGTGACATCAATCATGTTGCCACCAACGAAGGAATATAGTTCCTTGTTGTCCGTCTCTTGCAATTTCCGCAAAAACTCCAGGGATTCGATTATAGATACATTGTCTAAGTGCCTATAGCAAAACTGTTCTAGTCCACAAGCTCTCAAACACTCCATTATCTCCATGGATTCCGGATCGCGAGTGATGTGGAAGAAGACATATTTTTCATCGATGACTTGCTTAAGCATGGAGGAGTAATCACAGGATTGTGTAGATGCCATTACTGAAAACATATCACCATATAAACATTTATCAATGATTTATCATAAGTATAAGCATACACACAACAGAACGAATACCATATATATCACAAAACTTGTAACCCTAACACATAGTACATATGAAATACCAAATATTAAACACTGAAAATTACCAAAGAAGCGATTTGAGTGATTTTGAAGAAAAGAAGGAATCGCTTGAGTAATTTGAAAGAGTTGATTATTTTCTGGAAAATGAATGCGTGTTTGAATGTAGAGGAGATAAAAAGGTTCCAGAAATGGTATTTTAGGGTTTATAAGTGAGGGGGACAATAAAATTTTGCACGAAATTTTGAAATACTCGAGTGTCCTTGATTTAATCGGACGATCAAGATTGAGTGGTTGAAAAGTAATTAAAACGTGCGGTCAGGGATTAAAACCGGCAGACTTTTGGACTTAAAAGTTCGCAATAAATGCATTTAACACAAAAATCCCACGTCCGCATTTAATGCTTGCAGGCATGACGTCATAAAGTAATGGGAACAGTAATAACTAACATAGAATAGGCATAAAGATAAATCAGAAAACGTATCTGACTGACTGATATTGTAATCAGTCAGTTACCACTGTGCTCTGATCTGGTTGGCCTGATTACTGTTGACCTTACTGATGGTAGCATATCCCTTAGTATTTCCCAACAATGTCCCACTTATCTGATCAGATTTCTGCTGATCCAATCTGATCAAGTCAGGTCTTGGGATGTGTGCCCCCGCCAAAACCTCATCCTCGGGGAGGCGTACAGTCGCCTCGATTTCCTGAATCGGCATGATGTGTGATAGACCCGCAATGATGTCATGGACACTTTGTGACGTCACACGCCATGAACTAATCCAACCAGCAGTCGCGTATCACCTATGTGCTGCCCCTGTGACACCAATTTCTTTGGGAGGGCCTAGAAAGTTCAAACTTTGCATTCTCACCTCCGCTCTTCCTCTATAAATAGGATGGGGTTTTAGACATACAACCCAATATACTCTCCCCCCATACTTATTGTTCTCAATCTTGCGCATGGGAAATTTCGGCGAGTCCTCAATTTCAAGGCGTCCTCCGGCAATAGGCTTTTTCTACTCTACATAACTGGCCTCCGGTTCTCAGTCCATCCCTGTGCTTTCCCCGTTTCTGATCTTGTCTTCATCGGAGGATGACCATATGGCCATTGCCAAGCTTCACTTCTACCCAGGTGGCGGATCTGCCGCCGCCAACATGGAGGTGCCCCTGGCCGTCTGTGCCTTGGGCGCCGATCGGAATGATAGGGTTAACGACGATGAGCAACTTCTGACATGTAATATGGATTTAGTATTTTATATGCGATCTCGATCAAGCAAAAATGCCCTTCACAATCCCTTGCACCACATGTATGACACTCGTGTTCATTTAAAGTGGAAGTCTCATCGCAGCATCTGACACTTCACGGACTGACAAAACATCATTTTCTGATAGTTTTGCAGCATCTTCCTCATATGAAACACTGAGATGAATTCCCTGGGAGCCGTGACCCAAGTAATTCCGTAGTATGAATCAAGTTGCTAGCCTGTCTCCGGGCCTTATTGTAATGAAAATCGACCTCTGGGTCTATTGTAATGGGATTTTTCCCGACCTCCGAGTCTTTATCAATGAAATTCTCTTTTAATTCTGTTGTGCACTAAAATATGAGGTGATGGATTAATATGTGGCTTAGTGATCTTAGTGACACAAACAATAAATGTGTAAAGTGCATTGTATTTATGTTATATGATTGCTTGAGAGAATAAGAGTTTGAGTAATAAATTTGCAAGAGGTTTGGTATGGCATTAACCTCTCTCCTTTTCTTGGTCATAAATGACCCATATTTATAGTTTTTGGGAGAGTGGAGCTCACTCTCCTGGATGCAAGTACAAGGGGCCGAAAGTGGCTCTGCAAAACATTAAATGCTACAAGATTGATGTGACTCAGGTCGGAGGTCACTGGGACGTCACCCGAGACAAATCCGGATAATCAGGGATTTAGCCATTTATCTACTCCTAGCTACTCTTCATTACCATCTTTTACTGACACATCTCTGATTAAGACCATTCTTAGGTAAGGTCCCTGGTGCTGCTCGTCTGCCACGGGTCCCATCCCCATTAATGCTCCGTACTTGTGTCAGTGTGCGACCTGCGAGGTGCTTCTAGGTCGCATACTCGTGCTGGGCATGCCTTTGTTTCCATCTTTTCGGCGAGGTGTTATACTTGTGCAAAACGTGGTCTGGTCCTCCTCTATTTCTTTCTAGGTCGGACCCGATTCACGCTATATGCCCACAACAATAGCCCCTAGCTCATTCGCCTATGCTTGCCAAGGGGGATGAGCTAACTCTTTAGTACCTCCTCGATCCTGGCACGCGAGGTCGCCAAGCTTCTGGGGTACACGGGACTATTGCCTCGGGACTGAGCATGATGATGGCAGCTCGCCTCGACTGTCATGCCTATTGAGACTAGGTGATGATGGCGCGTGGGTTTCACGCGCGGGATTCGATCGGTCGTGGGCCGGCCCATGCGCCCTAGAACTTTCCTATAAATAAACTTCTCTTCTCAACATTCCACTTTTCACATTCTGAAAATTCAAAAATCGTTGTGTTGCTCCGATTATTCTCTCAATTTTGATTCCGGTCGTTGTTGTGCTCCAGGTAAAGATCTGCATTCTTCTTCCATTCTTCTTATCCTCAATTTTGGTGAACAATGTCTACCTCGAATCGGGAGGACTCGGGGAGCGCAACTGAGAGTTCTGCTCCGATTGCGGCAATTCGCCGGCGGCGAGGCCACGGCGGGCCTGAAGCTTCGGTAGTGGAAGTCTCCTCGGAGACGATGAGCGAAGTTCCCATATTGGCTAGGGGTGAGGTCACATCGAGAAGACGCCGCTTTCGCTGGGCCGAGGGGGACTCCTTGGGGAGGTCTCCGGCCCCCGTTGCGTCGGACACTCAGGTTTTGGAGATGGTGGGGGAAGAAAGAGATGAGCCTAGCTCGGGATCGATTGATCCAGCTGAGTTCGACTTCTTGTTAGACGAGGTTATACCCAATGTGCCGAGTGATGATGATGAGATTGACGACGTTGATCGCAAGCTGCGAATAGAGGAGAGCATGTCTCATCCCCGCGAACTGATCCCTCGACCAACCCGAACTCGCGTGGACAGTACTTTCATTGCGGGTGAGGTAACTAGCTCGGTAACTAAAGTCGAGCTCTTTTTATGGAGAGAAAAATTTCAAGTCCCTAGCGACGTCCACTTCTGGGTTCTTGGTTATAAGATCGATTATGCCGACCAGGTCCCTGATGGGTGTGTGGCGATGAATTTCGACTCGATGAAGGCTGGGCTTCATTTTCCACTTCATCCTATTATCTCTTCGCTGCTATGGTTTTGGGGCCTAGCTCCGACCCAAATTACTCCCAATGGGTGGAGCACCATCTTCAGGATCTTATATTTGTTTGGCCGCATCCAACCTCGAGCATTCCCCTCCACCCAGGAAATGAATCTTCTCATCTCGTTGGCGAAGTGGGGTAAAGACCCCGGGTATTACTATGTGAAAGCCCTCCCTCATATGAAAATAGTTGAGGACCTCCCTAACAAGGTCCAAGACTGAAAAGAGAAGTGATGGTTGGTAGGGGGAGCCTGGTAGAGTCCCGTTTTTGCCCTAGGAGCCCTTGGATATCGCGAGATTCCTCGCGACTATGCGATTCTTAAATGTAAGCTCTTTTGCTTTTCCCTTTTCCATAATACTGATTTAACTTCTTCTCCCTATTGCAGCTCCCAAGTAATCCAAGGCATCCGAGCTCTCCCTTCCCTTCTTGGTCCGGCTGGTTCAGGTGTGCTTAATTGATCCGGACGAGAGGTCGCTGATCATCCTTCAACGGTTGAAGTGTCTGGAATTTGCGGGCCTAACTGTTCCACCTCGGTTGTCGCTGGACGCCGACCTTCCCGGTAAGCTTTCCAGGATCTTACTCGCATTGACTCGACTTCTTTGGTCATTTCCTGATCTCGTACTTGTCTTCAGTTTCTTTCATCGAGCCCATCCATTTCATATCCTCCAAAGTTACCGACGAGATGCAGAACTTGAACGCCGAGGAGGTGCGCAAAAAGGTTTCTCGCGCCTTAGCTCTATCAAGGCAGCGGGCGAACTAAAAGAAGGATGTCGCGGCTAGTGGGGCCACTGGGACCCCCCCTCAAAGGACCAAAGCTATCGCCGCCCCTGACTGAGGCCAGAAAAGGGCTCTTGCCAAAGTGTGAGCAACCGAGGGGAGCTCCCCGAAACAAATCCAGACGCCCGTGGACATGGATGTGCTCCAGGACTCCCCGAGTGGGAAAGTGTTGGTCTCGGGTTCCGCGGGGACCCCTGATACGATTGTCGAGATCACACAACGCCAGACTCGCGATCCCGATGATCGCACTTTCCTTGGGTGGAATCCGGATTTCTGCCAATGGTATATCTCTTTTTACTTATGACTTCATTTCTATATTTTGTTTTGAGTGTACCATGTTTAAGTCTGGTTGCCTTGCAGATATAAATTGGATGATGGAGTATTTTGGGGGGAGTTGACCCGCAACTATCTGTGGTAGCGAGCTCCTACGGCCAATGACATCCAACCTTCTTACCTCCGGCAGATAGCCGAAGATGCTTCGAGGTCTTGGACTCTGGATCTTCATGAGGAAGCTCATACACAACACTTCTCCGAGAATTTGACCTCGGGGATTGCTCACATGTGTCATTCCTTGGCCTTTTTTGAGCGGGCGGGAGGCGGTATGGCGGGGCAAAGATCCGAGCCCGAAGTCTGAAGCGACTGCTCATTGATGAAGGTGGACTTGGCGGAGTCATCGAAAAGAAGCGGGAGAGGTCGCTATCAATGCAAAAAGTTAAGTGAGAAGAAGTTGAAAAATGTGGCCCGAAAGCGGGACGAGCTGGAGAAGAAAATCTCCCAGATGGCGAAGGATCTCGAGCTCCAAGATCAAAAGGTGAAAGAGTGCATGGACAGGACTGTCGAGGTGGAGGCTCGGTGTCACCGGTTAGAAGCTGAGGTCCATGACTTTCCGACCACTGTGAATTTGGAGCGCCATCATTCCTCCAACCTAGCCTATATCCACTCCTTTTCTAATGCTGTTCGGGCTTGCCATCGAGTCGGTGACCTTGATGGGGCGAGATCAACGATGTCCGAGCTGCTCGCCAGATACATGCGTAACAACCTTGTTCGAGAGGAGGATGATCTTCCCATCAAAGACCTTGCTGCCTTCAGTGTGGACTTCAGTTTCCTACCCCCAGGTGCTAATATTTATGATCCTGAGGAGTTGCTCGGGCTATTGAATGAAGATATGGAGGGTGGCCAAGATGACGGTGGTAGGGAGGTTGTTGGTGGAGACGATGGTGGAAATGGTGAAGAGAATCAGGCTGGCATCGAGATTCCCAAGGTTGAGCAAAATGCGTCGACTAACCCTATTGAGGGGACCTCGGATGCTCCGCCGAGCTGATTCCTAAGATGGTTTTTCTGCGGCAGTATGCCAAATGCCTTCGGGCACCCTTTGTAATCGCCCTTCGGGGTGTGTAAGTGCCTGCCCGTGGGGCGAAAGATTTATGTTGCCTTTGGGCGTTGTACTTTGTTGCCTTCGGGCGTTTATCAATCGAACTTTTATTTTCTATTTGAACTTGATTGTTGCTCTCCTCTATCTTCCTCGCTTTTCCTTTGAGCGCTTATTTATTTTTCGCCAACACTTTAAGATTGGCGAGTTTGTGTATCTTGTCTTTTTGAAAACCTGGATAGTGAACAATAATGATAAAAGATCTGTTAATTGACTTAGATAGGGTATGCGATTGAGGTCGACCTAGATAGGGTATGCGGCATACTAGCCTTCATGTGTTCTTGGCTTGCCGACTTAGGATGGATATCGACCAGGTCGAAAGATCTAGTCTGAGACCGAATTAAACTTAGGCCCCGGGTATCGACATACTATCCTTCATGTGTTCTTGGCTTAGCCGACTTAGGCCCAATTATCTTGACCGAGAATTAAACCTTAGGCTTAGTCTGTGGAGAGGTCGGCTTAAATTGGGTATCGACATACTAGCCTTCATGTGTTCTTAAGCTTAACCGACTTAGGCTTGGGTATCTTTGACCGGAGTCGGCTTAGACTCGATCTGTGATCGAGGTCGGCAGACCGGTATCGACATACTAGCCTTCATGTGTTCTTGGCTTAGCCGACTTAGACTGGGTATGCGACCGAGGTCGGCTTAGACTGGGTATGCGACATACTAACCTTCATGTGTTCTTGGCTTAGCCGACTTAGACTTTTTCATTTGCGAATTTATGTCTGACCAAACTTGTGAGAGGTCGGGGACCAGCCCCCCAAGTTCATAAATGTAAAAAGATGGAGCAAGCTTGTGTTATAAATCATAACTCATAGAAAAATATACAACCGATCTGGATTTTACAACTCATAGTTATTGGTAGAACTTCTTCAGGTAGGTCGCATTCCATGGATACATTACGGGAATGCCCTTCAAGTCTTCGAGCTGGTAAGCCCCATTTGGCAGGCATTTCGAAATCATCATGGGTCCCGCATTTCGAAATCTTCATGGGTCCCTCCCAAGTTGGACCAAAAACTCCTTTCTGGACACCGAGGACCCTTTTTAAGACGAGGTCGCCAACCTTGAATCTTCGGATTTTTGCTTTTGAGTTGTAATATTTCTCCGACTTTCCTTTGTAATTTGCGTTCTTTAAGTTGGCCTCCAATCTTTTTTCTTCGAGGAGGTTGAGGCTGAGAGATATGGCTTGATTGTTGTCCTCTGTGACTGTTTGCGACGTTCGATGTCTTATGACCACGACCTCGGCTGGTATGACTACCTCCATCCCGAAAGCTAGAGCAAAAGGTGTTTCGCCCGTTGAATTTTGGGACGTGGTTCTATATGACCATAAGATGTTCGGAAGTTTGAAAGCCCATAATCCCTTTGACTCAATGAGTTGAGTTTTTAGGGTGTGTTTGATTATTTTTTCACGACTTCAACCCCCCATTGAATTTGGGGGTGATAGGGGGGGTGGAGGAGAAACGACTTTGCGATTTTCCACTTCGCGAAAAAAGCATCGATCTCGAAACCATCGAACTGCTTCCCATTATCTGTGACGATTGCTTGTGGTAAGCCAAAATGGTAAATGATGTTTTTCCAGATGAATCGTATGATTTTCTCCTGAGTGATGGTCGCTAAGGGTTCTACTTCCGCCCATTTGGTGAAATAGTCTACCGCGACCACTGCAAACTTTGAACTTCCTGGGGCTTTTGGGAAAGGACCAATCAGGTCGATCCCCCACCTTGCAAAAGGCCATGGGCTGTAGATCGACATGAGCTCCTCCGGAGCTCTCTTAATTGTTGAAGCGAAAAACTGGCATTGTTGGCACTTCTTTGCATATGCAATCGCATCTTTCCTTAAAGTTAGCCAATAATAGCCCTGTCTTATCGTCTTGTAGACGAGAGACTGACCTGCGGTATGATTTCCACAATCTCCCTCGTGGATTTCTTTCAAGATTACTTGACCTTCTTCCGGGGTCACGCATTTCAAAAGTGGAGAAGAGAAACTTCTCTTGTAAAGCTGTTCGTTAATTACGGTGTACCTCGCTGCTCTTAGTTGTAACCGGTGAGATGTGACCTTATCATCTGGAAGTATCCCTTTCTCGATGTAGTCTTTGATGTCGGTCATCCAGTTATTTTCTAGGGTCGTGATCTGGAAGACTTCCTTCTGAATGTTCGATGGACTCGCTTGATTCGTCCAAGTTATTTCCTCTATGTTGATGGCGTCGACGACTTTTAGATGGAAGCGTTGAGCTTAATAAGCGCTATGTTGTCCATATCGGCGGCACCTTCGGATGTGGCCAACCGAGCTAAAGCATCCTCCTGTGTGTTTTCTGTTCGAGGTATCAACTCTATTCGCACTTCTTCGAATCTTTCAACGAGGCTTTTTGCTATCTGCTGGTATTTCATCATTTGCTCACCCCGTGCTTCGTACTCTCCTGACATCTGGCATACGACCAGCTGGGAATCGCTGTAAACTTTCAACTTTCCCACACCAATGGCCATTGCCATTTCCAGGCCATTTATCAAGGCCTCATACTCTGCTTCCTTGTTGGTGGCATGGAAATCAAAGCTTACAGCCGTGGTGAAGGATTGTTGTTCGGGACTGATTAGGACCATTCCAGCCCCTGCTCGGGTGCTCATCGAAGAGCCATCGACATGCAATGTCCATGGGATGTCGGCTGCCTCTGGCGCCTTCTCCGGAAAGGTGAGCTCGGTGAGGACCTGAGCCTTGATCGCAGTTCGGGGTGCGAAGGTGATCCAAAACTGTCCTAACTGGATGGACCATTTCAACAATCTTCCGGGTGTATCAGGTCCGTGCAACACCTGTCTCAGTGGCATGGTAGTCAGGACTTCTATTTGGTGATCAAAGAAATATTGTCGTAACTTCCGGACACTCATAATTAAGGCGTAAGCGAGCTTCTCGAGCGGTGGGTACTTGAACTCAGCATCATTCAGGGTCTGGCTGACGAAGTATATAGGCAAATGGTACTGCCCTTCTGCCTGCACTAACACTGCGCTGAGATCGAATTTTGAGGCCGCGAGGTATATAAATAACTTCTCACCTGGTATGGGTTTTGCCAAGATTTGGGGGTCGGAGAGGTACAATTTGAGCTTCAGAAATGCGAGTTGGCATTGCGGGGTCCATGAGAACTTTCCTTTTTTCATGGCTTCGAAAAAAGGCTTGCACTTATCCCCCATTCTGGATACAAATCTGTTGAGAGCTGCGAGACAACCAGTCAATCTTTGGAATTCTTTTACGTTGCGAGGTGGTTTCATGTGCATGATGGCTTTGATCTTTGTAGGGTTAGCTTCGATACCTCGCTGACTGATGATATGGCCCAGGAATTTTCCCGAACCAACTCCGAAACTGCATTTCTTGGGATTCAAGCGCATGTTGTATTTTCTCAAGATGTCAAAGGTTCGGGCGAGGTGGCACAGATGGTCCTCCTTCTTTTCACTTTTCACTACAATGTCATCGATGTACACTTCCATGGTCTTTCCAATCTCGTCGGCGAACATTCGATTTACCAAATGCTGGTAGGTTGCCCCTGCATTCTTCAGACCAAATGGCATCTGTTGGTCTTGGTGAAAACGAGTCTAACACGTGTATGGGGGGGAATACACGTGTTCAATGGTTTTTAAAACTTTTTCTTCACTGAGGTCAGATGGGTCAGGTTATCCTGATATTTTTGCCCTGGTAAGCACAAATCGCCCTGAGTCAAAGTCTACCGAGACAATGATCCTGAGCAGCTTTCAGAAGCTTCAGATTAGCCCAACTGATCCTGAATTTATCCGAGATCCTGAGGAGCTTGGATCAGATAATTATCTTACTGAACACTCAATAGAGTTAGTTCAGTTTGGTAACTATCTGTTCTAGCTACTCAAGTGTGCGGAATGGTTGGCCCTAAGTTTATACTCGTTTTTGCTTTGCTGAAAATCTTCTTCCTTTTAATAAAACAGTGATTAAGGCTGTGATCAATTTGATGCAAGTTCAGTGGATTGGTTCCAACTGAATATCAGTAAAATTAGCTTTCAGTGAAAAACATGCAACATATATAATGCAGTACAGAAAGCAAACAACACAACAATTATAGTGGTTCAGAGACTCAAGCTCCTACTTCCACTCTCTCTGATCTTCAGAGAAATTTCTTAACCACTTCCTAAAGCTTTCAGGCTAACTCACTATAACTTACTCACTTTTCTACCTTGAGTTTTCTGGTTGACTCACTGCAGCTTACTAACTCAAACACACACAAGTGTTCAGACTACCACAAGTAGCTTACTAACTTCTTCTCTGGAGTTTTCTGGCTGACTCACTCTTTACAACTCTAACTCACCAACAAATCACACACACTCAAACTACATTATCAAAGGGTTTGGGTTTGGGTTGGTTTCCAACTAGGGTGAGATATCCTTTAAAATAAGAACAAATGCAAAGGCTAGGATATCTCTACTAAGCTTTGGATATTTCTATCAATCTAGGCTTAGTGAATGAGCTCTTTCCAATGTGAAACACTTGGTAAATTCTAGGGTTTTCGAGTGCTTCAATTTGCAAGAATACGAATGAGCTCTTGAGTTGCTTCAAATTTCCCGTAACCTTTCAATGTAGAAGGTCACTGGTATTTATAGGCAACTTCTCCAAAGGTTGCACTTGAAAAACTATCTGCTGGAAGAGATAGCATCAAGGGTTTCCTCTTCTGGTTATTGATGAACGACTATTTTAGGGTTTGAACACTCCCTTACATGTTTTAGGAAATATGCAGCCATGTAGTCAATCATCAACTTCTGTGAACTGGAAGATATCAGACCTGACATTCCTCAGTGATATGTCATTTTCTGTGTCAGAACAGTAAAGTGCTGTTGCCTCCTCATTGGTTGAAATCTTTGTTTGAACAGAGACAAACAAACAGCTCTTTGCCCTTGATCTGATATGTTCCTTAGTGTCCACAAATGTCTTAACATTCTGTTTGTTTGTACTAGGAATGAACATAACACTATTTCATAAAAATAGCTTGTTCAGGATCCTTTTGATTAGTATAAAAACAGTCTTCAGGATCTTCGGGTCCTCAGGATTTTCCTGAGCTACTCAGTGTTTTCTGAGTCTTCAGGGACTTCTTTCTGTCTTCAGAGTCTTCAGGGTCTTCTGAGTCTTCAGTCACTTAGCAATTTCCTAATCTCTATCTGCTGACTATACATGGTGCAGATAATCTTGATCCCTAGTATCTATTGAAACCTGATCCTGATCCTATACTATCAAGATGTCCTGATACATGTCATACTCAGGGGTTTTGGGATCTAATCAAAACTTCTTTATTAAATTCATCTACCAACAATTTCCCCATTTTTGATGTTGCCAAAACCATCTATATGCGAACATAATAGAAATAAACCTATCATCTAATCAGGTTTCAATTTCTATAAAAGACATTAAAGGCAACCATCAACCATGAATCAGTAAGATAATGAGATATTATCTCTTCAGAACAAAAACATCAGTAGAGTTTTCATTAATCAGAAAGTTAAGTACAAGATACAAAGTTGATCCTACTCTACTGGAAATCAAAAGAAATGAAAAGATACATCATTCTTCATCAAATTCAATCTCATCAGCTGGAGGGTTGAGATTGAACATTCCATAGTATCTTTTCTTCAGCTCCTCTCTCTTCTGAATAGTCCTTGCAACATTTCATGTCAGCTCCAAATAGTTAGCTTGATCCACAAAGTCTGCATGAATGAAGTCGAAGTTGATCATCCCATTTTTGAACTTGGGTGGAGGGTACTTCATCTATCCTGGAGCTTTTAACTGATATCCCAGTGCGTCAAACAGATTGAACCATTTCTGACACATATCAGTGAAATTCCTCAGAAGATATGCAATAAATGCATCATCTCTGTCAGCAATAGGATGAGGCCAAACTTGCAGCACATCATAGTTGAACACAAATTCTCTCTTGGCAAGCTCCCATCTATCATTCATCTCAATAAGCATCCACTTATCAGTATGGGGCCATTGCCTCTTCCTTTGTTTTGTGCCTCTCCTCCTTAGGACAAATCTCTGGAATCCTCCACTGATCCTCTTCGCATCATCTCTGGCTTTTCTGGTCATCTCTGATCATGACAAAGAAACCTCAGCTTTTCTTCTCTTTTCAGCTTCAATCATCTTCACTGAATTGTGCCAATCCCAGTTCAGTCTCTTGGAGGCCACATCATATGCACCAAATCCCTCCTTGAAGAGTTCATCAGTTTCAGATTCTTCACTTCTATGTGCCTCAACCTCAGAGAACTCCCCGGACAATCTCCTTCTGATTGACTTATTGTTGGGAGATGAATTTAATAAAAGATATATGATTTTGATTAAGATCCCAAAACCCCTGAGTATGACATGTTCAGAATGATCTTGATAGTTGAGTCAGGATTCAGTTTTAGAGTATTCAGGATGTTATCTGCAAAATGTATAGTCGGCCAGATATAGTTAGGGATAGGTTCAAGACTCAAGAACTCAAGATATGTTTATGAAGAAACCGAAGTTTCAAGACTTCGATGAGAAATCGAGATATCAAGACTTCGATGAAAACGAGGAACTCAAGACTTCGGATGAAGACTCGATATCATCAAGATATTCAGAAGACTTCGAAGTCATCAAGACTCGAAAGACTCAAGACTCGAAAGACCACGAAGACTCAAGACGGCAAGATCAAGAAGGCCCGATCAAGATCAAGAATATCAAGGCCGCAAGAATTATTGAAGAACTTCGATAATATCTTGAATGCTCAAGATAAACTCGAATGTTCCGAGGCAATCAATATATCTATCTACGAAGGATGCAATCTTCGAGAAGATCGCGATTCCTTAGAAAATAGATATTTGCCAAGACATTCAATGCAGAATAAAAGGAACAAAGTCAGAAGTGTTGTTAAGGTTATATCAACTCAGAGTTATAACCAAAAAGAGCGGTTGAAGGTGTCTACCTTTAACTGGAGACAAAAGTCAAAAAGAGGAAGATAACATTTGTACCATCTTGACGACGGCGATGTGTCATTTGAAAAAAAGATGTCAGATGTACGAAGTTCCAGACTACAAAAAGTGAAGACCGGCTACATGAAAGGCTATTGCCTAAAATGTGTTAGGGAGTTTCAAACCCTAAATATAGCCGTTCCTCACACACCATAAGAGAAAACTCACGAAGCTATCTCTCCAACGGATAGTTTTCAAGAGTGACCTTGGTGTATGCCTATAAATACTGGTGACCCTCTACATTGTAAGGTTACAAGAAATTTATACGCAACTCAAGAGCTCAAACTTATTCTCGCAAAGTTAAAGCACTCGAAAAACATAGAATTTCCCAAGTGCTTGTATATTGAAGAGAGCTCACTAAACTAAGCCTAGCTTGATAGTCATATCCAAAGCTTAGTCGAGATATCCTAACCCTTTGCATTGTGCTTCATTGTAAAGGATATCTCATCCTAGTTGGAAACCAACCGAGAAACCTCAAACCCTTGAGAAGGTAGTTGGAGTGTGTTTGTTGGTGAGAAAAGTTGTAAAGAGTTAGTAAACTCTGGCGGAGTAGTCGAAAAAACTCTAGAGGAGAAGTTAGTAAGCTACAGAGGTAGTCTGAAAGCTTGTTTGTGTTTGAGTAAGTAAACTATGGAGGTAGTCAGAAAGCTCAAGGTCGGGTTGAGTAAGTAAACTACGTGGAGTAGTCAAAAAGCTCAGGGCCGAGTTGAGTAAGTAAACTAAGCGAGGTAGTCAGAAAGCTCAGAAGTGATTAGTGAATTTCTCTGAGGATCAGAGAGAGTGGACGTAGGAGCTTGAGTCTCCGAACCACTATAATTGCTGTTTGTTTATTGCTTTCCTTATCTGTGCTTAACTGTTGCATCACTGAGTTTTGAAAGCATATTTTCACTGAGATTTCAGTTGGAATCAATCCACTGAAAGTTGCATGTAATTGAATCACAGTCTAATCACTATTCCATTAAAGGAAGGTTTTCAGCAAAGCTTAAAACGAGTATAAACTAAGGGCCAACCATTCCATTCGGTAATTAGAAAGCTAGAACAGATAGTTACCAAACTAAACTCTCTTACGAGGATTGATAAGATAGTTATTTGATCCAACAACTTCGGGATCTTTGACACCGGACTCGGTTGGAATTATCGAGGTTTTTAAAAGCGGCTTCGGGATCAACTTCTCGATGAGACTTTGACTCCGGCGACTTGTGCTTCTCAGGACCTAATCTTCAGGATTATCTGACCCAAGCTGACCTCAGTAAGAAAAAGTTTTAAAAACACTGAACACGTGTATTCCCCCCATACACGTGTAAGACTCGTTTTCACCGGGACCAACAAGTGGTATCAGAGCAGTGGTTCAACTTGACCACCTGCTTTGTTGACCAAAGTTTTATTTGCTAAAAATACTTGTGGTCTATCTGAATGATCTTATTTCTTTGAACTTACCATGTTCTCGATGGAGAACTATGATTTGTGGAGATCGAGAATGCGAGGCTCACCGTATTCTAAACATGAGCGTATGTGGAGAGTGGTCTCTCAAGGACCATTCCAATTCTTGTAGTGAATCCCATAGGAACGAAGATGAGAGAATTGATCCTAGAGCGAAATTTCCTAAGTCGATGACCAACCGACTCTGAGGAGAAAAGTTAGTCAATCTAGACTACATTGCAAAAAGACACACTATCTGATCTGAATTGATGATGGTGTGAGGGAATGATCTCTCAACGTAATCTTTGCTAAAGAGATTTGGGATACACTAGGCATAATGTGCCAAGGCACGAGATCATATAAAAGAAAAAAAACTTTCGGTGGCAATTGGAAAGTTTGATAGTTTTGAAATGGATGATGGTGAATCAATAGACAAATTGGAAGTCGATTCACTAGCATCATGAATGATCTAAATGCACTTGAAATAAATATCCACAAAGAGAAGTTGCATTGAAAATTCTTAGAGGTCTTTCTAAAAATGGGATATTCATGCAAAGGTGATTGAAAACACCAAGAACATTAATTCAATGCCATACCAACAAGTCTTCTCGAAATTGAAGGTCTATGAATTTGTAATTGATAAGATATCCAAAAAAGGTCGACAAAGAAAGATGATTCATCATCTAGTAAGAATGTGGCTTTAAAAGCCAAAGATAAAACACAAAAACTAGAGAGTCTGAGAATCCCCATGCCAAAAATCAGGATGAGCTTGAGGAAAAGCTAGCACTGATGGCAAGGAGGTTTGAAAGACTTAATAATAGATTTGGAAAATACAAAAACTATTACGGGAACCACAAAATTACGGAAGAAACTTGAGGACAGATCAACTGAGAAGAAGAAGGACCTGAAAGCTGAGGGATCTTCATCCAAAAGGAAGGACTCCAAGTCCAAAGAAGAAGGTGATCAGGATGGTGATACCAACAGATGCTATAACTGCCAAAAGAAAGGTCACTTCCAGTATGATTGTCCAGATTTGAGTGCTAAGGAGAGAAGAGAATGGCAAGCTAAAAGAGACCAGAAGTTCTCTAGCAAAAAGGCCATGGTTGCAGAAGAAGAACACTCTGAGGAGGGATCTAGCTCTTCAGATGAGATATTCTCAGACAGTGAAATTGATGACATCTGTCTGATGGCCATTGAGGAGGTAAACTCTTCTTTCTCTGTTGTTGCTCCTACACTAGCACAAGAGTTTTCAAGTTCCACTGAAAACAGTCATTTTGACCTGATGGATTCTTTTGAGAATCTGATGAAGGACTATGCTGTTTTACAAGAACTGCTAAATTGAACTCAAGAGTAGAATAAGGAACTGAAAGCTGAAAATCTAAAATGGAAAGACTCTAGCAATACTGAAATCACTTCTCAATTAATGGGAGCTCTTGATGAATTGGATGTTACGAAAGTACAACTCTCGAGAAAAAGAGAAGTTGATAATGACCCTAATCGAAAAGCTAGAAATCCATTTTGAAGAGATTCACTAATCGGGACTAAGTTCAATGACCTCTCTAAGAAGCATGAAACTTTACAGAACTGTGAGGATAGTGCACAGAAGAAGTTAACTCTATTGAATAATGCATCTAATGTAATAGATGAAATTCGAGTTACCGAGATCTGTGACTATAAAATCTGGATTGGGATACATTCGAGGGGAACCTCACAAGGTCATCCGAATCTTTGCATCAAGTAGCAAGAAGACAATCTTTGTAAAACCATTGGCACCTACACTTTAAAATGAAGTAATGCCCAAGGTTGCGGAAAAAGAAAAAAGACCTATGGTCTCGATAAAAACCGAATGATCGGTAGGGAAAGCCCAAACCTCGGTGAAGGCTAGAAAACCTCGAGCACTTTCGATTAAAAAGTTTCGAGCAAGTACTTCAAAGCCTCGGGCTAAGAATGCAAACACTGAAAGGCTCCACATTGAACCATCAAAGGAATCCTCGGATGAGAAACACTCGTGAGACATTCTCAACCCCAGAAGAGACCAAGTCCTCGATTATCTTGAAAGACCCAGTTTCAAAGTCTGCACAACCCGAACCCCCACTTGCCTAAGGGTAAAGGTTATCTGAACCCGAGTCATCAAAGATTTAGACCGGCTGCACAGAAGCTAAAGCAAATGAATAGAAGGCCTGAACCAAAGAAAAATTCAAAAGCCCATGTTCATGCTAAAGCTAGCACAGATACACAAAAAACGGCTAAGGCACCCAGAGTAGTAGATGTGTATGTTGATGTTTATGGAAGACAAATTAGCCACTCTAAAGTGATTAGAGTTGTCAGGCAGATTTGGATTCCGAAAGGTACATCTAACCTTGTAGGACCCTACACAAATTGGGTACCTAAGATTTGATCTATTTTTCAGGAGGAAAACAAGGGCACTAAGCTAATTAAAGATCACATAGCACTGATGAGCAGAGATGAAAAAGCTCCTGATGTATGGTATCTTGACAGTGGATGTTCAAGACATATGACAGGATTCAAGAAGATGCTCAGTGACTATGTTGAACAAAGAGGCTGCGAGATCACTTTTGGAGATTACTCGAGGACGAGGTAGAAGGATATGGAACTTTGGAAATCGACTTTCGATTCATATCCATGGTGTTTCATATGTATCTGGATTGAAGCATAATTTGCTTTCAATAAGCCAATTCTGTGATAAGGGTTTTAATGTTGAGTTCTCTAAGAACTTATGTTTTGTGAAAGATGATACATCACAAAAAGTATTCTTGACCGTACAAGAAAAGGGAATGTGTATCTTCTTTGATTGGAGTTCAACTCCTAAAGATACATGTTTGGTTGCTAAAAGTTCCACAGATACCCGGTTGGTTATGGCATAAAAGAATGAATCACCTAAATTTCAAAACCACGAACAAGCTTGCAAGACTAGCTCTTGTAAGAGGGTTCACGTAATGAAGTGTTCATGAAGAACATATTTGTGATGCGTTCGAAAAGGAAAACAAATTAAAGCATCATTTAAAAGCAAAATAGATGTTTCTCTTGACGAGAACACTTGATTCTTTTGCATATGGATCTTTTGGTCCTATAACACCATAAGCACTAATGGCGGGAAATACACATTGGTAGTAGTTGATGACTACTCAAGATATACTTGGGTCATATTCTTACTCGAAGAAAGAGACTCGAATAAAGTTGCCGAATTCATTGAAAAGGCTCGATATTGAAAAAATCGAGTGTGGTCAAAATCGATCCGACAAAGGAACCCGAATTTATAAATCATATCATATCGATTATTGTGCGACAAATGGAATTTCACATGAAACATCGACTTCAAGGACCCCTCAACAAAATGGTGTTCTTTGAAAGAAGGAAATGAGGACTCGAAAAGAAGGCTGCAAGGACAATGATAATAGTGAAGTTTATATTCCTAAAAGATTTTGAAATTTGTCAATCAACACCGCATGCTACTCTCGAAACAGGATCCATCTTGACCAAGAGTCAAGGCAAAACACCTTATGAGCTTTGGAATGAAAGGAAGCCTCTTGTTTCTTTCTTTTACGTGTGTTTGGTTGCAAGTGTTTCATACACAATAATGGTAAAGATCGATTGAAAACATTTGATAGTAAAAGGCGATGAAGGAATATTCTTAGGATATTCTCGAAGTCGATAAAAAACTTTCGAGTTTACAAGCTGTAGGACTCTTATTGTGGAGGAAACACCTCATGTTGTTTTTGATGAATTTACTTGTGTTCGGAAGAAACAGGGAACATGATCTTGATGATGAACCCGACTAAGAGGATCACCCGATTAAGCTGAAGCGAAAAGATAAATCATCCATCGAACACGAAAAGAAGAAGTCGGTCACATCCTATGATTGGGTGACTCGGACTCGAATAAAGAAGTTCGAGGATGGAACTCGGGATGGTGAGACTCGGAAAACCAACACCCAAAGGTGACCAATCTGAGCAGACACCGATTCGGACTTCGGTATGTGATGCCAATGAAGATGTGGTCACAAAATGGGCAAATTCTGAATCTATCAACCAAAGGGGAACAAATGTCTCGACAATGTTCTGAATGGAATTTCCCCTGAGGAAGATGATTCCCTTTCTCCTTTTCTGTTGTTCCCTGAGTTTACTGATTTAACTGAACCTAACATTTCTAATATTGAGGATACTGTTGAAACAGGAACATCAAGAAGGAAATGGTTAGAGAGTCATCCTACAAGTCAGATTGTGGGTGATCTAACTGAAGGTGTTAAAACAAGAAGGTTCCATGGTGAGAGTGCACTATTCTGCTGCTTCCTATCAGAGAAAGAACCTACTGAGATTTGTGAAGCTCTTCAAGATTCTCATTGGATTACTGCTATGCAGGATGAGCTGAATCAATTCTCAAGGAATGAAGTATGGGAGCTAGTAGATAGACCTGAAAGGCACAAGGTCATTGGAACCAAGTGGGTATTCAAGAATAAAAGAGATGAAAACAACAACATTGTAAGAAACAAGGCAAAGCTAGTTGCACAAGGTTATTCCCAAGAAGAAGGCTTGGATTATGATGAAACCTTTGCACCTATTGCAAGACTAGAAGCCATCAGATTGTTTCTTGCATATGCTGCCCACATGAAGTTCACAGTCTATCAAATGGATGTGAAAAGTGCATTTCTGAACGGTGTGCTTAAAGAAGAGGTTTATGTGGAACAACCTCCTGGTTTCAAACAGAATGACCAAGTTTACAGGCTCAGAAAAGCTTTGTATGGTCTTAAGCAAGCACCCAGAGCATGGTATGATACTCTTTCTCAGTTTCTTACTGACCATGGTTTTGTCAAAGGGATTGTTGATAGAACTCTGTTCAGGATAGAAGATGGGGAAGATATCTTACTGGTTCAGATATATGTTGATGACATCATTTTTGGATCTCCAAACCATCAGCTGTGTGAAAAGTTTTCAACACTGATGAAAGGCAAGTTTGAGATGTCAATGATGGGAGAGATGAATTTCTTTCTAGGTCTTCAAGTGAAACAATCAAAGGAAGAAATATTCATCAACCAGGCAAAGTACACCAGAGATCTGATTGCCAAATATGGTGTACAGAATTGCAATGCAGTTAGAATTCCTATGAATACTAACTACAAGATGGATCCTGATTCTGAAGGCAAATCAGTGAGTCATACTGATTATAGAGGAATCATTGGATCATTGCTCTATCTCACAGCAAGTAGGCCAGATATAACATTTGCTGTTGGGATATGTGCAAGATACCAAGCTAATCATAAGGCTAGTCACATGGAGGCTGCCAAAAAGATACTGAAGTATCTTAAGGGCACAGTGAATAGAGGATTATGGTATGCAGCTGATGATAACCTTGAATTAACTGGTTACTCAGATGCTGACTATGGAGGTTGCAGGATTGACAGGAAGTCCACTACAGGAACTTGTCAATTTCTAGGAAGTAAGCTGATATCTTGGTTTTCGAAGAAACAGACTTCAGTAGCAACCAGTACTACTGAAGCTGAATACATGGCTGCAGGAAGCTGATGTGCTCAGATTCTTTGGCTCAGACAACAATTAAGGGATTATAAAGTTGTAGCCAATGAAGTACCAATATTTTGTGATAATAATAGTGCCATTACTATTTCACAAAATTCGGTATTGCACACCAGATGCAAGCATGTGGATATCAGACACCACTTCATCAGAGATCATGTCGAGGAAAAGGACATAAGGATGGAGAAAATTCATACTGATAAGCAGAGAGCTGATATCTTGACTAAACCTTTGGCTGAATCAAGATATCAGGAACTTTCAGTTGAATTAGGGATGTTAGATCCAGGTGTATAGAGTAAAATCTGAAAAATTGAAGGTTTTCAGATGCATGAAGTTTTCTCAGATTTTCACTGAGAAGCTCAGGATAAAATGGAAATACTGAACTGAGTCTCAGGAAACTCAGATTTACTGAAGGTCAGTACTCAGTAGCATACTGAACCCTTTCAGTACTCAGTATTATACTGACATTTTATCAAGGTCAGTACTCAGTAAGACTGATAGAGAGAAATTAGTCTGAAGAATTAATGACTCATGCAACTCATTTATTGCTTAAGTGAAGCTCAGTAATCATTTGCAATAAATACAAAACACCTAAGGAATGTTTTGGGCGGGATCGTTTGAAATTCTGAAGAAGGTCAACAGTCATTAAATGCTCTGTTACATTATTGACCAATGAGGATAAATTGACGGCTTACTTTTCGGAGATCGTCTATTCGTATACCCGATTAATTGGAGATTAATCTCAACCGTTGCTTTTCACCTAACCAACGCGATTCCCCATGATCTCGAAGCTATTTATACCCCAATAAGCCATTCAAGCCAAAATTTTATCAAACCCTTCGTTCCCAAATCCTCTGCAAAATAAAAATCCCTTTGCCCAGAAAACTCCAAACCCTAAAGCTTAAATTCTTCATATCCAAAATGGCCCCAACCCTATTCGAGAGATTAGCCGAAACGAACAAGCCCTGGTACGAGTTCGTTGTCTCACTCGATAGTACAACCAACTCAAAGCCCGAAGAGGAGGCTCTCCATATGATTCGATTGGCCAAACTCACCCATCTAGTCGCAAGCCGACCAGACCAGGAGTATGCGAAAGAGGTAATCAAATTCATCTGTAATTTGAGAATAGATGAAGAGGATGGTATGCATTCTGCTATTACTGTATCACATTTAGAGTAATCATCCAAATACATCGATTTTGAGAGGGATTTGTACATTATTCCGAAAAATTTAAATAATGTTTTTGAGCTCTGTGATAAAGGAGAGGACCCTCCTTTGTATATGTTTGGTAGGGAGCAGGAGTATTTAGATAGGATTGCTGAGAATCATGTGAAATTTGAGGCGACATTGCATAAGAGGCACTTGAAGCCACAATATCGAGTTTTGATGGATATTGTGAGCAAGAGCATCATGAGCCTTGCGGGGAGTTTTGAGCGGTCGATGCCGGCTCTCGATTGATGGCGGCGATTGAGGCCTCACCCACCACTGACTTCAACTGGCTGAAATTTCTGAATCAGATGGTGAGTGAGCAAGCCAAAGTCTTCAAGAAGGTTGACGGGGCGATCACGATTAAAGGCAAGATCCACCATGCAACCAAAATAGCTTATATTTTGGAGATGTGTAGAGAGGAGAAGGATATCTTTGCCAATTCGACCCCATTCCCTAAGTCCAAGGTGCTCTTCAAGCCCATTGCTGTGAAGAAGCAGGCCATCAGAGGGAAGAAGGAAAAGAAAGCAGAATCACCTAAAGCTGCTGCTGTTGAAGAGACTCAACAAACCAGGGGGAAGGTTTTGTTGGAGGCAAAGATGGAAGCGGTGAGAAGTTGAAAAAGCGAAAACCCTTGCCCCTAAGCGCTTGAAGATTGGTGGTTCTCACCGATGAAGATGGCGGTGAGTCGAAGAGATTCAACTTTGAGGGCCAAACCGCTCGAGTTCGCCATTGCAAGTTTTGGCTCGAGTTATCTCTAAGGCACAAGAAACAGGTGAGGAGCGTGTCTTCTCGAGGTGCTTGAGACCGCTCGATTCGGACAAAAAATTTCTCGGAAATTTTCAAAGGAACTCAGGCCTCGAGAGATTCCTCTTGAAGAAGTGCCGGCCGACGTGAGAAGAGCCAACTTCGAGTCAATCCGGGATGTGCCCGCTCATTCCTCGGAACCCACTCGATGCAAGCGGAGGACTGACCGTTGCTAGCGCTCGTTGAGGTCTGCTGAGACTTCGAAGCGGCTTAAAATTGTTGAGCTCTGAAAGTGATCTACTTCTTGATCCTTTTCGGTGATGCTTCAACGAACGAAGAGCCCGAGATGGAAGAAGGCGAGGTTTGAAGAAGGCGAGTGGAGGAACAAGGGGGAACGGTTCATCCTTGGACGCTACTCGAAGCTCGGCTCATACCCCGATCTGCAAGATATCTTCTTGATTAAAGGTCGATGTTCATCCTCAATCGACTCTTCCCCGAGATGCTTGATATTGCTGCATTCAGAGGGGAAGACTGGTGGAATGAGGAGACAACCTTCCTTCCTGACTTCTCAGGGTTCAGGAGGACAAATCTCAGAATGAAAAATTCCGATTTTGATGAGCTGGTTCAGAGGAAGATAGGCGAGAGGACAAATTTCATCGAAGTTGGCGCCCCTAGCAGCGGAGACAAATCTCAAGATGGAGATGGGGACCAATAGGGAGATGCTGAGGATCAGTCTCAGATGGAGAAGGAGACTTCTGGTGCTGATCAACCTGAAATCTGTCAACCTCAGACTGAAGCTAGCACTCTTCAGGTACCTTTTGGCACTATTAACAATTATGCCAAAGTTATTTGAAAAGTTCTATCTTTAATTACAATTGTTCGATAAATGCGATGAGGCTCGATTGGAGATGGAGCTCAGGATGAAGCTAAAGCTCAGGATGATCAATCAGCACAGAAGGTGCAGAAGGTTCCTAAGATCGACCTCACTCCCTTGATAGAGAAACTTGAGAAGGTTGAGCCAATGATGAACAAGATTGCTCAGATGGAAGAAACATTGGCCAGCCAAGCTCAGAAGATGGAAAACCTTAGTCACTCTTTAGAGCTGGTGCTAATCCAAAACACTCTGACCTCCATGGAAGATAAAATTTGAATAAAAAATTTGGAGGAGTCAAAGGTGAGCTCGATCTTTGAAATGAAACAGAAGCACCAGGAGTCAACTGCATTTCTAGAGGTGAAATTGGCAGAGAGGAATGAAGTAATGATTAAATCTGTTGTTGAGGAAATAAGCTCTTTGCTCATGACCAAGATGACAGAGATGTTTAAGGAAGCACTCTCTGGCCAGTTTGCCCATATGTCTGAAGAATTTTCTGTGGCTAAGAACCACATCAGGAGGCTGGAAGATGAGCAAGATCAGCTAGCAGGAGAGGTTCGCTGTGTGAGCAAAGAGCAATATCACATGGACCGGACACTCTCGACTTCTTCCAAATTACGGTGCCAAGAAGGGGGAAAGACCAAATGAGGACCTCAGGAAGTTATTGGCACGTACTTTGGAGAAAAAGGCTCAGAAAGATGCTGAAATGTACATTCTAACCAAAGCCTTGAAGGAAGTCGAAGCTACTGACAAACTGAAGTTTGCTTAGGTGGAGAAACCTATCTACACTCGAGTTTCTAAGGAAACCATGCTTGATGTTGCAAAAGAGAAACTGAGTGCTAGAGCTAAGGTTGGAACAAGTCAGGCTGCTGCTAAATTGTCTATGAAGAGGAAAGCCTTGGGCATTGTTCAACCTGAGAGCAAGCGTGCGAAGGCTTCTAAGCCAATCCAGAGAAAGCTGATTCTGGATGATGAAGGAACTGAAGAATCTGAGTCTCAACCTCATAAGAAAGTCTTCAACTCGAAGAATGCTCTGAAGACACTCCAGATAGAACAGGCTAAGAAAGCAAATTCCTTGGGCCTCAGCGCACTGTGATCGGAAAAAAGATCAAGAAGAGCTGAAGCGAAGGAGTGGATTCAAGAAGTTTACGAGCAAAAGGAGAGAGACATCAAAAGCACTGAAGTGGCCCCACGTTGATAAATGGATGCCTATCAAACTCAACGATATGTGGGAAGAGGTCAAGAGAACCTTCTGGTTCTATTATGATGTGCTCAGGGAGTGGAGAGGGGAAAGCTCAGATCAGAATGATGCGTTCATTGAATATCTCCTAACCTTCTATCCAAAATATCTCCAAAGTTGGATGAACCTTGCGGATGAAGGAGAGGTACAGATAGTAGCCCCTGGTCCATATTCCTACCCTCCTCCAAGACTTGGTAATGACTTGGTGAATGAGAAGGTCATTACTCAAGAAATTGCTCAGTATGCTGGTCAGTTGGGTTTGACAGGAAACAATCCGGATATCATCAAGGAAAGAAATGAACTGAAGAAGAGGTATTTCAGAATGTTCTACCTGGAGGTGCCCGCTGATGAAGTTGAAGAAGTAGCAAACTGAAGAGCAGAAGACTGAAGAGCCAAATCTGAAGACTGAAGACTGAAGACTCAGAAGATTCTGTAATCTTTAAATTTTTTATCTTTTTGATTTTGTTGATAAACTCATTGTAATCTGTAACTCAAACCAATCATCAATGAAGATTTATCATTCTTGCTCAAAAGATAATATCTCATTATCTTATTTACATGTCTTTTATATTTGATATGCCTGAATGAATGTCTCTGAATCAACTATTTAAGTATTTGGTGATGAACTATTTAAGAAGATTCATTACTGAAGAAATTGTTGAATGTATAATTGTTGGGAGACTCTCTGTAATTGTTGGGAGATTCTCTGATTCATAGTATTGGGAGACTCATTATTTAAGGGAGAAAATTGTTGAAAATATAGACCAATCTTGTAAAAGGATAAACTGAAACCTGAGTATAGGTTATTTGTTTGTAACAAGATAGGTTTTGGCATCATAAAAAAGGGGGAAATTGTTGGGAGATGAATTTAATAAAAGATATATGATTTTGATTAAGATCCCAAAACCCTTGAGTATGACATGTTCAGAATGATCTTGATAGTTGAGTCAGGATTCAGTTTTAGAGTATTCAGGATGTTATCTGCAAAATGTATAGTCAGCAGATATAGTTCAGGATAGGTTCTGAAGACTCTGAAGAACTCAGTATGTTTCTAAAGAAACTGAAGTTTCTGAAGACTCAGTGAGAAACTGAGATACTGAAGACTCAGTATGAAACTGAGGAACTGAAGACTCAGCATGAAGACTCAGTATATCAGTCAGTATATCTGTAAAGACTCAGAAGTCACTAAAGACTCAGAAGACTCTGAAGACTCAGAAGACCCTGAAGACTCAGAAGACTCTGAAGACGCAAGACTAAAGACTGAAGACTGAAGATCAAGAATACTGAAGGCACAGTAATTACTGAAGAACTCAGTAATATATTGAATGCTCAGTATAAACCTGAATGTTCCGAGGCACTGAATATATCTATCTGAAGGATGCAATACTGAGAAGATCGCGATTCCTTAGAAAATAGATATTTGCCAAGACATTCAATGCAGAACAAAAGGAACTAAGTCAGAAGTGTTGTTAAGGTTATATCAACTCAGAGTTATAACAAAAAAGAGCCGTTGAAGGTGTCTACCTTTAACTGGAGACAAAAGTCAAAAAGAAGAAGATAGCACTGTACCATACTGACACTGACAGTGACAGGTCGCTGAAAAAGATGTCATATGTACGAAGTTCCAGACTACAAAAAGTGAAGACCGGCTACATGAAAGGCTATTGCCTAAAACGTGTTAGGGAGTTTCAAACCCTAAATATAGCCGTTCCTCACACACCATAAGAGGAAACTCACGAAGCTATCTCTCCAACGGATAGTTTTCAAGAGTGACCTTGGTGTATGCCTATAAATACTGGTGACCATCTACATTGTAAGGTTACGGGAAATTTATACGCAACTCAAGAGCTCAAACTTATTCTCGCAAAGTTAAAGCACTCGAAAAACTTAGAATTTCCCAAGTGCTTGTATATTGAAGAGAGCTCACTAAACTAAGCCTAGCTTGATAGACATATCCAAAGCTTAGTCGAGATATCCTAACCCTTTGCATTGTGCTTCATTGTAAAGGATATCTCATCCTAGTTGGAAACCAACCGAGAAACCCCAAACCCTTGAGAAGGTAGTTGGAGTGTGTTTGTTGGTGAGAAAAGTTGTAAAGAGTTAGTAAACTACGCGGAGTAGTCAGAAAACTCTAGAGGAGAAGATAGTAAGCTACAGAGGTAGTCTGAAAGCTTGTTTGTGTTTGAGTAAGTAAACTACGGAGGTAGTCAGAAAGCTCAAGGTCGGGTTGAGTAAGTAAACTACGTGGAGTAGTCAGAAAGCTCAGGGCCGAGTTGAGTAAGTAAACTACGCGAGGAAGTCAGAAAGCTCAGAAGTGATTAGTGAATTTCTCTGAGGATCAGAGAGAGTGGACGTAGGAGCTTGAGTCTCTGAACCACTATAATTGCTGTGTTGTTTATTGCTTTCCTTATCTGTGCTTAACTATTGCATCACTGAGTTTTGAAAGCATATTTTCACTGAGATTTCAGTTGGAATCAATCCACTGAAAGTTGCATGTAATTGAATCACAGCCTAATCACTATTCCATTAAAGGAAGGTTTTCAGCAAAGCTTAAAACGAGTATAACTAAGGGCCAACCATTCCGCACGACTGAGTAGCTAGAACAGATAGTTACCAAACTAAACTCTCTTCTGAGGATTCAGTAAGATAGTTATCTGATCTAAGCAACTCAGGATCTCTGACACTCAGGACTCAGTTGGGATTATCTGAGGTTTCTGAAAGCAGCTCAGGATCACTGTCTCAGTAGACTTTGACTCAGAGCGACTTGTGCTTCTCAGGACCTAATCTTC
Source organism: Stenogyne calaminthoides (assembly GCA_037126765.1). Lineage (NCBI taxonomy): Eukaryota > Viridiplantae > Streptophyta > Magnoliopsida > Lamiales > Lamiaceae > Stenogyne > Stenogyne calaminthoides. Next base: position 26,461,123 of record JBBCBC010000006.1, read on the forward strand.
AGGATTATCTGACCCAAGCCGACCTCAGTAAGAAAAAGTTTTAAAAACACTGAACACGTGTATTCCCCCCCCATACACGTGTAAAACTCGTTTTCACCGGGACCAACACTTATCAATAGTAGGAACTACTTGGGTTTCAGGAATAGGATTCAGCACACCATGAGCTTCTCCCATCTTGCTTGACTCATGAGCCCTCTGCCTCTTTGCACGTTCCTGAATGACTTCAGCAGCAGCCTCATGATTTATAGATATTTCAGGTTGTTTCCTCTTTCCTTTGGCTATAATGACTTCTTCCTGAGTCAGTAATCTCCCTTCAATTGCTGGCAGCTGTGTGAGCATATCATAACTTTCCCCCTTTTTGGCATCATAATCAGCCAATATCTGAGAAAGTGTTTTGTCCATGTGTAGTTGCTCACGTCCAACTGAGCAAAGTTCTGCAGCAATATGTAGTTTCTCATCCTGAAGTCTCTGCAGTACATTCAACCCTGTTGTTGTATCCTCAGCAAGACCACCATAAGTAGCCTGTATCTTGGTCATGAGTGAAGAACTCATTTCCTCAACAGATGTTCTAATCAATTCTTCTGTTCTTGCCTAACTATCCTTAGATACATCTTCTATTCTAGCATACATCTCAGTAAACTTATCATCAATGGATGTAGATAATGAAGTTACCTGATCAGTTGTCACCATAGATGTGTTTAGCAATTTAACCATCTTGCTTTGAGAAGTTTGTGCCTTAGCAATCTTTGACACTTCGTACACTAGAGGCTCGAGCTTAGCAATCTGATCAACAATAGGCTCCAGCTTGGTTAACTTCTCTAGGACTGGTGTCAGATCAACAGTTTTTGGAATGGGAATTTCAGCATCTGTCTGCACCCCTGAATCAGTCATTTCTATAACCTCTACAATAGGCTCCAACGGGTACTGGATAGTCTGACCAAAGGTGATCATATGCAAGGGCGGAACATCCTGAGTTTGTTCCCCCTGAAGTGTAGCTTCAACACTTGATTCAGCAGCTTGCCTCTTCTTTTCAGAATTATTTTTCTCAGTCTTGTCTTGATCCCCAGTCCTATCCTGATCATCTTTATCTTGACTACCTTCTCCACCTTCAGCCTGAGTGGCTGGCTCTCTCTCAGTAATCTTCTTCAGCACAAGTTCGTCAAACTCTACTGGCTTTATCAAGATAAAGATGATCAGGACAGGACTGAGGATCAAGACAAGACTGAGAAAAATAATTCTGAAAAGAAGAGGCAAGCTGCTGAATCAAGTGTTGAAGCTACACTTCAGGGGGAACAAACTCTACTGGCTTTATCAAGATAAAGATGATTAGGACAGGACTGAGGATCAAGACAAGACTGAGAAAAATAATTCTGAAAAGAAGAGGCAAGCTGCTGAATCAAGTGTTGAAGCTACACTTCAGGTGGCTTTATCCTGAGTCTTCTCTTCCCCAGCCCTGAGAAGGCATCAAGCTCCGCCATCTCCTCAGCCCAATATTCTTCGCCTCTGAAGTTGCCAATCCTGAGCATCATTGTAAACGATTGATTGACAATCAACATAGTGGTCTTCAGTCTGAAAAACATATCCTGAAGGTCAGGGTATTTTTCCAGCACCGGATATTTGTCTAACATAAATCTCTCCGCCTTCAGCATCCACTCTTTCTCTTCAGCCTCACCTTTCCTGAGTTCAGGACCAGGTGCCTCATCTTCAGAGCTAGAATGAGCCTCTGAAGGAATGGAAATATATGGCTCTGAGGGTTGTGTGGGTGGGATTGTAATTTGGTTCTCTTTCACAGGTTTTTGGGAACCTGCGAAGATTTCTTGGGTTATTCTATCATCGCCAATACTGGTACCTAGTACCTCAATAATGATGTCTTCCTCACCTCCTTCAGTACTTCCCTGAACAGTTTCTGCTGCAGTTGCCTGAGAGACAACTTTGGCAAGGGTATCAAGAGGGGATTTTACTCCGAACTCTTGTTCCCTGATGGTTCTGAGCTTCTTTTTCTTCCTTTTCTTTTGCTCTTCCTGAGCCTTCTTTGCCTCTCCAATCTCCCTTTTTACCCGAAGAAGATCAAGTGACTTCTTCCTCCTTTCTTCCGTTCCTGATGCCTCAGATTGTTTTACTAATGCTGTCCTTTCAGCTTTTTAGACAACCTTAGCAATAACAACATCATCTTGATCTGAGCTCGAGTCATCCTGTTCTTCAGGGTCCTCCTGAACCATCGAGCCTTGACTTCCTGAAGGAACCAACCTTTTCCTCTGTGGTTTGCTTTTCCTGAACATGACCCGATTCCAGGAAAATTTAACTCCAGTCATCAAGAACAAATTGTCTCTGGGCAGAGTTTCTATTAAGAAATTGATCTTCGTCCCGAATAGTACCTTCCCGCTCTTGGTGAATGCACCCTTTGCAAACTTCAGCTTCTGATTCTGGTGAAGGATGCAGTCCACCAAGAACTTTAACCAATTGAAGTCCATAAAGGCAGAATCCTCTATCGCAGCCATGAGACTCAACTTATTCCGGCTCACCTGCTCCAGACTTCCAGAAGTGCTCATCATGCACTTTGCCACAATATCGATAAACACCCTGTACTTTGGCTTCAAGCACTGTTTGTGCAGAGCTCCTTTCAACTCCACCTTTGATTCTGCAAAACGGTCAAGAATTTCTTGCTCTCTTCCGGAAATATATTGAGCTAGATCTTCTCTGCGACTATTGAGTTCAAACACAGCATTAATCTCCTGAAGAGATAATTTCACCTCTTTGGTGGAAATTATCTCTGCCTTGGATTTCGCATATGATCCAAAACTCAATTGCGAAACAAGTAAACCTCTTTTACCTTCCTGAAGATTCACAACGAACTGTAATACCTCTAAAGAAAGTTCATTTTCTGGCATATTACTTACCAGAAGAGATAACTTAGCCATTCGCAGCATATTAAGTGCCTCTTCCTCAACCTGCAAAGCTTTGTTTTCGATCATGGCCACCACATGCTCGAAGTAGGGCTTCTCCGTCTCCGCTAGATTCTTGATCATGACATAGCTTGGGAATTCCATTGTTTAAGATGATTTCTTGATAGGGTATTCGAGGGTTTTGGAATTTTGAAGATTTGAAGGTTTTTGGGAATTTTGATCGTTTAAATGTGATAAATAAACGATTGCGGTCCATAATTTTGGTTTATATATGATCTGTGAAATAAAGATCAATGGTTGTGATTAAATCTCAAAAATATGATGAATGGTTGAGATTTAACCAGGTTTTGAGGAGAAATTTAGAGTATGGCTATTTTTGGCTATTTTTTTGGTCAATAGGTAAGTAGTAGTTTACAGGTTGACAAATGGATGATTCTCGGAAATTGAGGCGACTGTTCGTCTTTTCAAGTCAAAAGCATTCCCGCTTAAAAAGTTCAGGCCTTTTGTCATTTATTTCAAATGATTACAGAGTAATCCCTTACATAATAAATGCCACTGAATTTAATGCATGTATTAATATAACTTCAGGATTATTTGAATACATAAACCTTACTGAATATTGATCCTGACAAACTCTCGTCCCGAGTCTCAGTTTCTATCCTGAGAAAATTTTTCCTGAGTTATTTCCCTGAATAACTACATGCACCCGAAGGACTTCTCCCTTCAGTGAAATTCATTCACCTGGTTCCAACATCCCTAATTCTACTGATAGTTCCTGAAATCTTAATTCAGCCAAAGGTTTAGTCAAGATATCAGCCCTTTGTTTATCAGAATTGATTTTCTCCATTCTGATATCCTTGTTTTCAACATGATCTTTGATGAAGTGATGTCTGATATCAACTTGCTTACATATGGTGTGTAATACTGGATTTTGTGTAATAGCAATTGCACTATTATTATCACAAAATATAGGTACTTCATTGGATATAATCTTATAATCCCTCAATTGTTGTCTGAGCCAAAGAATCTGTGCACAACAACTTCCTGCAACCATGTATTCAGCTTCAGTAGTACTGGTTGCTACTGAGGTTTGTTTCTTTGAAAACCATGATATCAGCTTACTTCCAAGAAATTGACAAGTTCCTGTGGTAGACTTCCTGTCAATTCTACATCCTCCATAATCAGCATCTGAATAACCAGTTAATTCAATGTTATCATCAGCTGGATACCATAATCCTCTCTTCACAGTGCCTTTAAGATATTTCAGAATCTTCTTGGCAGCCTCCATGTGACTAGCCTTAGGATTAGCTTGGTACCTTGCACATATCCCAACAGAAAATGTTATATCAGGCCTACTTGCAGTGAGATATAGCAATGATCCAATGATCCCTTTATAATTAGTATGATTTACTGATTTGCCTTCAGGATCAGGATCCATCTTGTAGTTAGTATTCATGGGAATTCTAACTGCATTGCAATTCTGTACACCATACTTTGCAATCAGATGCAATCAGATCTCTGGTGTATTTTGCTTAATTAATGAATATTCCTTCCTTAGTTTGTTTCACCTGATGTCCTAGAAAGAAATTCATCTCCCCCATCATTGATATCTCAAACTTTCCTTTCATCAAGGTAGAAAACTTTTCACACAACTGATGATTTGGAGAACCAAATATGATGTCATCCACATAAATCTGAACTAGTAAGATATCCTTCCCATCTTTTATCCTGAACAAAGTTCTATCAAAAGTTCCTTTGATAAAGCCATGGTCAGTAAGAAACTGAGAAAGGGTATCATACCATGCTCTGGGTGCTTGCTTAAGACCATACAAGGCTTTCCTGAGCCTGTAAACTTGGTCACTCTGACAAAATCCTGGAGATTGTTCCACATATACTTCTTCCTTAAGCACACCATTCAGAAATGCACTTTTCACATCCATCTGATAGACTGTGAATTTCATGTGGGCAGCATATGCAAGAAACAATCTGGCTTCTAGTCTTGCAACAGGTGCAAAGGTTTCATCATAATCCAAGCATTCTTCTTGAGAATAACCTTGTGCAACTAGCCTTGCCTTATTTCTCACAATGTTGTTGTTTTCATCTCTCTTGTTCTTGAACACCCACTTAGTTCCAATCACATTGTGTCTCCTAGGTCTGTCCACTAGCTTCCAAACTTCATTTCTTGTGAACTGAATCAACTCTTCTTGCATAGCAGTAATCCATAATGAATCTTGAAGAGCTTCTTCAATCTTAGTAGGTTCTTTTTCAGATAGGAAGCAGCAGAACAAAGCACTTTCTCCATGGAACCTTCTTGTTTTGACACCTTCTGATGGATCACCCACAATCTGACTTGTTGGATGACTATCCAACCATTTTCTCCTGGATGTTCCCCCTTCAGTAGTATCCTCAACATCATAAATGTTAGGTTCAGGTAATTCATCAAATTCAGGGAACAACAGAAAATGAGAAAGGGAATCATCTTCCTCAGGGGAAATTCTATTCAGAACATTGTCAGAGACATTTGTTCCCCCTTGGTTGATAGATTCAGAGATTGCCTCACCTGTGACCACATCTTCATTGACATTACATATCTGAGTCTGAACTGGTGTATGTTCAGATTGGCTAGCTTCAGTGTGTTGGCTTTCCTTCAGTGGAGAATTTCCATCCTGAGTCTCACCATCCTGAGTGTTTCCATCCTGAACTTCTTTGTCTGAGTCTGATTCACTCCATTCATAGAAAGTGACTGACTTCTTCTTTTCAGGTGCAGAGGATGTTTTATCATTCTTTTTCAGGCTAAGTCTGGTGATTCTCTTGGTCAGTTCTCCTGAGTCTTGTTCCTGTTTCTTCTGAACACAAGTAGACTCATCAAAAACAACATGAGGTGTTTCTTCCAAAATAAGAGTCCTACAGTTGTAAACTCTGAAGGCTTTACTGACTTCAGAATATCCTAAGAATATCCCTTCATCAGCTTTGCTATCAAAAGTTTTCAACTGATCTTTACCATTATTGTGTATGAAACACTTGCAACCAAACACACGAAAGAAAGAAATAAGAGGCATCCTTTCATTCCACAGCTCATAAGGATTTTTCCTTGATTCTTGGTCAGCATGGATCTGTTCTGAGATTAGCATGCAGTGTTGATAGCTTCAGCCCAAAATCTCTTAGGAATATCAGCTTCAACAATCATTGTTCTTGCAGCTTCTTTCAGAGTCCTATTTCTTCTTTCAGCAACACCATTTTGTTGTGGGGTCCTTGCAGCTGATGTTTCATGAGCTATTCCATTTGCTGCACAATAATCAGATATGATATGGTTGATAAATTCAGTTCCTTTATCTAATCTAATTTTGACCATACTCAGATTCTTTTCAGTAGTTCAGACAGTTTTGTCTGAGTCTCTTTCTTACTAAGTAAGAATATGACCCATGTGTATCTTGAGTAGTCATCAACTACCACAAGTGTATATTTCCTGCCATTAGTGCTTACAGGTGTTACTGGACCAAAGTGATCCATATGTAACAGTTGTAATATTCTGTCAGTAGAGATTTTTGCTTTTGAATGATGCTCTGATTTGTTTTCCTTTCTGACAGGCATCACATACATGATTTTTACTGAATACTTCGTTGGGTAACCCCCTCACAAGTGCTAATCTTGCAAGTTTGTTCAGGGTTTTGAAGTTTAAGTGATTCGGCCTTTTGTGCCACAGCCAACTGGTGTCAGTAGAACTTTTTGCAACCAAACATGTATCTTTACGAGTTGAACTCCAATCAGCAAAATACACATTTCCCTTTCTAGTACCAGTCAGTAAAATTTTCTGTGAAGCATTGTCTTTGACATAGCATAAGTTCTTTGAGAACTCAACACTGAATCCTTTGTCACAGAATTGGCTGATAGAAAGCAAATTATGCTTTAAACCAGACACATATGAAACACCATGGATATGAACAGAATCAACTTCAAGAGTTCCATATCCTCCAGTTTGTCCTTTGGAGTTATCTCCAAATGTGATCTAAGGCCTTTTTGCTCAACATAGTCAGTGAGTAATTGCGTATATCCTGTCATATGTCTTGAACATCCACTGTCCAGATACCATGCAGCAGGAGCTACTTCATTTCCACTCATCAGGGCTATGTTGTCTTCATTCAGCTCAGTGCCCTTTTCCTTTACCTGAAAAACAGATCAGTTCTTAGGTACCAATTTGGTGTAGGGTCCTACCAGGTTAGGTATACCTTTAGGAACCCAAATCTGCCTGATAACTCTAATTACTTTAGAGTGGCTAATTTATCTTCCATAAACATCTACATACACATTCACCACCCTAGGTGCCTTGGCAGTACCCTGTGTATGAGTGCCAGCCTTAGCATGAACATGAGCCTTTGAGTTCTTCTTGGGTTCAGGACTCTTGTTCAAATGCTTTGGCCTTGGTGAAGCTGGTCTCTGTCTCTGCTGACTTAGGTTCAGGAAACCTTTACCCTTAGGCAAGTGGGGTTTAGGTTGCCTGTACTGAAATTGTGGTCTTTCAGTAATCTGAGGACTTGGTATTTTCAGTTGAGAATATATCTGCTGAGTGTTTCTCTTCTGAAAATTCCTCAGATGGTTCAGTACAGATCTCTTCAGGTTTGTATTCTTAGCCTGAGGCTTTGAAGTACTGGCCTGAAAATTTCCTACTGAGTGTTCAGGTTTTCTAGTCTTTTCCTGAGGTTTGGGATTTCTTCCCTGAACCTTCAGTTTTTCTGAAACCATAGGTCCTTTACCCTTGTCTAAAACTCTGGGTTGTTCTTCAGTAAGAAGATTAGATGCCACTGGTTTAACAAAGACAGTCTTGGTGCTACTAGAAGTAACATTCAGAAGACCTTGTGAGGTTCCCCCTGGATTATATCCCAATCCAGTCTTTATAGTTGCAGGTCTTTGATAACTCTGAATTTCATCTATTACTTTAGATGCAGAATTCAATAGAGCTAACTTTCTCTGCGCACTATCCTCACATTTCTTAGAGTCTCATGCTTCTCAAAGAGGTCATTGAACTCAGTTCTGATAAGCTGAATCTCCTCAGTGGATTTCTCTAATTTTCAATTCAGGATTTCTATCACTTTCTCCTTTTCTGAGAGTTGTACTTTCAGAACATCTAATTCATCAGTAGTTCCCATCAGTTGAGAAGTGATCTCAGCATTTTTAGAGTCTTTCCACCTCAGATTCTCAGCAGCCAGTTCCTTATTATGCTCTTGAGTTTCTATGAGCAGTTCTTGAAACACAGAATAGTCCTTCATAAGATTCTCAAAAGAATCCATCAGGTCAAAGTTACTGGTTACAATTGAACTTGAGAATTCATGCTTATGTAGGAGCAACAACAAAGATTGAAGAATTTACCTCCTCCATGACTACAAGGCAGACATCATCACTGTCACTATCCGAGAATATCTCTTCTGAGGAACTGGATCCCTCTTTAGATTGTTCATCTTCCTCAGCAATCATAGCCTTCTTGCTGGAGATTTTTCTGTCTCTCTTGGCTTGTCTCTCCTTTCTTTCTTTAGCACTCAGCTCAGGACAGTCATATTGGAAGTGACCTTTCTTTTGACAGTTATAGCATCTGTTGGTGTCATCATCCTGATCACTTTCCTCCTTGGTCTTGGAGTCCTTCTTTCTGGATGAGGAACCTTCAGCTTTGTGGTCCTTCCTTTTCTCAGTGGATCTATCCTCAGCCTCTGAGTTATTCCTGTTCTGGTACCTATGATTCCTGTAATATTTCTTATATTTTCCATATCTGATATTGAGTCTTTCAAATCTCCTTGCCATCAGTACTAGCTTATCATCTTGCTCATCCTGATTTTTGGCAAGTGAGTTCTCAGACTCTCTAGATTTACAGGATTTCTCTTTGGCTTTAAAGGACACATTCTTGCTAGATGAAGAATCATCTTTGCTATCAAATTTCTTAGTTTTCTTGTCAATCACAAACTCATAAGCTTTCAGTTCAGAGAAAATTTGTTGGTATGGCATGGAATCAATATTCTTGGTGTTTTCAATCACCATAGCATGTATATCCCATTTCTTAGACAATCCTCTAAGAATTTTCAGTGTCACTTCTCTCTGTGGGTATCTTTTCCCAAGAGCATTCAGATCATTCATAATGCTAGTGAATCGGACTTCCAGTTTGTCAATGGATTCACCATCTTCCATTTCAAAGCTATCAAACTTTCCAATAGCAACAAAAAGTTTGTTTTCTTTAATATGATCTGTGCCTTGACACATGACAGCAAATGTGTCCCATATTTCTTTTGCAGTTTTACAGTGAGAAATCATCCCCATAACACCATCATCAATAGTGCTATACAGAGTATCTTTAGCAATGTAGTCCAAATTGACTAACTTTCTCTCATCAGGAGTAAGTTGGTCATCAGGCTTTGGAAATTCATCTCTGGGATCATTCCTTTCAGTATCAGTGATTCTGGGATCCACAACAGTATATTTGAATGGTCCTTCAGAAACCACTTTCTACATTCTCTCATGTTTGGAATACAGATGAGCCTGCATTCTCAGTCTCCATAGGTCATAGATCTCAACAGAGAACATAGGAAGTTTCTTAGAAGGCATGATGAATGAGCCTTGTAAGATATCAGCAATAAGATCTATTCAGTAGACCACCAAAGTCTTTCAGCAAATAGACTATGGCTACCAAAGTAAGTGGTCAAAATGAACCACTGCTCTGATACCACTTGTTAGTCCTGGTGCAAACGAGTCTCACACGTGTATGGGGGGGAAATACACGTGTTCAGTGATTTTTAAAAAAATTTCTTCACTGAGGTCAGATGGGTCAGGTTATCCTGATATTTTTTGCCCGAGAAGCACAAATCGCCCTGAGTCAAATTCTACTGAGACAATGATCCTGAGCAGCTTTCAGAAGCTTCAGATTAGCCAAACTGATCCTGAATTTATCAGAGATCCTGAGGAGTTTGGATCAAATAATTATCTTACTGAACACTCAGTAGAGTTAGTTCAGTTTGGTAATTATCTGTTCTAGCTACTCAAGTGTGCGAAATGGTTGGCCCTAAGTTTATACTCGTTTTTGCTTTGCTGAAAATCTTCTTCCTTTTAATAAAACAGTGATTAAGGCTGTGATCAATTTGATGCAAGTTCAGTGGATTGGTTCTAACTGAATATCAGTAAAATCAGCTTCCAGTGAAAAACATGCAACATATATAATGCAGTATATAAAGCAAACAACACAGCAATTATAGTGGTTCAGAGACTCAAGCTCCTACGTCCACTCTCTCTGATCTTCAAAGAAATTTTTTAACGACTTCCTAAAGCTTTCAGGCTAAATCACTGTAGCTTACTCATTTTTCTACCTTGAGTTTTCTGGCTGACTCACTGCAGCTTACTAACTCAAACGCACACAAGTGTTCAGACTACCACAAGTAGCTTACTAACTTCTTCTCTAGAGTTTTCTGGCTGACTCACTGCAGCTTACTCACTCTTTACAACTCTAACTCACCAACAAATCACACACACTCAAACTACCTTATCAAAGGGTTTGGGTTTAGGTTGGTTTCCAACTAGGGTGAGATATCCTTTACAATAAGAACAAATGCAAAGGCTAGGATATCTCTACTAAGCTTTGGATATTTCTATCAATCTAGGCTTAGTGAATGAGCTCTCTCCAATGTGAAACACTTGGAAATTCTAGGGTTTTAAAGTGCTTCAATTTGCAAGAATATGAATGAGCTCTTGAGTTGCTTGAAATTTCCCGTAACCTTTCAATGTAGAAGGTCATTGGTATTTATAGGCAACTTCTCCAAAGGTTACACTTGAAAAACTATCCGTTGGAAGAGATAGCATCAAGGGTTTCCTCTTCTGGTTATTGATGAACGACTATTTTAGGGTTTGAACACCCCCTTGCATGTTTTAGGAAATATGCAGCCATGTAGCCAATCATTAACTTCTGTGAACTGGAAGATATTAGACCTGACATTCCTCAGTGAAATTTCATTTTCTGTGTCAGTACAATACAATGTTGTTGCCTCCTCATTGGTTGAAATCTTTGTTTGAGCAGAGACAAACAAACGACTCTTTGCCCTTGATCTGATATGTTCCTTAGTGTTCACAAATGTCTAACATTCTGTTTGTTTGTACTAAGAATGAACATAACACTATTTCATAAAAATAGCTTGTTCATGATCCTTCTGATTAGTATAAAAACAGTCTTCAGGATCTTCGGGTCCTCAGGATTTTCCTGAGCTACTCAGTCTCTTCTGAGTCTTCAGGGAGTTCTGTCTTCAGAGTCTTCAGGGTCTTCTGAGTCTTCAGTACACTTAGCAATTCCCTGATCTATATCTGCTGACTATACATGTTGTAGATAATCCTGATCCCTAGTATCTATTGAAACCCGATCCTGATCCTATACTATCAAGATGTCCTGATACATGTCATACTCAGGGGTTTTGGGATCTAATCAAAACTTCTTTATTAAATTCATCTCCCAACAACATCCTCTTCCAACAATACACGTTTTTCTCTGTCAGAAAAGGTGTATGTTGCTGATCATCTTTATCTATGGCAATATGGTGATACCCGTGAAAACATCCATGAATGTCATCATCTCGTGCCCAGTAGTGCTATCTACAAGGTGATTGATGTGCAGCATTGGAAAGTAATCCTTCGGGCAAGCCTCATTGAGGTCGGTGTAGTCGATACATAGCCGCCAAGAGTTGTTTGCTTTTTTCACTAGTACTGCATTGGCCACCCACTGTGGCTGATCTGCTTGCTCGATCAACTTGTTATCTAGCAGTTTCTTTACTTCCTCGGCCAAGGCTGCGTACTTTTCCAGACCGAACTTCCTTCTTTTCTGGGATACTGGCTTCTTTATCGGGTCGATGTTCAGTTTGTGGCATGCAACCTCGGGATCGATGCCGACCATGTCTTCATGCGACCATGCAAATACGTCTAGATTTTGCTTGAGGAAATCTATCAGTTGATCTCGCAGGTCGCTGGGAATTCGCATTCCGATGGTCACGCTTAGTTCCGGTCGATTGAGGTCGATCGGGATTATTTTGAGCTCTTCGATAGGGGTTGCTCGTTGATCATTTCTTTCTGTTCTTGGATCAAGGTTGGACTCCCGCTGTTCGGAGTCGACCTCCATTGGCTCAAAACCGAGGTGAGGTTCTAAATCTGGTAAATCTCGCAAAGGCTTCTCTCTAGTTGTGATGTCAACTTCCATAGGTGTTACATTCGTTTCTACTACACTGTCTATCTCCATTTTATCACTTTCCTTTTCTTTCCTGGGTGGAGTTCGGCTCGTACAACTTAGCCCCACCTCGGATTTTCTACCAAAATAAAAAGCAGAATTTAAATCGACACAAGTGTAAGTTAAACATTTTCTTGTTGCAATTTGGTCACCCTTGATGGTGCCGATCTTCCCGTCAGATCCGAGAAACAAAATACAATAGAAATAGGATGAGGTGGCAGCCCCAAACTCATGTTCGAAAGGCCTACCGAAGAAAGCATTAATGTTTTACGGGGCATCGATGATTACAAAGTCTAGCTGCCTTGTCACCTTCACTTCGATGTCCAAGGTTGATGTGATCTCGACAGACAGGCGGATCATCCCACAGGCCTCAACAGGATGGTTTCAAAAACCTCGAATCCCGACCTCACAGGGCTCGACGTAGGAGTGGAAATCGCTGAGCAGGTCCAGAGTTTTTTTGAAAAGGATGTTGCAGAAAGCCCCATTATCGATCATGATGCGATGAACTAGAGCCCCCATTATTCTGGCCGAGACCACGAGTGGATCCCAGTTCGGGAAAACCACCCCATCCTTGTCCTCCTCGGTGAAGGTGAGCTGTTTCTGATTCGGGGCTATGGTGTTGATTGGAAGGCAGCTCCGCACAACATTATCGAGAGCTTGCATTTCAGCCTTTTGACATCGGTTAGACAGGGAGGTCGCTGGGAGGAAACCCCCAAGGGTCCCCCCTGTAGGGCAGATCATGTGGATGACCCTTTTTTCCGCCCCTGCTGGGATCTGTGGACCCTGCTTTCCTTGGTCGGGTTGGTTTCCTGGCGGTGACTCTTGTCGCTGGTTTTGCTGATGTTTTGGCTTGATGAAGTTCTCTAACTTCCCTTCCTCGTATTATCTCCAGAGCTCCCTTTGCAGGTCGTGACAATGTTCGGTGTCATGTCCAATGGAGTTGTGGTAATCGCAAAATTTCCTCGGGTTGAGTCTGGAAGGGTCCTGGTACATCTCTTTGGGTGGTGGGATATGCTGCTTGCCTCTGATCGCCTGGAACACCCGAGCTGCATTCATGGTTAGTTTTTCCAGGAGTTTTACCTCCAGAGGGTTATCAATTTGCTTGAAAGTCCCTGGGGCTCGGTAGTTTATGGCTCCGGGCCTCCTGTAAGGTTTCTCGGGTTTTGGATCGGGCTTTTTGACTTCGACCTTCACCTCGCTTGGTCACTGCTCGACCAATCTTGAGGCCAGTATCTCGACATTGGTGATCATAATCCCTGCCCGGTATCGGAAATCGGCGTAGCTCGATGGATAATTCTTGTTCAACATTTTCCAGAGTTTTGTTCCCTTCTTCCCAACACTTTGGCTTCGTCGCCCAGCGGCTCACCTTCCATAATGAGCTAGTCTATTTGATCAATATATGCCCGGTCCGACTCCTCCTCGAACTGATAGATGTTTGCCAAACGCTGCTGTGTTCCCTTGTGCGGGGTCAGCGAGGCGAAGTGAGTGAGGAACAATTGAGCCATCTGGTGGAAAGATTCTATGGACATCGGGGGTAAGGAGTTGAACCATCGGTAAGCTTGGTCGCCTAGAGTGAACGGAAAAAGGAGGCATTGAGTGGCATCAGTCGTGCCCATGGAGTTCATGTAGGACGTGTATTTGCTCACGTGATTTATCGGATAGGTGTTGCCGTTGTATTGGGTGATGGAGTTGATATTGATCTTGATTTGGACAAGAGCGAGCATGACCGTGGGTGATAACGGTGAGATGGGAATCTTCATGGTGAGAGGTGCTCCCCCCTTGTTTGCTAATTGTTCTTGGAGATCCTTGATATTATGGAGGATGACAGCCATTTGTCGAGACTCGTTCTGTCCTGCGACCTTGCCGTGGTGAGGGTGAGGCGGAGAGTTTCTTTCTTGTCGGCGAGGTGAGGGAGTTCGGCGATGACTGTATGGTGAAGGAGTCCTTTCTGATCTGCGGGGTGAGGGACTTCGTTCGAGTCGGTCCTTCGCCGACACTCGTTGACTGGGTCCTCCTTCGGCCACTGATCCTGAAATTGATCTTTCAGGCATGGCCCGGTCGCACTGCGTCGGCCTGGGCTAATCTCGCTGGGGTCCGCGACCTCGATGCGGGCCGCTATTGAAGCCTTCTTAGAATAAACGTTTGTGGATGGGATTCGGCCCTTCGTTTGGATTACGCCGATAGACTAGAGAACATTGTATCCCTCGAGAGTTGGCTTCCTGGCTTCTCTCGCGGTGAGGTCCCTCATGGTGAGGTTCCTCACAGCGAGAACCTTCATGGCGAGGTCCCTCATAGTTGGCTCTTTCCTTGTACGCCTCTTCGTGGTGAGACTCCTCGCACCTCTGGCCTTTGCCCTTGCTTTGGGCCTTCCGGTTCAGGTTGTGGCGTAGATCGCCATCTGGTATCTGTACTTCGGCCTTCTTTCGGCGTAACTCTGCGATAGCTTCATCGATTTCTTTCGGGGTGCGGATTTGCTTGAGCTTTTGAGCAATCCCGGTGGTGGGTCTCCCAGCCTTGCAGTTGCTAACGGCCAGACCGCTAGCCCCTGCTCCGCCGGAGGGACATGAGGCTGAAACGGCTCCCCTCTTGGTGATGAGAGTTGCTTGAGACATGGTTAAGTTGTTTTTTGAAAGATTTGGATGTATGAGATGGGTTTGTATCGAAAATTCGTGAGGAATACTCCAATGAGAAAAAGACTAAGAACTTAGCTTGATATTTCTTAAAGAGTACCCTCCTTCTAGCGCCAATTGTTGTGCACTAAAATGTGATGATTATGGATTAAGTTGTGGCTTAGTGATCTTAGTGACACAAACAAAAAATGTGTAAAGTGGATTGTATTTATGTTATATGTTGCTTGAGAGAATAAGAGTTTGAGTAATAAATTTGCAAGAGGTTTGGTATGGCATTAATCTCTCTCATTTTCTTGGTCATAAATGACCCATATTTATAGTTTTTGGGAGAGTGGAGCTCACTCTCCTGGATGCAAGTACAAGGGGCATAAAGTGGTTCTGCAAAACATTAAATGCTACAAGATTGATGTGACTCAGGTCGGAGGTCGCTGGGACGTCGCCCGAGACAAATCCGGATAATCAGGGATTTAGCCGTTTATCTACTCCTAGCTACTCATCATTACCGTCTTTTACTGACACATCTCTGATTAAGGACATTCTTAGGTAAGGTCCCTGGTGCTGCTCGCCTGCCACGGGTCCCATCCTCATTAATGCTCCGTACTTGTGTCAGTGTGCGACCTGCGAAGTGCGTCCAGGTCGCATACTCGTGCTGGGCATGCCTTTGTTTCCATCTTTTCGGTGAGGTGTTATACTTGTGCAAAACGTGGTCTGGTCCTCCTCTATTTCTTTCTAGGTCGGACCCGACCTCACGTTATATGCCCACAACAAATTCCTTTGTTGTGTTGGCTCGATTTCCATATGCAATTTTTGCCTAGTCCTTGTCGTCTTAATATTTATGCGACTTATTTATTGGACATTCGCTTAATTGTCTTACAAAGTCGGAACATCCAATCTGATCAGTTCCCCCTTTATCTGATATCCCCTTTTCTGATCAGTTCCTGACTGATTTTTCTGATCAGTTGAGGTACCTTACTCAACTGATTCTACTGATCTAGTCAATCTCTTAACCAGCTGGTCCTGGAGACCAGTCCACCAAACATTTCTGGTGCACTTTCTCCAAGGTCCAGAAGTCCTAGCTCATTACAGAGTTCTCTGAATCTGACTTCAGCTAGTGGCTTGGTTAAGATATCAGCTCTTTGCTTGTCAGTATGGATCTTTTCCATTCTGATGTTCTTCTTTTCAACATGATCTCTTATAAAATGATGTCTGACATCCACATGCTTGCATCTTGTATGTAGAACAGGATTCTGAGTGATTGCAATAACACTATTACTGTCACAGAATATTGGTATGTTCATAGCTATAATGTTGTAATCCCTCAGCTGCTGACTAAGCCAGAGCAGTTGGGAACAACAACTTCCTGCAGCCATATATTCTGCTTCAGTAGTAGATGTGGTAACTGATATCTGCTTCTTTGAAAACCAAGAGATCAGTTTACTACCTAAGAACTGACATATTCCTGAGGTTGATTTTATGTCTATTCTGCAACCTCCATAATCAGAATAAGAATACCCACTAAGCTCTTGATTATCATCTGATGGGTAGAATAAACCAAGGTTTACTGTCCCCTTCAGATACTTAAGAATCCGCTTAGCTGCTTCCAGGTGGCTTTGCATTTGATTTACCTGAAATTTGGCACACACACCTACTGCAAAAGTTATATCTGGTCTGCTGGCAGTCAGGTATAGTAGAGATCCAATGAGAGACCTGCATTCTTTCTGATTAGTTTTATGACCATTCTCATCTGGATCCATCTTGAATCCAGTCATCATAGGAATTTTGGCTTCCTTACTATTATGAATTCCAAACTTAGCCAACAGATTCCTGGTATACTTTGCCTGGCAGATGAATATCCCTTCTGTACTTTGCTTAACTTGAAGACCCAGAAAGTAATTCATCTGACCCATCATGGACATCTCGAACTTCCCTTGCATTAGTTTGCTGAATCTATCACATAGGTTCTTGTTGGGAGATCCGAAGATGATATCGTCTACATATATCTGAACCATCAGAATATCTTCACCATCTTCTATTATGAATAAGGTTCTATCTACTATTCCTTTTGTGAATCCACTGTTTATCAAGAACTTAGTTAGTGTATCATACCAGGCTCTAGGAGCTTGTTTCAGGCCATAGAGAGCTTTTCTTAAACGGTACACCTGGTTACCTTTTCCAAAGCTAGGAGGTTGTTCAACATAAACTTCCTCAGCTAGTACCCCATTTTAGAATGCACTCTTTACGTCCATCTGATACACAATAAACCCTCTATGGGCAGCATAAGCCAGAAACAGCCGAATGGCTTCCAGGCGAGCGACTGGTGCAAAGGTCTCATGATAATCAATTCCTTCTGATTGTGAATACCCCTTAGCAACAAGTCTTGCCTTATTTCTGGTTATGACATTATTCTCATCTCTCTTGTTCTTGAATACCCACTTGGTTCCTATCACATCTTGACGAGTTGGTCTGTCCACCAGTTTCCATACTTGATTCCTTTCAAACTGCTCTAATTCTTCTTGCATGACAAGAATCTAGCTAGCATCTTGTAGAGCTTCTTCTATGGTGGTTGGTTCCTTCAAAGACAGATAACAACAATACATGGCACTTTCACCAACCTGATGTCTAGTCTGGACTCGGGCATTTGGATTGCCAATTATTAGATCAGTTGGATGGTCAGATAACCAAGTCCTTCTTTTCTGATGTATATCAGTTTGGATGTCATCATCCTCATCTGATATTGAGTCACTAGTAGTTGGGAGTGGTGAAATAATAGGATCCACTTGGCATGGACAAGTCTCAGCTGATGTTGGAATCATCATATGCTGATGTCTGCCCATAGGAACATCAGGTGTTCCCCCTGAACCAGATGGTTCAGTTGATATTGTCTCAGTTGTATCAGCTTCTTCATTGACAGTTGTACGTACCTTTGGGTCTGATTGACCTGGTGAGTTAGTAAGATCAAGCTTTGGGACATACACTGTTACGTGATCTGATCCCTTGTCTTTGATACTTAGCTGATCCATTTTCTGTGCATCAGGAAACAGTTGATCTGGTACTGCTTGTTCTGAGGCAGATTTCTCTTGTTCAGGAGATGTCTCATCAAAGACCACATGAGGTGTTTCTTCCACAACTAGGGTTCGCCTGTTGAACACCCTAAAAGCCTTGCTGGTTGAGGTATATCCTAAGAATATACCCTCATCTGACTTGGCTTCAAAGGTTTTCAACTGGCTCTTCCCATTGTTGTGTATGAAAACTTGCACCCGAAAATATGGAAGTAAGAAACACGAGGTTTTCTGCCCTTCCACAGTTCCTAGGGTGTTTTGAAGTGAGCCTTAGTCAGAGAACATCTGTTCTGAGTGTGGCATGCAGTGTTGATGGCTTCTACCCATAAACGGTTTGGAGTGGCATGTTCAGCTAACATAGTACGAGCAGCTTCTTTGAGTGTTCTATTTCTCCGTTCTGCTACTCCATTATGTTGTGGTGTTCTTGCAGTTGATGTTTCATGTTATATTCCAAACTTAGTGCAAAAGTCAGTAATAAAGGAGTTCAGAAATTCTGTACCTCTATCGGATCTGATTTTCACAATACTGACACCCTTCTCATTTTGTAATTTCTTGAGCAGCTCGGGTATATTTATTGTTGTCTCATTCTTCTTATATAAGAATACCACCCAAGTAAACTTGGAATAATCATCCACGATCACCAGAGTGTATTTGCGTCCTCCGAGACTAATTGGTGTAACTGGTCCAAATAAATCCATATGGAGCAGTTGCAGTACTCTGCTGGATGCTGGTCCTGGGATTCCCTTGAATGAGGCTTTTACCTGTTTTCCCTTCTGACATGCGACACATGTCTGATCCTTAGAGAATACCTCATTCGGGAGACCCTCAACCAAAGACATCCTTGCTATCTTGTTAAGAGTTTTAAAGTTCAGATGGCTCATTCTCTTGTGCCAGAGCCAACTGCTTCTTTTGGAACTCTTAACAATCAGGCATGCATTTCTTGGACAACTGTTCCAATTTCCAGTGTAGATCGTTCCTTTTCTTGTACAGTTAACAAGATCTGTTGAGTAGCTCAGTTCTTGATAGTGCATTGATCAGTCGAGAACTCAACACTGAATCCGTTGTCACAAAGTTGTGAAACCGATAACAGGTTATGCTTTAAACCTTCGACATACGAGACTCCAGTAACCTGTACATCATTATTCTCCAAGGTTCCGAATCCTCTGATAAAACCAAAGTTATCATCACCAAAGAGTACAAGTGGGCCTTCTTGTTCTGTGTATGAGCTAAGCAGATGTTTGCTTCCAGTCATGTGCCTTGAGCATCCACTATCGATGTACCAGATAGTTGCTTGTACACCTCCTTTATTGGCCAAACCCACACGAACTTGCAATCAGATCAGGCTTTAGGTACCCCAGTAGAATTGGGTCCTGAGGGGTTAGAAATACCTTTCGGGATCCAAACATATCTGGCACCTTTGCTGAAAACAGAGGGCCTGATCTGTCTCCCATAAACATCTACATGATCATATGTCTCTTCATATGCAATCTGGTCAGTATGATCATGAGTGTGAGCCTTGGATGAATCAGAAGACTTAGGATTTTTCATTGATATTTGTCTTCTTTTAAACCAATGAGGCTCAGGTGCAACAGCCCTAGGTTTCTAATTGTAAGGGTAGGTACGACTGCTACCATTAAAAGATTCATATCTTTTTGGCATATCTGGTCTCAGCAGTTTACCCTTAGCTTGCTTGTTAGGCATCTTGACCTGATTTGGTTTCAGATCAGATTTCCCTTTGAGAGGTTGTCTTTTCTGATTCCTAATCTGCTGATCAGGTTGAGGTTTCTTCAGAAGAAAAGGGTTCTTCTAATGATTCTTCGGCTGATGTTTGATCAATTGGGGTCCATTTCTATTCCGTTTCTGATCAGACACTTGTCTTGTCTGGTCAACTGATCCTTTTTCCTTATCTGATACAGATTTTGCTTTTCGTGTATCTTGATCAGAAACTCATTTTATTACACTTTTCTGAAGTGAACCAGACGGGGCTTTTGACGATGCAGAAGGGTGTTCATACCCAATTGCCTTCTTATTAGTTGACGTACAAAAATAGTTGTTCAGATCTTGAACAGTCTTAGATGATTTTGTAAAAACCTCTATTTTCTTACGCAAGCTATCCTCAGTAACTTTTAGACTCTCATGCAGTCAGAAGAGTTCATCAAACTTAGCTTGATGGATTTTGAGATCATCAGCTTGTTGTTTGTTAATGACTAGCTGTTCCTTAATCAGTTTATCCTGATCAGAAGAACTGACTTTCAGAAGCTCCAGTTCTGTAGTCATTTTCTGAACAGTCTCAGCTGATTTCAGTTCAACAGCTTTCCTTGCAGCATTTTCTTTAACAAGCTGAATATTCTCTATCCTTAGCTTGTCGTTCTCAGCTTCCGCTATAGTATAAAGGTCTACTGCATTGGAGAGATCATCAAGCAATTGCTCACTATAGAGCTGCAGGTCAATCTCTCCAGCAGGTGTGCTCAGCACAACTGGTGTGGAAACAGAAAATGCAGATGGTTTAGAAGATACCTCAGATTGATCTTCTTCCTTGGCCATGAGATAGATGTCATCATCAGATGAGAACATCAGACCATCGAAGTCGTTGAAGTCATCAACATTGCTCATCAGGCAGAAATCCTCTACAGATGAGTAACCAGAATTTTCTGATGGCAGATAAGAGTCATCTATTCCTGTAGTGTCAACAACCATAGCTTTTCTTTCTCTGTATCATTGCTCTCTTCTGTTCCTCTTATCTTCTCTTTCTCTAGGCGTCAGGTCAGGGCAGTCTGCACTGTAGTTACCTGGTTTATGGCAGTTGAAGCATACTCCTCTCTCTATTGAACTTCTTCTGGCAGGTGAGTTATGTCTTCTGTATGATCTGTCAGGTGACTTCCCTATTTACCTTTGATCTGAATTTCTCCTTTATAATTTTTGATCTTCAGCACGATCATCTCTTTTCTTTTCTCTTTGGTCGTCTCTTCTGTCATTAGATCTGTTTCTTTCTTGTGATCTGTCAGACAATCTTCTTTCTCTTCCTCTGCTATTCTGATAGTCTTTGTAGAATCTTCTATACTTTCCTAATTGAATGTTTGATCTTTCAAGCTTTCTGGTGAGTAGAGCAATCTCTTCAACTTGACTTACAATGTTTCCAATAGGCTCAGAAGATTTTGAGCAGCTGTCGCCTGCTTTGAATGCTACTGCTTTTGTTGTTGCATGTGTGGTTTCGGCAGATGACTCATCATCTTCCTCTTGCCCTCTCTCAATCAGGTCAAATTCATGGGCTTCCAGATTTAAGAACAAACTGCTCGGCTTCATCTTTGCTATATCTTGGTAGTCCTTGATCACAGTAACCTTCATATCCCATTTCTTCGTTAAAGATCTCAGAATCTTGTAGTTGATGTCTTTGTTGGTCATTTCTCGTCCTAATTCTCTGAGCTTGTTGATCGACATGGTAATCCTTCCATATAGCTGATTGATTGTCTCATTGGGCAGCATCTTGAGTTTTTTGAACTTAACCAGTTTGGCCTGTAATCTGTTGTCCTTGATCTGATCATTTCCTTCGCATATCTCAGCTAGAGTATCCCACATCTGCTTCGCAGTCTTGAGATATTTGATCTTCTCTCTTGTGATCTTATCCATCATTTTCATGATGATATGTTTTGCAACCGTATCCAGATTTGATAGCTTTCTTTCTTCAGCATCCATCAGAGATGGACTCTTTCTGATCCGAGCGCCAACTGGAAAATCTGGATCACAACCTTCAGTTGGGTTGTTGTGGTAGATAATGATAGGTCCTTGTTCAAGAATTTGCTCTGGATCACCACCTAACAGCGCCAACTGGAAAATCTGGATCACCACCTAACAGCGCTAGTGAAAGTAAAATTTGCTCTGGTCGCCGTCGATTATTTCACCAAATGGGCAGAAGGTGAGGCCTTGGCAACCATCGATCAAGACAACATCATCAAATTCATCTGGAGAAATATCATTTACAGCTTCGGTCTACCACAAGACATAGTATCCGACAATGGCAAACAATTTGACGGCGTCAAAATAGATGCATTCTTTCGTAAGTGAAAGATTACCAAGTTCTTCTCCATCCCCTACCATCCCCAATCAAACGGCCAGGTAGAAGCCATAAACAAGTGTTGGGGTTATACGTGAAAGTATGATTTTACTTTGTATAACCTATGTATTAACACTTATTTACTGAAATAAATTATTTATCACTGTTGCTTTAAATATGATTGAATGTTATATATATTTATTGCAAACCATTCATAGCACATGTTACATTGTACTTAACGTGGTGATACCAGATAACAGAAGATCACGTTAACAGTGCCTTGTAAACGAGTGCGTGTTTCATAACTTAGTTAGATCCGAACAATCTATTGGTAGAAGTTCATGTGTAAGGCTCAGATTGGCTTGTCTTGACCAAGAGATTACACTAGTGCATTAGATGTGCTGAAGCGGACCTGCAGAGAGGATAAACTCATTCGCACTTAAGGGATGAAGAGTTAGACCTCAGTGGTTGTTGATTTCTTAATCTCTGTCACTTAATAAGGACTGTGTGTGATTAGTAATTATTGCTTTGGTGTAAATGGGAAGAGAATCATTGCGACTTCGATACCCTATATCTTGGGCAATAATATTAATTGAGGAGGAACTCAATAAGAGAAGACGAGGCTGATCAAGAGAAAACGAGACTGATGAGTTCCAGATGTCGTGCAGATCAGAAATCAGAATACGTGCTGATGTTGTGCAGAACTGATATGTTGTGCTGAACTGATCTGATGTGCTGAACTGATCCATTAGACACACAAGAAGCTGGCCAATTAGAAGATAACAACACATATATGGATGTGATATAATGCTGCAAGCAACAGTGCAAAAGGACAAAGAAAAGTTGGAAGATTATTAGTATGGATTTGAATTTACTCTCCAACGGTAATATTCAAATCCGCACTATAAATACATTGCACTATCTTCAAAAGAAGATAATGGATGATGCAGCAAAGTGAAAATTAAAGCCAAATATTCAAGCATCTCCATTCAAGAACACAGAGCATTAAATATCCAAATTTACCCAAGAGTGTTCTTCATTATATCTAAGCATAAATGCTATATCCTAAGCTTAGAGAGATTTTCCCAACCTTAGCTTAAAAGCTAAAACAATGTAAGGGAAAATCTCACCTAGTTGGAAATAACACCAAACCCAAACCCTTTCTTGAGATCTGAATTAGTGGTTAAGTAAGGTAGTTAATAGGCAATCCCTTGAGGGAGATAAGTCCCGAGAGAGTGAGAACTCATTAAACATCTATAGGCGATCCCGTGAGGGAGATAAGTCCCGAGAGAGTGAGAACTCATTAAACATTTATAGGCAATCCCATGAGGGAGATAAGTCCCGAGAGAGTGAGAACTCATTAAACATCTGTATGGTGGTGCGCCTAACACCGTAAACTAAGGTTTCCTTTGGATTAAGGAAGTGCCCCATGAAGGGAAGGGTTGATGTAGGAGTTGGACTCCGAACCACTATAAATATACGTGTATTTTTATTTGCTTTCATATTAACTGTCATACATACTTTAGCAAATCTGCATAACACATTAGGAAAAATTTTTAAGTCACCTCCCATTGAGTTTTTACGAGTTTTAAATCGGGTTTTTTCGGTACAAACAATTGGTATCAGAGCAGGAGTTCAAAAGTTCACTAGCTTTTAATGTGACCTGAACTGATCTTTTTTTGTTAAAAACCATTTATTTTTAAATGCTTATCTTTCATAAAATTCATGGAGTTTGATAATCATCATCTCATTTTTTAAAATGCATACAATATTCTTCATCATTTCAATTTTTTAAAATGCATACAGTATGTTCCTTTTTGTTGTTAGTTAGTTTTGGCATCATGATCAAAAAGGGGGAAATTATTGGGATAATTTTAGTTTTGATTATTATGCCAAAACACCTTGTAATAGGACAAGCTAAATTGTATAGAAAACTTTCATTTCTAGACTTAGTTTTATTCAAATTGAGGGGGAACTCATCAAGGGAAGACGAGGCTGTAGGTCCCGAACGGGTTTTGTGAGGGCAGAAGTCTAGAGGGGAGGGGTGAATAGACTTCTGAAAACTTTTCGTGCAAGATCAGGTGTGATGGCAGGTTGCCTGATCAGAGTGCGTGTGAATCAGTTTGGACTGATATCCAACTTACTGATTGCCTGATCGCAGATCCATTCGGTGTCTATCAGTTTAACTGATGTGCGGAAGCTAGTTTTAACCCGTGTGAAAAACCAGTTTTATAAGATCAGATTCTGAAGTCTGTTTTCAATCAGATGAATGAAATGTCAAGCTGATCAGATTAGTTGCTTGATGCAGACTGATCCTAACTCAGAATATGTATGCAGTTTAAGTCAAGTTGTGTGCAATAGTGTAAAGCAGTTAAGAGCAAGTAAATACACACGAGATTTTTATAGTGGTTCGGACAACCAGTCCTACGTCCAATCTTCCCTATCACAAGGGGCACCAACTTAATCAACTGGACTTAGTTTATTGTGTTAGTCCAACACAGTACAACCAACAGATGTTTATAGAGTTCTCACTCAACCGATCACAGAAATCAGAACTAGAAACCCTAGTCTGAAATCTTGCTAAACAAACTTAACCTAACTTTTAGTTTGGGTAAAGATTTGTTGTTTGTTCCAACTGGAATTCTATCCTAGTTTTGAGGTAGCCTTAAGCTAGAGGATAAGAATTATGTGCTAAGAACTAATGGGATGAACACTTATAAAAACTAAACTTGAATTTGTGTTCTTCGTGCGGAAATCTTGATATAACTTGAGCTTGATGATAATTTCCGTGTTTTCACTATGAAGAGTAATCCCATATTTATAGACCTCGAAATCAAAGAGCCGTTGGAGAGCAATTTGAATTTCAGCCTATTTTTGGTAGGTTGCAGGATTGATTTGATGTGATTCAGGAACGACATGGCCGAAAGTGTGTATATTTGTCCTTTCTAGCTGTTTGAGTTTTGCAGAGCCAAATCCCGCATTGTCAGCTCCGTACGTACGTGTCTCGTTCTCATTGGTTAACAAGTACACTGATTCAGGTCTTCTGACCTTGAGCTTCATGTCTTCACCTGATCATCTGACTAACTGACTCGTCTAATCTTCTGACCTCGTATGGTCTTCTGACTCGTCTTGTCTTCTGTCTTCTTATCTGGTCTTCTGACTTGACTTATCTTCTAACCTTATCTGGTCTTCTGACTTGACTTGTCTTCTGACCTGACCTATACATATTGAGTTCCCCCTCAATATATGACCTATCTTATACATCGGTTGTCTATATATTTCAGCTGGTCATCCTATCCTGATTCTAAGTCATCAGTCAGCTAACATGTCTGACTGGTCCTATTACAACTGTTTTGACGCTTCCATCAAAACTTAATACAGATTTCCCAACAGAGGCTGATCAAGTGAAAATGAGACTAATGAGTTCCAGATACCGTGCATATCATAAATCAGAATACTTGCAGATCAGAAATCAGAATACGTGCAGATCAGAAATCAGAATACGTGCAGATGCTGTGCAGAACTGATCTGCTGTGCTGAACTAATCTGCAGTTCTGAACCAATCTGATGTGTTGAACTGATCCGTTAGACACACAAGAAGCTGAACAATTAGAAGATAACAACACATATATGGATGTGACATAAAGCTGTAAGAAACAGTGCAAGTGGACAAAGAAAAGCTGGAAGATTATTAGTATGGATTTGAATTTACTCTCCAACGGTAATATTCAAATCCACACTATAAATACACTTCACTATCTTCAAAAGAAGATAATGGAGGATGCTGAAAAGTGAAGATTAAAGCCAAATATTCAAGCATCTCCATTCAAGAACACACAACATTAAATATCCAAATTTACCCAACTTATATTGATACGAACAATCTATTGGTAGAAGTTGATGTGTAAGGCTCAGATTGACTTGTCTTGACCAAGAGATTACACTAGTGCATTCGATGCGCTGAAGAGGACCTGCAGAGAGGATAAACTCATTCTCACTTAAGGGATGAAGAGTTAGACCTCAGTGGTTGTTGATTTCTTAATCTCTGTCACTTAATAAGGACTGTGTCTGATTAATAGTTATTGCTTTGACTTATAAATGGGCAGAGAATCATTGCGACTTCAATACCCTATATATTTTGGGCAATAATATTAATTGCACGACAGTTGCTAAATTAATACTGAGAATCGTGCGCTTGCAATGTCTTGCGTGATTGGTCCCCTTGGTGGGCCCGGAACCTTTATCATACCAAATCTTGCAAGTGGAATTAATTTTTCGGTATGGATAATAAAGTTAGGTTGTCCTTACTCCAAGGATAAAGATATTAATTAATATAAAGCTTTTCAGTGGCTTAATTAATTAATGGACTAAATAATCTTAAACACGAAAAATAATAACTGGGAGCCATATTACCGTAATATGGGTTAAGTTGGATAGTGTAATATTAATTATATAGTGGCATTAATTAATATTAATGGGCTGAATTATATTGTGGCTCAATATTGGAATTCAGTAGCCCATTGGAAGGTCCATCTTAATTCTCCTAAAGGCCCCTCAAGTAGCCCAATTAAAGTCCAATAAATAAAAGGTGCTTAAAATAAATTAAATGATTGTTGCATTATATTTTCCTTATTTTTTCGAAATTAAATTACAGAAAAGAGGGAGAAGGATTTTCTTGAAAAGATTTTATGGAAAGGAGATAAGTATTCTTGCAATACAAGATTATCCCATAAATTCAAGAAATCTCCCACTTGATCTCTTTAATGGGAATTTTCGAAAAAGATAGAGAAATAAAAGGGAAAAAGATTTTCTTGATTTTCTTGGAAAGATTTTTATGGAAAAAGATATGTATTCTAGGAATACAAGAATATCTCATAAATTCAAGAAAGATCCAATCTTGCAAATCTCTTTATTATTTTCGAAAATTAAGGCTAAATAAGGGTGTGAGATATTTGTGGAAAAATACACATGGAAGAAGAATATATGAGATATATTCAAGATTTCTTGGAGATCAAGAAAAGATCTTTCCTAACCCTAATTAAGCTCCAAATTTTCGTCCCCCCCTATATAAATAAGAGGATGAATTTTTTTCATCCCCTACAGTTCCATGTGTTGGAAATGTTAGAAATCCACAAAGGTGGTGCAATAATTATTTATTTTTCCTTTGTTTATAAATTGTTCATTGGAGACCTTCCACCGGGGTTATTGAACGAGGACTTGGGAATACTTGAGAAGGACTTTTGGTGGGTATCCAGATACTTGATCCTGTCTGTCTCAGACCGTTTCTCCAATGGGTACGTTTATGTAAACTCCTAGAAATTCCGCATGCTAGGATCTTTTACGTGAAATATTATTTGCATTTCGTTGTTGGATTAATTATTATTTGAATTCACTTAGGTTAATTCATGCTAGTAATAATTGTTAATTTAAATTTGTGTTTATGAGGTCATCCCGATAGGTCCTGGCATATGTTATCCCAACAACAAGATCATCAAACACACACTAAAAATGCGACTGGAGGATCGGAAGGGGAAATGGGCGAGTGAGTTGTCCGATGCTTTGTGGGTCATATAGGAGGACGTGCTGAAACTCCACAGGGGAAACTGTTAGTGTTAGTGTCCTAGAGACAATCCTTTGTAAGGACATGATGCTAAGAAAATATTCAGTATTGGTTTAATATTATTGTTTATTTAATATTAAATGTATGGCGTTACACTTGTTTGAATATTATGTTTGATTGTTTGCATTTGTTCTTACCTGTGTTCCCATGAATCACTGATGTCATTGAGATTGTGAGAACTCAGATGACTTAAGCATAATTCTCAAATAGCCCCGATCAAGGATCCTCAAGAATGGGATATTGATGATGCAATTGAGATTGGTGTGAGATCTGCATCATACTCTTAGAGAGTGTAGTAAGATCTCACTTACTACGAGATACTAGGTATCTCATGATGGATGCACAGATACCTTAGAGGGTATTGGTATACCCATCCGAGAAACCGTTTGATGTAGTTCCACTATATGTGTCTACTGGTGTCTCGTTTAGTGGGAGCGATGTGATACTCCTTTGACTTGAGGTCAATACGCACAACATGTGTGGAGTGATGAACTTTGACCATGACCGACGCTTGCACCTTCCATGGGTAGATATGACTTGGATTGGGTTCATCACGAAGTGCATGTGCTTGGTAGTTGAGACAAGAATAGGATTTGTTGAGAGATGAATTTAATAAAGAAGATTTTGATTAGATCCAAAAACCCCTGAGTATGACATATTCAGGATAATCTTGATAGTAGAGTCAGGATTCAGTTTTAGAGTGTTCAGGATGTTATCTGCACCGTGTATAGTCAGCAGATATAGATCAGGATAGATTCTGAAGACTCAGTAAGTTTATGAAGAAACTGAAGTTTCAGTATGAAACTGAAGTTTCTGAAGTTTCAGTGAGAAACTGAGAAACTGAAGACTCAGTGAGAAACTGAGAAACTGAAGACTCAGTGTGAAACTGAGAAACTGAAGACTCAGTAAGAAGACTCAGTATATCAGTCAGTATATCTATGAAGACTCAGAAGACACTGAAGACTCAGAAGACACTGAAGACTCGGAAGACTCTGAAGACACAGAAGACTGAAGACTGAAGACAAAGGATACTGAAGGCACAGTAATTACTGAAGACTCAGTAATGTACTGAATGCTCAGTATAACCTGAATGTTCCGAGGCACTGAAAATATCTATCTGAAGGATACAATACTGAGAAAACGCGATTACTTAGAAAAATAGATATTGCCCAAGACATTCACATGCAGACAAAAGGAACTAAAACTAAGTGTTGTTAAGGTTATATCACTCAGGGTTATTGACCTAAAAGAACCATTATGTTTGTCTACATTTAACTAAAGACAACAACCAATCAGAAGAAGACAGCACTGTACTTTACTGACACTGAAAGCGATAGGTCACTGAAGCATGTCAGTAGTACTATGTTCCAGACTGCAAAAAGTGGTGACTGGCTGCATGAAAAGCACTCTGCCTAAAACATGCTAGGGAGTGTCAAATCCTAAATATAGTCGTTCATCACACACCATAAGAGGAAACTCATGGAGCTATATCTTCCAACGGATAGTTTTTCACGAGTGACCTTGGTGTATGCCTATAAATACTTGTGACCCTCTACATTGAAGGTTACGGGAAATTTGTAAGCAACTCAAGAGCTCAAACTTATTATTGCAAGTTGAAGCACTCGAAAACCCAAGAATTTCCCAAGTTCTTTACATTGAAGAGAGCTCATTCACTAAGCCTAGTTTTGATAAGATATATCCAAAGCTTAGTAGAGATATCCTAGCCTTTGCATTGTACTTAATTGTAAAGGATATCTCATCCTAGTTGGAAACCAACCAAGAAACCCCAAACCCTTTGTAAGGTAGTTTGAGTGTGATTGTTGGTAAGTTGGAGTTGTAAAGAGTTAGTAAACTACAGAGGTAGTCAGAAAGCTCTAGAGAAGAAGTGAGTAAACTATCTTGGATAGTCAGAAAGCTTGTGTGTGTTTTGAGTAAGTAAACTACAGAGGTAGTCAGAAAACCTTAGGAAGTACAAAGGTTAGTAAACTACAGAGGTAGTCAGAAAACGTTAGGAAGTGGTTAAGGAATTTCTCTGAAGGTCAGAGAGAGTGGACGTAGGAGCTTGAGTCTCTGAACCACTATAACTTGCTGTGTTATTTGCTTTCTGTTCTGCATTGACTATCTGTTGCATATCTTTAACTGAAAGCATATTTTCACTGATACTCAGTTGGAATCAATCCACTGAAGTTGCATCTAACTGAATCACAGCCTAATCACTATTCCATTAAAAGGAAGGTTTTGAGCAAAGCATAAAATGAGTATAAACTTAGGGCCAACCATTCCGCACATCTGAGTAGCTATTCAAGCAACTCAGTATCTCTGAAAGTACTCAAGCTCAGTTGGGATTATCCGAGGTTTCTGAAAGCAGCTCAGGATCACTGTCTCAGGTAGACTTTGACTTAGGGCGATCTGTGATTCTCAGGACCAAATCATCAGGACAACCTGACCCATCTGACCTCAGTGAAGAAAAAGTTTTAAAATCACTGAACACATGTATTCCCCCCCCAATACACGTGTAAGACTCGTTTGTACCGGGACCAACAAGTGGTATCAGAGCGGGAGTTCAAAAGATCACTGATTTTAAAAGTGATCACCTGGACTGATCCATTTTTTTTAAACTCGTCTCTGATCTGATACCAACAAGTGGTATCAGAGCAGTGGTTCAACTTGACCACCTGCTTTGTTGACCATAGTCTTATTTGCTAAAAGATTCTTGTGGTCTATCTGAACAGATCTTATTTGCTGAAATCTTAAAAGGCTCAGACATAATGCCTTCTAAGAAACTTCCCATTTTCTCAGTAAAGAGCTATGATTTGTGGAGATTGAGAATGCAGGCTCACCTGTATTCTAAGCATGAACGTATGTGGAGAGTGGTTTCTGAAGGACCATTCCAATTCACTGTGGTGAATCCCAGAGTTCTGAAAATGAGAGAAATGATCCCAGATCGAATTTCCTAAGTCTGATGATCAACTTACTCCTGAGGAGAGGAAGTTAGTCAATCTAGACTATATTGCCAAAGACACACTTGTAGGTCCCGGTGAAAACGAGTCTTACACGTGTATGGGGGGGGAATACACGTGTTCAGTATTTTAAAACTTTTTCTTCTTCTTCGAGGTCACTTTTGGGTCGAGATAATCACGAAAGGTTAGGTTCGAGAAGCCGCGATCGCTCTCCGAGTCAAAGTCTCTTTGAGATAGTGATCCCGAGTCGCTTTCGGATACCTCGGATAATCCCAACCGAGTCCTCGAGTGTCGAGATCCCGAGTTGCTTGGATCGATAACTAACTTCATCAATCCTCGGAAGAGAGTTAAGTTTGGTAACTATCTCATCTAGCTACTCGACCGATCGTCTTGGAATGGTTGGCCCTTAGTTTATACTCGTTTTAAGCTTTGGTGAAAACCTTCCCCTTATGAAATAGTGATTAGGCTGTGATTCACTTGTGCAACTTCAGTGGATTGATTCCAATTGAATATCAGTGAAAAGTATGCTTTCAGAAATCAAGTTAATGCAACAGTTAAGCACAAATAAGGAAAGCAATAAAGAACACAGCAGTTATAGTGGTTCAGAGACTCAAGCTCCTACATCCACTCTCCCTGACTCTTCAGAGAAATTCACTATCACTTTTTGGCACAAATAAGGAAAGCAATAAAGAACACAGCAGTTATAGTGCTAGCTTTTCCTCAAGCTCATCCTGATGTTTGGCATGGGGGTTCTCAGACTCTTTAGTTTTACAGGTTTTATCTTTGGCTTTTAAAGCCACATTCTTACCTGATGAAGAATCATCTTTCTTTGTCGATCTTTTTGGATTTCTTATCAATTACAAATTCATAGGCTTTATTTCGAGAGAAGACTTGTTGGTATGGCATTGAACTAATGTTCTTGGTGTTTTCAATCACCACTGCATGAATATCCCATTTCTTAGAAAGACCTCTAAGAATTTTCAATGCCACTTCTCTTTGTGGATATTTCTTTCCAAGTGCATTTAGATCATTCATGATGCTTAGTGAATCGACTTCCAATTTGTCTATTGATTCACCATCATCCATTTCAAAAACCGTCAAACTTTCCAATTGCTCTTTGAAAGTTTGTTTTCTTTTATATGATCTCGTGCCTTGGCACATAACAACTAGTGTATCCCATATCTCTTTAGCAAGATATTCGGTGAGAGATCATTCCCATCACACCATTATCAACTCTGTCTTTGTATAGTGTGTCTTTTTGCAATGTAGTCTAGATTGACTAACTTTCTCTCCTCCGGAGTTAGTTGGTCATCGACTTAGGAAATTCTTCTCTAGGATCAATTCTCTCATCTTCGTAATTAAGGATTCACCACAAAAATTTGAATGGTCCTTGAGAAACCACTCTCCACATACGCTCATGTTTGGAATACGAGATGAGCTGCATTCTCGATCTCCATAGATCATAGTTCTCTCATGAGAACATGGGAAGTTTTTAGAAGACATTTTTTCCGATCTTTTGAAAAGAAAAAAAATTTCAAAGAAATAAGATCGATTCGGATAGACCACAAGTATTTTTGAAAATAAAACTTTGGTCAACACAAAGGGGTCAAGTTGAACCAATCGCTCGATACCACTTGTAGGTCCCGGTGAAAAACGAGTCTTACGTGTATGGGGGAATACACGTGTTCAAGATTTTTAAAACTTTTTTTTCTTCGAGGTCACTTGGGTCGATAATCCTCGAAGGTTAGGTTTACGAGAAGCACAGATCGCTCGAGTCAAAGTCTCATCGAGACAGTGATCCCGAGTCGCTTTCAGATACCTCGGATAATCCCAACCGAGTCCTCGAGTGTCGAGATCCCGAGTTGCTTGGATCGGATAACTAACTTCTTGAATCCTCGGAAGAGAGTTAAGTTTGGTAACTATCTCGTTCTAGCTACTCGATTAAATCTTAATGGTTGGCCCTTAGTTTATACTGTTTTAAGCTTTGGTGAAAACCTTCCCCTTATGAAATAGTGATTAGGCTGTGATTCACTTATGCAACTTCAATGGATTGATTCCAATTGAATATCGATGAAAAGTATGCTTTTCGTAAATCAAGTTAATGCAAATATTAAGCACAAATAAGGAAAGCAATAAAGAACACAGGCGATTATAGTGGTTCGAGACTCAAGCTCCTACATCCACTCTCCCCGACTCTTCGAGAAATTCACTATCACTTTTGAGCTTTACGACTACCTCGTAGTTTTACTTACTCAACTTCGCCCCGAGTTTTACGACTACTCCCACGTAGTTTACTTACTCAACCCGACCTTGAGTTTTCATTTACTACCTCCGTAGTTTACTTACTCAATCACACACAAGCTTTCGGACTACCCTCAGAGCTTACTAACTTCTCCTCTAGAGTTTTTACGACTACTCCGTGGTTTACTAACTCTTTACAACTCTACTCACCAACAAACACACTCCAACTACCTTCTCAAGGGTTTGGGGTTTCTTGGTTGGTTTCAACTAGGATGAGATATCCTTTACAATGAAGCACAATGCAAAGGGTTAGGATATCTCGACTAAACTTTGATAAATCTTATCAAGCTAGGCTTAGTAAAGTGAGCTCTCTTCAATATAGAAGCACTTGGGAAATTCAAGGTATTTCGAGTGCTTTAACTTTTTGCAAGAATAAGTTTGAGCTCTTGAGTTGCGTATAAATTTCCCCGTAACCTTACAATGTAGAGGGTCACCAGTATTTATAGGCATACACTAAGGTTACTCTTGAAAACTATCCGTTGGAGAGATAACTTCGTGAGTTCCCTCTTATGGTGTGTGAGAAACGACTATATTTAGAGTTTGACACTCCCTAACACGTTTTAGGCAATAGCCTTTCATGTAGCCGGTCTTCACTTTTTTGCGATCGAACTTTCGTACATCGACATCTTTTTTCAAATACCCATCACCTTTGTCGATGTCGGTATATGGTACAATGTCGTCTTCCTCTTTTTGACTTTTTGTCTCCGATTAAAGGTAGACACCTTCAACAGCTCTTTTGGTTACAAACTCGAGTTTGAATTAAACCTAAACAACACTTCTGACTTAGTTCCTTTTGTCTGCATTTGAATGTCTTGGCAATATCTAACTTTCTAAGGCATCGCGTTTTTTCTCGATATTACATCCTTCGAGATATATATATTCATTGCCTCGGAACATTCGAGTTCATCTTGAGCATTCATAGATATTATCGAGTCTTGATGAATTCTTGTGCTTTTCATATAATGATCTTGAATACTCGATCTTGATCTTGTGTCTTCAGATTCTTCTGAGTCTTCAGGGTCTTCTGAGTCTTCAGGATCTTCTGAGTCTTTCAGATTTATACTGACTGATATACTGAGTTCTTCATGCTGAGTCTTCAGTTCTCAGTTTCCATACTGAGTCTTCAGAGACTTCAGAACCTATCCTGAACTATATCTGCTGATTATACATTTTGCAGATAACATCCTGAATACTCTAAAACTGAATCCTGACTCAACTATCAAGATCATTCTGAACATGTCATACTTAGGGGTTTTGGGATCTTAATCAAAATCATATAATCTTTTATTAAATTCATCTCCCAACAATTTCCCCCTTTTTGATGATGCCAAAACCTATCTTGTTACACACATATAACCTATACTCAGGTTTCAGTTTATCCTATTACAAGATTGGTTATGTCTCTCAACAATTGCTTCAGCAATGAATCTCTCAACAATTTCATCACCAAACAACAGTAATCAGGCATATCAAATATAAAGACATGAAAAATAAGATAATGAGATATTATCTTTTGAGCATAATGATAAATCTTCATTGATGATAAGTGTATCATTACAGATTACAATGAAATTATCAAACAAAATCAAAAAGACAAAAAATTTAAAGACTACAAAATCTTCTGAGTCTTCAGTCTTTAGTCTTCAGATTCGGCTCTTCAGTCTTCTGCTCTGTTTGCTTCATTTTCGATTTCATCAGTGGGCACTTCCAGATCAAACATTCTGAAGAATCTCTTCTTCAGCTCATTTCTTTCTCGATGATATCTCGGATTTTTTTCGATTAGGCCCAACCCGACCCGGTAGATCTTGAGCAATTTCTTGCGTAATGGCCTTTTCATTTACCAAGCCATTACCAAGTCTCGGAGGAGGATAAGAATATGGACCGGGGGCTACTATCTGTACTCCACCTTCATCCGCAAGGTTAATCCAGCTTTGTAGATACTTTGGATAAAAGGTGAGAAGATGTTCAATGAAAGCTTAGTTACAGTGCGAGCCTTCCCTCTCCATTCCCGAGAACATCATAATTGAACGGAAGGTTCTCTTAACTTCTTCCCCACATGTCGTTGAGTTTAATGGGCATCCATTTATCAACATGGGGCCCACTTCAAATTTTTCGATGTTCCCTTCCTCTTGCTTGCAAACTTTACGAAGTCACTCCTTCGCTTCGCTCTTCGTCTATCTTCTTTACGATCCACGAAGTTCACGAGGCCCAAGCGGTAGCTTTCTTAGCTTGTTCTTTTTTGGAGTGTCAACAGAGCCTCTCTCGAGTTGAAGACTTTCTTCCGAGGTTGAGACTCGATTCTTACGCATCTTCGAAATCAATTTTCTCTGGATTGGCTTAGAAGCCTTCGTGACGCTTGCTTCTGAGGTTGAACAACGCCCAAGGCTTTCCTCTTCATAAGCGATTCGGCAGACCGGCTGGCTTGTTGCAACCTTAGTTCTAGCACTTTCAGTTTCTCTCTTGCAACCTCAAGCTTGGTTTTGCTCGAAAACTTCGAATGTAGACGAGGCTTCTCTACTTGAGCAAATTTCAACTTCTCAAGAGTCAGACTTCTTTAAAGGCTTGGGCGGATTATACATTTCAAAGATCTTTCCGAGCCTTCTTTTTCCAAAAGTCGTGCCATGAACTTCCCGAGGTCTGCACCTTCCCTTTCCCCCCCTTCTTGACACCGTAGTTTGGAAGAAGTCCGGAGAGAGGCTGTGTCCATGTGATCTTTGTTCTTTGCTTACCGGGGATCTCTCCTCCTAGCCGATCTTGCTCATCTTCCATTCTCCTAATGTGGTTCTTAGCCACGCAGCAGTTCTTCGAATATGTGGGCAAACCGGCGGAGAGTGCATCTTTAAGCATCTCTGTCATCTTGGTCATGAAACACTTGAGCTCATTTCCTCAACAAAGCAGATTTGATCGAGACCTCATTTTTCTCTGTCGGTTTCACCTCTAGAAATTCAATGACTCACAGTGCTTTTGTTTCATTTCAACACTTAACTCTGTGTTGACTCCCTCCAGCTTTACATTCAGCTTTTCTTCCATGGAGGTCATCTGAGTGGTCAGAGTGTTTTGTATCTGCACCAGTTCTGAAGAATGGCTAAGTCCTTCCATTGTCTGAGCTTGATTGGCCAACGTTGCTTCCATCTGAGTAAGTTTGATCGACATTGGCTCAATCTTCTCAAGTTTCTCCATGACGGAGTGAGATCAATCTCGGCAACCTTCTACAGCACTTTACGTCTTTGTTTGATCATCCTGAGCTCCAGCTTCATCCTGAGCTCCGGTCTCCAATTGAGCCTCAGTCTGATTATCAGACATTTCAGAATTAAAGATAGTACTTTCAGTAACTCTGGCATAATTATTAATAGTGCCAAAAGGTACCAAAGAGTGCTAGCTTGATCGAGGTTGATCGATTCATGAAGTCTCTTTTTCTGTTTGAGACTGATCCTCAGCTTCTCCCTGTTGGTCCCCATCTCCATCTTTGGATTTGTCTCCGCTGCTCGGGGCACCAACCTCAGTTGCTTTCTTTTCAGCGAGCTTCCTCTGAACTAGCTCATCAAAATCGAATTTTTCATCCCGAGCTTTGTCGCCGAACCTGAGAAGTCGGTCGGGAAAGGTTGTCTCCTCATTCCACCATCTTCCCCTCTGAATGCGGCAATATCAAGCATCTCGGGAAGAGTCGATTGAGGATATAAACCGTCGTCCTTAATCAAAGAATATATCTTGCGGATCGGGGTATGAGCTTTGAGCTCGGGGTATCGGTCAGGATGAACCGTTTTCCCCTTGCTCCTCCATTCGCCTTCTTGACCTCGCCCTTCTTCCATCTCGGGCTCTACGGTTCGATGAAAACCGCTGGGGATCAGCGATAAGTCACTCAGGAGCTCATCGAGTACATTTTTGCTCTGAGCTTGATGAATATCGAAAACTTGTGCATTCAGTCCTCGGTTGCATCCCGAGTGGGATCGAGGCTGGTGGCATTTCCTCGATATGAATCTGAGTTGGCTCGTCGATCCGAGCACGCACATCTTCGGATCGACTTTGAGTGGCTCTTGATCTGAGCCTACACATCTGAGGTAGGCATCTCGAGGTCTGAGCTCCTTTAAAAATTTCTGAGAAATTTTATCTCTGGCGAGTGATGTCTCGAGCACCTCGGAGAAGAAGACCTTCCTCCCGATCGATCTGTGTCCTTGAGATAACTGAGCGGCACTTGTAATGGTGAACTTTGAAGCGTTTGGTCCTCGGGTTGTCTCTCCTCGGAATCATTTGCTTCCATCGTCGGTGAGAACCACCAATCTTCTGCGCTTTGGGCGAGGTTCTTCTTCATTATTTTTGCTCCTTGCTCCATTTTTGCCTCCATGAGAACCTTCCCCCGGTTTGTTGGGTTTCTTTCTTAGCAACATTGCGAAGGTGATTCTACCTTCTTTTCTCTTTTCCCTCGAATGGCACCTTCTTCACATCGATTGGGCTTGAAGAGAATTTTGGATTTAGGGAATGGGGTTGAATTGGCGAAGATATCCTCCTCCTCTCTCACGCTCTCAAAATATAGGCAATTTTGGTGGCATGGTGGATCTTGCCTTTCATCGTGATTTCCCCATTGACTCTTTTTATGATCTTGGCTTGCTCCGACACCATCCGGACTAAAATTTCAGCCAGTTGAAGTCAGTGGTGGGAGATGCCTCGATCGCCGCCATCAATCTGAGCTTCGGGGTACTAATCTGCTCAAAACTCCTGCCAAAGACTCATGACGCTCTTGCTCACAATATCCATCAGCACACGATATTGTGGCTTTAGGTGCTTCTTATTCAAAGTTGCCTCAAACTTCACGAGATTCTCGGCAATCCCTATCTAGGTACTCTGCTCTTTTACCCGACATATACATCGCAGATCCTCTCCTCTATCACATAGCTCAAACACATCATTCATTTTTTAGGAACAATGTACATCTCTCTCTCAAAATCGACGTATTTTGATGAGTGCCCTAGATGAGATCTGATGTCGAAGAGTGCATACAATCTTCTTCATCTATTTTCATATTGCGGATGAATTCGATTACCTCTTTTTGCGAACTCTGTGCAGTCGGGCTTTGCGATTAGATGGGTGAGTTTAGCCGATCGGATCATATCTGAGCCTCCTCTTACGGCTTTGAGTTGGTTGTGCTTTCAAGAGACCGCAGTGAACTTCGTACCATGGCTTATTGGTTATGGCTAATCTCTCCGAATACGGTTGGGGCCATTTTAGAATGTGATTGAAGAATGTGAAGCTTTAGGGTTTTGCGATTTACGGGCAAAGGATTTTTAGTTCTGAGTATTTGAGAACGAAGGGTTTGATAAAATTTTGGCTTGAATGGCTTAAAAGAGCTATAAATAGCTTCAAGATCGTGGAGAATCGTCTTTGGTTAGGTGAAAAAGCAATTCGGTTGAGATTAATCTCCGATTAATCGGGTATATGAACCAACGATCTCCAAAAAGTAAGCCGCCAAAATATCCTCTTTGGTCAATAATGTGGCGAGCATTAAATGGTATTGTCCTTCTTCGGAATTTAAAACGATCCCGCCCAAAAACATTCCTCAGGTGTTTTGTATTTATTGCGAATGATTACTGAGTTTTACTTAAGCAATAAATGGATCACATGAGTCATTACTTTTTCAGACTAATTTCCCTCTATCAGTCTTCTGAGTACTGACCTTGATAAAATGTCAATATAATCTTGAAATCTTGAAAGGGTTGAAGATACTTTCTTTTTAATCTTGACCTTGATGAATCTGAGTTTCACGAGACTCGATTCGAGATTTCCATTTTATCCCTGAGTTTCTCGATGGGAGTTACGAAAAAGCTTCATGCATCTGAAAATCTTCAATTTTCAGATTTACTTTATACACCTGGTTCTAACATCCCTAATTCAACTGAAAGTTCCTGAAATCTTGATTCAGCCAAAGGTTTAGTCAAGATATCAGCTCTTTTGCCTATCCAGTATGAATTTTCTCCATCCTTATGTCCTTTTTCTCGACATGATCTCTGGATGAAGTGATGTCGATATCCACATGCTTGCATCTGGTGTGCAATACCGGATTTTGTGAAATATCAATGGCACTATTATTGTCACAAAATATTGGTACTTCATTGGCCACAACTTTATAATCCCTTAATTGTTGTCTGAGCCAAAGAATTTGAGCACGCAGCCTTCCCTGCGACCATGTATTCACTTCATTAATCTTGGTTGCTCTTGAGGTCATTTTCTTTTGAAAACCAAGATATCAGTTTGCTCCCTAGAAATTGACAAGTTCCTGTTGTGGACTTTCTCTCAATTCTGCAACCTCCATAGTCAGCATCTGAGTAACCAGTTAATTCAAGGTTATCATCAGCTGGATACCATAATCCTCTATTCACTGTGCCCTTAAGATATCTCAAGATCTTTTTGCGACCTCCATGTGACTAGTCTTAGGATTAGCTTGGTATCTTGCATATCCCAACAAAGAAATGTTATATCGGCCTACTTGTCGTGAGATAGAGCAATGATCCAATGATTCCTCTATAATCGGTATGATTCACCGATTTGCCTTACGAATCGGGATCCATCTTGTAGTTAGTATTCATAGGAATCCTAACCGAAAGTTGCGATTCGTACACCATATTTGGCAATCGGATCTACGGTGTACTTTGCACGGTTGATGAATATTCCTTCCTTTGATTGTTTCACTTGAAGACCTAGAAAGAAATTCATCTCTCCCATCATTGACATCTCAAACTTGCCTTTCATCGGTGTTGAGAACTTTTCACACTCACGATGGTTTGGAGATCCAAAAATGATGTCATCAACATATATCCCGAACGATGAGATATCTTCCCCATCCTCTATCCCCTAACAGAGCGAGTTCTATCAACAGTTCCTTTGACAAAACCATGGTCAAGAAGAAACCGAAAAAGAGTATCATACCATGCTCGGGTGCTTGCTTGAGACCATACAAGGCTTTTTCGAGCACATAAACTTGGTCATTCTTTTTGAAACCGAAGGTTGTTCCACATAAACCTCTTCTTTAAGCACACCGCTCGAAATGCACTTTTCACATCCATTTGATAGATCGTGAACTTCATGTGGGCGATATGCAAGAAACAATCGATGGCTTCTAGTCTTGCAACAGTCAAAGGTTTCATCATAATCCAAGCCTTCTTCTTGGGAATAACCTTGTGCAACTAGCCTTGCCTTGTTTCTTACAATGTTGTTGTTTTCATCTCTTTTATTCTTGAAAACCCACTTGGTTCCAATGACATTGTGCCTTTCAAGTCTATCTTCCAACTCCCATACTTCATTCCTTGAGAATTGATTCAGCTCATCTTGCATAGCAGTAATCCAATAAGAATCTTGTAGAGCTTCATTAATCTCGGCGGAGTTCTTTCTCCGATAGGAAGTAGCGTGAATAGTGCACTCTCACCATGGAACCTTCTTGTCTTAACTCCTTCAGTTAGATCACCCACAATCTGACTTGTAGGATGACTATCTAACCATTTCCTTCTTGATGTTCCCCCTTCAATAGTATCCTCAACATTTAAAATGTTAGGTTCGATTAAATCGATGAACTTCGAGGAACAACGAGAAAAGGAGAAAGTGAATCATCTTCCTCGGGAAATTCTATTCGAACATTGTCGAGACATTTGTTCCCCTTTGGTTGATAGATTCGAAATTTGCCTCACCGTGACCACATCATCATTGGCATCACATACGAGTCCGAACTTGTGTCTGCTCGATTAGTTACCTTTGGAGTGTTAGTTTTCCGAGTCTCACCATCCCGATTTCCATCCCGAACTTCTTTATCTGAGTCCCAGTCACTCCAATCATAGATAGTGACCGACTTCTTCTTTTCTACGTTCGATTGGATGATTTATCTTTTGTTTAGGGCTTAATCTGGTGATCCTCTTAGTCGGTTCATCTCAAGATCATGTTCTGTTTCTTACGAACACAAAAATAGTTTCATCAAAAACAACATGAGGTGTTTCCTCCACAATAAGAGTCCTACAAATTGTAAACTCAAGGCTTTTTTACTAACTTCGAATATCCTAAGAATATTCCTTCATCGACTTTTACTATCAAAAGTTTTCAACCGATCTTTACCATTATTGTGTATGAAATACTTGCAACCAAACACACGAAAAAGAAAAAACAAGAGGCTTCCTTTCATTCCAAAGCTCATAAGGTGTTTTGCCTTGACTCTTGGTCAAGATGGATCTATTCTACATGAGTAGCATGCGGTGTTGATGACTTGACCCAAAATCTTTTAGGAATATCGACTTCAATTATCATTGTCCTTGCAGCTTCTTTTTTCGAGTCCTGTTCCTTCTTTCAAAGAACACCATTTTGTTGAGGGGTCCTTGCGGTGATGTTTCATGAGAAATTCCATTTGCTGCACAATAATCAGATATAATATGATTTATAAATTCAGTTCCTTTGTCAGATCTGATTTTGACCACACTCGATTTTTCTCAATCTTGAGCCTTTTTTCATGAATTAAGCGACTTTTATCTCGAGTCTCTTTTTCTTCTTGAAAAAGAATATGACCCAAGTATATCTCGAGTAGTCATCAACTACTACCAATGTATATTTCCGCCATTAGTGCTCACAGTGTTATAGGACCAAAAAGATCCATATGTAGTAATCGGAGTATTCTTTCAAAGAGAAACCTCAACTTTACTTTTAAATGATGCTCTTATCTGTTTGCCTTTCTGGCATGTATCACAAATATGTTCCTTCTTGAACACTTAGTTAGGTAACCCTCTCACAAGAGCTAATCTTGCAAGCTTGTTCAGGTTTTTTGAAATTTAGGTGATTCATTCTTTTATGCCATAACCAACCGGTATCTGTGGAACTTTTAGCAACTAAACATGTATCTTTAGGAGTTGAACTCCAATCGAAAGATACACATTCCCTTTTCTTGTACCAGTCAAGTAGTACTTTCTGTGATGTATCATCTTTCACAAAACATAAGTTCTTGGAGAACTCAACATTAAAACCTTTATCACGAAATTGGCTAATTGAAAGCAAGTTATGCTTCAATCCGGATACATATGAAACACCATGGATATGAACTCGAGTCGATTTCCAAAGTTCCATATCCTTGATCATCCTTGGAGTTATCTCCAAAAGTGATCTGTGGGCCTCT
Organism: Stenogyne calaminthoides; assembly: GCA_037126765.1. Taxonomy (NCBI): domain Eukaryota; kingdom Viridiplantae; phylum Streptophyta; class Magnoliopsida; order Lamiales; family Lamiaceae; genus Stenogyne; species Stenogyne calaminthoides. The sequence goes on from JBBCBC010000006.1 coordinate 26,503,018, forward strand.
TTGTTCAACATAGTCACTGAGTATCTTCTTGTATCCTGTCATATGTCTTGAACATCCACTGTCAAGATACCATATATCAGGAGCTTTTTCATCTCTGCTCATCAGTGCCATGTGATCTTTAGTCGATTCGATTGCCCTTGTTTTCCTCCCGAAAAAGCAGATCAATTCTTAGGTACCCATTTTGTGTAGGGTCCTCACGAGGTTAAATTTGTACCTTTTCGAATCCAAATCGGCCTGACAACTCTAATCACTTTAGAGTGGCTAATTTGTCTTCCATAGACATCAACATACACATCTTCTACTCTAGGTGCCTTAGCAGCTTTCTGTGTATGTGTGCTAGCTTTAGCATGAACATGGGCTTTTGAATTCTTCTTTGGTTCAGGCCTTTTGTTCCATTGCTTTGGCTTCTGTCTTGGTGATCAAATCTTTGTTGATTTGGGTTCGTAACCTTTACCCTTAGGCAAGTGGGGTTTAGGTTGCTGTCTTTGAAATATGGGTCTTTCAAGATTATCTTTGAGGACTTGGTCTCTTCAGTTGAGAATATCTCTGCTGAGTGTTTCTCCTCTGAAGATTCCTCTGATGGTTTAGTGTAGATCCTTTCAAGTTTGCATTCTTAGCCTGAGGCTTTGAAGTACTTGCTTGAAATTTTCCAACTGACTGCTCAGGTTTTCTAGCCTTCACCTGAGGTTTGGGCTTTCTAACCCGATCATTCATTTCTTTCAAACCATAGGTCCTTTTCCTTGTCTACAACTTTGGGCATTACTTGATTTTGAAGTGTAGGTGGTGCCAGATTTAACAAAGATTGTCTTCTTGCTACTTGATGCGGCATTTCAGATGACCTTGTGAGGTTCCCCCTGAATGTATCCCAATCCAGATTTTATTGTGGCAGATCTCTGGTAACTCTGAATTTCATCTATTACTTTAGATGCATTATTCAATAGAGTTAACTTCTTCATGCACTATCCTCCTCGATTCTGTAGAGTTTCATGCTTCTCGGAGAGGTCATTGAACTTAGTTACGATTAGTTTGAATTTCTTGATGGATTTCTCTAGCTTTTCGATTAGGGTCTCTATCAACTTCTCTTTCTCTCGAGAGTTGTACTTTCGAAACATCCAGTTCATCAGTAGCTCCCATAAATTGAGAAGTGGTTTCAGTTTTGCAAGATCTTTCCATTTTAGATTTTCAGCATTCAGTTCCTTATTACGCTATTGAGTTTTATTTAGCGATCCTTGCAAAAACAAAGATAGTCCTTCATCGATTCTCAAAAGAATCCATCGGTCAAAATATTTGTTTTTCGATTGGAACTTGAAAACTCTTGTGCTAGTGTAGGAGCAACAACAGAGAGAGAAGAGTTTACCTCCTCAATGGCCATCGAGGCGAGATGTCATCACTTTCCTTTGTCTCGAGAATATCTCATCCGAAGAGCTAGATTCCTCCTCGAGTGTTCTTCTTCAAAAACCATGGCCTTTGAGAACTTACGGTCTCTTTTTAGCTTGTCTTTCTCTTCTCTCCTTAGCACTCAACTCGACAATCATCTTTGGAAGTGACCTTTCTTCCGCAATTATAGCATCTGTTGGCATCATCATCCCGATCATTTTCTTCTTTGGACTTGGAGTCCTTCTTTGCGGATGAAGATCCTTCAAACTTTCAGTCCTTCTTCTTCTCGGTTGATCCGTCCTCGGGTTTCTTCTGTACACCTTAGTTCTGTAAAAAGCTTTTGTATTTTCCAAATCTATTATTAAATCTGTCAAACCTCCTTGCCATCGATTCTTTAGCTTTTCCTCAAGCTCATCCCGATGTTTGGCATGGGGGGTTCTCGAACTTTTTAGTTTCTGAGTTTTTATCTTTGGCTTTTAAAGCCACATTCTTACCGATGAAGAATCATCTTTCTTTGTCGGTCTTTTTGGATTTCTTATCAATTACAAATTCATAGGCTTTCAAATTTCGAGAGAAGACTTGTTGGTATGGCATTGAACTAATGTTCTTGGTGTTTTCAATCACCAATTGCATGAATATCCCATTTCTTAGAAAGACCTCTAAGAATTTTCAATGCCACTTCTCTTTGTGGATATTTCTTTCCAAGTGCATTTAGATCATTCATGATGCTTTAGTGAATCGACTTCCAATTTGTCTATTGATTCACCATCATCCATTTCAAAAAACGGCCAAACTTTCCAATTGCTCTTTGAAAGTTTGTTTTCTTTTATATGATCGTGTGCCTTGGCACATAACAAATAGTGTATCCCATATCTCTTTAGCAAAGATATTACGGAGAGATCATTCCCATCACACCATTATCAACTGTACTGTATAGTGTGTCTTTTGCAATGTAGTCTAGATTGACTAACTTTCTCTCCTCAGGAGTTAGTTGGTCATCAGACTTAGGAAATTCTTCTCTAGGATTAATTCTCTCATCTTCTGTAATTCTGGGATTCACCACAGTAAATTTGAATGGTCCTTGAGAAACCACTCTACACATACGCTCATGTTTGGAATACAGATGAGCCTGCATTCTCAATCTCCATAGATCATAGTTCTCTACTGAGAACATGGGAAGTTTTTAGAAGACATTTTTCTGATCTTTTGAAAAGAAAAAAAAATTTGAAAAATAAGATCGATTCGGATAGACCACAAGTATTTTTGAAAATAAAACTTTGGTCAACACAAAAAGTGGCCAAGTTGAACCAACGCTCCGATACCACTTGTAGGTCCCGTGAAAACAGAGTCTTACACGTGTATGGGGGGAATACACGTGTTCGATATTTTAAAACTTTTTCTTCTTGAGGTCACTTGGGTCGATAATCCTCAGGTTAGGTTACGAGAAGCACGATCGCTCTGAGTCAAAGTCTCTTGAGACAAAGTGATCCCGAAATAAGCCGGATACCTCGGATAATCCCAACCGAGTCCTGAGTGTCGAGAGATCCTGAGTTGCTTGGATCGATAACTAACTTCTTGAATCCTCGAAGAGAGTTAAGTTTGGTAACTATCTGTTCTAGCTACTTTCGATCGTCTTGGAATGGTTGGCCCTTAGTTTATACTGTTTTAAGCTTTGGTGAAAACCTTCCCTTATGAAATAGTGATTAGGCTGTGATTCACTTATGCAACTTCATTGGATTGATTCCAATTGAATATCGGTGAAAAGTATGCTTTTCGTAAATCAAGTTAATGCAACGATTAAGCACAAATAAGGAAAGCAATAAAGAACACAAAGCGATTATAGTGGTTCGAGACTCAAGCTCCTACATCCACTCTCCCGACTCTTGAGAGAAATTCACTATCACTTTTGAGCTTTACGACTACCTCGTAGTTTACTTACTCAACTCGTACTGAGTTTTCGACTACTCCACGTGGTTTACTTTACTCAACCCGACCTTGAGTTTTTACGACTACCTCCGTAGTTTACTTACTCAATCACACACAAGCTTTCGGACTACCCCTCAGAGGCTTACTAACTTCTCCTCTAGAGTTTTTCGACTACTCCGCGTGGTTTACTAACTCTTTACAACTCTACTCACCAACAAACACACTCCAACTACCTTCTCAAGGGTTTGGGGTTTCTTGGTTGGTTTCCAACTAGGATGAGATATCCTTTACAATGAAGCACAATGCAAAGGGTTAGGATATCTCGACTAAGCTTTGGATAAATCTTATCAAGCTAGGCTTAGTAAAGTGAGCTCTCTTCAATATAGAAGCACTTGGGAAATTCAAGGTATTTAGAGTGCTTTAACTTTTGCAAGAATAAGTTTGAGCTCTTGAGTTGCGTATAAATTTCCCGTAACCTTACAATGTAGAGGGTCACCAGTATTTATAGGCATACACCAAGGTTACTCTTGAAAACTATCCGTTGGAGAGATAGCTTCGTGAGTTCCCTCTTATGGTGTGTGAGAAACGGCTATATTTAGAGTTTGACACTCCTAACACGTTTTAGGCAATAGCCTTTCATGTAGCCGGTCTTCACTCTTTGCGATGTGGAACTTTCATTACATCGACATCTTTTTTTGACTTTATCCTTTGTCGATTGTCGGTATGGTCTGATGTCGTCTTCCTCTTTTTGACTTTTGTCTCCAGTTAAAGGTAGACACCTTCAACGGCTCTTTTGGTTACAAACTCTGAGTTTGATATAACCTTAACAACACTTCTGACTTAGTTCCTTTTTGTCTGCATTTGAATGTCTTGGCAATATCTAACTTTCTAAGGCATCGCGTTTTTCTCAGTATTGCATCCTTCAGATAGATATATTAAGTGCCTCGGAACATTCGTGTTCATCTTGAGCATTCAAGATATTCTTGAGTCTTGATGAATTCTTTGCTTTTCGGTATTAATGATCTTGATACTTTCGGTCTTGATCTTGTGTCTTCAGATTCTTCTGAGTCTTCAGGGTCTTCTGAGTCTTCAGGATCTTCTGAGTCTTTCGATTTATCTTGGTGATATCTTGAGTTCTTCATCATGCCGAGTCTTCAGTTCTCAGTTTCCATACTGAGTCTTCAGAGACTTTAGAACCTATCCTGAACTATATCTGCTGATTATACATTTTGCAGATAACATCCTGAATACTCTAAAACTGAATCCTGACTCAACTATCAAGATCATTCTGAACATGTCATACTTAGGGGTTTTGGGATCTTAATCAAAATCATATAATCTTTTATTAAATTCATCTCCCAACAACACTAAATAGCACTATTGATGATGGTGTGATGGGAATGATTTCTCATTGTAATACTGCCAAAGAAATATGGGATACACTAGCTGTAATGTGCCAAGGCACAGATCATATCAAGGAGAACAAACTTTCAGTTGCCATTGGAAAGTTTGACAGTTTTGAAATGGAAGATGGTGAATCTATTGACAAATTGGATGTCAGATTCACTAGTATAATGAATGATCTGAATGCACTTGGAAAGAGATATCCACAAAGAGAAGTTGCATTGAAAAGTCTTAGAGGTCTATTTAAGAAATGGGATATTCATGGAGTGGTGATTGAAAACACCAAGAACATTGATTCAATGTCGTACCAACAAGTCTTCTCTGAGCTGAAAGCTTATGAGTTTGTTATTGATAGAAATCAAAGAAAGCTGACAGGAAAGATGATTCTTCATCTAGTAAAAATGTGGCTTTCAAAGCCAAGGAAAAATCCTGTAAAACTAGAGAGTCTGAGAACTCCCATGCTAAAAATCAGGATGAGCTAGAGGATAAGCTAGTACTGATGGCAAGGAGGTTTGAAAGGCTTAATAGTAGATATGGAAAATATAAAAACTATTACAGGAATCACAGGTACCAGAGAGATTCTAAAGCTGAGGACAGATCCACTAAGAAGAGAAAAGACCTGAAAGCTGAAGGATCTTCATCCAAAAAGAAGGACTCCAAGTCTAAAGAAGAAAGTGATCAGGATGATGATGCCAACAGATGCTATAACCGCCAAAAGAAAGGTCATTTTCAGTATGAATGTCCAGACCTAAGTGCTAAGGAGAGAAAAGAAAGACAAGCAAAAAGAGACAAGAAGTTCTCCAGTAAGAAAGCCATGGTTGCAGAGGAAGAACACTCTGAAGAAGGTTCCAGCTCTTCAGATGAAATGTTCTCAGATAGTGACAGTGATGACATCTGTCTAATGGCTGTGGAGGAGGTAAATTCTTCTATCTCTGTTGTTGCTCCTACACTAGCACAAGAGTTGTCAAGTTCCACTGTAAACAGTCAATTTTACCTGATGGATTCTTTTGAGAGTCTTATGAAGGACTATGCTGTTTTGCAAGAACTGCTGAATGAAACTCAAGAGCAGAACAAAGAACTGATTGCTGAAAATCTTAAGTGGAAAGACACTAGTAATGCTGAGATCACTTCTCAATTAATGGGAACTACTGATGAACTGGATGTTCTGAAAGTACAACTCTCAGAGAAAGATAAGTTGATAGAGACCCTAAATGGAAAACTAGAGAAATCCACTGAGGAGATTCAGCTGATCAGAACTAAGTTCAATGACCTCTCTGAGAAGCATGAAACTCTACAAAAATGTGAGGATAGTGCGCAGAGAAAGCTAACTCTATTGAATTCTACATCTAAAGTAATAGATGAAATTCAGAGTTATCAGAGACCTGTCACTATAAAATCTGGATTGGGATACATTCCAGGGGGAACCTCACAAGGTCATCTGAATGCTGCTTCTAGTAGCAAGAAGATTGTCTTTGTTAAACAAGTGGCACCCATTCTTCGGACTGAAGAAATGCCCAAGGTTTTAGACAATGGAAAAGGACTTATGGTTCTAGAAAAAACTTGAATGTTCAGGTAAGAAAGCCTAAACCTCAGGTAAAGGCTAGAAAACCTGACAAATCAGTAGGAAATTTTCAGACAAGTACTTCGAAGCCTCAGGCTAAGAATGCAAACCTGAAAAGATCTGCACTGAACCAACAGAGGAATTTTCAGAAGAGAAACACTCAGCAGAGACATTCTCAACTGAAAAGACCAAGTCCTCAGATTACTGAAAGACCCCAATTTCAGTACAGGCAACCCAAACCCCACTTGCCTAAGGGTAAAGGTTACCTGAACCCAAGTCAACAGAGACTCGGACCAGCTGCACAAAAGCCAATGCAATGGAACAAAAGTCCTGTACCCAAGAAAAACTCTAAGGCTCATGTTCATGCTAAGGCTAGCACTCATACACAGGATACTGCTAAGGCACCTAGAGTGGTAAATGTGTATGTAGATGTTTATGGAAGACAGATCAGTCACTCTAAAGTAATTAGAGTTGTCAAGCAGATTTGGATTCCTAAAGGTACAGCTAACCTGGTAGAACCCTACACCAAATGGGTACCACAGATCTAATATGTTTTTCAGGTAAACAGAAAAGGGCACTGAGCTGAATGAAGACATCATAGCCCTGATGAAAGAAGATCTGAGATATCATTGTTGGATGAGATGAATTTCCTTCTTGGACTTCAAGTGAAACAAGCTAAGGAAGGAATCTTCATCAGAGATCATATTGAAAAAGGACACCAGGATGGAGAAGATTCATACTGATAAGCAGAGAGCTGATATCTTGACTAAACCTTTGGCTGAATCAAGATTTCAGGAACTATCAGTTGAATTAGGGATGTTGGATCTAGGTGTATTGAGTAAATCTGAAAAATTGAAGGTTTTCAGATGCATGAAGTTTTCTCAGGATTCTACTGAGAAACTCAGGATAAAATTAGAAGTACTGAAATCTGAGTCTTGAAAAACTCAGATATGCTGAAGGTCAGTGCTCAGAATTATACTGATCTGGCTCAGTACTCAGTATCATACTGAACCCGTTCAGTACTCAGTATTATACTGACATTTTATCAAGGTCAATACTCAGTAAGACTGATAGAGGGAGATTAGTCTGAAGAAGTAATGACTCATGCAACTCATTTATTGCTTAAGTGAATCTCAGTAATCATTAACAATAAATAGCATAACACCTGAAGAGAATGTTTTGGGCGGGATCTTTGAAATGCCGAAGAAGGTCAACAGTCATTAATTTCTCTGATTCAATTAATCACCAATAAGGTTAAAATGGCGGCGTATTTTTCGTGAGATCGTCCTTTCGTATACCCGATTAGCCTGTGATTAATCTCAACCGTTGATTTTCATCAACCAATACGATTTCCCATGAATGGATCTATATATTCATTTGAAATCCATTCAAGCCCCATTTCATAAACCTTCGTCTCCAACATTCTCTGCAAACTCAAAACCCATCTTTACCTAGAGAAAACCTTCGTCATTTTCAAACCCTACACTTCAAAAATTCTCAAAAATGACTTTCTCAATCTTTGATAAACTGGCTATTTCCAACAAGGCGCTTTATATGATCCGAATCGCGAAACTCACAAATCTTGTCGCAAGCCAACCGGAAGCCGAATACTCTAAGGAGGTAATAGACTTTATTTTGAATCTGAGACTAGATGACGAGGATGGAATCGAGTCTCAGATTACTGTTTCCCATCTAGAACATAGCTCGAAATACATAGATTTTGTACGGGAGGTGTATATAATCCCTAAAAATTTAAATGATGTATTTGAGTTGTGTGATAGAGGTGAGGATCCCACGACTTATATGTTAGGTCGGGAACAGGAATACCTTGATAGGATAACAGAGCATCCTATTAAGTTTGAGGCTTCATTGCATAAACGACATTTGAAGCCGAAGTACAGAGTTTTGTTAGATATTGTTAGTAAGTGCATAATGAGTCGATCAGGGAGTTTTGAGCAGATAAGCACTCCCAAGCTTAGATTGATGGCTGCAATCGAGGATTCACCCACCACAGATTTCAATTGGTTGAAGTATTTGATTAGAGTGGTGAGTGACCAGGCCAAGCAGATCAAGAAGGAGGATGGATCGATCTCAATCAAAGGCAAAATTCTCCATGCAACCAAAATAGCTTTTATTTTGGAGATGTGCCGTGAAGAGGAGGATATTTTTGCCAACTCCTCACCTTTCCCAAAGTCTAAGGTCATGTTCAAGCCTACAACTACTAGAAAGACTTTGAAAGGGAAGAAAGAGAAGAAAGTGGAATCACCTGCTGCTGCTGAAGAAGCCCATCAAGCCAGGGGGAAGGCTTTGATGGAGGTGAAGAGGGAGAAGGGAGAAGCCATGAGGAAGAAAACCCTTGCTCCCAAGCGCAGAAGGATGCTGATTTCCACTGAGGAGGAGGTGAGTGAGCCTGAGGAGGTGCAACCTGAGGGCCAAAAAGCTCAGAAATCGCCTTTACAAGTATTGGCTCAGGTTGTATCCACGATACAGGAGCAAACTGAGGAGCAAGTCTTCTCTGAGGTTCTTGAGAAGTCACTGAGCTCAGACAAATTCTCTCAAGAAATTTTCCAAGGACCTCAGACCTCAGAGCCAGCTCAGATTCCTACTTAGGAAGTGCCAGCTCAATCCTCAGAGCCAGCTCAGATTCAGACTGAGGAGTTGCCTGTCCAATCCTCAGATTTTGCTGAGCCTCAGGAGCTGTTGAACCTTGATGACCTCCTGAGTGATCCATTTCTTGATCCTTCAGCAGATTTTCCCACTGAACCTGAGAGCCCGAAGTTGAAGAAGGGCGAAGCGGAAGAGACTGAGTGGTGAAGCAAGGGGGAACGGTTTATACTGGACCGGTACCCTGAGCTGAGCTCATATCCTGACCTTCAGGATTTATTTTTTAGACTGAGGTCAACAGTATACATTCTCAACCAGACCCTTCCTGAGATGCTCAACATCGCTTCATTCAGAGGTGAAGACTGGTGGAATGAGGAGACAACTATTTTGACTCAGTTCTCAGGATTCAGAAAAATAAAGCTCAGGTTGAAAATATCAGATTTTGATGAGCTGGTTAAGAGGAAGCTTGCTGAGAAGGAAAAAACTGATGTTGGTGCCCCGAGCTCCAAAGACAAAAATCAAGATGGGGACCAACAGGGGAATGATGAGAGTCAATCTCAGATGGAGAAAGATAGTACTGATGCTGGAGAGCCTGCTATCACACATCCTCAGACTGAAGTTAGTCTTCAGGTAACTTTTGGCACTACTAAAAATTATGCCAAGATTACTGAAGTTTCTATCTTTAATTCTGAACTGTCTGATATGAAGACTGAGACTCAGGTGGATACCTAAGCTCAGACTGATACTAAGGCTCAGGTTGAGACCGAAGCTCAGTTAGCGACTGAGACTCAGGATGAGCAACCAACTCAGGAAAAGCAGCAAAACTCTTATGCTCCTGAGATTGATCTCACTCCCATTATGGAAAAGCTGGAGAAGGTTGGGCCAATCATGGACAAAGTTGCTCAGATTGAAGAAGTATTGGCCAACCAGAACTAGAAGATGGAAAGTCTGAGTTCTTCTTCAGACCTGATACAACTTCAGACTACTCTGACTGACAAATTGACTGCCATGGAAGGAAAGATAGAAGAAAAGATGGATGGAGTCAAGGCTGAATTGAGTGCAGAGCTGGAGAAAAAGTATCAGGAAAGGACTGAATTTCTTGAAGCCAAGCTGGTGGAGAAGAATGAGATGCTTGTCAAAAATGTTTTTGAGGAAATGAGCTCCATACTCATGACCAGGATGACAAATATGTTCAAAGAAGCTCTCTCCAACCAGTTTGCCCAAATGTCTGAAGAGTTCTCAATGGCGAAGAACCACCTGATGAGGCTAGAAGAAGAGCAAGATCAGTTAGCGGGAGAAGTGCGAAGTGTCAGCAAGGAACAATACCATATAGACACTGCACTATCCAAACTTTTGCCAAGGTATGATGCCAAGAAGGGGGAAAGACCCGGAGCTGACCTGAGAGTATTAGTGGCACACACCTCGGAAAGAAAGGCTGACAAAGAGGCAGAGGAGAAGAACAATGTTGAAGCCTTGAAATAAGTTGAAGCCACTGAGAAGCTGAAATTCAAGAAGGTGGATAAGCCTGTCTACACTCAAGTTTCTGAAGAAACCATGCAAGAAGTAGCTGCTTAGAAGCTGAGTGCTAGAAGAAGGGTTGGAACAAGCCAAGCCGGAGCTGAACTGCCTATCAAGAGGAAGGCTGTGGCATTTGTTGAGCCCGAAGGAAAAAGATCTAAGGCTTCTAAGCCAACTCAGAGGAAGTTGATATTGGAATTGGAAGAGTCTGAAGAACCGCAGAAGGAAGTCTTCAATACGAGAAGAGCTCTGAGAACACTCCAAGTCGAGCAAGCCAAGAAAACTGCTGCTTCAGTTTCTGGAGTACCCTTGATTAGAAAGAAGAAGGAAGAAGAGCAGAGGCGAAGGAGTGGTTTCAAGAAGTTCGCGAGCAAGAGGAGAGGGACTGCAAAAGCACAAAAGTGGTCGCACATTGACAAGTGGATGCCAATCCAGTTCAATGATGCGTGGGAAGAGATCAAAAGAACATTCTGGTTCTACTACGATGTGCTAAGAGAATGGAGAGGGGAGAGCTCAGATTCTAATGAGGCTTTCATCGACTATCTGCTGACCTTCTATCCGAAGTACTTACAAAGCTGGATCAATCTTGCGGATGAAGGAAAGGTTCAGATCACAGCCCCTGGTCCATACTCATACCCTCCTCCTAGGCTGGAGAATGGCTTGGTAAATGAAACAACCATTTCTCAGGAGATTGCTCAATATGCCATCCAGTTAGGCCTGATAGGGAACAATCCTGATATCATCAAGGAGAGAGATGAGCTGAAGTAGAGATATTATGGAATGTTTAACCTTGAAGTGCCTGCTGATGAGGTGGAATAAGAGAACTGAAGAGCTAGAGCTGAAGAGCAAGAAGACTGAAGAATCAATGATTGTAAACTGTAACATTCTATCTTGTAATTTCTTTATCTTTTTGTCTTTACTTTTTGATAAGTTCATTGTAAACTGTAACATTCTATCATACATCAATGAAACTTTATCTTTTATGCTCAAAGATAATATCTCATTATCTTTTTACATGTCTTTACTTTTGATATGCCTGATTGTTGTTGAAGAAATTGTTGGGAGGTTTATTCTGAAATTGTTGAGATTGATTGTGAAAATTGTTGGGAGATATACCAATCTTGTAATAGGAAAAACTGAAACCTGAGTATAGGTTAAGTGTATTTGTAACAAGATGGTTTTGGCATCATCAAAAAGGGGGAAATTGTTGGGAGATGAATTTAATAAAGAAGATTTTGATTAGATCCCAAAACCCCTGAGTATGACATGTTCAGGATAATCTTGATAGTTGAGTCAGGATTCAGTTTTAGAGTGTTCAGGATGTTATCTGCACCGTGTTTAGTCAACAGATATAGATCAGGAGAGATTCTGAAGATTCTGAAGACTCGGTAGGTTTCTGAAGAAACTGAAGTTTCAGTATGAAACTGAAGTTTCTGAAGTTTCAGTGAGAAACTGAGAAACTGAAGACTCAGTGAGAAACTGAGAAATTGAAGACTCGGTGAGAAACTGAGAAACTGAAGACTCAGTATGAAACTGCGAAACTGAAGAATCAGTAAGAAGACTCAGTATATCAGTCAGTATATCTGTGAAGACTCAGAAGACACTGAAGACTCAGAAGACTCTGAAGACACAGAAGACTGAAGACAAAGGATACTGAAGGCACAGTAATTACTGAAGACTCAGTAATGTACTGAATGCTCAGTATAACCTGAATGTTCCGAGGCACTGAAAATATCTATCTGAAGGATACAATACTGAGAAAAATGCGATTACTTAGAAAAATAGATATTGCCCAAGACATTCACATGCAGACAAAAGGAACTAAAACTAAGTGTTGTTAAGGTTATATCACTCAGAGATATTGACCTAAAAGAGCCGTTATGTTTGTCTACATTTAACTGAAGACAACAACCAATCAGAAGAAGACAGCACTGTACTTTACTGACACTGAAAGCGACAGGTCACTGAAGCATGTCAGTAGTACTATGTTCCAGACTGCAAAAAGTGGTGACTGGCTGCATGAAAACCACTCTACCCAAAACATGCTAGGGAGTGTCAAACCCTAATATAGTCGTTCATCACACACCATAAGAGGAAACTCATGGAGCTATCTCTTCCAACGGATAGTTTTTCAAGAGTGACCTTGGTGTATGCCTATAAATACTTGTGACCCTCTTCATTGAAGGTTACGGGAAATTTGTAAGAAACTCAAGAGCTCAAACTTATTATTGGATGTTGAAGCACTCGAAAACCCAAGAATTTCCCAAGTGCTTTACATTGAAGAGAGCTTATTCACTAAGACTAGTTTTGATAAGATATATCCAAAGCTTAGTAGAGATATCCTAGCCTTTGCATTGTACTTAATTGTAAAGGACATCTCATCCTAGTTGGAAACCAACCAAGAAACCCCTAACCCTTTGTAAGGTAGTTTGAGTGTGATTATTGGTAAGTTGGAGTTGTAAAGAGTTAGTAAACTACAGAGGTAGTCAGAAAGCTCAAGAGAAGAAGTGAATAAACTATCTTGGATAGTCAGAAAGCTTGTGTGTGTTTTGAGTAAGTAAACTACAGAGGTAGTCAGAAAGCTCAAAATAGAAAGGTTAGTAAACTACAGAGGTAGTCAGAAAACCTTAGGAAGTAGAAAGGTTAGTAAACTACAGAGGTAGTCACAAAACCTTAGGAAGTGGTTAAGGAATTTCTATGAAGGTCAGAGAGAGTGGACGTAGGAGCTTGAGTCTCTGAATCACTATAACTTGCTGTGTTATTTGCTTTCTGTTCTGCATTGATTATCTGTTGGATATCTTTAACTGAAAGCATATTTTCACTGATACTCAGTTGGAAACAATCCACTGAAGTTGCATCTAACTGAATCACAGCCTAATCACTATTCCATTAAAAGGAAGGTTTTCAGCAAAGCATAAAATGAGTATAAACTTAGGGCCAACCATTCCGCACATCTGAGTAGCTATTCAAGCAACTCAATATCTCTGAAAGTACTCAGGCTCAGTTGGGATTATCTGAGGTTTCTGAAAGCAGCTCAGGATCACTGTCTCTGGTAGACTTTGACTCAGGGCGATCTGTACTTCTCAGGACCAAATCATCAGGACAACCGGACCCATCTGACCTCAGTGAAGAAAAAGTTTTAAAATCACTGAACACGTGTATTCCCCCCCATACACGTGTAAGACTCGTTTGCACCGGGTCCAACAGGATTCATTCCTCAAAGTGGATTTAGAGAGAATACTCATCTTCTCATCATAATTGGATCAAAGTCATTGGCCAATGCACGTCAACTTGGACTTTGTGGCCAAGTGTGACATAAGTGATCAATTAGTGATTAGAGATAATATGATTAAGTTATTTGAATAGACACTTCATCATGTTCAAGACTAATCGAGTATTCGTGAATGAAAGGAAGATATTGCACTAGCCCATATTATAGTTACAGGTAGTTTCACGTTTCTCGCAACATACCTCATATATTGAGAATATATGATTTATTGTCTAGGGTTAATTTAAGACCTTTAGTTTGACTAATCGCTTGATATATGGGGGCCTATAGGTCACACAACAAGTAATTCCCTTTTACGGATTATAGTTGGTTGATTAAGTATTTAACTGGATTTAATATTTAATTTATGGATAATTAATTAATAATATTAATTTGGAATTAATTATTATTGTTGTTTAATTAAATTATATTTAATTAAATAGGAATCCCAAAATAATATATGGAATATTATTGTAGGAAAATATATTTAGGGAAATCATATCTAAGAGATATGATTTGCAAGATTAGGAAATATCTTCCTAATAAAGATTGTTTAATCTTTAAGTTGGGCTTCCCCTATATATAGGACATCCTAGGGATTCATTAATCACTAGAAGAAAACCTAATTTCTTCATACAATCTAGAGTAGGAATTTTCCTAGCAAATTCCGTCTTAAATTCAACACTGACAAATCTATGCAAGTCCATATGAGGGGATTACGTGGATACCATAGTAGAGGAAACTGCATACGAATTACTGTAAGATTCCTCGTTGTGTTTATTCGTACTCTTTTATGCAATTAACTGTTCGTTGTTGGTGAAATATTAATTTCCGCTGCGCATGTATTACGTGTTTATATGCTAGTATATTCCAACAGTGGTATCAGAGCTCAGGCTCTTTATTTAATTGCATAGTTGGTTTTTAATCAATTTTTTTTTATTAAAAACCGTATGGTTGCTTTTTGGAAAGACAACCGCACATTGCTTTGTTTATTGGGTTTTCCCCATTGTTTTTGTTTGGTCTTCGGTACTTGTCTTCTTCGCTGAACCCAGGTTAATGTTCCTTCTAAAACCCTCCGCCGTTGCAATCTCTCGCCTTCCATCTCGATTTCGACTCCACCTCAGGCATCGATGGCGCCGCAACTCGCAATGCCGTGACAGATTGAATTGTAGCGGGTTAGACCCGTGATGGAGTCAGTTCGTCTCCGATTCATTTTCTCGTTGATCTCGTCAACTTGGGTGTCACCTTCATTTATCGCAGAGGCGCTGTTTGTCCCAGTGAAAAACCCATGAAATGCGGAAAAATCATAGAATGCATATAAAACAGGGGTGAGGGAATGGTGATTCCAAATTTTTGCATTTTAAAGTCCATTTGTTGTGTTTTGCTTATAACCAAATGGATATGACAAGATAAGAACGTAAAGCAATAAAGAACACAACAAAGTATAGTGGTTCGGAGACTCAAGCTCCTACATCCACTCTCCCTGTTCCTAGGGAAATTACTTCAATCGGGACTTATCACCCTTCACGGGATCACCTACAAGCTTTCAGGCTAACTCACTGTAGCTTACTCACTTCTTCTACATTTGAGTTTTTTGGTTGATTACTCTGCAGCTTACTTACTCAAACACACACAAGCTTTCTGACTATCCAAGATAGTTTACTCACTTCTTCTCTAGAGTTTTCTGGCTGACTACTCTGCAGCTTACTCTCTCTTTACAACTCCAACAATCACACAAACTACCTAACAATAGGGTTTGGGTTTGGTTGGTGTCTCCAACTAGGTTGATATTTTCCCGTACATTTGTTTAACCTCAATGCTAAGGTTGGGAAAATCTCTCTAAGCTTAGGATATATCATGGGTTGCTTAGATTGGGTTTTAGAACACTCTTGAATATATTTGTATGTCTACAGACTTGTGCTCTATGGTGGGAATGCTTGAGTATGTGGCTCTTGGCTCTGTAGCATCTTTTTCCACGTTCTCCACACTCTCCACACCTTAGAATGATGAAAGACCTTGTATTTATAGTGTGGATTTGAATGTTACCGTTGGAGAGAATCACATTCAAATCCATATTATTCTGTAAGTTCTGCAGCTTTTTCAGTCTGGTTGTCTTCCTCTCATTGGTCCACGCCAAATTTGAATCTAATCTGCGGTTATATTCTTCAGTTTCTTCTGAGTCTTCAGGATTCTCTGAGTCTTCAGGTTTCTCTGAGTCTTCAGGATTCTCTGAGTCTTCAGTGACATACTGAGTCTTCAGTCCTATCTGAGTCTTCAGGTTTCTCCGAGTCTCAGTTTTCTCTGAGTCTCAGGATACTTCTACTCAGGATTCTTGATTCAAAGAGACTTCTCTTGATGGACCTTATCGATCGGAATATCTTGACACTTTCGGTGCCGAGTTGATTCTTGAATCGAACATCTTGACACTTTTACTTACTTGACCCTCGAATTCACTTGACTCGAGCTATCTAATTTCTTCTTGCCTGATTTGATCAGCTCGACTGATCAGATCAACACATCTTCAGGTCAACATATCAGGATAACATCAGGTCAGTACATCAGGTTAGCATATCAGGTTATCTTATTTGATCTCGATCACGTCTGATCTTGATCAGTCTCATCTGCTCCTCCTGATTTGCAACCTTCTCTTCTGATCATCCGTCGGTTTCTTTACGATCGGCTTATGCGCTTCTTCCGATCACCAGATCGGCTCGTCTGTTCTTCTAATCATCTGATCAGGTCTGTTCTGGTCATCTGATCAGCTGACTCTCTCCTTCTGATTTGCTGGTTTAGCTTTTCTTCTCATCTAATTTGCATAGCTCATCAGTTAACTCGGAACTCATCTAACTGATCTGATCTCGATCATCTTCTTCTGATTTCGTGAGTTCCCCCTCAATTTGTTCTCTCATTCCCACTCAACGTGTTCCCTCATTCCCCCTCAACTTGTTATCTGTAAATTAGCTTCAATAACACAAGTTGATAATGTTTTTGGCATAATTCATCAAAACTAAAATATCCCAACAATTTCCCCCTTTTTGATAATGACGCCAAAACATTAAGATATATGCATTTTTAAAGAAACGAGTTTTTGTTTAAAACGATCAGTTCAGGTGATCACATTAAAAGTGATCTTTTGAACTCCTGCTTTGATACCAATTGTTTGTCCCGGTGAAAAACCCATGAAATGCGAAAAAATCATGAAATGCATATAAAACAGGGGTGAGGGAATGGTGATTCCAAATTTTTGTGTTTTAAAGTCCATAAGTTGTGTTTTGCTTATAAACAAATGCATATGACAAGATTAAAACGTAAAGTAATAAAGAACACAACAAAGTATAGTGGTTCGGAGACTCAAGCTCCTACATCCACTCTCCCTGTTCCTAGGGAAATTACTTCAATCGGGACTTATCACCCTTCACGGGATCGCCTACAAGCTTTCAGGCTAACTCACTGTAGCTTACTCACTTCTTCTACATTTGAGTTTTCTGGCTGACTACTCTGCAGCTTACTTACTCAAACACACACAAGCTTTCTGACTATCCAAGATAGTTTACTCACTTCTTCTCTAGAGTTTTCTGGCTGACTACTCTGCAGCTTACTCTCTCTTTACAACTCCAACAATCACACAAACTACCTAACAATAGGGTTTGGGTTTGGTTGGTGTCTCCAACTAGGTTGACATTTTCCCGTACATTTATTTAGCCTCAACGCTAAGGTTGGAAAAATCTCTCTAAGCTTAGGATATATCGTGGGTTGCTTAGATTGGGTTTTAGAACACTCTTGAATATATTTGTATGTCTACAGACTTGTGCTCTATGGTGGGAATGCTTGAGTATGTGGCTCTTGGCTCTGTAGCATCTTTTTCCACGTTCTCCACACTCTCCACACCTTAGAATGATGAAAGCCATTGTATTTATAGTGTGGATTTGAATGTTACCGTTGGAGAGAATCACATTCAAATCCATACTATTCTGTAAGTTCTGCAGCTTTTTCAGGCTGGTTGTCTTCCTCTCATTGGTCCACGTCAGCTGAATCTAACGGTTATATTCTTCAGTTTCTTCTGAGTCTTCAGGATTCTCTGAGTCTTCAGGTTTCTCTGAGTCTTCAGGATTCTCTGAGTCTTCAGTGTCTTCAGTGACATACTGAGTCTTCAGTCCTATCTGAGTCTTCAGGTTTCTCTGAGTCTCAGGATACTTCTACTCAGGATTCTTGATTCAGCAGACTTCTCTTCAGCGGACCTTGTCTGATCAGGCATACTGACACTCAGGCTGACTGAGTTCAGTTCTTCTGAATTCAGACATCCTGACCCTCAGGTCACTTTTACTTACTGACCTTTAGGTCACTTGACTCAGGTTATCTGATTTCTTCTTGCCTGATCTGATCAGCTTGACTGATCAGATCAACACATCTTCAGGTCAACATATAAGGATAACATTATGTCAGTACATCAGGTTAGCATATCAGGTTATCTTATTTGATCTCGATCACGTCTGATCTTGATCAGTCTCATCTGCTCCTCTTCTGATCTGCAACCTTCTCTTCTGATCTTCTGGTCAGTTTCTTTCTGATCAGCTTGTCTGCTCTTCTGATCACCAGATCAGCTCGTCTGTTCTTCTAATCATCTGATCAGGTCTGTTCTGGTCATCTGATCAGCTGACTCTCTCCTTCTGATTTGCTGGTTTAGCTTTTCTTCTCATCTGATTTGCACAGCTCATCAGTTAACTCGGAACTCATCTAACTCATCTGATCTTGACCATCTTCTTCTGATTTCGTGAGTTCTCCCTCAATTTGTTCTCTCGTTCCCCCTCAACTTGTTCTCTCATTCCCCCTCAACTTGTTATCTGTAAATTAGCTTCAATAACACAAGTTGATAATGTTTTTGGCATAATTCATCAAAACTAAAATATCCCAACAATTTCCCCCTTTTTGATAATGACGCCAAAACATTAAGATATATGCATTTTTAAAGAAACGAGTTTTTGTTTAAAACGATCAGTTCAGGTGATCACATTAAAAGTGATCTTTTGAACTCCTGCTTTGATACCAATTGTTTGTCCCGGTGAAAAACCCATGAAATGCGAAAAAATCATGAAATGCATATAAAACAGGGGTGAGGGAATGGTGATTCCAAATTTTTGTGTTTTAAAGTCCATAAGTTGTGTTTTGCTTATAAACAAATGCATATGACAAGATTAAAACGTAAAGTAATAAAGAACACAACAAAGTATAGTGGTTCGGAGACTCAAGCTCCTACATCCACTCTCCCAGTTCCTAGGGAAATTCCTTCAATCGGGACTTATCACCCTTCACGGGATCACCTACAAGCTTTCAGGCTAACTCACTGTAGCTTACTCACTTCTTCTACATTTGAGTTTTTTGGTTGATTACTCTGCAGCTTACTTACTCAAACACACACAAGCTTTCTGACTATCCAAGATAATTTACTCACTTCTTCTCTAGAGTTTTCTGGCTGACTACTCTGCAGCTTACTCACTCTTTACAACTCCAACAATCACACAAACTACCTAACAATAGGGTTTGGGTTTGGTTGGTGTCTCCAACTAGGTTGATATTTTCCCGTACATTTGTTTAGCCTCAACGCTAAGGTTGGGAAAATCTCTCTAAGCTTAGGATATATCATGGGTTGCTTAGATTGGGTTTTAGAACACTCTTGAATATATTTGTATGTCTACAGACTTGTGTTCTATGGTGGGAATGCTTGAGTATGTGGCTCTTGGCTCTGTAGCATCTTTTTCCACATTCTCCACACTCTCCACACCTTAGAATGATGAAAGCCATTGTATTTATAGTGTGGATTTGAATGTTACCGTCCGAGAGAATCACATTCAAATCCATACTATTCTATAAGTTCTGCAGCTTTTTCAGGCTGGTTGTCTTCCTCTCATTGGTCCACGTCAGCTGAATCTAACGGCTATATTCTTTAGTTTCTTCTGAGTCCTCAGGATTCTCTGAGTCTTCAGGTTTCTCTGAGTGTTCAGGATTCTCTGAGTCTTCAGTGTCTTCAGTGACATACTGAGTCTTCAATCCTATCTGAGTCTTCAGGTTTCTCTGAGTCTCAGGATACTTCTACTCAGGATTCTTGATTCAGCAGACTTCTCTTCAGCGGACCTTGTCTGATCAGGCATACTGATACTCAGGCTGACTGAGTTCAGTTCTTCTGAATTCAAACATCCTGACCCTCAGGTCACTTTTACTTACTGACCTTTAGGTCACTTGACTCAGGTTATCTGATTTCTTCTTGCCTGATCTGATCAGCTTGACTGATCAGATCAACACATCTTCAGGTCAACATATAAGGATAACATTATGTCAGTACATCAGGTTAGCATATCAGGTTATCTTATTTGATCTCGATCACGTCTGATCTTGATCAGTCTCATCTGCTCCTCTTCTGATCTGCAACCTTCTCTTCTGATCTTCTGGTCAGTTTCTTTCTGATCAGCTTGTCTGCTCTTCTGATCACCAGATCAGCTCGTCTGTTCTTTTGATCATCTGATTAGGTCTGTTCTGGTCATCTGATCAGCTGACTCTCTCCTTCTGATTTCCTGGTTTAGCTTTTCTTCTCATCTGATTTGCACAGCTCATCAGTTAACTCGGAACTCATCTAACTCATCTGATCTTGACCATCTTCTTCTGATTTCGTGAGTTCTCCCTCAATTTGTTCTCTCGTTCCCCCTCAACTTGTTCTCTCATTCCCCCTCAACTTGTTATCTGTAAATTAGCTTCAATAACACAAGTTGATAATATTTTTGGCATAATTCATCAAAACTAAAATATCCCAACAGGAGCCATCTTCGATGTGACGCGATTCGCAACGAAATGAGGATATTTTTGTCTCGCGTCTATCACCGCCGTCCGCGTGCGCATTGCTCAATTGTGTGTCTCCTTCGTTCAATGAGGATGGCAACGTGATGCCACCGTGTGATTGCTATTTGCCCCTTTTTGGTTCTGGTTTTTGGTTTCTGATTCTGGTTTCTGGTTTTGGTCTCTGGTTTCTGGTTTCTGGTTTTTGGTTTCTGGTTCTTGGTTTTGCGAGCCCTCCGGAATTTTGATCGAACCAGCTGCAGCGTCGAGTCACCTGCACGTGCCTAGCGGCGGCGGCGACTCGATCGCACGCGCCGTCTGACTCTTTCTGTATTTGTTACGATACAGAACTGTGTTCATTTGATGTTTATTTTTCTGGATTTTTTACAGATTGTTGGAAACTCTTGAACAAATTGGATAATTCGAACAAAATTATTGATAGTTTTGTGATTAAATTAGATTTAATATGAAAAACCTTTGATGAATTGTTGGTATCGGTTGTCCCGATGGACGGATGGTTTTCGGGCAGTGATGAGGGAGGGGCCATTTTGCAAATTGGATTTCAAACCCCTCCGTGCAAATTTGAATAATTTCACATGGGCCCTAGACAAACAATTAAAATTTATTTTAAACTAACGAACTTATTTGAAAAGGAAATTAAAAGTTGGACTTTTAATTAAAATAATTAATTGGATTTATAAATATTGATAACGATTAAAATTAAGCTATTTTTTAATTTGATTTTTTAAAACAAAGTTTTAATGTTTAAAAGGGTTATTGATTCCCAATTATGTTAATTTGTCTACTGAATTAGTTAATGCTTTATAGTCCGCATCATAACTATTTGGGTAGGCGGCACCCAATATTTGTCGGACCGTATTAACTATTTGGGTAGACGGTACCCATATAAATGTTAGTCCGTGTAATATCCTATTTGGGTAGGCGGCGCCCAATAATTGCTCAAATGTGTTGTAGATTAGCATGATGGATCTCGATTAAGCAATTAATACCCCGCCTTTAAAATGATCCTCACTAAAATATGGTTTTTCCATTAAATTGAAAAGATATCTTCCATCAAAGTTAAAAGTAAACCGGAGATTTCTTTCCAATGAGTATTTAAGGCCCTCGTCTTTTGCTTGGATCTACATCTAACGTGACTTTTATAGGGACATGTAATGTCGGTGTTTGATGGTTGTAAACCAATTTAATTTTGTTTTGCTAGCCCTCGCGGCAACAAAAGTTAAGGGACATCAATCCAACTAGGTTTGATAAACTAGGAGTTGCATTTTGGCAATTGGTTTGGAGACTTACCAGTTATGTTATCATAATGGTCAGCCCTCGCAGGGGTTATGATAGTAGTAATGTGGATCCTAGTCCATTACAATTTGTATTTTATATAAATTCCTACTTTTCCAATGAGGTCGTTAAATATGTGAAAATAATGGAGACAAAATAAATCTAAAAGGCCATGTTTATTTTGATTGCTGAATATTGATCATAAGAATTATGTGTTTTAATTCCCGTTTTATTTTATTTCTCTAGGCCTGTTGAAATGAATAACTTATCACTGAGAAGCGTTTTGGAAACGAACAAATTGGTTGGGCCAAATTTTCTTGACTGGCACCAAAACGTGTGTTTGGTACTAAGGCAAGAAAAGATTGAGTACGTGTTAGACACGCCAATCCCTGCTACCCCTGAGGCTGGTACTGAAGAGTCTGAAGCGTTTGACGCTGCAGCTCAGAAGAAGCATCAAGAGGATGCTTCCCAGGCTCAGTGTGTTATGTTGCTCGGCATGACTCCCGAGTTGTAAAGGCAGCATGAGAAGATGTTCCCCTTCGAGATGCTCAAGTATCTGAAGGATCTCTTTGATTTTGAATCTCGTTCCGAGATTTATGAAGTGATGAGAGATCTGTTCAGATGTCGGCTAGCTGAAGGAGGGAAGGTGTATCCTTATGTTTTGAAGATGATTGGGCTAATCGAGAAACTTGGTCGTCTGGGCGTTGAGCTTAAGACCAACGTTGTTTTTTACGCCATACTTCAGTCGCTTCCTGATTCATATTCGAGTTTCGTAGTAAACTTTAACATGAATAAGACGGAATCGACCATGCCCGAGCTTCATAACATGCTCAAGACTTTTGAGTCTTCCACTGCTAAGGAAAAGCCCGTGTTCATGGTGAATGCCTCTACTTCTTCTGCTCCGTAAGGAAAGAAGAAGCGAAGGGGCAAGGCAAAGAAGGGCTCTAAGCCCAACTTTATCAAGCCCAAAGGTGGAATTCAAAAGAAGGAGAGGGTGGACAAGGATGTATGCCTCTACTGCAAGCAGAAGGGGCATTGGAAGAAGGACTGCAAGGTTCTAGCAACTGAAAAGAAGACACAAGGTGTCTCAGGCACTGGAACAGGTATGTTTGTTATTGAGATAAACATGTCCACAAATGATACCAACTGCTAGGTATTAGATACTGGTTGTGGCTCACACATTTGTACGAATGTGCAGGGTCTTAAGGATAGCAGGGCAGTTAGGCTGGGTGAAGTCGCCTTACACGTTGGGAATGGAGCAAGAGTTGCTACTGAACGTGTTGGCGTTTATGTTTTAAATTTACCCTCTGGTATTAGACTTGAACTAAATAATTATTTTGTTTCATCTTAAAGCCCCATTTTTTTTGTTAAGTTAGTTATTAATATTATTTATTGACGAGACGCTACTCAATTAAAATAATACATCCACAAAATTTTGTTAAGAAAACGAAGTGTTAATCCCTTATTTCTTATTATATTATATTATATTTTATTATTACATTTTTTAAGCAAAATTAATTATGACGTAATTAATATTTAGTAAAAATTGAAGCAACAATAATGTAAAGGTGCAACAAAATTTGTTTAAATATTTCATAATATCTATATGAAAATATGGTATGAATTCTTCTTGCATTAAAATAAGCAAATTAACTTAAATAACTTTATAAATTTATTATTTTATTTCTTGGCCATAGCATCATGGATCATCCCTCCTTGTCAAACTCCTGATCTGAAAAGAGTAAAATAATTGGGGTGAGTGTGTGAAATACACTCAGTGAGATAATTTCGTTATTGTGCAAATAAAATAACAAAATGTAAATAATATAACTTGTAAATAGTGTAGGTTGAGGCCTAGGTAATGGCGCTGGTTGAATCAGACTAGTATAATGATTCCGCATTGGTAGAGCTTCGGAAATGTAAATGGTGCTGGCTAGGCCAGCGTTAGTATAATGAATCTGTGTTGGCACAGTCAAACTGTCGGAAATGTAACTGTAGTGATGTTGGCTGGGCCAGACTTGAAATAATATAATAGTGTTGGCTGGGCCAGACTTGACAAAATAAAATGGTGCTGGCTGCGCCAGACTTAACATAATATAAAGGTGCTAGCTAGGCCAGACTTAGAGCAATGAATCTGTGTTGGCATAGCCAAACTGATGGAAATAACAGTAATGATGCAGGCGAGGCCAGACTTAATTATATTAAAAACATAATGAAATATTAATAAGACAATTATAACAATTGTAATTATGAGTTCTCTGGACCTTCCAAATGAGTTTTTTGCACTTTTGGTCCCATGAACTATGCCATGTTTTCAATCGAGTCACACCTATGGAAAAACTAGTCCCACAAAAATTTTAATTTTTAAATTTGGTCCCACAATTCACGAAACTGGCAAACATGGTCCCAAAAATAGACGATGATTGACGGGAGTCCGTTAACCACAAAACCCACACTGTTAAACCCATAATTAATCTGTCTTAACTAATTAATCTTACACTTAAATAAAAAAAACAATTAAAACAAAAAACACCCACACAAACAAACATACACTAGCATTTTTTTTTTGTTTTCCTTCCCTCCCCGTTGTACGCCGTCATTTGCACCGCTGTGCCGCCGTCTTCGCCCCAACCTCCCCGATGACATCTCACTCCAGATCATTGCCAGAGTCCCCCGCTTCCACCACCCATTCCTCTCCCAAGTTTCGAAACCATGGCTCTCCACCCGTCAATTCCACCGATCTTTTCTGGCATCGCTCTCTCCTCCGCACCACTCAATTCTCTCTCCGCCTTAGTTTACGCATCAAATCGTCTTTCCAATGGTACGCCGAAGAAAAACCCCCAAACTCCAATCGCATCTTCACCCCCCTCCCTTCAATCCCCCACCACCCGCCCCCAATCGAATCTACAATCCTAGCCCTAGGCCCCAAAATCTACATAATCAGTAGCTCGATTAATGATATCCCGTCGAATGGCATTTGGATCTTCGATCGTGGGGCTGATTCAGAGTGAGATTGAGGTTAGGGATAAGTGGATGCGGCTAGCGCGATAATTGGGGGGAAATTTTATGGAATGTCGGATAGGGGTGGAGTGGTGTATGACGTCGTTTTGGGGGGGTGTGAGGGAATGTGCCTAAGAAGCTGGATTTGGGATGGAGGAGATAAAACCTTCACACAAGAACAACAAAACCTTAAAAAGAATTCGAGTCACGCAATCCATTCTCCATGAATCCAAACAACAAGCAAGAAAAACAAGAAATCCTAAGTCCACGAGTATAGAATTTTGAAACTCCTGAAATTAATGGAGATGGTTCAGAAAACTCAAAGGAGTGTACATTTATTTTTCACTTAGTCTATGACGCGATGGAAAAGGATACATGTTTCGAATACCTATTTGATCAATGACTTGGTTTAAGGTTTAGTTACTGAACATGACTCTTTTATCGATGACTTGTATCCACAAGCATCTTCTTTTGAATATTTACATTTCTAATCTGGTAGTAACAAGTTGGTTTAGTTCAAGAATGCAAAACTAACACGAAAATTGATTTTATGCCTCTTTTTGTGGTCCGGTTAATATTCCGGCCAACAAGTAATTATCTAAGGTGAATTAACTATCGAAATGAACAGTAATGCAATAAGGAGATCGGAATTTGGTGACCCAGTTCATCTGTAAATTAGACTACGTCTGGGGGCGAACCAAGCCAGGAATGTTTTATTATTTTCTGTCTAAGAACGCTAAAAAACCAACCTACTCAAATATGGCCATTGAGGCTTATTTATACTAGAATCCCCGCACATGTGCGGGCGATTATACAAGGAATATTATTTAATGGTGCTTCAATCCCGCTAGCCGAGAATTCCGCCTTGCAGGGTCAATGGTTGTCTTAGTTAGTGGGCGCCATTTGCAGACCGAGTTTCAAGGGTAGATCTCATGGCTTGTTGGGTGTTTGCTCCGTATTGGTAAGATTCACAAGTTCATGACCTCCGGCCTGCGAAGTTCTTGTTCCAAGTTGTTCTTCTTGGTCACTAACAGCGACCTGTTTGGCCTTAGATGATGGGTTCTTGCCCCAATTCGTTTTATCTGGTTGTTGACCGGCGACTTTTCAGTCTCATAACTTCTCCGTGAGTCGAGTTTATTCACGTTACAACAATTCATGACTTATGACATGTATCATAGGTCGCTACTAGTCAATTAGTTATGCCCTGGGCTCTATCTGGGTGGCGATTCGGCTGCTTCTCTTTCCACGTGGCAGGTCGGTTCTAGTGTGGTCACAACAATTGCCCCTCAGGCCTAGGTTCGAGTTGTAGTCTTGGGCCTTGTCCTGATTTTGGTGGAGTTTGACCTGCGACTAGTGACTTATGAGGCTCACCCTGGGACCTGTGACTAGTGAGCTACCAATTTGTGCCACGTTATTTTCTTCTAGATAAGCCTAAAGGTTTTTAGTCTCTTCAATACACGCCACTGATTTAACAGGTGGGCAGATCGTAATGATTTTGCGGACCGCGAATTTCGCCAATCAGACGAGTGCATGTCATGCACACACCCGCATTTTTGTGGATTGCCGTCCTTTAACTTCTAGGTTAAAATCCCCCCAAATCTTTACCATAAGTACTTTTCCCCCTTTTGGATTTTTACCGTTTCCCTCTTTGCGCTTTCATTCTCTGCAACTTCCTTCCACGATCTAAGGTAATTGCTCATTTCCCTATTTTTCTTCTCTTCATTGCGATAGTTAAGGGTGCTGCTTCTGCCCCGATCAAGTTATCCTCGTTGAAAGATTTTACTCCTGTCTAACGATGTCGTAGTCGCCGCCTTGCTGCTTTCACTGTCATGGGTCCGGCTAGGTGTTTCCATTCACCTGCCGCACATGTCGATCCCACTATCCCAGACCGCGATGATGACGGTAATGATGGGTGGGATTTGGAACCCGATGCGGAGTTCATGGATGATCTGTACAATTTGACACATCTGTCTCCAATGGGTGACAGTCCGGTCCGAACCCATCTCCCGGAGAAAATGGTCGGTTCATCTGTCGCCCCGGTACTAACTGATTCTTCCAATCGTGTGGATAGGGCTCATGAAGGTTTCTTTGATTTCTCTAGTTACCTGCACATATTTTCTTACCAGAGGCTCGGTCGTGTCTATCGCAGGGTTAGGAAGTCTAAATATGATGCGTCACCCATTGGAGAGAGATGGGTTCGGACCGGACTGTCACCCATTGGAGACAGATGCGTCCACCAATGAGTTTAAATATGATGCGTCCACCAATGAGTTTCAGTCCTGGGTGTCGGAGGATTATGTGCGGGGGTCTCGCCTTCACTTCAATGTCCCCTTGGACGTTCACTTCTATGCCCCCAGGTCTGATGAACGGACCAACCAACCGCTGGTTGGGATGATCATCATCAATGAGCATACCCTAGAGGCTGGACTTCGGTTTCCCTTGCACCCCGCCGTCTCTCATCTTTTGGCGGCATGGAACCAGAGTATCACCCAAATCATGCCGAACGGTTGGAGTTATATCCTATCCACGATGACAGTGTTCGGTCAAGCTGGCCTTTATAGGATGCTGACTCCTGGGAACTTAATTGGTTGTTGATAAAGATCACTCAAACTGGTGGGTACAATGTCGTTAGGCTCCGGCGGGGGTGAGAATTAGTTCACGGGATTCTAGCCAAAGTTTAGGGTTGGCACCAGACATGGTGGTTCGTCGGTGGGGCTTGGCAATCGGTGGATCCAAACGGCTAGCCATCCATGTGCCAACTGACTATGCTAACCGTGTGGAACATCACAAATTTATTTTAGTATTTTACTTACATTGTACTAATCTAAATCTTCTTTTGCTTTGCAGCTTTGGTGCCCCGCACGAAGGACTTGAATCGGGATTTTACCGACGCTTTTGGAAGAGTTCGTGGAGCACCCTCTTCCCTCCGTGACATTGAGCATTTAAACTCTGATTCTGAAAGGCTTTGGGCTGAGTTGCAGACCTTACCCCGCCATTTGCAAGTTGATCATGAGTTTTCATTTAGCTTGGTGTGCTGCCTTTATGTCGTTCTCACTTTGATGGAATCTTCTTGTCTGTTTTTTTATACCACCAGGAACCCTCTGCCTCCCAGATGGCAAACCATAAGAAATTTGTGCTTGGTTCCATGAAGTCGAGGCCAGGGGTTGTTAGTCCCTTGGCACCGATGCCTCCAGGTCCTACCCCTATTGACACGGGCAAAAGGCCAGTGGTGGCTTCTCCTTCTTCTACCGATAAGTCTTCTAAGAATCGAGCTCGTGCCTCCGAACCATTAACCAGGTCTCCTCCCACCCATCCTGTTGTTTGAGCTACCTCTCTTTCGATCGACGAGCACCGGATCGAGGACCGTTCCTGGGTTGGTTGGGACTTAAGTCGCACTAATGAGTAAGCATTGCAGTTTAAACAGTGATCTCTTGTTGAATGGGTCTTCGTACTGATTGTGATTTTGCTTTTTCTTTGGTTTTGTAGTCCTGACTTTACCGAGTGTGACTATGCTCCTGAGGTGGTGAGCTTTCTTAGATCCAGGGATGTTGACATGGAGGGCATTCCCGAGCACTGGCCTGACTACATGAACCAAGCCCTCAGGAATCTTCCCCGCTACTGGTCGCAGGAGGATAACGCCAATGCTCATCGCCACAAGTTTTCAGGTAATCTTCTTGTTGCCTTCATCCGCACCCAGCAGGCTTCCATCTATCTAGAACGTGTTCGTGAGCAGGCTGGGTCTGACCTCCGCAGGGCAAGGGAACTTCGCAAGAATTACAGTGATCAAAGCAGGTTGATGGTCACTACTCGTGAGACGTAGAAGAAAGTCGAAGAGAGGGCGGGGCTACTTGAGGTGACCAAAGTGGGCCTGGTGCAGAAAGTGATGGAGTTGGAGGAGCAAGTTCCGGCTGGGGAGGACTGCAAGGCTGAGGTTGATGGGGTACCGGTCGCCATGGCCCAGTTAGAAGAAGAGATAGCTTCTTTAAAGGTTGATTTCAGGTTTAAGGTTGATGTGAATGCCAACTTCACCTACTACGAATCTTTTGCTGATGCAATATGTGCCCATCGTCGTGCTAACCCCTCTTGTGACATTTCTGGCCAAGTCAACAAATGGAATGCTTATGTGCAGGACAATCCTCCAAACTGCAGTCTCTTGTTGGATATCAAAGACCTGAGCAGGCCGGGAGTGGACTTGTCCTTCTTCCCAGATCCTGATCAAATCATTTCTCCCGAGGCTTCTGAGTTAGGTGATACTACCGAGCTCATGATAGGCACAGAGGTCGCAGTTGATACTGAGCAGATTGCGACCAGTGGTGGAGGCGTTGAGCAGCAGGTTGATTCGGCCGGGATAGTAGGCGGAGAGGCAAGTGCTGGAGAGGGAGCCCTAGGGGATGGTGCAGCCAACTTCCAAGCTGATGAAGCTTGATTATGAAAAGTTTACGAGTGTTCTGGAAGTCTTTCTTCCTTTTTTTATTTTTGTTGATGATGGCCTTTGGGCATAAGACTTGTAGCCCACGGGCTTTGAATTTGCAGCCTTTGGGCTTTGAACTGTTGGTCTCTGGACCTTTATTTTATCCGCTTTTAGCTATTTGCGATGTTGTTCCTTTATCTCGTTGTGTTTCCTGTTTATTTTGTGTCTTAACTTGAATAACTTCTACGATGTTATCCACTTACATATTGCGACTTTCGAGTGCCCAAGTTGCGCCAATTTACGTGAATGTCACGTCCTATGAGCCCATTTAGTATCGTGTTGCGAAGTCATGTGGAACGAGTTTCTACGAATTTGTCGGCTTATTGAAAATGCGATTTTGTAGGCTCCCAAGTTGCGTCGACCTACATATATGCCACGACCTTGGGGCTATGCTGTATCATCTTACGAAGTCATGGAAAGTAAGCCTAAAAGATTGAACCTGCGCGACCTAAAATCGTTTGGGTAGGTTATCCACGTGGATATCAGCATTTCCATCTATGATTCAGAAGTTAGACTTAGCGTTTTCACAACGATTGCTCAAGAAAAAACTTTTTATTGGCTCAAATAATTTATAGATATAATGGATACAAAACCCAACCTACGGGTAGTGTCTCTTTAAATGCATGGCGTTCCATGGGTATTGTGATGATATCTTTCCAATCTGCTTATTACGGCATCATCTGTGCCGCTCAGATGGGTGGCCGAGGTGAGGCCTCCCACTGGCCCGGGTGGAGAGAGTGTGGGTATAGTGCGACCTCACATATTTTTTGGCATAGGAGGGTCTGGTTGCTCGTTTTGCCTAGCCCCCGGGTTCAGGCTCCCTTCGCCTTAGTCTTCTTGATGGGAATTATCGCCTTGCTGGCGACCTCTCGGCTCTGGTTCATTGTCTGCCTATAGTCGCTTGATGAACTTGCCCTGCAACCCATCCTTAAATAACCTCTAGAGTTGTTTCCGTAGGTCCCTACATTCACCCGTGTAATGATCTGTCTGGTAGTGGTAGAGGCAGTACTTGTTCGGGTTCTGCTTGCTCTTGTCCTTGATCAGACGAGGCGGGAGGAGCAGTTCCCAACCTTTGATTTGAGACATGCCTAGGACCTCCATTAGCTTCACCGGTATTGTCCCTTCGAACGACTGGAGGTCATCGGGTGCCTTGTAGTGGCCCCCGATTTTCCTGGAACTTCTCTTCGGCTCTACGACTACACTGGCTTCAAAGAATCGAGATTCCAGAAGTTTTGCAGTGTGTATCAAGTCGTTAGCCCGCTTCTTGAAGTCAGCTTAACTTGTTTGGTAGTTTGCGGTCATGCGCCGCCATGTCATGGTTCCTTTCTTGAGGCCGCTAACAGCCCCGAGCAGTTTTGCTTCATCCCCCGAGGGATCTTCTTCGATATAGGATCAATCAAACTCATTTTTGCCTTGCTGAGTATTCATCAGGCGCTGTTTGGACTCTAGCCGGGGAGCCGCTGTCAAGAAGTGGCTTGGGAACACTCTGGCGAGCAGTTCGAAGGTGTCCACTGAGTATAGAGGTAAAGAGGAGAAACACATATGAGCTTGATCGCTCCATGTTAGCGGGAATGGCCTACAATTAGTCGTGTTGGTTGCACCCAAAGATGTTATGTAGAAATTATATTTCGCTACATAAACCTTTGGATCCGAGCTCCCACTGTAGCGATCTATAACCACTATGCTAATTTTTTGTTGGGTGGGTGCCAGGGTGACCACTGTACCCATTGGAGAAACTGGGACGACGGGGTTAGTATCCGTTCCTGTCTGCCCATTCTGATTCTCCACCCGTTCCAGCAATGCATGGAACGTACGGACCAATGCAGCGACTAGCATCGCGAGGATCTGAGCTCGGGAATGCACCATGCCTGTCGCTGTTATTGTCAGCGGGACCCTTGGACAACTCATTGTGGTGCACAGTCAGTGCATACATGAGGTTGCTTTCTACTTGTTCTTCATTTCGAGGATGAGAATGGGCCTCATCCTCGACATTCATTGGAGCATTCCGTGCCCCCCGGTTTCTGAGGCAGTTGAACACGTTGTTTGAAACCGCTGGTCTTTCAGTCTGGGGGCGATGGTAATTCTGGGTGTTGATGTTTCTCACCAACTAGCCTTCCCGAATTTGAGGGCCCTTGCCTTTAGAGGTACTCACGCCATTGTCAGCCCTCTTGATCGGGAGTTGTTCCTCTTGGCCATCAAAAGTGAGCCGCCCAGTTTGGAAATGCAGTAGTAGCCACTTGGAGAGAATGATGGGAACTCAGGGAGGCCTCAACTCCATCACAAGCATCGGTTTCACTTCTGGTTGCATCATTCTAGTTGATTGCCATTACAAATGAATAGATGGTGGGTTTTCTAAATAATGTTTGAACAATCAATACATTTTTCCCATAGACGGCGCCAATTGTTGTGCTCCGGTTAATATTCCGGCCAACAAGTAATTATCTACGGTGAATTAACTATCGAAATTAACAGTAATACAATAAGGAGATCGAAATTTGGTGACCCAATTTGTCTCTAAATTAGACTACGTCTGGGGGCGAACCAAGCCAGGAATGTTTTATTATTTTTTGCCTAACACTAAAATTCTAACCTCCTCAAATATGGTCATTGAGGCTTATTTATACTAGAATTCCCGCACATGGGCGGGCAATTATCAAGGAATATAATTTAATGGTGCTTCAATCTCGCTAGCTGAGAATCCCGCCTTGTTGGGTCAATGGTCGTTGTTGGTCCCGGTGCTAACGAGTCTCACACGTGTATGGGGGGGGAATACACGTGTTCAGTGATTTTTAAAACTTTTCTTTCACTGAGGTCAGATGGGTCAGGTTATCCTGATGATTTGGCCATGAGAAGCACAGATTGCCCTGAGTTCAAAGTCTACTGAGACAATGATCCTGAGATGCTTTCAGAAGCTTCAGATTAGCCCAACTGAGCCTGAGTTTATCAGAGATCCTGAGGAGCTTAGATCAGATAATTTATCTTACTGAACCCTCAGTAGAGTTAGTTCAGTTTGGTAACTATCTGTTCTAGCTACTCAAGTGTGCGGAATGGTTGGCCCAAAGTTTATACTCGTTTTAGCTTTGCTGAAAATCTTCCTTTAATAAAAACAGCTTATTAAGGTCAGATCAATTTGATGCAAGTTCGTTGGATTGGTTCCAACCAATATCGATGAATTATGCTTTCAAAGAAAAAACATACAAATGATAATAATGCAAAGATGTAAAGCAAAACAACACAGCAAATTATAGTGGTTCGGAGACTCAAGCTCCTACATCCACTCTCTCGACCTTCAAGAGAAATCCTTAACCACTTTCTAAAGCTTTCTGGCTAACTCACTATAGCTTACTCACTTTTCTACCTTGAGTTTTCTGGCTGACTCACTGCAGCTTACTAACTCAAACACACACAAGTGTTCAGACTACCGCAAGCAGCTTACTAACTTCTTCTCTAGAGTTTTCTGGCTAACTCACTATAGCTTACTAACTCTTTACAACTCCAACTCACCAACAAAACACACTCAAACTACCTTACAAAGTGTTTGGGTTTTGGGTTGGTTTCCAACTAGGATGAGATATCCTTTACAATAAGAACAATGTAAAGGTTAGGATATCTCTACTAAGCTTTAGATATTTCTTATCAATCTAGGCTTAGTGAATGAGCTCTCTCAAATGTGAAACACTTGGGAAATTCTAGGTTTTCGAGTGCTTCAATTTGCAATAATACGAATGAGCTCTTGAGTTGCTTTGAAATTTCCCGTTACCTCTCAATATAAAGAGTCACATGTATTTATAGACAACTTCACCAAGGTCACTCTTGAAAACCTATCCGTTGGAGGAGATAACTTCATGAGTTTCCTCTTTATGGTGTTTGATGAACGACTATATTTAAGGTTTGAATACTCCCTTGCATGTTTTAGGAAATATGCATTCATGTAGGCAAACACCAATTTTTGCAGTCTGCAACATAGTACTACTGACATGCTTCAGTGTCCTGTCGCTTTCAGTGTCAGTAAAGTACATTGTTGTCTTCCTCTAATTGGTTCTTATCTTCAGTAAATGTAGACAAACATAACGGCTCTTTTTGGTCAATCTCTCTGAATGAGATAACCTTAAACAACACTTAGATTTAGTTCCTTTTGTCTGCATATGAATGTCTTGGGCAATATCTATTTTTGTGAATATTCTCGTTTTTCTCAGTTTTGTAGTCTTCAGATAGATATTATTCAGTGCCTCGGAACATTCAGGTTATTCTGAGTATTCATATCTTCTTTGCGTCTTGATAACTCTTTGGGTCTTGATATCTTCTGTGTCTTCAGTATCTTACGAGTCTTGATCTCTTACGAGTCTTGATGTCTTCGAAGTCTTGATGTCTTCGAGTCTTGATGTCTTGATGCCATCTTGAGTCTTGATGTCTTCTGTGACATACTGAGTCTTCAGTGTCTTCAGTGACATATTGAGTCTTCAGTGACATACTGAGCCTTCAGTGACATACTGAGTCTTCAGTGTCTTCAGTGACATACTGAGTCTTCAGTGTCTTCAGTGACATACTGAGTCTTAAGTTTCTTCGAAACTTCATCGAGTCTTCGATTTCTTGAAACTTCATCGAGTCTTCGATTTCTTGAAGAGCTTAATGAGTCTTGATTTCTTCAAAATCTTACCTAATTTATATCTGCTGACTATACATGGTGCAGATAACTTCCTGAACACTCTATACTGAATCCTGACTCAGTCTATCAAGATTATCCTGAACATGTCATACTCAGGGGTTTTGGGATCTAATCAAAACTTCTTTATTAAATTCATCTCCCAACAATTTCCCCCTTTTTGATGATGCCAAAACCATCTTGTTACAAAAAAAAAAAAAAAAACTTAACCTATACTCAGGTTTCAGTTTTTCTATTACAGTCCAAAATGGCAATTCTTCCAACAATTTCAAAACATAAGGCATATCAAACATAAAAGACATGTAAAAAGACAATGAGATATTATCTTTGAGCATAAAGATAAATTTTCATTGATGTAAGATCAGAGTTACAGATTACAGTGAAAATCAAAAATAAAAACAGAAGTACAGAATCTTCAATCTTCAACAACTTCATCCTCTGGCACTTCTAGGTTGAACATCCCATAGTGTCTCTTCTTCAATTCATCCCTTGCTTTGATGATATCAGGGTTGTTTCCTGTTAGGCCTAGCTGGATGGCATATTGAGCTATCTCCTGAGAAATGGCTGTGTCATTCACATAGTCATTCTCAAGTCTTGGAGCTGGGTAAGTGTATGGACCAGGGGCTACTATCTGCGTATTTCCTTCATCTGCCAAGTTAATCCAACTTTGCAGGTACTTAGGATAGAATGTAAATAAATACTCAATGAAGGCTTCATTCATATCCGAGCTGCTCCCCCTCCATTCTCTCAGAATCTCATAATAGAACCAGAAGGTTCTCTTAATTTCCTCCCACGCATCATTGAACTGAATATGCATCCATTTGTCAATGTGAGGCCATTTCTGAGTTTTCTCTGTACCCCTCCTTTTGCTCAAAAACTTCTTGAAACCACTTCGTCTTTTTCGCTTCTCTTCTTCTTTTTTTTCCCGATCACAGAACACACGATCTGAATGTATATGATCTTTCTTCTCTTTTTCAATTTGAAGGGTTTTCAGAGATTTCTTGGTATTGAAGACTTCTTTTTCAGCTTCTTCCTCAGATTCTTCAAAATCTATTATCAATTTCCTCTGAGTAGACTTAGAAGCTTTAGCTCTTTTCTTCTTCTCTTGTTCTACAAATGCCACAGCCTTTCTCTTTCCAGGTCTGACTTGTTCTTCACCGACTTGGCTTGTTTCAATTATCCTTCTACCACTCAGTTTCTCAGAAATTACTTCCTGAATAGTTTGCTCAGAAGTTTGAGTGTAGATAGGTTCTTCAGCTTCTTTGAACTTGAGCTTCTCAGTGGCTTCAACTTCTTTTTAAGGCATCGAAATTATCTTTTCTTCACTTCTTTTCTCGAGAGCCTTTCTCTTCAAGGTTTGTGCCAATAACTCACTTAGTTTGCCACCAGGCCTTTCCCCCTTTTTGGCACCATACCTTGGAAGAAGTTGAGAAAGTGCAGTATCCATATGATATTGCTCTTTACTTATACTTCGCATTTCCCCTGCAAACTGATCATGCTCATCCTCTAGCCTTCTCATGTGATTTTTAGCCATTGAGTACTCTTCAGAAAGAGGTGCAAACTGATTTGAGAAGACATTATGCATCATCTCTGTCATCTTGGTCATGAGCATAGAGCCCATTTCCTCAACAGCTGTCTTGATCATTAGATCATTCTTCTCAACCAGCTTGGCTTCTAGATAGGTTGTTCTTTCCTGATACATCTGCTTCATCTCTGCATTGAGCTCAGTTTTGACTACATCAATCTTGCCTTCCAAAGTAGTCATTTTATCAGCAAGAGATGTTTGTAGTTGCAGCATGTCTGAAGATGAACTCAGATTTTCCAGCTTTTGAGATTGGCTGCCACGGTTTCTTCAATTTGAGTCACTTTCTCCACCATTGGCACCACCTTCTCTAATTTCTCCAGGATAGGACTGAGATCAATCTCTGGAGTGAGTACAACTTTTTCCACCTGAGTTGGGTGCTCCACCTGAGCCTCAGTCTGCATATCAGACATAACAGATTTAAAGATAGGAACATCAGTAGCTTTGGCATAATGTTTAATAGTGCCAAAAGATACCTGAAGAGTGCTAACTTCACCGAGGATGTGAGATATCGATCATCGGCATCGTTGTCCTTCTCCATTTGAGATTCTTTTCAGCATCATCTTGTTTGTCACCCTCTCTATCTTGATCCTGAGAACTGGAGGCATCAACATCAGCTTCCCTTCTCTCAGCCACCTTCCTCTTGACTAGCTCATCAAAATCAACATTTTTCATTCTGAGCTTTGTCTTCCTGAATCCAGAGAACTCTGTCAGAACAACAGTCTCAGCATTCCACCAATCCTCTCCTCTGAAGGAGGCTATATTAAGCATCCCTGGAAGAGTCTGATTCAGGATGTACACAGTGGTTCTGAGTCTGAAGAAGAGATCCTGAAGGTCAGGATATGCGCTCAGCTTAGGGTATCTGTCCAGGATGAACTGTTCCCCCTTGCTGCCCCACTCAGTTTCTTCTGCCTCTCCCTTCTTCATCTTTGGGCTTTCAGGGTCAGTAGGATCAGATTGTAAGAGTTCTGGTGCTGAGGGATCGAGAAATGGTTCACTCAGGAGCGCATCCAAATTCAGCAGTTCCTGAGATTCAGTCTGATCTGAGGTCTGAACAGGTATCTCTTCAGTAGGAACCTGAGGTCCCTTGAAGATTTTCTGAGAAATTTTATCTGAGCTCAGAGAAGTTCCGAGTACCTCAGAGAAAACTTGTTCCTCAGTTTCTTGATCTTGCGCAATTGTCACAACCTGAGCCAGAACCTGCAGTGGAGATTTCAGCCCTTGCTGGCCTTCAGGTTGAATTTCCTCAGTGTCACTGACCTCCTCCTCAGTAATAGTTTGAAGCTTTCTGCGTTTCTGAGGAGCCAGTGTTTTCTTCTTCAGATTTTCTCCTTTCTCTCTTTTCACTTGCATCAGGGCTTTCCCCCTGGCTTGTTTGGCTTCATCAGCTCCTTCTTAAGCGGTCTCCTCCTGAGACTCGGAGCTTTTCTCTTTCCTTCCTTTCAAAGTCTTCTTTGTTGTTGGTGGCTTGAACATGATTTTTGACTTTGGAAAGGATGAGGAATTGGCAAAGATATCCTCCTCTTCTCTGCACATTTCCAAGATGAATGCAATCTTGGTTGCATGTAGGATCTTTCCTTTGACAACAACAGATCCATTCACCTTTTGAACATGTTTGGCTTGATCACTCACCACTTTGATTAAATAGTGTAACCAGTTGAATGCCGTGGTGGGTGAATCTTCAATTGCCGCCATTAGCCTCAACTTAGGCGTGCTTATCTGTTCAAAGCTGCCAGACCTACTCATGATGCATTTACTTACAATGTCCAACAATACTCGATATTTAGGCTTCAAATACCTTTTATTCAGAGTAGCTTCGAACTTAACTGGATGCTCTGCAATTCTATCCAGATATTCTTGCTCCCTACCCATCATATACACTGTAGGGTCTTCACCTCTATCACTTAGTTCATATATGGCATTAAGATTCTTAGGAATAATATACAATTCCCTAACAAAATCCACATATTTTGAACTATGCTCTAAATGTGATACAGTAATCTGCGATTCTATACAATCTTCATCATCTATCTTCAAATTCGAGATAAACTCTATTACCTCTTTTGCATATTCGGCTTCTGGTTGATTCGCAACCAGGCAAGTAAGCTTTGCCAACCGAATCATATGCAACGCTTCCTCTTCGTGAGTTGCATTTGATGAGCTTTCGAGAGAGACGACATATTCATACCAAGTGTTGGGAAATTTATAGTTTTGATGAAAGTTCCAAAAACACATGTAATAGGACCAAATGACACTGTTAATGATCGATGTTTACATTACTGCTATAGGAGATCAATTGGATAATAATTTATAAAAAAAACGGATGTAATAGATAGGTCACATATTGAGGGGGAACTCAATATGTAAAGGTCGATCTGAAGAATCAGAAGAAAGCTGATATCCGACAGGAATGTATCGCTAAACCCGTAATCAAGATCGATCGAATCGATCTAGTCGATAACTCAAATGAAGTCATGAAGCTCAAACCTCCAATACTCGAAGATCGATGACTTCCGGAAGATAAGACCGGAAGACCTACATCAGCCAGAGTCACCAGTTGAAGCTAAGTCAACAGCGCCAGAAGACTCCATCGTGGATCGATCGATTCAGATCGATCGAGATCGTTTCATAAGATGAAAACCGATGTTTCATCTTATCATACGCTCTGCGATCTAAACAAGAAGAATACCAACCTTAGTTGGAGGAACAACACCGCAAAAGCAAGGCTTTCATCCAATAAGGAAGAAACACGTATGAACAGAGCCGATACTCACGGATTCGATGTTGCTCTCTCAAACGGCTATAAAATACACATTCACGCTTTTCAAATTATGCCGCTTCTCAAGCACGCCACATCAAGCTCGCAACTCTACCTAATATAGCCTGAGATTCAAATTGCTCTCCAACGGCTCTTTGATCTCAAGGTCTATAAATATGGGATCACACTTCAGAGTGAAACACGGAAATGCTTGGACAAACAACATAATCAAGAAGCTCAAACTATAGTCGATTCCGCATCGAAGAACACAACAAACAAAAGCTTATTTTATATTGTGTTCATCCCATAAGTTCTTAGCAAGAAATCTTTTCATCTAGCTATCAGGCTGCTTATACGCAAGGAAAGATTTCATAGTTGGAACCTCAACAATCTTACCCAAACCCCAAGTTAGGATAAGTTGTTTAGCAAGATTTCGATCCAGGGTTTCTAGTCTTCGATTTACGGGATCGGTTGAGTGAGAACTCTTAAAACATCTCTGGTGTATTTGTGTTGACTAACACACTAATCTAAGTCCAAATCGGTTAAGTCGGATAAGTTGGTGCCCCTTGAAAGGGAAGAGGGACGTGGGGACCGGGTTTGTCCGAACCACTATAAATCTTGTGTGCCTTTTTATGCTTTGATTAATCGCTTCTCACATCGCACAATCTTAAAGCGCATACATTCTAAGTTAAGATCGATAAAGACCAAGCTTCGATCCGACGGACCTAAAATTTCGGCATCCGATTAAAAAGATAAAACTTGAATCGGATTTATTCAAACCGGTTTTTCACGGGTAAAACTTAAGCTTCCGCACACATCGCTTAATCCGATAGTTACCGAATCGACCGCCTTTTCGGCGTTCAAGAAGTTGGTTATCGAGACTAACCGATTCACTCGCACTCTGATCAAAGCATCTGCTCTCACACCGACCTGCACGAAAAGTTTTTTTCGTAAGTCTATTCACCCTCCTCTAGACTTCGCCCTCACTTAACCTTCTCGACCTACAAGTGGTATCGAGCGGTTGGTTCTTCCGACCAATCGATTCTGTGGTCATTGTGGTCAATCGAATCGATCTTGAAAAACCGTTTTAAAAACTCATTCATTTTCCAAAATCACTCAAAGATGGATAACACGTCCCAGAGATGTATCACGATCCGCCGAAGTTCTCAATTGATGAGTATGCAGATTGGGCCATATATATCCAACCATCTAGGCTCGATCAAGGCGTAATGATGGAAGTCATCGAGAGAGGACCCATCATCATTTACTACGACAATCCTGCAATGGAGGAGATCCGACTTTCCCACAGAAGTCTTGTACGAAAAAGCCCAAATACGATGGACATGTAAGAAAGAAAAACGCATACTCGGACACCATTGCAAGACATATCATCATGAAGACAATGGATAAGGTCACCAAAGAGAAGATTAAGTATCTCAAATCTGCGAAAGCAATGTGGGATACTCCGCCGAGATCTGCGCGAGGAAATGAATAGATAAAAGACAAACCGCCTTCAAAAGCCGAACCGGTGAAGTTCGAGAAACCGAAGATGTTGCCCAACGAAAACCATCAACGAACTCGATGGAAGAATTACAATGTCTATAAACAAGCTTCGAGAACTTGGTAGAGATGACCGATAAAGATATCAACTATAAGATCCTAAGGTCTCTCACCAAGAAGTGGGACATGAAGGTCACGGTAATCAAAGATTGCCGGACATTTCAAGAATGAAACCTAGTAGCTTGTTCTTGAGTCTTAAAGCTCACGAGTTCGACTGATTGAAAGAGGTCAAGCCGATGAAGACGAGGCCCCTCAAAAACCTCGACTTCAAAATCGGTTGCTTTCAAGGCAACCAAATGGCAGAACAAAGGCCAATGAACCCATTGGAAATATATTAAGTCAGCGAATCAGATCGCGTTGCTTACCGGGAAGCTTGAGAAGTCGATATACAACTTGGTAAGTATCGAAGATTTTATAAGGACTATCAACATAGCCGAGGATCTAGATAGGAGATCGCATAATAGATCTCCGAAAAGAACCGGATCCGATGATCGGAGGGATCACAGAGATGGAAGGGAAAGAGATAGTCGACGGGCGAAGGAAGGAAGAGATAACCAATCGATAGAAGAAACTCGACTACTATCGAAAAGGGAAATCACCGATAGGTCATACAGGAATGAGTGATTCACCGGAAGGAAAGGAACGGTGGATCCAGAGCGTGCTTCAATCGTGAGAAGCCAGTCACTATAGTACGACAGATCGCCTGCACTGACGCCGAGAGAGGGAAGAAAAGAGGAACAAAAGAGAGCAACGGTATAGAGACGTAAGAGCTATGGTTGCCGATACGTCGAATTGACGATTCCTATCCGCCCTCCGAGGACTCCGGATACTCCTCTCAGAGAAGACTTCACCGACAAGAAGGTTGGCCGACTTCTATGAAAATGAAGATCCGATATTCTCGTCGACGATGATGAACTCGCCTCGATGGCCGGGAGGACCAAATCGAGGTAACCTCCAAACCCCTTCGTTCGCTTTACACCTGCTATCATTAGCACACCGGCCGGGAGATTGACCAGAAGCTCTACTCGGAGCAATTGCTTGAAGATCTCTCCAATGCAAGAGAAACTTATGCTATTGTGGAAGCCGAGAATGATAAGTCGAGGATCGTAAATAATCACTTTGTCAAGAAAATGATCTCGAAAAAAACCTTCAACTTAGATTCGCTTTGAAACCGCCGTAAGGTAACGAGGAATTTAAAATTCTCGGTTAAAGCTTCGATCAAGAAAAGCAGATCAAAGAACAGATGGAAATTAACAGACAAAGAAGTCGATGACTTCAAAATCTTGCAAGCGAAATTCGATGAGCTATTCCGAATGCATGAAAGTCTCAAAATCCTCCGAGGAAAATCACAGAAGAAAATAGATGTTTTTTTCAAAATCATCTCAAACCGCTTAAAGACATGAACGCCTATTTTCGAGTAAAGATTGATAAGGAGGACTTGGCTATGAGAAACCCTCCACATCCTCAAAAGCCCCGACCGATTCATCTCGAAAGGTGTAATCGCATTTAATTTCAAAAAATATACACCAAAAGCTAAACTTGTATCTAATAGGGTAAGAGACCGGTTGAGCGGGTAAGGCAAGTGCCTAACCGTAAAGGAAATGAAATGGACCCCAACTGGTAAAGCATCACCGAGGAATCAACGGAAGAACCCGGTTCTTAAAGAAACCTCAACTCGATCAACAGATCGAATCGAAAAAACAACCTACAAAAGGGAAGTCTAATGAGACCCAAATAGGTCACCGCCTAATAAGCATGCTTCGTAAAATCGCGAAAACCATCTATGCGAAAAAGGATATGAATCTTTTGATGGTAGCAAATCGTACCTACCCCTATAGTCGAAAATTTAGGGCTATCTTGACTGAACCACCATCGGATAAAAAAGAAGACAAACTGAAAAGGTAAATCATAAGTCTTCTAAGTCATCCAAGGTTCACACAAGTAATCATACAAATCAAAAAAGCATATGAGGATAAGTATGATTATGTTGACAGGTATGGGAGACAAATCAGGCCTTCTGATCTGACTGATCACCATAGAAGTGCTCTGTTTGTATGGATCCCCAAATCCAAACCTAACCCCTCAGGACCCAATCCGAAAGGGGTACCTAAAACCTGATCTGATTGCGAGTTCAAGTGGGTCCGCCAACAAAGGAGGTGTGCAAGCAACTATCCGGTACATCGATAGTGGATGCTCAAGGCACATGACCGAAGCAAACATCTCCTCGGTTCCTACATAGAAATGAAAAGGCCGCCGTGTACTCTTTTTCGGTGATGATAACTTTGGTTATACCAAAGGGTTCTAACCTTAGAGAATGATGATGTACAAATAACCGAGTCTCGTATGTCGAAGGTCCGAAGCACAACCTATTATCGGTTTCACAATTCTCACGACAACGGATTCAAGGTTGAGTTCTCGACTGATCAATGCACTATCAAGAATCGAGTCACTCAACAGATATTGCTAACTGGTTCAAGAAAAGGGACGATCTACACAGCTGATTGGAACAGTTGTCCAAGAAATGCATGCCTGATTGTTAAGAGTTCCAAAAGTAGCGATTGGCTCGCACAAAAAGAATGAGCCATCCGAACTTTAAAACTCTTAATAAGATAGCTAGGATGTCTCTAGTGGAAGGACTTCCGAATGAAGTGTTCTCAAAGGATCGGACATGTCTTTGCATGTCGGAAGGAAAAACAGTCAAAGCTTCATTCAAAGGAATTTCCGGACCAAAGATCCAAAATCTTCATCGCAACCGCTTCATATGGATCTGTTTGGACCATTACACCAATCGGTCTCAACGACGAAATACACTCGTAATCGTGGATGACTATTCCAAGTTTACAGGGTTATATTCTTACATAAGAAGAATGAGACGACAACCAAGATACCCGAGCTACTAAGAAGATTACAAAATGAGAAGGGTGTCAACAGAGTAAAAATCGGATCGGATAAAAGGTACGCAATTTCAACTCCTTTATTACCGATTTTTGCTCTAAGTTTGGTATACAAAGATGAAACATCACCATGAGGACGCCACAAATGAATGGAGTAAATGAATCGGAGAAACAGAACTCTCTCAAAGAAGTTCGCCGAACAATGTTAGTTAACATGCGATACCAAACCGTTTTCAAGTATAATCAACACCGTGCATGCCATACGCAGTAATGTATGTCTTTGACTAAGGCTCACTACAAAACACCCTATGAACTGTGGAAGGGCAGAAAACCTCGTGTTTCTTACTTCCATGTTTTTGGGTGCAAGTGTTTCATACACAACAATGGGAAAAGTCAGTTGAAGACCTTTGAGGCTAAGTCTGATGAGGGTATATTTCTAGGGTATTCCTCATCTAGCAAAGCCTTCAGGGTCTACAACAAACGAACCCTTGTTGTGGAAGAAACACCCCATGTAGCCTTTGATGAAGCATCTTCTGATCAAGAGAAATCACCTCGTAACAAGAAGTACCGATCTAATGGAACCTCGATATTCGGAAAATGGATCGACTAACGATCAAGGATAAAGGATCGAAATCAGATCAATTTACATTCCAGATCTAGCTGATTCACCAGATCAATCAGATCCT
Source organism: Stenogyne calaminthoides (assembly GCA_037126765.1). Taxonomy (NCBI): domain Eukaryota; kingdom Viridiplantae; phylum Streptophyta; class Magnoliopsida; order Lamiales; family Lamiaceae; genus Stenogyne; species Stenogyne calaminthoides. Next base: position 26,546,411 of record JBBCBC010000006.1, read on the forward strand.
AAGGTACGAACAACTGTCGATGAAAAAGCTGATTCAGCTGAGACAGTAGCAACTGAACCATCCGGTTCAGGGGGAACTTCTGAAGTTCTCACGAACAGACATCAGCACATGATGATTCCAACATCAGCTGAGACTTGTTCTTATCAAGTGGACCATAACCCTGCACCACTCCCAATCACTAGTAATAAGATTTTATCAGAAACGGACGATGTTCTCAAAACCGACGCAAATCGTAATGTAGGACTGGATAACCAAATCATCCAACCGATCCGATAATTGGAGACCCGACCGATAAAATTAAAACTAGACATCGATTGGTGAAAGTGCCATGTATTGTCAAGTATCCGCCTATGAAGGAACCAACTACAATCGAGGAAGCATTACAAGACGAAACCCGGATTCTAGCCATGCAGGAGGAGTCGAAATAGCCGAGAGAAAATGAAGTATGGGAACTAGTAGATGCACCGAGTCATCAAGACGTAATTGGCACGAAATGGATCTTCAAGAACAAGAGAGATGAGAAAATGTTATCACCGTAAATAAGGCAAGACTTGTTGCTAAGGGGTATTCACAATCGGAAGAAATTGATTACGATGAGACCTTTTGCACCGCCGCCGCCTTTGAAGCCATTCGGTTTGTTTTCGCTTATGCTTCCCACGAGGGTTCATCGTGTATCGATGGACGTAAAGAGTGCTTTCTTAAACGGGGTACTAGCGGAGGAAGTTTATGTCGAACAACCTCCGTGCTTTGAAAAAAGGCAACCAAGTGTATCGTTTAAGAAAAGCTCTTTATGGCACAAGAAACAGCTCATGAGCTTTGGTATGATACACTCTCTCGCTTCTTGATCGAAAGTGGGTTCACTAAAGGAAAACAAGGACGTAACCTTATTCGCAATAGAAGATGGAGAAGATATTCGATGGTTCGATTTACGTGGGCGACATCATCTTCGGATCTCCTAACAAGAGCCTATGTGAAAGATTCAGCAAACTGATGCAAGGGAAATTCGAGATGTCCATGATGGGTCAGATGAATTACTTTCTAGGTCTCCAAGTTAAACAAAGTTCAGAAGGGATATTCATCTGCCAAGCAAAGTACACTAGGAATCTTTTGGCTAAGTTTGGAATTCAAAATAGTAAGGAAGCCAAAATTCCTATGATGACTGGATTCAAGATGGATCCAGATGAGGCCGGTCAGAAAACAAATCAGAAGGAATATAGGGCTCTCATTGGATCTTTATTATACCCGATTGCCAAAGCAGACCGATATATCACTTTTTGCAAAGAGGGTGTATGTGCAAGATTTCAAGCAAATCCAATGGTCACCACCTAGAAAGCGGCCTAAGCGGATTTCTTAAGTATCAAAGGAACAATAAACCTTGGTTTATTCTACCCATCAGATGATAATCTAGAGCTTAGTGGGTATTCTGATTCTGATTATGGAGGTTGCAAGATCGACAGAAAATCAACCTCAGGAACATGTCAGTTCTTAGGAAGTAAACTGATCTCGTGGTTTTCAAAGAAGCAAACATCAGTTGCGACATCAACAACCGAAGGCGTAATATATGGTCATAGGAAGTCGTTGTTCCCAATCGCTCCGCTCGATCGGCGGTGAGGATTACAACATTATAGCTAAGAACGCGTGCCTATATTCGTGAGCGATAATAGTGCTATTGCAATCACTTTCGAAATCCGTTCTACATACAAGATGCAAGCATGTGGATGTCGACACCACTTTATAAGAGATCACGTTGAAAAGAAGAATATCAGAATGGAAAAGATTCATACTGATATACAGAAAGGCGATATTCTAACCAAGCCACTAGCTGAGATCAGATTCAGAGATTTATGCAATGAGCTAGGACTTCTAGATCTTGGAGAAATGTCACCGAAAATGTTTGATGGAATGATCTCGAAACTAACTTGGTTAAGAGACTAACCGGATCGAGAGAAATCAATTTGAGTTTGGTATCTTAACCGATCTCAAGAGATCGATAAGCAAAAATTGATCGGACATACACGCTACCAGATCCAAAGGAACTGATCAGATTTTAGTGTATCAGATTTAAAGTCTATCAGTTTAAAGGAAACCGATCGATTCAAGGTTTATCGATTTAAGAAAAATGCTCGGGTTTTAAAGGATTATCTCGATTAAATCAAATTTGGTTATAGTATCTCTTTGTGATTCGCTTTTAAATATATTCAACAAGCAAGATTCGAGATTAAGAGCTAAACAATCGCATAAGAAAGGTGAATTTACACAACGATGAAATAAATGTAACTTTTCATTGATAAAAACCGAAGGTGAGGTTACATTACGAGTTACAAGTACAAGAAGACCCGGAGGTCAGTACATAAATGTTAACCAAAATCCTAAACCTATATCCCTAAACCCTCATCCTAACCCCAGAAGTGAAGGAAAGAGAGAGATTTTAAACTCTCATTTTCCCCCACTTAACAAGGGGTGAGAGAGGCTTTTAAAGAATGAATCCCAAGGCGCAATGCAAAAGTCAAGATCAAGAAAACCGGAGCGACAGAGGCCTTGATAGGATTCTTAAGCCCGAGCCCTAAAAGGAGAAGTAGTAGGGCTCTCCAAATTGTTGAATGGAGCACGTGTGCCAAAGAGTTGGTCATCGATCTCATGGGCACATGTGTTTGATATTTTTTATACCGCACTAAGTCCGATGGTTCCGTTACGTCATCCAGATAGACACACAAGGTGCATACGGTTAGGAGAAGTGTCTTCTCGGTTACAAAGATCCGCCGCCTGTGGTAGAAAGCTTTTGCAAAGAATCGTATGTGAAATCGAAGATGATGAAGAAAAAAAAAAAAGAATAAGGGATGCAAAGGGTTGATTTGAGAAGATGAAACCATATAAAAGGGTGTAAAAAAGTGTTTGCCGGAAGTCTCACCGAAACAAGGGTTCACCAAGATACATGATTCTTACAAAGAAGATAAGTATGGTGAATGGGTGATGTTGTGTAAAACATTGGTCCAATTTATAGAGGCCAAGCAAGGATGCAAATGCAATTTTTCATTTCAAGAAGCCTATCCGAGAAATTTGCATCAAAAGGACAAATGATAGTAGAAATCACGCGACCGATAATTGGATAAATTTACGGTTGATTGACATATCGAGAGATTGCATTTATATTTACGCATGTCAATCACGCCTACTTAGGAATAGAAGCTACTACTCTAGACTAAGTTTTGGCGGTAACACTTATCCCAAGAATTGGCTTAATCTGAAAAAGAATCGGATGAGGTCAACCAAAATCGATTACTTACAAGCATGATCGGATGAGAGATCACCGAGCACGAAACTCCAATAAATCGATATATATCGATCTATAAAAAAATATCGGTTGAAGGGGAACTTCAACCGATCAAGGAGGATCAAAAGGAAATCGACGTACTCAAGGAAAGATCGCCTAAGCCCGAAGTTTCAACAAATCGATGCTGTTGGAGAAGATCGCTTAAAAGGATCGGTTAGGAAATTTCTTAAGGCTTAAAGGCGTAATGATTAAGATCAACAAGTGGAATCAACATTGATAAGTAATATTGACCGATAACAACATCACCAACCAGATCTGATCTCTTCTCTTGTTCTTTACTTATTTATCGGATCGATCGATATTATTTGCCTTTATCGTACCCACTATCTTTGTGACGTGTACTCTGCAAATCATTTAATGCGACGTGGGGTACATGTATTAACCGCTACTTGATCGTGCTTTTAAATCCAAAAGTTTTGTGTGTGCGTCGTTTTCCCAAACCCTACGATCAAAACCGCTAAATCTGGAGCGTACATAATCTTTCCAAAATGATTGATCTTCAAAATCTTGTCTTATTGTACCCTCCGCCTCTATATAAGATTCATCAAACCTTACGAGTTTTTTCGCTTCACAAACTTGCATTACTCTCAATCGAAAAACTTCAAATTTTTCTCTACGTTTCAAAACAATTTCTTAGAGTTCAAAATCTTCTCTCGAAAATTTGAATCGCAATATTTTCTTTTTAAGCTTAATGATGAATCTTTCTTTCCGTTAAAAACATTGTTTTCAAAAAGTTGTTTTTCGAATTTATGCTTCATTGCCTTTTGTTTTCCGCAGAATGATATTGATATTGATTATGCACAAATTTAATGAGTCTATCTCACCAGAGATGGCCACTCATGGACTTGGAAAGATCATGTGCAATTATGCGGGCCCGCAACGAAGATCTTTGAGGATAAGTTCGTTTCGATTTGGAACCACCGAGGATTCTCAATCCATGGAGGTGGAACAAATTTCAAGAAGGCCGGATCGAAACATATTGCTCGCTCATTGCAATCGATGATGCGATGAAGCACTTCAATTCTTGCGGAAATTTGAGTGTGGATACGAAAAAACCAGAGACGAACCGATGTCGACAAAATAACGGAGAAGAAATCGATCGACAAATGCGTACATCACTGGTCTGCTCACTTGCCAAAAGGGCGAATCTCACCGCACACACTACAGGAGAATGAGGATGAAGAAATCGAGAGGAGCTCTTAAGAGAGGCGTATAAACATCGACAACCGGATTCATCGTGCCAATGCTCAAAAGAAAGTACAGACCGTTGTTTGACATTCTATCAAGAACGATCATGGGAATCTCATTTAGCCCAGATGCTCTCACATCACCAAAATGTACAAAGATGGCAAAGAATAATTGATGGGGCTCGTAACATCAATCGCACGGCTTCCTCGAAAGCCATCTTGCTCCAAGAACACGAAAAATTTGGAGTCAATGAATCAAGGCAGTGTCTTTTCTCAAAAAGAGAGTCAAGAATCTCAACAAGGTTGCGCTTATATTGAAAGACAAACCGCCAAGCTACCGAATGGAATCAAATGGATCAAGTCCTACAATGCCTTCCTTCATCAACTTCGGCTTATATATGGGCCACCAGACGATGACAAGGAGCCCACTCCAACAAAATCAAGAAAGGAAAGAGCAAAGAAGCCGCCATCCACACCCGTTGCTCCACGTAAAAAGAAACGAAAATCGTGAAGGCCTGTGAGAAGAGGCCAAAGAAAGCAAAGAACCTACCCCCGACTCTAGCACTAGAAGATGAGTCGAAGAAGAAAAAAAAGCGCCGTAATGCGATGCATTGCGCAACAAAGAACAGAATCGAGACAGCAAGCTTCTCAACCCGAGGGCTCGCCAAAACGATCCGAGGTAGAAGCACAAACCGATAAATCTACTTCTCCTCAACCTCAAACCGATTCACCGGCCAGACTAAAGGTCACCGAAAGCACGCCTCTACCGCTAGTTCACCCGCCATGAACTCCTAACCAGACATAACCGCCACTACAAAGCAGAATCCACTGCAGTCGAACCAATCGCATAACTTCCGCCGACTCAAGCACAACCAGAAGCTCCACATCTCATCCAATGAATCTGACAGATATAATTCTCAGATCCAGATCAACAAAGACCATCACCGGAAAAATGGTCGACTAAGAATTGAACGAGAGATTGATGAGATGTATCCACAACTGGTCGCCCATCCTGCTATCAGAGAAGAAGTCATGGAGATCCTCACCTGGAGAGATCTCAGATTAAAAAGCTTCTCAGATCTTATCTTACTTGTTGAACAGATGGGTGGTGCGGATGAGTTCGCAGATTTTGACTTCGATATGAGGGAAGTCTCGCCAAAGTGGGATCACCAAATGAGCTCATATCTCGAGCAAATCTGTGAAAGCTCGATCCACGTGAAGTTGAATTGCTTAAGAAGAGAAGCCGAGATCGCCAAGAAGCTCCAAAAAATGACAATGGAGAATGCAGAGTTGCCGATGAAAGTGGAACTGTGCCGCAATTCACGACCAACCACCGGAGGCACAAACAACTGAACCTGATCAAGTGATGGATCCAATTCCTACATCTCAAATCACCACTGATCAACTTCAGGAGATCAGATCTTGTCTCAAAGATCTCCTAAAAGAAGAGATTGAGGGAGTGCTAATCGATCGAGACAAATCGCCTCAAATGGATCGAAGCAATGAGAGATCGGTTCTCCCAATCCATGACCACCATGTTCTCCGAGCTTACAAAATCGCTTGATGACAAGTTTGAAACAGTGGATCAAAATCAATCTTATTTTTCGACGCCATCGAGAAAAGGCTCGAGCTATCGGAGAGAAATTTGACAAAATGATTTGGACACTCTCTCGCTACAATGGAAACCGCCAAGAAAGAACTGACATAAATCGTTCGTAGAATCGACACTCAAACTTCGTGTTTATCTCGCTAATGATCTAAATCGCATTGTCAATCAACTTTGGGTCTCTCGACTTCCCACTCAATGCGCTTTTTTGATCAAACCAAAAAGGGGAAGGATCTGAGAAACCAACTGACACATCAGAAGACAAGGCCCATGGACAAAGCTCAATTGCAAGAAAGGCTGCTGCGGGTGCTGGAACATCAAAATCTGGACCAGTTACTCAGACCAGGAAAGTCACCGAAGCCTGACTAGTCGACATCTGGTGATAAGGAGCTAGTCAGAAATTGTCCAAAGAGCGAATGATGAAGAAGAAAAAGAAGGACAGTAAAAACGGGCACAAGGTAAGGGTTGAAAAAGTTTCAAATCAAGGGCTAAGAAAGGATTAACTGGAAAATCTGCACCAGAACCTCAGTTGCCAGCAAGAGTCGACGAGATCATACCAAAAAATGCTGCACACGCTAAGAGGTTTGAGGAATGGAATAAGATCAGAAGTGAATGGCTTCTAGATGCCTTTGTCCTTGATCTTGTTCCAAAAGAAGAATCACCAGATGATGAGTTCCTCAACCGTTCTGAAATAAATATCCGGACTTTCTGAAGTATCTGGAAAATGAAGCCAAGCTTATAAATGTAAAGATATCTCGCCAAGAGTATGATCTGTTAATATACTCAAAGAAGGCAGATGGCTCATTTGACAGACTGGCATTTGAGAGATTCTACTTTGACATCTTGAGCAAATCACGATAACTTGATCAAGTGCAGACAACTGATGTCAAATGGAAACTCTATCAGATTTTCAACATTCCACAAGACCAAAGAGAAATGCCAGAAGGATACAAGCCCAAGGAGTGAAGATTCAGAAGACGTCTAGGGATCAGCTGCTTTTAAATTCAACTTTTCTGATGTAACATGTAATCATCATATCTAATGAAAAGTTTATTTTTCTGATCCCAAGACAAAATCTCTTTGTCTTCTGATTACTTGCTCTTTAACTGTTCTATACTTATCAACTGTTTGGTTTCTCAAGTGTTTTAGTTTCATCAAAAAGGAAATTGTTGGGAAATTTATAGTTTTGATGAAAGTTCCAAAAACACATGTAATAGGACCAACGACACATTGGTATCGATGTTTACATTATTGCTATAGGAGATCGATTGATAATAATTGTATAGAAAAAACCGATGTAATAGATAGGTCACATATTGAGGGGGGAACTCAATATGTAAAGGTCGATTCAAGAATCGAAGAAAGCCGATATCCGACAAAGAATATCGCTAAACCAGAATCAAGATCGACGAATCGATCTAGTCGATAACTCAAATGAAGTCATGAAGCTCAAACCTCCAATACTCAAGATCGATGACTTCCGAAGATAAGACCGTAAGACCTACATCGCCCGAGTCACCCAAATTGAAGCTAAGTCAACAGCGCCAGAAGACTCCATCGGGGATCGATCGATTCAGATCGATCGATCACCATAAGATGAAAACCGATGTTTCATCTTATCATACGCTCTGCGATCTAAACAAGAAGAATACCAACCTTAGTTGGAGGAACAACACCGCAGCAAGGCTTTCATCCAATAAGGAAGAAACACGATGAACAGAGCCGATATCAAGGGATTCGATGTTGCTCTCTCAAACGGCTATAAAATACACATTCACGCTTTTCACCATGCCGCTCTCAAGCACGCCACATCAAGCTCGCAACTCTAGCTAATATAGCCTCGAGATTCAAATTGCTCTCCAACGGCTCTTTGATCTCAAGGTCTATAAATATGGGATCACACTTGAGAGTGAAACACGGAAATGCTTGGACAAACAACATAATCAAGAAGCTCAAACTATAGTCGATTTTTCATCGAAGAACACAACAACAAGCTTATTTTATATTGTGTTCATCCCATAAGTTCTTAGCAAGAAATCTTTTCATCTAGCTATCAGTCGCTTATATACGCAGAAAGATTTCATAGTTGGAACCTCAACAATCTTACCCAAACCCCAAGTTAGGATAAGTTGTTTAGCAAGATTCGATCTAGGGTTTCTAGTACTGATTTCTGGGATCGGTTGAGTGAGAACTCTTAAAACATCTGTTGGTGTACTGTGTTGGACTAACACACTAATCTAAGTCCAGTCGGTTAAGTCGGTTAAGTTGGTGCCCCTTGTGAAAGGGAAGAGTGGACGTAGGACTGGTTTGTCCGAACCACTATAAATCTTGTGTGCCTTTATTTGCTTTGATTAATCGCTTTCTCACATCGCACAATCTTAAAGCGCATACATTCTAAGTTAAGATCGACAAAGACCAAGCTTCGATCCGACGGACCAAATTTCGTCATCTGATTAAAAAGATAAAACTTGGAATCTGATTTATTCAAACTGGTTTTTCACGGGTAAAACTTAAGCTTCCGCACACATCAGTTAATCTGATAGTTACCGAACTGATCTGCCTTCTGGCGTTCAGTAAGTTGGTTATCAGACCCAACTGATTCACTCGCACTCTGATCAGGCTATCTGCTCTCACACCTGATCTGCACGAAAAAGTTTTTCAGAAGTCTATTCACCCCTCCCCTCTAGACTTCTGCCCTCACTTAACCCGTTCGGGACCTACACCAAGGTTTATTGGAAATGGCTAGCTTGTTGTATACCGAAAACATCATTTTTTTTGGAGAATTTTTTGTGAATTTGAGATAGGTGAGAAATTTATGGGTAATCGAGAGTTTTTGAAGCAGAGTGTTTGAAGATGAAGGTTTTTGGAATCGGGCTTTGAAGGAAATCTTCAATAGATATATAGGACTTTAATTCATGGAAAATCGCATAGATGAAGAAAAATCGATGGTCGAGATTAAGAACCGACTAAATCGGGTATATGAAAGGACGATTTCACAAATATTAAGCCGTCAATTTATCCATATTGATGATTAATGAACAGTGCATTTAATTACTGTTCCTGCAGACCATTGACTTTCCTCGGATTTCAAAGGTCCAACCCAAATATTCCTTCAGGTGTTTTGTTATTTATTTCCAATGATTACTGAGATTCAGTTAGACAATAAATGTGTTGCATGAGTTAATACTTCTTCAGACTAATTTCCTCCATCAGTCTTACTGAGTTTTGACCTTGATAAAATGTCTTTATAATACTGAGTACTGAAAAAGGTCAGTATAATACTGAGTACTGATCTTGATAATAGGTTCAGTATAATACTGAGTACTGATCTTGATAACAGGTTCAGTATAATACTGAGTACTGATCTTGATAACAGGTTTAGGATATCTGAGTTTCCCAAGACTCAGTGTTCAGTACTCTCAATTTTATCCTGAGTTTTTCAGTAAAAACCTGAGAAAACTTCATGCATCTGAAAACCTTCAATTTTTCAGATTTGCTTTATTCTCCTGGATCCAACATACCTAATTCAACTGATAGTTCCTGAAATCTTGATTCAGCCAAAGGTTTAGTCAAGATATCAGCTCTCTGTTTATCAGTATGAATTTTCTCCATTTTTATGTCTTTCTTTTCAACATGATCTCTGATGAAGTGATGTCTGATATCAACATGCTTACATCTGGTGTGCAATACCGGATTTTGTGTAATAGCAATTGCACTATTATTATCACAAAATATAGGTACTTCATTGGCTATAATCTTATAATCCCTCAATTGTTGTCTGAGCCAAAGAATCTGTGCACAACAGCTTCCTGCAGCCATGTATTCAGCTTCAGTAGTACTGGTTGCTACTGAGGTTTGTTTCTTTGAAAACCATGATATCAGTTTACTTCCAAGAAATTGACAAGTTCCTGTGGTAGACTTCCTGTCAATTCTACATCCTCCATAATCAGCATCTGAATAACCAGTTAATTAAAGGTTATCATCAGCTGGATACCATAATCCTCTATTCACAGTGCCTTTAAGATATTTCAGAATCTTTTTGGCAGCCTCCATGTGACTAGCCTTAGGATTAGCTTGGTATCTTGCACATATCCCAACAACAAATGTTATATCAGGCCTACTTGTTGTGAGATATAGCAGTGATCCAATGATCCCTCTATAATCAGTGTGATTTACTGATTTGCCTTCATGATCAGGATCCATCTTGTAGTTAGTATTCATAGGAATTCTAACTGCATTGCAATTCTGTACACCATACTATGCAATCAGATCTCTGGTGTATTTTGCTTGATTGATGAAAATTCCTTCCTTAGTTTGTTTCACTTGAAGTCCAAGAAATAAATTCATCTCCCCCATCATTGACATCTCAAACTTTCCTTTCATCAGGGTAGAAAACTTTTCACACATCTGATGATTTGGAGATCCAAATATGATGTCATCTACATAAATCTGAACAAGTAAGATGTCTTTTCCATCTTCTATCCTGAACAGAGTCCTATCAACAGTTCCTTTGATAAAACCATGGTCAGTAAGAAACTGAGAAAGGGTATCATACCATGCTCGGGGTGCTTGCTTAAGACCCACATAAACCTCTTCCTTAAGCACACCATTCAGAAATGCACTTTTCACATCCATTTGATAGACTGTGAATTTCATGTGGGCAGCATATGCAAGAAACAATCTGATGGCTTCTAGTCTTGCAACAGGTGCAAAGGTTTCATCATAATCTAAGCCTTCTTCTTAGGAATAACCTTGTGAAAGTAGCCTTGCCTTGTTTCTCACAATGTTGTTGTTTTCATCTCTCTTATTCTTGAACACCCACTTAGTTCCAATCACATTGTGCCTCTTAGGTCTATCCACTAGCTCCCAAACTTCATTCCTTGAGAATTGATTCAGCTCTTCTTGCATAGCAGTAATCCAAAATGAATCTTGTAGAGCTTCTTCAATCTCAGTAGGTTCTTTTTCAGATAGGAAGCAGCAGAACAAAAGCACTTTCTCCATGGAACCTTCTTGTTTTGACACCATCTGATAGATCACCCACAATCTGACTTATAGGATGACTATCCAACCATTTTCTCCTGTATGTTCCCCCTTCAGTAGTATCCTCAACATCATAAATGTTAGGTTCAGGTAGTTCATTAAATTCAGGGAACAACAGAAAAGGAGAAAGAGAATCATCTTCCTCAGGGGAAATTCTATTCAGAACATTGTCAGAGACATTTGTTCCCCTTTGGTTGATAGATTCAGAGTTTGCCTCAGCTGTGACCACATCTTCATCGGCATTACATACCTGAGTCTGAACTGGTGTATGTTCAGATTGGTCAGCTTCAGTGTGTTGGCTTTCCTTCAGTGGAGAATTTCCATCCTGAGTCTCACCATCCTGAGTTTTTCCATCCTGAACTTCTTTATCTGAGTCTGATTCACTCCATTCATAGAAAGTGACTGACTTCTTCTTTTTAGGTTCAGAGGATGTTTTATCATTCTTTTTCAGGCTAAGTCTGGTGATTCTCTTGATCAGTTCTCCTGAGTCATGTTCCTGTTTCTTCTAAACACAAGTAGATTCATCAAAAACAACATGAGGTGTTTCTTCCACAATAAGAGTCCTACAGTTGTAAACTCTGAAGGCTTTACTGACTTCAGAATATCCTAAGAATATCCCTTCATCAGCTTTGCTCTCAAAAGTTTTCAACTGATCTTTACCATTATTGTGTATGAAACACTTGCAACCAAACACACGAAAGAAAGAAACAAGAGGCTTCCTTTCATTCCACAGCTCATATGGAGTTTTTCCTTGGTTCTTGGTCAGCATGGATCTGTTCTGAGAGCAGCATGCAGTGTTGATAGCTTCAGCCCAAAATCTCTTAGGAATATCAGCTTCAACAATCATTGTTCTTGCAGCTTCTTTCAGAGTCCTATTTCTTCTTTCAGCAACACCATTCTGTTGTGGGTCCTTGCAGCTGATGTTTCATAAGCTATTCCATTTGCTGCACAATAATCAGATATAATACGATTGATAAACTCAGTTCCTTTATCTGATCTGATTTTGACCACACTCAGATTCTTTTTAGTACTGAGCCTTTTCAGTAGTTCAGGCAGTTTTGTCTGAGTCTCTTTCTTACTGAGTAAGAATATGACCCATGTGTATCTAGAGTAGTCATCAACTACCACAAGTGTGTATTTTCTGCCATTAGTGCTCACAGGTGTTACTGGACCAAAAGATCCATATGTAACAGTTGTAGTATTCTATTAGTAGAAACATCTACTTCGCTTTTGAAAGATGCTCTGATTTGTTTTCCTTTCTGACAAGCAACACATACATGATCTTTACTGAACACTTCATTGGGTAACCCCCTCACAAGTGCTAATCTTGCAAGTTTGTTCAGGGTTTTGAAGTTTAAGTGATTCATTCTTTTGTGCCACAACCAACTGGTATCAGTGGAACTTTTTGCAACCAAACATGTATCTTTAGGAGTTGAACTCCAATCAGCAAGATACACATTTCCTTTTCTAGTACTAGTCAGTAAAATTTTCTGTGAAGTATTGTCTTTCACATAACATAAGTTCTTTGAGAACTCAACATTGAATCCTTTGTCATAGAATTGACTGATAGAAAGCAAGTTATACTTTAGACCAAACACATATGAAACACCATGGATATGAACAGAGTCAACTTCAAGAGTTCCATATCCTTCAGTTTGTCCTTTGGAATTGTCTCCAAATGTGATCTGATGGCCTTTTTGCTCAACATAGTCAGTGATTAGTTGCTTATATCCTGTCATATGTCTTGAACATCCACTATCCAGATACCATACAGCAGAAGCCAATTCATTTTCACTCATCAGTGCTATGTTGTTTTCATTCAGCTCAGTGCCCTTTTCCTTTACCTAAAAAACAGATCAGTTCTTAGGTACCCATTTGGTGTAGGGTCCACCAGGTTAGTTGTACCTTTTGGAACCCAAATCTGCCTAACAACTCTAATTACTTTAGAGTGGCTGATTTGTCTCCCATAAACATCTACATACACATTCACCACCCTAGGTGCCTTGGCAATATCCTGTGTATGAGTGCCAGCCTTAGCATGAACACGAGCCTTAGAGTTCTTCTTGGGTTCAGGCCTTTTGTTCAAGTGCCTTAGCTTTTGTGCAGCTGGTCTCTGTCTCTGCTGACTTGGGTTCAGGAAACCTTTACCCTTAGGCAAGTGGGGTTTGGGTTGCCTGTACTGAAATTTGGGTCTTTCAGTAATCTGAGGACTTGGTCTTTTCAGTTGAGAATATCTCTGCTGAGTGTTTCTCTTCTGAAAATTCCTCTGATGGTTCAGTGCAGATCTCTTTAGGTTGGTATTCTTAGCCTGAGGCTTTTAAGTACTGGTCTGAAGATTTCCTACTGAGTGTTCAGGTTTTCTAGCCTTTTCCTAAGGTCTGAGCTTTCTTCACTGAACCTTTAGTTTTTCTGAAACCATAGGTCCTTTACCCTTGTCTAAAACTCTGGGCAGTTCTTCAGTAACAAGATTAGATGCCACTTGTTTAACAAAGACAGTCTTGGTGCTACTAGAAGCAGCATTCAGAAGACCTTGTGAGGTTCCCCCTGGAATGTATCCCAATCCAGCTTTTATAGTTGCAGGTCTTTGATAACTCTGAATTTCATCTATCACTTTAGATGCAGAATTCAATAGAGCTAACTTTCTCTGCGCACTATCCTCACATTTCTTTAGAGTTTCATGCTTCTCAAAGAGGTCATTGAACTCAGTTCTGATAAGTTGAATCTCTTTAGTGAATTTCTCTAATTTTCCATTCAGGATCTCTATCACCTTCTCTTTTTCTGAGAGTTGTACTTTCAGAACATCCAGTTCATCAGTATTTCCCATCAATTGAGAAGTGATATCAGCATCTTTAGAGTCTTTCCACATCAGATTCTCAGCAGTCAGTTCCTTGTTCTGCTCTTGAGTTTCAGTGAGCAGTTCTTGTAATACAAAATAGTCCTTCATAAGATTCTCAAATGAATCCATCAGGTCAAAGTTACTGTTTACAGTTGAACTTGAGAACTCATGTGCTTGTGTAGGAGCAACAACAGAGATAGAAGAATTTACCTCCTCCACAGCCATAAGACAGATATCATCACTGTCACTATCTGAGAAAATCTCATCTGAGGAACTGGAACCTTCTTCAGAATGTTCTTCTTCCTCAGCAATCGTAGCTTTCTTGCTGGAGATCTTCTTGTCTCTCTTGGCTTGTCTTTCCTTTCTTTCTTTAGCACTTAGCTCAGGACAGTCATATTGAAAGTAACCTTTCTTCTGACAGTTGTAACATCTGTTGGTATCATCATCCTGATCACTTTCCTCCTTGGTCTTGGAATCCTTCTTTTTTGATGAGGATCCTTCAGCTTTCTGGTCCTTTCTTTTCTCAGTGTATCTGTCCTCAGCTTTTGAGTCTCTCTTGTACCTGTGATTCCTGTAATAATTCTTATATTTCCCATATCTGCTATTGAGTCTTTCAAACCTTCTAGCCATCAGTACTAGCTTATCCTTCTACTCATCCTGATTTTTGGCAAGTGAGTTCTCAGACTCTCTAATCTTACAGGATTTCTCTTTGGCTTTGAAAGCCACATTCTTGCTAGATGAAGAATCATCTTTGCTGTCAGATTTCTTAGTTTTCTTGTCAATCACAAACTCATAAGCTTTCAGTTCAGAGAAAACTTGTTGATATGGCATGGAATCAATATTTTTGGTGTTTTCAATCACCACAACATGTATATCCCATTTCTTAGATAATCCTCTAAGAATTTTCAGTGCCACTTCTCTCTATGGGTATCTTTTCCCAAGAGCACTCAGATCATTCATGATGCTAGTGAATCTGACCTCAAGTTTGTCAATGGATTCACTCTCTTCCATTTCAAAGCTATCAAACTTTCCAATAGCAACATAAAGTTTTTTTTCCTTAATATGATATGTGCCTTGACACATAACAGCAAGTGTGTCCCATATTTCTTTTGCAGTTTCACAGTGAGAAATCATCCCCATAACACCATCATCAATAGTGCTATACAAAGTATCTTTAGCAATGTAGTCAAGATTGACTAACTTTCTCTCATCAGGAGTAAGTTGATCATCAGACTTTGGAAATTCATCTATGGGATCATTCCTCTCAGTATCAGTGATTCTGGGATTCACAACAGTAAATTTGAATGGTCCTTCAGAAACCACTCTCCACATTCTTTCATGTTTTGAATACAGATGAGCCTGCATTCTTAATCTCCATAGGTCATAGCTCTCAACAGAGAACATAGGAAGTTTCTTAGAAGGCATGATGACTGAGCCTTGTAAGATATCAGCAAACAGATCTATTCAGTAGACCACCAAAGTCTTTTAGCAAAATAGACTATGGCTATGAAAGTAAGTGGTCAAATTGAACCACTGCTCTGATACCACTTGTTGGTCCCGGTGCTAACGAGTCTTACACGTGTATGGGGGGGAATACACGTGTTCAGTGATTTTTAAAACTTTTCTTTCACTGAGGTCAGATGGGTCATGTTATCCTGATGATTTGGCCCTGAGAAGCACAGATTGCCCTGAGTTCAAAGTCTACTGAGACAATGATAATGAGTTGCTTTCAGAAGCTTCAGAGTAGCCCAGCTGAGCCTGAGTTTATCAGAGATCTTGAGGAGCTTGGATCAGATAATTTATCTTACTGAACCCTCAGTAGAGTTAGTTCAGCTTGGTAACTATCTTACTGAACCCTAAGTTTATACTCGTTTTAGCTTTGCTGAAAATCTTCCTTTTAATAAAATAGTGATTAAGGCTGTGATCAGTTTGATGCAAGTTCAGTGGATTGGTTCCAACTGAATATCAGTGAATTATGCTTTCAGTGAAAAACATACAACAGATAATAATGCACTACAGAAAGCAAAACAACACAACAATTATAGTGGTTAACTCACTCTCTCTGACCTTCAGAGAAATTCCTTAACCACTTTCTAAAGCTTTCTAGCTAACTCACTATAGCTTACTCACTTTTCTACCTTGAGTTTTCTGGCTGACTCACTGCAGCTTACTAACTCAAACACACACAAGTGTTCAGACTACCACAAGTAGCTTACTAACTTCTTCTCTAGAGTTTTCTAGCTAACTCACTGTAGCTTACTAACTCTTTACAACTCCAACTCACCAACAAAACATACTCAAACTACCTTACAAAGGGTTTGGGTTTTGGGTTGGTTTCCAACTAGGATGAGATATCCTTTACAATAAGAACAATGTAAAGGTTAGGATATCTCTACTAAACTTTGGATATTTCTTATCAATCTAGGCTTAGTGAATGAGCTCTCTCCAATGTGAAACACTTGGGAAATTCTAGGTTTTCGAGTGCTTCAATTTGTAATAATACGAATGAGCTCTTGAGTTGCTTTGAAATTTCCCGTGACCTCTCAATGTAAAGAGTCACTAGTATTTATAGGAAACTTTACCAAGGTCACTCTTGAAAAACTATCCGTTGGAGGAGATAGCTTCATGAGTTTCCTCTTTATGGTGTTTGATGAACGGCTATATTTAGGGTTTGAATACTCCCTTGCATATTTTAGGAAATATGCATTCATGTAGCCAATCACCAATTTTTGCAGTCTGGAATATAGTACTACTGACATGCTTCAGTGTCCTGTCGCTTTCGGTCTTGAAGAAGTACTGATGTTGTCTTCCTCTGATTGGTTCTTGTCTTCAGTAAATGTAGACAAACATAATGGCTCTTTTTGGTCAATCTCTCTGAATGAGATAACCTTAAACAACACTTAGACTTAGTTCCTTTTGTCTGCATATGAATGTCTTGGGCAATATCTATTTTTCTGAATATTTGTGTTTTTCTCAGTTTTTTAGTCTTCAGATAGATATTATTCAGTTCCTCGGAACATTCGAGTTATCTTGAGTATTGATATCTTCTTTAGATCTTGATAACTAATGGGTCTTGATTATCTTACGTGTCTTTAGTATCTTCTCGAGTCTTGATGTCTTACGAGTCTTGATGTCTTCTCGAGTCTTGATATCTTACGAGTCTTGATGTCTTCTGAGTCTTGATGTCTTGATGACATCTTGAGTCTTGATGTCTTGATGACATCTTTGAGTATTGATGACATCTTGAGTCTTCGATGTCTTCGATGACATCTTGAGTCTTGATGTCTTCGATGACTTTAGTTACTTACTAAGTCTTGATGTCTTCGATGACATCTTTGAGTCTTAAGTTTCTTGAAACTTCTTGAGTCTTCGTTTCTTGAAACTTCATCGAGTCTTCGTTTCTTGAAACTTCTTGAGTCTTCAGTTTCTTCAGTAGCTTACTGAGTCTTCAGTTTCTTCAAAATCTTACCTGATCTATATCTACTGACTATATATGGTGCAGATAAATTCCTGAACACTCTATACTGAATCCTGACTCAGTCTATCAAGATTATCCTGAACATGTCATACTCAGGGGTTTTGGGATATAATCAAAACTTCTTTATTAAATTCATCTCCCAACAGTCGTCTTAGTTAGTGGGCGTCATTTGTGGACCGAGTTTCAAGGGCGGATCTCGTGGCTTGTTAGGCATTTGCTCCATATTGGAAAGATTCGTGACTTCACGACATCCAGTCTGCAGAGTTCTTGTTCCAAGTAGCTCTTCTTGGTCGCTAACAGTGACCTGTTTGGCCTTAGGTGATGGGTTCTTACCCCAATTCATTTTATCTGGTTGTTGATCGACACCTTGTCAGTCTCACGGCTTCTCCGTGAGTCGAGTTTATTCACGTTATAACAATTCATGACTTATGACATGTATCATAGGTCGCTACTGGTCGATCGGTTCTGCCCCAGGCTCCATCTGGGTGGCTATCCGTTGGCTTCTCTTGCCACGTGGCAGGTTGGTTGTAGCGTGGTCACAACACCTCCAATCCAAGAAATGGCTCAACAATGACGTGAGAGATGCACCATATCTAATTTTAATTTAAATGCATCAAATCCTTTCATAAATTCACCATGTCTCATAAAATTCATGAATAATATTTTTTTTCTCTTTTTTTAACATCTATGTCATTTTACATTCTCCTAAATATCATGTAGGTGATAAATTGTGCGGCGTATATTAATTGGTATGATAGAAAATCAAGCCCCGTCACAATCCGACATAGGAACTTGCCTACTTAGTTTAGTGTATGGTCAAATTATATATTTCTTTACTAGTCATTCAAATACCTCACATAATATCTCTTATTTCTCTAATTGTAGGTTTTTGCTCAGTCCAATGACCATACATACAAGAATATAAACAAGAGCATATTTGGGTTAAAGAGCAAATTATTCAAAGATTTTCTGTCGAAATGCTCATCCATTTCAATCCTGATTCATGATCAAGACCATTGGTTATTATGTAAGGTGGACTTTGATAGAAAAATTATAGAAAACTGCGACACATCGAGAGCTTCAAATTATGATAAACGGCTAACTCTAATTCAAAAAGCGGTAAGCTTAAAATTTTCATCGAACGAATAGACACTATACATTTGACTCACATAAACCTTCAATAGGTGATAAGACTAGAAGACAGACTCAAACTATGGCAAGGAGAACTATTTAGGCATTCTAATTGTCATGGCAAGTTTGAATATTGTTATTCTAATACAACTCCACAACAAACAAACTGGTAAAACATATATACCTGCATTATTTAGTTGGAACATATTTGTGAATATTGTTTCTCATATATCACTACAAAAAATTGTTAAATATCGAAGGTCATAAATCCATCACAGATACTAACGCATTTCCGACAGATTGAAAAACTAATAAATTACTATGAAATTACCAATGAAAATATTTCCTTCGGTAAATGAAGGTCTTTCCGACGGATTTTAAAAGAGTACATTTTCAATGACATTACTGATTCTCGACGAATAGCAAAAATAAAAAAATAATTACAAAATTAACTACGACAATACCGATGGATTTTTTTTTAAATATTCCAATAACATTACCGTTGAACTCCCTACGAATAGCAAAAAAAAAAATTATTATGATATTACCGATGAATTTCTAGACGGATTTAAAAAAATATATTTAAAAAAAGATTAAAAACTGAAAAAATAATATACAATAAAAAATTGAAAACAAAATACACATAATAATATTACGGTCAAGACTATAAACAAAACAAGTCAGGGTCCCAATGGATGTGTGCTTCTACATGCAATATTCAACCCAGGTTAGACTCCCTTGGGACAGGATAATTATTATCATTTCAGAAGAGGAGAGTAGCCAATTTTGAATTTCTTTTCAACTACTTTTAGTGAAGGCTTAGATCCCTCAATGGTTACCGACGATTTAATTTATTCATCTGTAAATTTTGTGATGACATTTTCAAAGATGGAAAATGAGTCGTTAGTAACCCGTCGTTAACCCAATATACCAACGGAAATCCGTTGCTAATTCCATCGGTAATTAATAACTTTTTTGCAGTGTATGTATATCACAATCTTAATGCAACATATGTGTTGGGAGATGAATTTAATAAAGAGAGATTTTGATTAGATCCCAAAACCCCTGAGTATGACATGTTCAGGATAATCTTGATAGTTGAGTCAGGATTCAGTTTTAGAATGTTCAGGATGTTATCTGCACAATGTATAGTCGTGAGATATAGATCAAAGTTAGATTCAAGATTCTCAAGACTCAATAAGTTTCAAGAAACCAAGTTTCAAGTTTCAGATGAGAAACCGAGAACTGAGACTCAAAGAAAATCGAGAATCAAGACTTCGTGAGAAACCGAGATATCAAGACTCAAAGGAGAAATCAAGACTCAAAGATGAAGACTCAAGATATCACCAAGATATCCGTGAAGACTCGTGGTCATCAAGACTCGTAAGACATCAAGACTCGTAAGACTCAAGACTCGTAAGACGCAGAAGATCGAAGATCAAGGATATCAAGGCACAAAAGAATTATCAGAAGACTTCAAGAATGTAATCAATGCTCAAGATAAACCTGAATGTTCCGAGGCACTAAAAATATCTATCTGAAGGATTCAATACTGAGAAAAACGCGATTCCTTAGAAAAATAGATATTGCCCAAGACATTCTCATACAGACAAAAGGAACTAAGACAAAGTGTTGTTAAGGTTATATCACTCAGAGATGTAACCAAAAAGAGCCGTTATAGTTGTCTACCTTTAACTGGAGACAAAATTCAAAAAGAAGAAGACAAAGATCAGACATTATCGACAATCGACAAATGACAGTCACCAAAAAGATGTCGAAGTACTAAGTTCCAGATCGCAAAAAGTGATGACCACTACATGAAAAGTTTTTACCTAAAACGTGCTAGGAGTCTCAAACCCTAAATATAGCCGTTCATCACACACCATAAGAGGAAACTCATGGAGCTTTCTCTTCCAACGGATAGTTTTTCAAGAGTGACCTTGGTGCCTGCCTATAAATACTTGTGACCATCTACATTGAAGGTTACGGGAAATTTGTAAGCAACTCAAGAGCTCAAACTTATTATTGCAAGTTGAAGCACTAGAAAACCCAAGAATTTCCCAAGTGCTTTATTTCGAAGAGAGTTCATTCCACTAAGCCTAACTTGATAAGATATATCCAAAGCTTAGTCGAGATATCCGGGCCTTTGCATTGTTCTTAATTGTAAAGGATATCTCATCCTAGTTGGAAACCAACCAAGGAACCCCAAACCCTTTGTAAGGTAGTTTGAGTGTGATTGTTGGTGAGATTGGAGTTGTAAAGAGTTAGTAAACTACAAGGAGGTAGTCAGAAAGCTCTAGAGAAGAAGTGAGTAATCTATCTTGGATAGACAAAAAGCTTGTGTGTGTTTTGAGTTAGTAAACTACAGAGGTAGTCAGAAAGCTCAAAATAGAAAGGTTAGTAAACTACAGAGGTAGTCAGAAAACCTTAGGAAGTGATTAGTGAATTTCTCTGAAGAGATCAGAGAGATTGGACGTAGGAGCTTGAGTCTTTGAACCACTATAACTTGTTGTGTTCTTTGCTTTCTGTTTTGCTTTGATTAACTGCTGCATATCTTTAAACTGAAAGCATATTTTCACTGATATTCAGTTGGAATCAATCCACTGAAGTTTCATCTAAACTGAATCACAGCCTAATCACTGTTCCATTAAAAGGAAGGTTTTCAACAAATCTTAAAAAGAGTATAAACTAAGGGCCAACCATTCCGCACATCTGAGTAGCTAGAACAGATAGTTAACACACTGAACTTACTCTTCTGAGGGTTCAGTAAGTTAGTAATCTGATCCAAGCAGGTCAGGATCTCTGAAAACTCAGGATCAGTTGGGATTATCTGAGGTATCTCGAAAGCGGCTTCAGATCATTTGTCTCGTAGACTTTGACTCAGAGCGATTTGTGCTTCTCAGACCAAATCATCGAGACAACTCCCACCCAAGTGACCTCGAAAAAGAAAAAGTTTTAAAAACACTCAACACGCAGTATTCCCCATACACGTAAGACTCGCGTTAACCGACCAACAAGTGGTATCAGAGCAGTGGTTCAACTTGACCATCTGCTTTGTTGACCAAAGTCTTATTTGCTAAAATACTTGTGGTCTATCTGAACAGATCTTATTTGCTAAATTCTTAAAAGACTCAGACAAAATGTCTTCTAAGAAACTTCCCATGCTCTCAGTAGAGAACTATGATTTATGGAGACTAAGAATGCAGGCTCACCTGTATTCCAAACATGAACGTATGTAGAGAGTGGTCTCTGAAGGGCCATTCAAATTTACTGTGGTGAATCCCAGAGGAACAGAAAATGAGAGAAATGATCCCAGAACAGAATTTCCTAAGTCTAATGACCAACTTACTCCTGAGGAGAGGAAGTTAGTCAATCTAGACTATATTGCTAAAGACACACTATACAGTACAATTGATGATGGTGTGATGGGAATGAATTCTCATTGTAATACTGCTAAAGAAATTTGGGATACACTAGCTGTAATGTGCCAAGGCACATATCATATCAAGGAAAACAAACTTTCAGTTGGAATTGGAAGTTTGATAGTTTTGAAATGGAAGAAGGTGAATCTATAGACAAATTGGAAGTCAGATTCACTAGCATTATGAATGATCTGAATGCACTTGGAAAGAGATATCCACAGAGAGAAGTGGCATTGAAAATTCTTAGAGGTCTTTCTAAGAAATGGGATATTCATGAAGTGGTGATTGAAAACACCAAAAACATTGATTCAATGCCATATCAACAAGTCTTCTCTGAGCTGAAGGCCTATGAGTTTGTAATTGATAAGAAATCTAAAAAGGCTGACAGCAAAGATGATTCATCATCTAGTAAAAAATGTGGCTTTCAAAGCCAAGGATAAAACCCAGAAAACTAGAGAGTCTCGAGAACTCCTTGCTAAGAATCGGGATGAGCTTGAGGATAAGCTAGCACTGATGGCAAGAAGGTTTGAAAGACTTAATAGTCGATATGGAAAATAGAAAAACTATTACAGGAATCACAGGTACCTGAAGAAAGCTGAGGACAAACCAACTGAGAAGAGAAATGACCTGAAAGCTGAAGGATCTTCATCCAAAAGGAAGGACTCCAAGTCCAAAGAAGAAAGTGATCAGGATGATGATGCCAACATATGCTACAATTGCCAAAAGAAAGGTCACTTTCAGTATGATTGTCCCCGACTGAAAAGCTAAGGAGAGAAGAGAAAGACAAGCTAAAAGAGACAAGAAGTTCTCTAGCAAAAAGGCCATGGTTGCAGAAGAAGAACATTCTGAGGAAGGATCTAGTTCTTCAGATGAAATATTCTCGATAAAGGAAAGTGATGATCTCGCCTAATGGTCGCTGAGGAGGTAAACTCTTCTTTCTCTCGTTCTTTGCTCCTACACTAAAGACAAGAGTTATCAAGTTCAACCGTAAATAGTCATTTTGACTGATGGATTCTTTTGAGAATCAATGAAGGACTATGTTGTTTTACAAGAACGCTAAATGAAACTCAAGAGCGTATTAAGGAACTCAAGGTCAAAAATCTTAAATGGAAAGACTCTAGCAATATCAAATCACTTCTCAATTAATGGGAGCTACCGATGAACCGGATGTTCTGAAAGTACAACTCTCAGAAAAAGAGAAGTTGATAGTGACCCTGAATGAAAAGCTAGAGAAATCCACCGAAGAGATTCAGCTGATCAGAACTAATTTCAATGACCTCTCTGAGAAGCATGAAACTCTACAGAACTGTGAGGATAGTCTTGTTAAGCTAACTCTATTGAATATCGCATCTAAAGTAATAGATGAAATTCAGAGTTATCAGAGACCTTCCACTATAAAATCTGGATTGGGATACATTCCAGGGGGAACCTCACAAGGTCATCCTCAATCTTTGCATCAAGTAGCAAGAAGACAATCTTTGTTAAACCAAATGCACCTACACTTCGAATCAAGAAATGCCCAAGGTGTTAGACAAGGGAAAAGGACCTATGGTTCCAGTAAAACTGAATGATCAGGTAAGAAAGCCCAAACCTCAGGTGAAGGCTAGAAAACCTGAGCACTCAGTAAGAAAATTTCAGGCAAGTACTTCGAAGCCTTAGGCTAAGAATGCAAACCCGAAAGGATCTCGCACCGAACCATCGAGGAATCTTCGGAAGAGAAACACTCAAAGCAGAGACATTCTCAATCAAGAGACCAAGTCCTCAAGATAATCTTGAAGACCCAAATTTCAAAGACAGCAACCCGAACCCCACTTGCCTAAGGGTAAAGGTTACCCAACCCGAGTCAAGAAAGATTCGATCGGCCGCATTGCCTGAAGCCAAAGCAATCAACAAAAGGCCTGTACTAAAGAAAAACTCTAAGGCTCATGTTCATGCTAAGGCTAGCACTCATACACGTGAAACCGCTAAGGCACCCGTGAGTAGTAAATGTGTATGTAGATGTTTATGGAAGATGAGATCACCACTCTAAAGTGATTAGAGTTGTCGAGCGATTTGGATTCCCAAAGGTACAAATTTAACCTTGCAGACCCTACACAAATTGGGTACCTAAGAATTGATCTGCTTTTTCAGAGGAAAACAAGGGCACTGAAGCCGATTGAAGATCACATAAAGACTGATGAGTGGAGATGAAATTGCCCTCATTGTATGGTATCTTGACAAAGGATGCTCAAGACATATGACAGATTCAAGAAGATACTCAAAGGACTATGTTGAACAAAGAGGCCCTCGATCACATTTGGAGATAACTCCAAGGGATGATCAAGGATATGGGACTTTGTAAATCGACTTCGGTTCATATTCATGGTGTTTCATATGTATCTGGATTGAAGCATAATCTGCTTTCAATAAGCCAATTCTGTGATAAGGGTTTTAATGTTGAGTTCACTAAGAACCTATGTTATGTGAAAGATGATATCTCACAGAAAATATTGCTAACTGGTACAAGAAAAGGAAATGTGTATCTTGCTGATTGGAGTTCAACTCCTAAAGATACATGTTTGGTTGCAAAAAGTTCCACAGATACCAGTTGGTTATGGCATAAAAGAATGAATCACCTGAATTTCAAAACCCTGAATAAACTTGCAAGATTAGCTCTTGTGAGAGGGTTGTCAAATGAAGTGTTCAGTAAGGAACATGTTTTTGATGCGTGCCAAAAAGGAAAACAAGTTAAAGCATCATTTAAAAGCAAAGTAGATGTTTCTACTGAGATAATACTTCAGTTGTTGCATATGGATCTTTTTGGTCCAATAACACCAGTAAGCACAAATGGCAGGAAATATACACTCGTGGTAGTTGATGACTACTCAAGATATACTTGGGTCATATTCTTACTCAGTAAGAAGGAGACTCAGATAAAGCTGCCTGAATTACTGAAAAGGCTCAGTATTGAGAAAAATCTGAGTGTGGTCAAAATCAGATCTGACAAAGGAACTGAATTTATAAATCATATTATATCGATTATTGTGCAAAGAAATGGAATTACTCATGAAACATCACCGCAAGGACCCTCAACAAAATGGTATTATTGAAAAGAAGGAAACAGGACTTTAAAAAGAAGTTCGCAAGGACAATGATAGTTGAAGTCGATATTCCTAAAAGATTTTGGGTTTGAAGTCATCAACACTTTGCATGCTATTCACAAAATGTATCCATGCCGACCAAGAGTCAAGGTAAAACACCATACGAGCTTTGGAATGAAAGGAAGCCTCTTTTCTTTTCTTTTTTCGTGTGTTTGGTTGCAAGTGTTTCATACACAATAATGGTAAAGATCAGTTGAAAACATTTGATAGCAAAGTCGATGAAGGAATATTCTTAGATATTCTCAAGTCAAGAAAGCTTTCAGAGTTTACAAATCAGAGGACTTTTATTGTGGAGGAAACACCTCAAAGTTGTTTTTGATGAATCTACTTGTGTTCGTAAGAAACAGAAACATGATGCGTAAGAACCCACCAAGAGAATCACCAGATTAAGCCCGAAAAAGAATGACAAATCATCCAATCGAACTCGAAAAAGAAGAAGTCACCACCCTTCTATGAATGGAGTGACTCGGACTCGCACAAGGAAGTTCAGATGGAACTCGTGATGGTGAGACTCAGAAAGCCAACACACCAAAGGTGATCAATCCAAATGCACACCCGGCCTTCGCACTCGGTATGTGATGCCAATGAAGATGTGGTCACAGCTGAGGCAATTTCTGAATCTATCAACCAAAGGGGAACAAATGTCTCTGACAATGTTCTGAATGGAGTTTCCCCTGAGGAAGATGATTCCCTTTCTCCTTTTCTGTTGTTCCCTGAGTTTAATGAACTAACTGAACCTAACATTTCAAATGTTGAGGATACTATTGAAGGGGGAACATCTAGAAGAAGTTGGTTAGATAGTCATCCTACAAGTCAGATTTTGGGTGATCTAACTGAAGGTGTTAAAACAAGAAGGTTCCATGGAGAGAGTGAACTATTCTGTTGCTTCCTATCAGAGAAAGAGCCTACTGAGATTGAAGAAGCTCTACAAGATTCTCATTGGATTACTGCTATGTAAGAAGGGCTGAATCAATTCTCAAGGAATGAGGTATGGGAGCTGGTGAATAGGCCTGAAAGGCACAATGTTATTGGAACCAAGTGGGTATTTAAGAATAAAAGAGATGAGAACAACAACATTGTAAGAAACAAGGCAAGGCTAGTTGTACAAGGTTATTCCCAAGAAGAAGGCTTGGATTATGATGAAACTTTTGCACCTGTTGCAAGACTAGAAGCCATCAGATTGTTTCTTGCATATGCTGCCCACATGAAGTTCACATACCATCGATGGATGTGAAAAGTGCATTTCGAATCAGGCGTGCTTAAAGAAGAGGTTTATGTGGAACAACCTCCCGGGTTTCGCATGTAATGACCAAGTTTACAGTGCTAAGAAAAGCCTTGTATGGTCATAAGCAAGCACCAAGAGCATGGTATGATACTCTTTCTCGGGTTTCTTCGACCACGGTTTTGTCAAAGGAATCGTAGATAGAACTTTGTTCGTGATAGAAGATGGGGAAGATATCTTACTTCGTTCGATATATATGTTGATGACGCTATTTTTGATCTCCAAATCATCGGGCCAGTGTGAAAAGTTTTCTAATCGATGAAAGGCAAATTTGAGATGTCTATGATGGGGAAGATGAATTTCTTTCTAGGTCTTCAAGTGAAACAATCAAAGGAAGGAATCTTCATCAACCGTAAAGTACACCGTAGATCCGATTGCAAATATGGTGTATGACTGCAATGCGCTTAGGATTCTCATGAATACTAACTACAAGATGGATCCTGATCCTGAAGGCAAATCAGTAAGTCACACTGATTATAGAGGGATCATTGGATCATTGCTCTATCTCACAACAAGTAGGCCGAATATAACATTTGCTGTTGGGATATGTGCAAGATACCAAGCTAATCCTAAGGCTAGTCACATGGAGGCTGCCAAAAAGATACTGAAGTATCTTAAGGGCACAGTGAATAGAGGATTGTGGTATCCAGCTGATGATAACCTCGAGTTAACTGGTTATTCAGATGCTGATTATGGAGGCTGTAGAATTGACAGGAAGTCCACTACAGGAACTTGTCAATTTCTTGGAAGTAAGCTGATATCTTGGTATTCGAAGAAACAGCCCTCGAAGAGTAACCAAGATTATCGAAGTTTGAATACATGGTCGCAGTGAGGAAGGCTGCGTTTTGCTCGATTCTTTGGCTTAGACAACAATTAAGGGATTGTAAAGTTGTAGCCAATGAAGTACCCATATTTTGTGATAATAATAGTGTCATTGCTATTTCACAAAATTCGGTATTGCACACCAGATGCAAGCATGTGGATATCAGACATCACTTCATCAGAGATCATGTCGAGAAAAAGGACATCAGATGGAGAAAATTCATACTGATAAGCAGAGAGCTGATATCTTGACTAAACCTTTGGCTGAATCAAGATTTCAGGAACTATCAGTTGAATTAGGGATGTTGGATCCAGGTGTATAAAAGTAAAATCTAAAAAATTGAAGGTTTTCAGATGCATGAAGTTTTCTCAGAATTCAACTGAGAAACTCAGGATAAAATAGAAATAATCGAATCGAGTCTCGGAAAACTTCGGATGTCTTGAAGGTCAAGATTTTCGATTACATCAACTTGAACCAAGATTTTCGAAGATCATAATCGACATTTTATCAAGGTCAATACTCAGTAAGACTGATAGGAAAATTAGTCTGAAGAGGTAATGACTCATGCAACTCATTTATTGCTTAAGTGAAACTCAATAATCATTTGCAATAAATACAAAACACCTGAAGAATGTTTTTGGGCGGGACCTTTGAAATTCCAAGGAAGGTCAACAGTCATTAAATGCTCTGTTACTTTTATTCACCAATGAGGTTAAATTGGCGGCTTACTTTTCGTGAGAGTCCTTTCGTATACCCGATTAGTCGGTGGATTAATCTGAACCGTTGATTTTAATCAATCACACGACTTCCCACAAATCGGTCTATATATTCTTTTGGAAGCTATTCAAGCCATTTTTATTAAACCCTCATTCCCAAAATCCTCTGCAAAATAAAATCCCCTTTGCCCAGAAATCTTCATTGCTCGAAACCCTAACCTTCAATTCTTCAAAATGACTCTATCCATTTTCGACAGATTGGCCGAAACAAATAAACCATGGTATGAGTACGTGGTTTCTATGGAGAGTACATCAAATGCTAAGCATGAAGAAGAGGCGCTTCATTTGATCCGACTAGCGAAGCTGACGAATCTAGTCGCAAGCCGACCAGAGGCTGAGTATTCTCGTGAGGTAATAGAGTTCGTCTCTAATATGGAAATAGATGAGTATGATTGTATTGAGTCCAAGATTTATGTTTCGCATTTAGAGCATACATCGAAGTATGTAGATTTTGTTCGGGAGTTGTACATAGTCCCTAGAAATCTAAACGATGTTTTTGAGTTGTGCGATAGGGGAGATAATCCCACTTTGTATATGTTAGGTCGAGGGCAAGTGTATCTTGATAGGATTACTGAGAATCCTGTTAAGTTTGAGGCGACCTTACATAAGCGGCATTTAAGGCCAAAATACAGAGTTTTGGTGGATATTGTGAGCAAGTGTATAATGAGTCGATCGGGAAGTTTTGAGCAGATTAGCACTCCCAAACTCCGATTGATGGCGGCGATTGAGGACTCACCCACCAAGGATTTCAACTGGCTGAAGTATCTGATCAAGGTGGTGAGTGAGCAAGCCAAGGTCATAAAAAAGGAGGACGGCTCAATTTTGATCAAAGGCAAGATCCAACATGCCACCAAAATAGCTTTTATTTTGGAAATGTGTCGAGAGGAGGAGGATATCTTTGCCAACTCTACCCCTTTCCCTAAGTCCAAAGTAATGTTCAAGCCCATTACTGCAAAGAGGACCATCAAAGAGAAGAAAGAAAAGAAGGTGGAATCACCTGTTGCTGCTGCTGCTGAAGAAACCCAACAAGCTAGGGGGAAGGCTTTGTTGGAGGCCAAGAGGGAGCAGGGTGAAAAATTGAAGAAGAAGACCCTGGCTCCAAATCGCAAGAGAATGGTGGTTCTCACTGATGATGAGGAG
The DNA here is from genome assembly GCA_037126765.1 of Stenogyne calaminthoides. NCBI lineage: Eukaryota > Viridiplantae > Streptophyta > Magnoliopsida > Lamiales > Lamiaceae > Stenogyne > Stenogyne calaminthoides. The sequence goes on from JBBCBC010000006.1 coordinate 26,575,603, forward strand.
GAGAGTGAGGCTGAGGAGATTCAACCTGAGAGCCAAACTGCTCAGAAATCGTCTTTACATGTATTGGCTCAGGCTATCTCAAAGGCACAGGAGCAAGTCTTCTCTGAGGTTCTTGAGACGTCTCTAAGTTCTGACAAGTTCTCTCAAGAAATATTCCAAGGACCTCAGACCTCAGAGAAAGTTCAGATTCCTTCTGAGGAAGTGTCGGCTCAGACCGCAGAAGATGCTCAGATTCCTGCTGAGGAATCGCCTACTCAGACCTCAGAGCAAACTGAAATTCCCACTGAAGAGACCGAATGGAGAAGCAAGGGGGAACGGTTCATCCTTGACCGCTACCCTGAGCTTAGCTCATTCTCTGACCTCCAAGACATCTTCTTCAGATTGAGGTCAACGGTCTTCATCCTCAACCAGACTCTTCCAGAAATGCTCAACATAGCTTCATTCAGAGGCGAAGACTGGTGGAACGAAGAAACAGCTCTGCTCACTGAATTCTCGGGATTCAGGAAAACCAAGCTCAGAATGAAAATTTCTGATTTTGATGAGTTGGTTAAGAAGAAGGTTGCTGAGAGGAAGGATGCGGAAGTTGGTCCCCGAGCTCCAAAGATAAATCTCAAGATGGGGACCAACAAGGGGATGATGAGGGTCAATCTCGTAAGGAGAAAGACCAAACCGATCTTTCAAGAGGTCACGTCGAACATCCTCGGGATCGGGTTAGCCTTCGTAACTTTTGGCACTATTAACAATTATGTCGATTACTTCAAGTACCTATCTTTAAATCAGAATGTCCGATATGCAGATCGAGGCTCGTGGACACCCAAGCTCGTGGTGAATCCTGCACCCAGATCGAAGTCCGATGCTTCGTGTTCAGATCGAGACTCAGTTTGAATAAACCAAATCAGAGACACAAAGCAGACGATATGCTCCCCGAGATTGATCTCACCCCCTGTGATGGAAAAAGTTGGAGAAGGTTGAGCCAATCCCGACCAAAGTTGCTCGACGAGGAGGTATTGGCCAACCAAAAGTTAGATTGAAAGCTTGAGTTCTTCTTCGTAACCGTGCAACTTCGTAACTCTATGATCGAGAAGTCGACTCCATGGAAGGAAAGTTAGAAGAAAAGATGGAGGGGTCAAAGTTGAGCTTAATGAAGAGTCAAGCAAAGGCATCGAGAGCAAACCTAATCTCTAGAAGCTAAATTGGCGCAGAAGAATGAGATCTTTGGTAAAGAATGTTGTTGAGGAGATGAGCTCAATGCTCATGGCCAAGATGATGACATGTTCAAGGAAGCTCTCTAGCCAATTTGCTCATCCGTCTCAAGAATTCTCATGGCGAAAGAACCACCTTTGAAGGCTCGAGGAAGAGCAGGATCAACAAGCGGGGGGAGGTGCGGAGTGTCAGTAAAGAACAATATCATATGGACACAGCACTCTTCAGGTTTCTACCAGAGTATGGATCCAAGAAGGGGGAAAGACCCGATGCTGATCTCAGGAAATTATTGGATCAAACTCTGAAAGGCAAGACGATCAAGGAAGCTGAAAAGAAAATCGTTGCCGAAGCCATAAAGGAGATAGAGGCCACTGAGAAGCTGAAGTTTAAGAAGGTGGAGAAGCCAGTCTACACTCAGGTTTCAGAGGAAACAATGCAAGAAGTTGCTGAAGAGAAACTGAGTGGTAGAAGAATTGGAACAAGCCAAGCTGGAGCTGAAATGCCAATTAAAAGAAAAGTTGTGGCGTTTGAAGAGCCTAAGGGCAAAAGAACTAAGGCTTCTAAGCCAGTTCAGAGAAAGCTGATTCAGGATATTGAAGAGTTTGAGGAAGTGCCCCAGAAGAAGGTCTTCAACACTAGAAGTGCTCTGAAGTCACTCCAAATTGAGCAAGCAAAGAAAACTGCTACTTCTGTCTATGGAGTTCCAGTGATCAGAAAGAAGATGGAAGAAGAGCAGAAAAGAAGGAGTGGTTTCAAGAGGTTTGCGAGCAAGAGAAGAGGGACAACACAAGCACCGAAATGGCCGCATGTTGACAAATGGATGCCAATCAAGCTCAACGATGCGTGGGAAGAAATCAAGAGAACCTTTTGGTTCTACTATGATGTGCTCAGAGAGTGGAGGGGAGAAAGCTCAGATCCCAATGAGGCGTTCATTGACTATCTCCTGACCTTCTATCCAAAATACCTTCAAGGATGGATCAATCTTGCGGATGAAGGGAAGGTGCAGATAACAGCCCCCGGTCCATACTCTTACCCTCCTCCTAGACTTGAAAATGGCTTGGTAAATGAAGCAGCCATTTCTCAAGAAATTGCTCAGTATGCCACTCAGTTGGGCCTGACAGGGAACAATCCTGATATCATTAAAGAAAGAGATGCGCTGAAAAGAAGATATTATGGGATGTTCAACCTTGAGGTGCCTGCTGATGAGGTGGAAAATCAGAACTGAAGAGCCAGAGCAGAAAAGCAAAAGAAGACTGAAGATCAACTCAGAAGACTCTTGTAATCCTTTATCTTTTTGTCTTTTTGATTTTGTTAGACAAGATTCATTGTAACTTGTAACTGTCTACCAAACATCAACGAAACCTTATCATTTATGCTCAAAATATAATATCTCATTATCTTAATTTACATGTCTTTAATTTTGATATGCCTGAATGTTGTCTCTGAAATTAATTGTTGGGAGATTCTCTGTTTAAAGAAATTGTTGGAGATAAACCAATCTTGTAATAGGATAAACTGAAACCTGAGTATAGGTTAAATGTTTTGTAACAAGATAGGTTTTGGCATCATCAAAAAGGGGGAAATTGTTGGGAGATGAATTTAATAAAGAGAGATTTTGATTAGATCCCAAAACCCCTGAGTATGACATGTTCAGGATAATCTTGATAGTTGAGTCAGGATTCAGTTTTAGAGTGTTCAGGATGTTATCTGCACAATGTATAGTCAGCAGATATAGATCAGGTTAGATTCTGAAGATTCTGAAGACTCAGTAAGTTTCTGAAGAAACTGAAGTTTCTGAAGTTTCAGTATGAGAAACTGAAGACTCAGTGAGAAACTGAGAATCTGAAGACTCAGTGAGAAACTGAGATACTAAAGACTCAGTGAGAAACTGAAGACTCAGCATGAAGACTCAGTATATCAGTCAGTATATCTGTGAAGACTCAGAAGTCACTGAAGACTCAGAAGACACTGAAGACTCAGAAGACTCAGAAGACTCAGAAGACCCTGAAGACGCAGAAGACAGAAGACTGAAGACTGAAGACTGAAGGATACTGAAGGCACAGTAATTACTGTAAGACTCAGTAATGTACTGAATGCTCAGTATAAACCTGAATGTTCCGAGGCACTAAAAAAATCTATTTGAAGGATTCAATACTAAGAAAAACGCGATTCCTTAGAAAAATAGATATTGCCCAAGACATTCTCACGCAGACAAAAGGAACTAAGACAAAGTGTTGTTAAGGTTATATCACTCAGAGATGTAACCAAAAAGAGCCGTTGTGGTTGTCTACCTTTAACTGGAGACAAAAGTCAAAATGAAGAAGACAGCACTGTACATTACTGACACTGACAGCGACAGGTCACTGAAAAGATGTCAGAAGTACTAAGTTCCAGACTGCAAAAAGTGATGACCAGCTACATGAAAAGCAGTTTACCTAAAACGTGCTAGGGAGTCTCAAACCTTAAATATAGCCGTTCATCACACACCATAAGAGGAAAATCATGGAGCTATCTCTTCCAACGGATAGTTTTTCAAGAGTGACCTTGGTGCCTGCCTATAAATACTTATGACCATCTACATTGAAGGTTACGAAATTTGTAAGCAACTCAAGAGCTCAATCTTATTATTGCAAGTTGAAGCACTCGAAAACCCAAGAATTTCCCAAGTGCTTTATTTCGAAGAGAGCTCATTCCACTAAGCCTAGCTTGATAAGATATATCCAAAGCTTAGTCGAGATATCCTAGCCTTTGCATTGTTCTTAATTGTAAAGGATATCTCATCCTAGTTGGAAACCAACCAAGAAACCCCAAACCCTTTGTAAGGTAGTTTGAGTGTGATTGTTGGTGAGATTGGAGTTGTAAAGAGATATTAAACTACAAGGAGGTAGTCAGAAAGCTCTAGAGAAGAAATGAGTAATCTATCTTGGATAGACAGAAAGCTTGTGTGTGTTTTGAGTTAGTAAACTACAGAGGTAGTCAGAAAGCTCAAAATAGAAAGGTTAGTAAACTACAGAGGTAGTCAGAAAACCTTAGGAAGTGATTAGTGAATTTCTCTGAAGAGATCAGAGAGAGTGGACGTAGGAGCTTGAGTCTCTGAACCACTATAACTTGTTGTGTTCTTTGCTTTCTGTTTTGCTTTGATTAACTGCTGCATATCTTTAAACTGAAAGCATATTTTCACTGATATTCAGTTGGAATCAATCCACTGAAGTTGCATCTAAACTGAATCACAGCCTAATCACTGTTCCATTAAAAGGAAGGTTTTCAGCAAAGCTCAGGATCACAGCCCAATCCACTGAGTAGCTAGAACAGATAGTTACCAAACTGAACTTACTCTTCTGAGGGTTCAGTAAGTTAGTTATCTGATCCAAGAAGCTCAGGATCTCTGAAAACTCAGGATCAGTTGGGATTATCTGAGGTATCTGAAAGCAGCTCAGGATCACTGTCTCAGGTAGACTTTGACTCAGAGCGATTTGTGCTTCTCAGGACCAAATCATCAGGACAACCTGACCCAAGCTGACCTCAGTAAAGAAAAGTTTTAAAAAATACTGAACACGTGTATTCCCCCCCATACACGTGTAAGACTCGTTTACACCGGGACCAACAATATGTATGATTGTGGTTTATATGTATTCTTGAGAAAGATGTTTCCAGGAGACATTAATCAAGCATTGACAGATATAAATAAAATATTTGGTGATATTTTTTTTTTATAAATACGATAGTAACTAACACTCAATTTTGCACGAATGGTGAAACAGGAAGAGTCTATGACCACTCACAGGAGACTAACAATACATTTGTTTAATCATTCTCGGGATCAACTTAGTCCGAGTGACACATTTGAGAATAAAATGTTTTTTAATAGTTATCCACTAGTCATGTGATCATTATGACATAACACAGATTATATATTGCTTTTGTAGAGTTCTCGTTAGTGTGTGTGTTACTTTGTTACCAGATAAGAATACATATCATCATGTGTATACACAATTTAAACTTAATGAGATGACTCTGGATGGAATATTGAAAGAAGATTACAAAGTATCGGGATAGGATACTACTGGTGATACTATTGAACTAAAAGATGATGAAGATTTAAATAAGTTCACGGAAGGTTACCTCATGTGTTCTTCAGAAAGCATAACTATTGATGTGGCTTGGAATCTAAAAAATGACAATACATACACGTACCTACAAGATTTAATCGAGGATTGAAGACCTTTTTCAATTTTTGCTTCATGAATATTAGTTAGTCTATTTGGATTTTGATTTCATATTCTAATCAGAAGTAAATCTTATTTCTTTGAAATATTTTATATTTATCGTGTTTCACTTTGTTCTTCTATCAGCTCAAGGAACATCTTTATAAAGAAGTCTTATAGTTGTTCGCTAGGTGGCTTTGTAGCATAGTAAATATATTAACTTTTAATGTGCATTTTAAGCTCTTATATGTTGTTAGGTATATGGGCAACTGAAAAAACTTTTCTAGATAATATTATGGTGGGATTGAATATGAACAACTTTGAAACTGAGAATGGATCCACATTTTCTTACCAATCATCAATTGGTTCTTCGCCTTGGCCTGGAAATTAGCTTGAATCTAAAGAATTATTCAATTATGTTCTTGAACATAAACCATGTCTTTTGTTATGATAAGTTGACATGTTTTTTGATATTGTAGTTTGACATTGTTACACTTAAAAACCTCAAAATTCATTAACTACAATTATTTTTCGTATGAACCTGTCACCTCCTAAAAAAAGTGCATAACTTCTTCTAGAAAACTCTAAATGACTCTCCGTTTGTTGCATCAGACACTAGACTTGTAGGGCTTCGACCACATGCGGTTCATGGCATGATTCAGTGCCAATAAAAATAGATTTACACTGAAAAAAATCTAAAATTCATGAACTACAATCATTTTTCATATGAACTTGTCACATCCTGGAAAAAAGTGCTTAACTTCTTCTAGAAAACTCCAATGACTCTCTGTTTGTTGCATCGGAAACTACACTTCTACGGATTCGAGACCATGTATGGCTCATGGCTTGATTCAATGCCAATCAATACAGATTTACACTGGAAAAATACAAAATTTATGAACTAGAGTCATTTTTCGTGTGAATTTGTCACACCCAAGAAAAAAGTGCATAACATCTTCTAGAAAACTTGAAATGACTCTCCATTTGTTGTATCGAAAAGTAGACTTGTAGGGCTTTGAAACCATGTATGGTCATGGCCTGATCCTGCACCAATAAATACAGATTTACGTTCAAAATTTGTCATACAGTATGACTTCATTTCTGCATGCATCACCAAGCAAATACCAATTTTCATTGAACCATTGCAACTATAGTAACATTCTGAACCATTCAAACATGGTTGTATTCACAAAATATAAAGTGCAAAAAGACCAATAAATGGTTGTAGCCACAAAATATAAAGTGCAAAAATGATGACAAAATTATCAAACAATCATTGTCTCCATGTCTGATACATAGAAATACTACTATCGAAACACTACAACCGAAATCTAAGGAGAATGGTAGGTCATTCAACCAGATTAAGCCAAGGGAAATATTTGTTCTCAATACAAACTCTAAACATCAAGTTCAATGGCAAAATGCAAAAAAAAATGTAACAAAATAGTATCCAAAATTTCATAGTTTCTTCTTCTTCTAAAATACCAACTCATGTGGTTTCATTCCAGAATTGGGTGATAACCTTGCTCCCAAGTAAGACTTCAAATTAGGGACAAATTCAATAGCTTTAAGCGAAGCTCCATCAATAGTTTCCTGATCGTCTTTCTTCAATAAAAGGAACATGTTCCTCTCCTAAACATAAACCATGAACCATTAGTACAAAATGACAAAATAAAAGCAAATCATTTCTTACAATATAAAGTTACCTGTTTCTCACAAATCAGTTTCAGATGGTAAATCTTCATTATCACTATTTTGGGTGCGTTAGTTGGATAGCGAGGTACTCTTGACAGAACCTTTGCTCGATTCTTTCAAGGAGCAGGATCAAATTTTATATCCAGGCACACTAATTTAATTTAAAACAGTCAAACCATGGATATTCTCATGTAAGAAATGAATAAGCAATAAAAGAAATTACACACGACCAAACAAAAGATTATACAAGCTTACATACCCACAATTTTCCGCACTTTTGCAATATTTTTGGGGTACTCCTCTTGACTTACAGATTAGATACGCCAATTTTTTTTTTATAGTTGTTGGTCCCACAAAGTACTTAGGAAGAGCTTTTGAAAGTCTAGAAGGGGGTTGAATAGACTTCCTTTGCCCAAAATATTTTTTTACAAAATTTGGCTAAGTATGAAAAATCAGAAGACTTGATGTCTTCTAGTCAGAGCTCAGTAGATTTTCGAGATCAGCTGAACGTGCGCGAAAATGTTTTAACTTAAACCTTTTTGAGAAAAACATTTTATACGAAATTTAAGCAAAGATAAAGAAAATATATGGCACAGATATTTATAGTGGTTCGGCTATGTCTACTCTATCTTTCTCCAAAGAGGTCTCCACTACTCACTCACTTACGTACTGGAATTGACAAATTCAAGTTCTTAACGCTTAATCATATACATGTCTTCTTACTTAAATGCACAAAATAATTAAAGAATAATTAACACAAGTATAAAATTATAAATAAAGTACTCGACCGTTAAGTTACAAAATAAAAATAAATATAGCATTATAAATTGAATCAACCTGTTTGAATTTGAAAAGTGGGTCTATTATGTCTGGGTGCTCCATATTTTGAAGATTTGATAGCACACCTTGTTTATTGTTGAGGTTGGCAACTTTCACTTGGTTCCCTGTTTGATTCCAAACTCATCCCTACAAGGTTGGAATATTTTGTTTGATTGCGTCCCCGTAGATGTCAGTACGTATGACTTGAGTTTAGAGCTCAATGATTCTAATCTATTTCTTGGGTTGCTTGGGTGAGAAATAACTCATTTCATTGACCAACTTCAGGTTTACTCGATGATTTGGATGGGACACGGCTTAATCGGACTTCCTAACATCCCAGTAACAAACTTCGTCCAGTAACATGGGTGCACAAACTTACTTATATTGTAATTAGCAAACCTGCAAAAACACAAACACATTATAAGACAACAAACAACATATATTTGATTGATAAGTGGTCAATTAGGAATAGTTCAATTACCTAATAGCCGCAAGAACATGAATGCATGGCATCAGCAAGCGATCAAACTCTTCACAGTCACAAGTTTTAGTATATAAACCCACAATGAAGAACTCTGCAACTACCTAGATCTTATATTTGTTGTCACCCAAACTCGTAACAACCTACTTACTTGCATACATCTTCATATTAGCCATCTTTTTGGCGACTTCCTCACAAAGAAGTTGTTTATGGACTTTTGTTGCATCACGCCGCATACTGCACTAAAAATAGGGTAACTCACATAAACACATGACAATATTACATGCAAAAACGTAACAATATCACATTCAAGCCGAACCTATTTTCACACTAGTATTACACTAATCACATAACATTATTACATCATATGAAACAGGGGCTGTTATGGAGTAAAAGTAGAGTAACACACATAAAAAAATGACAGTATTACACTAATCACACATTATTACATCACAGAAAACGAAAGAGTCTTATGGAGTAAACATAAAATAACACACATAAACCCATAGAGTTACAACTTACTTTTGGCTACGGTAGGGAGGGAGTTAGGGAGATGCGAACTGATGTATTGTGGTGGTTGAAGATGGGGGAATTGAGGTTCCAAGAGGAGAGGAGAGGGTAGGATTTAAGGGTTTTTGTCGTAAAAATTAGAAGTTTATTTTAACAAAAAATTTGCTCATATATATATTTAATTATATATTATGTAATTATGACCTCATATCAACTCAATTGCTTTAATAATGGTCAAAATTAATTGAAGCATATCCAACTAAAAGTGTTAAGACTATTCGGATCAACATTCATTTCTGCTTTGAAAACATAGATAGAGAATAATTACAAAATTTTAATTTTCTAAATGAATTTATAAAGTAATTAATAATATCTAATTAAAATATGAATATTATACATGTATATAAACTATCTAATAAAATATAAATAATTATATAACCATCTGGAATTTTTTATTGATTTTCCAACCCAGTCCCCCACCCCCACGTCTTATTCCAAAATCATTTCTTTTTTTCCCATTCATCAAATTTCAAATTAATTTATATTGATGTGACATGATCTTTCAAATTTCAATTTTGTATTTTTTTTTTATCCATTTGCCAAAATGTGAGTCGGAAAGGGAATTTTTTTTAGACAACCATGCTGTAATATTAATTAGAAGAAGCCAGTACAACAATGTTGTGAAGAATCTCTTCCGACACCAAAACACGTGGTGTGGCCAGAGTAAAAGAAAAAGAGGCCAAACAGTTGGACAACCTATTATAGTTTCTAGGCACATGTGAAATACTACTGAATGCTTCGTGCTCCATGAGGCGACGCATTTCTCGAACAAGTGTACCAGTGTAATCCGCAAACTCTTGGATACCAGTCACTGCTCGGACAGCAACCAAAGAGTCAAAGAATACCGATACTCCCCTATAACCCGCATCCACACAATACAACATTCCATGATACAGTGCATTGAGTTCAACCATTAGGACCGATAGTGGCTCAACAGTAGGAATGGATGCCACAACTTGGAGGCCTCGTTAAGGAGCTGCAATGGCAAAGCCAAGACCATACTTTCCTTTCTCCGGAGCTACTGCTGCGTCCACACCAGGTAGAACTCACTCCCACGCAGACCACCTGCCGTCTGAAGGAGAGTCGACATGGTGGAAGCAGTCCCTCCCCCATTCGTCCGCAAACAAACTTGGGTTTGCTGATACTCATCGAGAAAGCTCTGTGCACGCATAAAGTCTGGCGGGATCCAAGGTCCCTGGCTGTGGGAAAATGCACATATCGCCTGCCACGTTGCCCACACTCTAATGGAAAAGCACCAGCGCCGCGCAATCAATAAAAGATGACCCAGTGCTCCGTCGCAGGATAGGCCAGAACTCCAAATCTCTCCAAAGAATCTTCACACGAGGACAGTGAATGAGGATATGGGACGTTCTGCCTAGCTGGAAGCAGTTTGGGCAGTGCATCGCAACTAGAATATGATGTCGGTTTAAGTTTATCGGTGTCGCTAGCGCATCTTGGCACGCTTGCCACAAGAAAATCTGGACCTTAGGAGGGACCAGCAAACTCCACAACGCTTTCCACCAACGATCGTACGGAGTCGTGGATGTGTGTGCAAGCATGTGAAAAAACTCAGTTGCTAACTTATATGCTAACCTGACCAAAAATGGCCCCCCCGGGTCGTAACGCATATATGTAGTATCCTGAATGGGATTGTGCGGAAGTGGGATTTTTAAGATAGCTTCCAACTCGAAGGGAAGGACATTCTACCGAAGCCACCCATCGGCCTCTTGGTAAAAGATACCCCGATTTCAAGTCTGGAATCCACGGGTCAGTAGAGGGTCTGATCTATTCACCCTCTCCCACTCGCCATCTCATACTTCGACGCACCAAATCACGCGCCCACAAGAGCGACCGCCAAACGTAAGATGGATTGGCTCCAAGCTCCGCTTGCATGAAGTCCACATGCTTGAAATACCTGGCCTTAAATAGTTTAGCAGCGAGAGACTGCGGGTCTTGTATGAGCCTCCAAACCTGCTTCACCAAAATCGCTTGATTAAATTGCTGCATACAACGAAAACCTAACCCACCATGACACTTTGAGCTTGCCAGATCTGCCCATGTAATCCAATGCATGGAATTATGACCATTTGTCTCTCCCCACCAAAAATCGGTCATGATTGCTTCCATCTGCTTACAAATTCCAACCGGAATCCAAAAATATGACATCGCGTACGTTGCGATTGCCTGCAGCACAGATTTAATCAATGCCTCATTCCCTCCCCGTGAGAAAAACTTGGTTTGCCAGGAAGCCAACTTCTTGAGTAATCGATCTCGTAGGAACCCAAACTGAATGTTTTTTGCCCTGATCGAAAATGTCGGAAGACCAAGATAGAGCTCATGTCCTGCGACTACTGGAATGCGCAAAGTAGTCTTCACGACATCGATATTAGTCTGGGACACAGCTGGCGAGAATGTGAGGGCAAACTTATCAAAATTAACAACATGGCTTGTGGCCTTCTCATACCAGCGAAGACAAGTTGCGACCTGCAGAGACCTGTCGTGAAGCCCGGAAAAAAAACCAAACTATCGTCAGCGAAGAATAAGTGTGATACTGTCGGAGAAGACCTCGATATTTTTTAATGACTGTGAATAGACGTTCTCGGACAAAAGTGTTAAGTACCGACGATAATCCCTGGGCACAAATGACAAACAAGTACGGAGACAGAGGGTGTAACGTCCCGTTTCCAAAATGAAGCCCTTTGTGTCTTTAACACTCTGGATCCGGTTTGCCACTTAAGAAACTGTAAAACCGAGCCAAAAATTTTCTTTAAAAATAAAACAATAAAGCTTAAACTAACATTTTGCAGTGGAAAGTAAAGTAAGCTTGAACATCAATAAAATTAAAGTGTGGAGAGTCGTTTAATACATACATCAAGAATTAAGGTAGAATTATAAATTTGACAATCTTGTAAAGACGCATAATCAGCTTAACAATTTCGAAAGATAATGCGACATGATTTAAAAAGAGTTCATCATAGTATTAATAGTAATAACTTGATAAATACGGGAAGCTTCGTGTCTACAGCAAACTCCGGCCCCTCTCGATCATAACCTGAAAACATAAAACTGTTGGGGTGTGAGATAAAAATCTCAGTGGATGACTCGTATGCTGTTACACAGATTAGCAGTATCCTAGCATCAGTTATACCATATATATACATATCATACGCACGAGTTGCTCATGCACATACGTATTCATGACGACTATTATTGTCGTAGGTAAGCACGACTTGTTCATGCCCATACCCTTATTCACGGCGATTATTATTATCGCAGGTACGCACGACTTGTTCATGCCCATACCCTTATTCATGACGACTATTATTGTCGTAGGTATGCCCGACTTGTTCATGCCCGTACACATATTCATGGCGACACAGTGGTCGTATATAATAGCGACTTATTATATCGTGTATTCATGGGACCCCGAGGTCATATTTCGTACGCACGACTTGTTCATGCCCATACGTAAAGGTTTGTATAGCTATAACCATAGAATACACTAACAGTGCATGTAACGTTAACAACTGCAACACAGATAGCATCACCCACCTTTTAACTTTATAGATAAGTTAGAACTGTCTTTGAAAGGAGTTCGAAAGCTTAGGAGCGGCAGGGACATCCGAGCTCTGATTTAGGCCGCACTTCACCTAGCACGATTTTTCTCATAACTTAGTGATCATTAATCATTATATCTTCACATAAGTTGTCATACACACATTGATTCACATAATCGTTCTTTTATTGATTAACCCGATTTGGGTTTTTGGGGCTTTCTGTTCCTCTTTTACGTCAGAAGTTATTTCATAAATGTTTTTAATACTTTCTTAATTCCTTTTAACACTTTAAACCATTAACTAGCAGTCTATAGATATTATAAAATCTTTTATGAGTTTAACGGAGGCATTAATCTCGTTTTTAGGGGTTTCTTATAGAAAAGTTCTCTACGAGTTCTCAAACTTAATTGATACGAGATTAAGTATTCAAATTGTCTAATAGGTATTAAACATGTCATATAATCACATTTTATAGTAATAAAAGTTTATATGATGACTTGGAGCATTTTGATGTTCGTGAAAGTCTTAAATCCTTTTTGTTTGACAAGGTGTTAAGATACGACGTAAAACTGTTTAAAAATCAAATAAAATATTAAACGTCGATCTTTCCTTCCAAAATAATTTGCACAGGTACGTATACATTTAACACACATAATCACGCCATTTTCACGTAACCAAATAAATCTAGAGAGTCGACTTCTAAGTGTTTGATAGGTTAAGCATTTCCATTTTATCGAAAATAATCCAACGTTTTTGCAAAAATTCTCAAAAATACTTAGACTGCAAATAAGTTCATGAAACTTTACCAATATATATATATTATGGCCTGTAGAGCAAAACATGCGTCATGTTTTTGTATTTTAAAGTTCTAAAAATTGCTAAGTCCTTTATTCTTCTCTAACTGTTTCAGAGACTAGAAAATAACTTAAAAATACTTATACTAGTCCAACATTCACCAAATTTGACAGACGAGTACACTTTCACAAATAGATTATGAATATAGAGTTTTCCAAGCCAAGAATTCAGTTTAAACATGATTTATTCCAAATCTAAAGTGAAACAGTGATTTCAGTTTCTTTTTACTAATGACATGCTTCTTCTAAAATACAAATAAAATACTTATAATTCAAATTAAAATCTCAAATGTTACATGTAATCATATATATGCATGTAGAACATGCTCAAGCTTCGATTTTTCCACCACAGTGACTCCAATAATTAATTCTGATTTTTCATTTTGAAACAGACTATTTGATTTAGAAAATTTAGATAAAATACTTAGGCTCTTTAATAAATGCCCAATAATTTATTATAGATATCCAACTTCATGTAGAATAAGTAAATAATAAGCTCCAACTAACAGTTCATTCAAAACATAACATATCAAGTCATGAATTCAATATAGAGAACTAAATACACAGTTTCAGAACTAATAATTCTAAAATCAAAATAAAATATTAAATCATCGAAATAAATCACATCCTTTTTCAGATATGATCTTCATCAAGTATAGAACATACTCAAAACAAGTCTCATGTCAAATAGCCTTCCTAAAGCTCTGTTCTATTTGGATTTCAGATACGTGACATAGTGTGACCAGTTTATTTGTATGATTTTGAACTCCCAAACCATAACTTCAAAAATCACCAAATTTGATTATATTATTCTAGATTTCATATTGAATATAAAATAAATTTATCAATTTTTTCTAACAAGTCGATGATAACATAAAAATCACAAAATTCTCCTGTTTGTCTCTATAGTTCGATTTAGCACATACCAACATCCCAATATCATATCTATCACTTTAAACATGCTTCCATCAACTATCAATACCTTATTCTACTAATACTTTTCAGTTTGAACACTAATACCTATTTGGCTTTCATTCTAACAATCATCTCATAGCAAGGACATCAAAATCAAATAAATAAGACCATAGAGAGAAGAGTTGATGATTTCTTACCTTTAGTTGTTTCTTTAGTCTTCCTAAGCTAAGAACACTTGGAGAAACCTTGTTAGAGGGTGGATTATGGCTTGTGGTTGTGTTAGGGATGGGTGCAGACCTTATTTCTTGCTTGGAGATGGGAGGGAAAATCCTCCTTGTTTGATGTTGGAGAGTTTCCAATTTCTTATGGGGGATTGAGGGAAGGTATTTGCAAGACAAGAATGAGAGGGGGAGGGCTTGTACATATACAGGGGATAAAGGGGAGGGGGACGGCTGTGATGGGAGAGGAGGGGAAGCAAGAGTGGAGTGTGTTTGTGGATAAAACAAATGGAAGGTCAAGTAATGTGTGTAAGAGGATGAAGACTTTTGTAGCTAAGCTTCTTTAGTAAGTCACTTAATTATAATTAAAGTTTTATTATTTGAATTAATGAATTAGATATTTTCTTAGGCACATAAGAATATATGTGTAATATTCGTAAGCGGACAATCATGTATTTCACGTAGACGTTTTTCGTAAAAATTAACAGTTATTACTCGAAATTATTATACGAAAAATAATATGCAGTCAGAAACAAAAATAGGTCATCCGTTCTCCAAAAATCCTATTGCATGATTTATTTTAGGTTTGTCGGGTTATTATTCGATAGTTCGTATTTCTTTACAGACGGCGTTTCAATCACCGTCGTATTTTATTATTTATTTGTTAAGAGATTATTCGACTGTTCGATAGGAAAATCCTAGGTTTGATTAGGTTTCCAACTGACTTTTGGTTATTATATTTTATTAATCAAACCTTAGATTTAGTTATTCTCTTTAAAGTGCTAGGAGTGCTTCCAGTTTAGATTGCTCATCCTGTTATCCTGAAAATCAAAATCTAAAAACAAATATCGCTCTCATTAGAAAATAAATTAAAACATTTAATCTTTCTTTAAATTTTTGCCTCGGGGCCGGAATTCAAGATCACCTACGGCCGCATGGTTCTCGGAAACACTCTCTTCTCTGCCATCATCGATCTGAAATCCAGTCATTGCACTCGCTGCAAATCGTCGTCATCACCGAAGCCATGCAATTCACCACAAAGCATCACCAAAGCCGTGCGACTCGGTTCTGCAACTCGCAAATTCTGGCATGTGCCTTTGGATCTGCGCTCGTGCCATCGGCCAATCGGCGGCCATCGATTCAGGAATCGGGTTGCACCGCCCCGAAATTACACCGAGTCGTCACTTTTGTCGCGCACAAAGGCCGGAGCCCCACCGGTCGCTCGGCCCACATCAACCGCCGCGATCTGTACTGCCGCGGCACCAATTCGCCAGGGTTCACTCCACCGTCTCACATCGGCGCAAGCCGCCTCAGTGCCCCACCGCGCGACATGTGCACCCGGTTCCACCGAAGAAGACAACGGCGTTCAATTTTCACGGTGGTTTCCAGCATTTCTTTTTGGGTTGACCTAGCCAAGTTTTTCGGCCCAGAGTCCGCCCACTCTCACTGTATTACCCCCGCGTTTGGGCTCGAATTGTTTGGATTAAGAGTTTGGGCCCTTTTTGCTAATTGGAACGACCGTAAACGGGCCGCTGAAGATGAATACAAATGATTTCTTAAGCGTCTCTTCCTTATTTTGGACGGCCCAAATCTATTCCCTCCATCTCCGGTCAGGTCGGACGCCCCTGAACACGACTCGTGCCACTGCGCAAGCGATCGCCAGAAAGCTACCATCGCCGAAGCCCGAGGTCGCCTGCATCTGTCGCCTCAATCCACGACATCGATTCCTCGCCTGAGGCCACGCCGCTTCTCTTCACCTGACCGAATCGTTTACGGGCCACATCACCGCCCCCTCTTTGCCTCGGCATCTCCGGCCAAACCCAACGCTGCTAGAAACGATGGCGCATCATGTTCTGCTCCGTTTGGGTCGGATCGCACGAAATCCGCTGATTCCCTATCTCAACTCGATAAGTCATTCCTCTCTCTCTCAGATATATTTGTTAATGGCTGATTCATTGATTTGGTGCTTGCCACGGATCTCGTACTATTTCTATGTACAAGTTGTCTTATGTGATGCGGAATGTATTGAACATAATTTGCCAATTACTTGCTCTCGTCTTTAGTTGATGACTCATGCTTGTTATTTTTAAAATTTTGACTCGTATACATATGTGATGTCTTAAAATGTTTCCGCGTATATCTAGAAATTACTAATGGATTTACATGTTGATTACATGTCAAGATCACATTAATACTGCTACGTTATCCATTAAGAAACTAATGCTTTACTCCTTGACATGGTGTGCTATGCATGTGATTTTTAGCAGTCAGCTTTATTTTATATTTGAATAAGCCATGACTATATACGAATGTGTCGTCTTCTTTGGTATTACAAATATGAAACACTTGCGTGAATATTATATGTTTAATTCCTATCAAAATTGGATGCAAGTAACTTAATACTTGATGTTTCTGCTGGTTCTTTACGAGGAAAATGCTCGTGATTCTCACAAAGAAAAGTTGCACGTGAGCACGAAGTCTCGGGGGCAACTCAAAGAATCTACGGGCAGTCCTTTTGCCCACTCACATTAGGTTTATCCCTGTAACTTCCTTTTAACATATACTACATTTAGCATTTTTTCATACATATTAAAAGGCAGGGGCATGTATGCTCCCATCTTGAGCTTTTTGAAACTCATTACTAGCATGCTTAAACTTGGAGGTTTAATTAAAACAACTCCAAGTTCTCACTTCTTGCTATTAACATAAACCCTTAAAAAGGGATTACCACACAAATTCACCTGCGGGCACTTGAAAGTCTCGTTCCCGAACGTAATTCAATCCAAACTCCAACGGGGCTACACTAATCTATATGTTATATATATTTATGTATATCTACATATATTCATTCATACCTATATATATGCATATTTATATATATAAATATTTATATATTTATATATATTTATTTATATGCATCTATTTATGTATATATATAATGTGTATCAATGTATGTATATATATGTATCTATACGGGTATATATACTTATGTAATTATTAAAGTCTCATACGGGAACAAATCGGATCCAACTCCAAATCCATATTGTGTCAAGCAATTAAGCAAAATACTCCGATTCACAAAGTCGCGGTCTCAAACAAGCAGACCCGACAACGTCAAAATTCACGAAGTCGGCGAGCTCAAACAAGCAGACCTGACAACCTCAAGTTCACGAGGTCGCGGTATCCAGCGAACAACCCTGTCGACCTCGACGAACACCACGCGGCCTGACCGGACGAGTGTCGCTGAACGAGTAAGACGACATATACCTGGTGAGAGTGACTTCTGAAATTCGCGTCAACGGGGTCGTCATCGTATGACGTCGTATCTCATATACGACGATCTCATCTAAGACAATATCGTTAAGACGACCAAGCTAGCAAATAACTTTATTGGTCGCAGGTATATGTTCGGATCACACCGGCCAAAACAGTACAGTCCGAAACGACTATAAACCTATACAGTCCGAAATGACTATAAACCTATACAGTCTGAAATGACTATAAACTTATGTGCCAATCTTCTTTCACATTCTTGAAACAACAAATTGCTCTGATACAGACGATCCATACCAATGAGAATCAAATCTCCATCCGGGGGCAAGACCCTAAGGATCCCAAACCTTTGCATACACACGAAAGGTGTTTTTAACAGATATCAAAGCCCAACCCTGGGTAAAACCTCAAAAATCTCAAAGGTTATTTCTATACCACAAGAACCAAAAAAGATCTTATTAATAATTTCAAAGTTCAAGTCTCCCTTTCAAACACTGATAAAAGACATTTTTACCAAAAGTTATCAGAAACCTTTTCTGACCTCCTAAATAATATCTTTACAAAATTTTTGAAAGTTTTAAACTTAAGTCTTCCCCCAAAGAATTTCCTCAAGTGGTCAAACAAACCATGGCACTTTCGCCTTCTTGGCAATGACTTCGTCCGCCATTATTGGCGTCGACCAGCCCGCCTTTTCGGCGTTGGCTTCCCGTTACCTCAGCGAGGTGTATTCCGCCGATTTAGCGAAGTATTCTCCGCCTTCTCAGCGATGAGATCACCCGCCTTCATCGGCATGGATCTGCCACCTCTTCGAGGTCAGCTTGGTCTGCCTTTGTCGGCGCTGAGTTGTCGGCCTTAATGGCAACGACTTCGTCCGCCATTATTGGCTTTGAGCCACCCACCTTTTTGGCGTCGGCTTTCCGCTACCTCGACGAGGTGTATTCCGCCGATTTAGCGAAGTATTCTTCGCCTTCTCGGCGATGAGATCGTCCACCTTCATCGGCATGGACCTGCCACCTCTTCGAGGTCGGCTTGGTCTGCCTTTGTCGGCGCTGACCTGTCTGCCTCAATGGCAATGACTACGTCCGCCATTATTGGCGTCGACCAGCCCGTCCTTTTTGGCGTTGGCTTCCCATTACGGCGAGGTGTATTCCGCCGATTTAGCAAAGTATTGTCTGCCTTCTCGGCGATGAGATCGGCTGCCTTCATCGGCATGGATCTGCTACCTCTTCGAGGTCAGCTTGGTCCGCCTTTGTCGGCGCTGACTTGTCGGCGCTGACTTGTCGGCCTTAATGGAAACGACTTCATCCACCATTACTGGCGTTGATTTGCCCGCCTTCTCGGCGTCAGCTTTCCGCTATCTCGATAAGGTGTATTCCGCCAATTTAGCGAAGTATTCTCCGCCTTCATGGCGATGAGATCGTCCGCCTTCATGGACCTGCCACCTCTTCGAGGTCGGCTTGGTCCGCCTTTGTCGGTGATGACTTGTCTGCCTTAATGGCAATAACTACGTCCGCCATTATTGACGTCGACCAGCCCGCCTTTTCGGCATTGGCTTTCCGCTACCTCAGCGAGGTGTATTCCGCCGATTTAGCGAAGTATTCTCCACCTTCTCGGTGATGAGATCGTTTGCATTCATCGGCATGGATCTGTCACCTCTTCGAGGTCAGCTTGGTCTGCCTTTGTCGACGCTGACTTGTCGGTCTTAATGGCAATGACTTCGTCCGCCATTATTGGCGTCGATGTGCCTGCTTCTTCGGCATCGGCTTTCCGCTACCTCAGCGAGGTGTATTCCACCGACTTAGCAAAGTATTCTCCGTCTTCTCGTCGATGAGATCGTCTGCCTTCATCGGCATGGACCTGTCATCTCTTTCAGGTAGGTTTGGTTCGCCTTTGTCGGCGTTAACCTGTCTGTGTTAATGGCAACGACTTAGTCTGCCATTATTGGCGTTGACCTGCCCGCCTTTTCGGCATTGGCTTTCCGCTACCTCGACGAGGTGTATTCCGCTGATTTAGCAAAGTATTCTCCGCCTTTCTCAGCGATTCGATCGTCTACCTTCATCGGCATGGACCTGTCATCTCTTTGAGGTCGGCTTGGTCCTCCTTTGTCGGCGCTGACCTGTCTGCCTTAATGGCAATGACTTCGTCCGCCATTATTGGCGTTGACCTACCCGCCTCTTCGGTGTTGGCTTTCCGCTACCTCGTTGAGGTGTATTCAGCCGACTTAGTGAAGTATTCTCTGCCTTCTCGGCGATGAGATCGTTCGCCTTCATCGGCATGGACCTGCCATCTCTTTGAGGTCGGCTTGGTCCGCCTTTGTCGGTGCTGACATGTCTGCCTTAATGGTAATGATTTCGTTCGCCATTATTGGCGTTGACCTACCCGCCTCTTCGGTGTTGGCTTTCCGCTACCTCGGTGAGGTATATTCCGTCGATTTAGAGAGGTATTCTCCGTCTTCTTGGCGCTGAGATCGCCCGCCTTGATCGGCATGGACCTGCCGTCCTTTCGAGGTTGGCTTCATCCGCCTTTGTCGGCGTTGACCTGTCTACCTTAATGGCAATTACTTCGTCCGCCATTATTGGCGTTGACCTGCCCGCCTATTCGGCGTTGGCTTTCCGCTAACTCGACGAGGTGTATTATGTCAATTCAGGGAAGAGCATCTCTTTTGATGCTAAAGTTCAAGTTTATTATCTCGATATGTTCGATTGTTTACACAAGTTAACCAGGATCGCATTATAAGTGACCTGAGCGACAATGGTCGGGTCAAAAGGATGGTCGCTAAGCGCGTAAGACGACCTACTACGGCAGGAAGTGATCTCTGGAACTCACGTCAACAAGGTCGCTCCTCTCATTAATCACGTACCTTGCACGATGACCTTCTCAAAGACAGCACCGTAACACGGCTAAGCCAAAGTTTAGTCACGCCGCATAAGATAAGACGGTTAAAACATAGTTCGGTTACATCGCATAAGATAAGATGATCAGAACATAGGCAAGAATTCATAGTCGCTGGTGTATGTCCAGGATCATACGACCAACTTAACAATCAATCGTAACATATTGCAAGAGACTTTCGACGAGCCCAACCTCCTGACGAGCATCAATCACAGGAAAGATCCCCCAACCCGGGGGCACGGTGGAGGATCCAAATTTAGTACCAGAAGTGTTACCATCAAAGTGTGGACAATTAAGACCTCATAAAGGTATTCCGGGCATGCATGGGGGAGAAGTATGCGACTTCAAGTGTGGCGATCAGATAAATCTTGTTGAAGTAGAGATTAAGACCAACCTCCGAACAAAGTCGAAGTTCGCTCTTGGGGGCAATTGTTGTAGCCGTGTGATCGGCCAGCGACCACATGGTAAATATTGATGACGTGACAATATGGTTTAGCAGTAAAGTACGAAGAGCCAAGGTTGGCCCCCATAGGGTGACCTGGCAGCGATCAAGGAAGAGGACGAGTCGAGCTCGCCGGGGCGAGCAGCCTCCCCCGAGGTCGCTTCGCAGGCGAGGTCAGACAATGCAGGACGAAGACAAGTCGAGCTCGCCTAAGCGGATGACTTCCCTCAAGGTTGTTCCATAGGTGAGGTCAGCAGGCGTATCAAAATGAAGATAAGAAAGGAAAGTGGATCAAGATAGAGATTCCTAGTGTTTATTATGGAAATAGAAGATCTTGCATATCTGTTAAAGATCTAGACGAAGATTCACTGTATCTTGTATTTACCGTCTTGTAGGGCCCATTTAGAGGCCCATTAGAGTTTTTATCTTTGTATCTTGTAATTATTATAAATAGGGGACAAACCCCAAGAGAAAAAGGGGGCACAAGAATACGTAGAAAACTCATAGTGAAATATCCTGGCTTGGCATGCCCCCAGATGTAGTCATTCCTGACAAACTGGGTCAACAAATCCCTTGTTCTTTACATTTCATTGTTTATTCACTGTTTCTCATTTACTTGTTGTCCGGGAATTATTCTCGGGTTACAACAACGGAAATTATCATCAAGCTCAAGTTATCCGCAATTTTTGAAAGAACACACAAATTGAAGAATATTTTCTAAGTGTTCATCCCATAGTTCTTAGCACAGAAATCTTATCCTTTAGCTTTAGGCTACCCATACACTAGGATAGATTTCCAGTTGGAACACAACAAATCTTATACCCAAACCAAAAGTTACGTTAAGTTTGTTCAGCAAGATTTCAGACTAGGTTTCTAGTTCTGATTTCTGGGATTGGTTGAGTGAGAACTCTTGAAACATCTATTGTACTGTGTTGGACTAACACATTAATCTAAGTCCAGTTGGTTAAGTTGATGCCCCTGCTGATAGGGAAGAGTGGACGTAGGACAAGTTGTCCGAACCACTATAAATCTTGTGTGCACTTACCTGCTATACACATTCTGCACACTACTTGTTTAAATATTACATGCATATTCTAAGTCAGGATTAGATTTGCACCAAGCAACTGATCTGATCAGTTTGACACTATGTCATCTGATATAAAATAGATTACTTAGATTCTGATTTGAGAAAACTGGTTTTTCACACGGGTTAAACTTATCTTCCGCACATCAGTTAAACTGATAGACACCGAACTGATCTGCTCTTAGGCGATCAGTATGTTGGATATCATTCCAAACTGATTCACACGCACTCTGATCAAGCAACTTGCTATTTACACCTGATCTCACAAAAAAGTTTCAGAAGTCTATTCACCCCTCCCCTCTAGACTTTCGCCTCACTAAAACCCGCTTGGGACCTACATATTCTTTTCTCCATAATTAATTTTTCCACAAAAATCTTCTTCCTTATAAATATATGTTGGTCCCGGTGCAAACGAGTCTTACACGTGTATGGGGGGGGGGGAATACACGTGTTCAGTGTTTTTAAAACTTTTTCTTACTGAGGTCAGCTTGGGTCAGATAATCCTGAAGATTAGGTCCTGAGAAGCACAAATCACTCTGAGTCAAAGTCTATCGAGACAAAGATCCCGAAATGCTTTTCGAAATCTCAGATAATCCAAACTGAGTCCTGAGTGTCAGAGATCCTGAGTGGCTTGGATCAGATAACTAACTTATCAACCCTCGTAAGAGTAAGTTCAGTTTGGTAACTATCTGTTCTAGCTACTCAGACGTGCGGAATGGTTGGCCCTTTAGTTTATACTGCTTTTAAAGATTTCTTTGAAAACCTTCCTTTAATGGAATAGTGATTAGGCTGTGATTCAATTACATGCAACTTCCAAAGGATTGATTCCAACCAAATATCGGTGAAAATATGCTTTCAAACTCGGTGATGTAACAAAGTTAAGCATAGATAAAAAAGCAATAAACAACACAAAGAATTATAGTGGTTCGTAGACTCAAGCTCCTACGCCCACTCTCTCGATCCTCGAGAAATTCACTAATCACTTCGAAGCTTTACGACTACCTCGCGTAGTTTACTTACTCAACTTCGCCTGAGCTTTAAAACTACTCCACGTAGTTTACTTACTCAACCCGACCTTGAGCTTTAGACTACCTCCGTAGTTTACTTACTCAAACACAAACAAGCTTTCAGACTACCTCTGTAGCTTACTAACTTCTCCTCTAGAGCTTTTTGACTACTCCGCGTAGTTTACTAACTCTTTACAACTCTTCTCACCAACAAACACACTCCAACTACCTTCTCAAGGGTTTGGGGTTTCTAGGTTGGTTTCCAACTAGGATGAGATATCCTTTACAATGAAGTACAATGCAAGGGGTTAGGATATCTCGACTAAGCTTCGGATATGTCTATCAAGCTAGGCTTAGTTTAGTGAGCTCTCTTCAATATAAAAGCACTTGGGAAATTCTAAGTTTTTCGAGTGCTTTAACTTTGCGATAATAAGTTTGAGCTTCTTGAGTTGCTTATAAATTTCCCGTAACCTTACAATGTAGAGGGTCACCAGTATTTATAGGCATACACCAAGGTTACTCTTGAAAACTATTCGTTGGAGAGATAGCTTCGTGAGTTTCCTCTTATGGTGTGTGAGGAACAACTATATTTAGGTTTTGAACCTCCCTAACACGTTTTAGGAAATAGCTCTTCATGTAGCCGGTCTTCACTTTTTGCAGTCTGGAACTTTTGTACTTCTGACATCTTTTTCAGGGACCTGTCACTGTCAGTGTCAGTATGGTACAGTGCTGTCTTCATCTTTTTGACTTTGGTCTCCAGTTAAAGGTAGACACCTTCAACGGCTCTTTTGGTTACAAACTCTGAGTTGATATAACCTTAACAACACTCTGACTTAGTTCCTTTTGTCTGCATTTGAATGTCTTGGCAAATATCTATTTTCTAAGGAATCGCGATCTTCTCAGTATTGCATCCTTCAGATAGATATATTCAGTGCCTCGGAACATTCAGGTTTATACTGAGCATTCAGTACATTACTGAGTTTTCAGTAATTACTGTGCCTTCAGTATTCTTGATCTTCAGTCTTCAGTCTTCAGTCTTCAGTCTTCAGAGTCTTCTGAGTCTTCAGGGTCTTCAGAGTCTTCAGAGTCTTCTGAGTCTTCTGAGTCTTTAGAGTCTTCTGAGTCTTCAGCGTCTTCAGAGTCTTCAAAGTCTTCCGAGTCTTCAGATTCTTCTGAGTCTTCAGAGTCTTCTGAGTCTTCAGCGATATACTGACTTATATACTTAATCTTCATGCTGAGTCTTCAGTTCCTCAGTTTCATACTGAGTCTTCACTATCTCAGTTTCACACTAAGTCTTTAGATTCTCAGTTTCATACTGAGTCTTCAGAAACTTCAGTTTCATACTGAATCGTCAGTTTCTTCAGAAACATACTGAGTTCTTCACAATCTTCAGATCCTAATCTGATCTATATCTGCTGACTATACATTTTGCAGATATCATCCTGAATACTCTAAAACTGAATCCTGACTCAACTATCAAGATTATCGTGTACATGTCATACTTAGGGGTTTTTGGGATCTAATCAAAATCATATATCTTTATTAAATTCATCTCCCAACAATATAGAATTTTTGAAAAATTCAATGCACAAGAAGACAAGATTTTGTTTCTTGAATTTATGGGATAATCTTGTATTGCAAGAATACTTATCTTTTTCCATAAAATTTTTTTCAAGAAAATCAAGAAAATCTTTTCCCTTTCTTGTCCCATAATTTTCGAAAATATGAGGAAAAATTGTGCAATAATATTTTCTTCTCCTTTTCATTAATTGGACATATATTGGGCTATTTGAGGGACCTTTAGGAGAATTAAGATTGGACCTCCAATGGGCTATGAAACTTTAATATTTAGCCAAAATATTATTCAAGCCCATTAATATTAATTTACTCCACTATAAAATTAATATTGAACTATTCATCTTAATCCATATTACGACAATATGGCTCCTGGTTATTATTTCCCGTGTTTAAGATTATTTAGTCCATTAATTAATTAAGCCACTGAAAAGCTTTATATTAATTAATATCTTTTGTCCTTGGAGTAAAGATAACTCAACATTATTATCCATACCGGAAATAAATTTCCACTTGCAAGATTTTGTATGATAAAACTTCTGAGCCCACCAAGGGGACAAATCACACAAGACTCACTTGCACACGTTGCTCTGTATTAAATCTTAGCAATTGCCATGTAATTAATAATATTACCAAAAATGCAAAGTATAGAATCGTTGTCTGACTCTAAACCCAACACAGATCAAAGCAATAAGTATCAATTACATGCAATCCTATTTAAGTGACAGAGGTTAAGAAATCAATAACAACTGAGGTCTAATTCTTCAACCCTTAAGTCAGTACGGAAGAATTTATCCTCTTTGTAGGTCCTCTTCAGCACATCACAATGTACTAGTGCAATCTCTTGGTCAAGACAAGCCAATCTGAGCTTTGCACTTCAACCTCTACCAATTGAGTGTTCAATTCCATCTAAGTTGTGAAGTTGTACTTTTAATTACAAGGAACTATTAATGTGATCTTCTGTGATCGGGTATCACCACATTAACTACAATGTAATATTGTACTAATATTGAACGGTTTGCAATAAATAATTAACATTCATTTATATTTAAAGCAACAGTGATGAGACATTTATATTCTGTAAATAAGAGTTACATTAGTTCGTTATTACGTAAAAGCATACTTTCACGTATAACCCCAATAATCTCCCACTTATACTCAAAGTCTATTTTTAAGTATACCCTATAGCTAGTCTCGTGTTCTAGTGACATCTACATGTCACCTACACGAACCTAATACATTTCTCCCACTTATACTCAAAGCAGATTGACAATGCACTTGACACTCATTCCTTCCGCATGGCTCTCGAATGTTTTCTGAGGCAGACCCTTTGTGAATGGATTTGCTAGGTTGTCTTCCGATGCGATCTTTACCACCTCTATATCTCCTCTCTTAACGATTTCTCGTATAAGATGGTATTTTCTTTCAATGTGTTTGATAGCTTTATAGGCTCTTGGTTCCCTTGAACCTCCAACTGCTCCAGCATTATCACAGTAAACCGTGATGGTATTGGGAAAATTCAGAACTACATCCAAGCCCACTAAGAAGTTCTTGAGTCATACCGCCTCTTTCGCCGCTTCGCAAACAGCTACATATTCGGTTTCCATGCTAGAATCGACGATGCATTTCTACTTTACGCTTCTCCATGTTACGGCTCCACCTCCCAAATAGAACACACTACCTGAGGTAGATTTTTTGGAGTCTATATCTGATTAGAAATCCGAGTCCGTGTATCCGATTGGGAAAAGATTGTCCAATTGATAAATCAACATTCTATCCTGAGTTCTTTTCAGGTACTTAAGAATATTTTTAACAGCCGTCTAATGCTCTTTTCCCGGATTACTCTGATATCTTGCTACCATGCCAACGACAAATTAAATATCTGGTCTCGTGCACAACATTGCATACATGAGGTTTCCAACTGCTGATGCATATGGAATGCCCTTCATGTCATCTATCTCATTTTGTGTCTTTGGACACATTTCTTTGGATAGACTGATTCCATTCCTGAAAGGTAAAAAACCTTTCTTTGAATCCTGCATGTTGAATCACTTCAAAACAGTGTCTATGTATGAAGCTTGGGATAAACTGATCATTCTTTTCTTCCGATCTCGAGGGATCTTGATCCCTAAGATATGACCGGCTTCTCCCAAGTCCTTCATGTCAAACTATTTTGACAGCCGCACACCCCCACGTCTGATAACACCTTTACATCGTTCCCGATGAGCAAAATGTCATCTACGTATAGTACTAAAAATACTAATGTCATTCCATCACACTTTTTATACACACAACTCTCAAACTCATTTTGATTGAAACCATAGGTTTTAATTACTTGATCAAAACATTGGTTCCAGGCCCGGGATGCATGCTTAAGTCCATAAATGGATTTCCTTAGTTTGCAAACCAGATGTTCGATGCCTTTCGCAATGAAACCTTCGGGCTGGTGCATATAGATTTCTTCCTCAAGACTTCCGTTAATGAATGTTGTCTTGACATCCATTTGCCAGATTTTGAAATCAAGATGCGCAACTATCGATAGGAGAATGCGGATGGACTTAAGCATTGCTACAGGTGAAAAGGTTTCCTCATAATCGATCCCTTCTTTCTGAGTGTATCCTTTTGTCACAAGTCTAGCTTTGAAGGTGTCAACCTTATCGTCCGATCCTATCTTTCTCTTGTATACCCATTTGCAACCAATAGGCTTGACCCTATTGGGTGGTTCGATAAGCTCCCTCACCTGATTATATTCCATAGAACCCATTTCAGCCTCCATTGCAGTTTGCCAAGAATCCTTGTCTTGGATTGCCTTGTTGTAAGACCATGGGTCTGATTCCTCTCCAGAGATCGAGTCTGAAAACTCTCCTATCCCTAGGAATCTCTCGGGCTGTCTCACAACCCTCCCACTGCGATGAGGTTCCATTTGTGTGTGTGTGAAGTTTGGTATTACTTCTTGTACAGTTGGTGTTGGAGTTTGCCCTCTTAATTCGTCTAAGGTAATCTCACTTTTTGGGCTTTCATTTGTTCATATAGTCTGTTGGGATATTTTAGTTTTGATGAATTATGCCAAAACATTATCACCTTGTGTTTTTGAAGCTAATCTATAGATAACAAGTTGAGGGGGAACGAGAGAACAAGTTGAGGGGGAACTCACGAAATCAGAAGAAGATGATCGAGATCAGACGAGGCTGCAGACGAGACTGATCGAAATCATATTAGTAAAATGAGTTCCGGAGTTAACTAATGAGCTGTGCAAAATCAGAAGAGAAGAAAAGCTAAGCCAGCTGATCAGAAGATCAGATGACCAGAACAGACCTGATCAGATGATCAGAAGAACAGACGAGCTGATCTGGTGATCAGAAGAGCAGTCAAGCTGATCAGAAAGAAACTGACCAGAAGATCAGAAGAGAAGGTTGCAGATCAGAAGAGGAGCAGATGAGACTGATCAAGATCAGACGTGATCGAGATCAGATATGATAACCTGATATGCTAACCTGATGTACTGACCTGATGCTATCCTGATATGTTGACCTGAAGATGTGTTGATCTGATCAGTCGAGCTGATCAGATCAGGCAAGAAGAAATCAGATAGCCTGAGTCAAGTGACCTGAGGGTCAGTAAGTAAAAGTGACCTGAGGGTCAGGATGTCTGAAGTCAGAAGAACTGAACTCAGTCAGCCTGAGTGTCAGTATGCCTGATCAGACAAGGTCCGCTGAAGAGAAGTCTGCTGAATCAAGAAACCTGAGACTCAGAGAACCTGAGACTCAGAGAATCCTGAAGACTCAGAGAAACTGAAGAATATAGCCGTTAGATTCAGCTGTTGTGGACCAATGAGAGGAAGACAACCAGCCTGAAGAAGCTGCAGAACTTACAGAATAGTATGGATTTGAATGTGATTCTCTCCAACGGTAACATTCAAATCCACACTATAAATACAAGGTCTTTCATCATTCTAAAGTGTGCAGAGTGTGGAGAATGTGGCAAAAGATGCTACAGAGACAAGAAGACATATACTCAAGCATTCCCACCATAGAACACAAGTCTGTAGATATACAAATATATTCAAGAGTGTTCTTAAACCCAATCCAAGCAACCCAAGATATATCCTAAGCTTAGAGAGATTTTCCCAACCTTAGCATTGAGGCTAAACCATTATAAGGGAAAATCTCAACCTAGTTGGAGACACCAACCAAACCCAAATCCTATTGTTAGGTAGTTTGTGTGATTGTTGGAGTTGTAAAGAGTTAGTAAGCTGTAGTGAGTCAGCCAGAAAACTCAAGGTCGAAAAGTGAGTAAGCTGCTATGAGTCAGCCTGAAAGCTTGTAGGCAATCCCGTGGAGGGTGATAAGTCCCGAGGCGAGCCCGAGAGGGTGATAAGTCCAGTTTGAAGGAATTTCCCTAGGAACAGGGAGAGTGGACGTAGGAGCTTGATCTCCGAACCACTATACTTTGTTGTGTTTTTTGTTGCTTTATGTTCTTATCTTGTCATATGCATTTGGTTATAAGCAAAACACGACACATGGACTTAAAACGCAAAAATCTAGAATCACTCTGCCCTCACCCCTGTTTTATATGCATTTCATGATTTTTCCGCATTTCATGGTTTTTCACCGGGACAAACATTATCTTTTCCCGAGGATTCAAGGTGCATACTGATTACCACCTTTTGATCTTCGGGACTGTAGAACATGTACCCATTCGTTCCCATGGGATATCCTACAAACAGCCTTAGCTCCGAACGTGCGTCCAACTTACCGGTTTTCTTGTCTAGCACGTATGCCAGACTTCCCTTGATTCTAAGATGTCTCAGACTGGGATTGCACCCGGTCCACAGCTATCTAGAGGTTTTGGGAACCGATTTGGATGACCATAAGTTCAGAACATAAGCCGTTGTTTCCAAGGCGTGACCCCAAAACGACTTGGGTAGATCTGAATAACTCATCATGGATCTGACCATTTCTAAGTGTGTTCTATTTCTTCGTTCTGCAACCGTGTTTTGTCGAGGGATTCCGGGTGCAGTTAACTGGGAAACAATACCCTCGTTTGACAGGTAGTTCAAAAACTCATCGCTAAGGTATTCACCTCCACAATTAGATCGTAGAAACTTGATACTCTTTTCCCTATGATTCTCCACTTCAGCTTTGAACTCCTTGTATTTATCAAAGGTTTTCGATTTGTGTTTCATGAGGAAAATGTACCCGAACCTTGAGTAATCATCGATGAAAGTCAAAATACTCGTAGCTACCTCTAGCTTTGGTTTATATTGTACCACACACGTCAATGTGAACGATTTCCAACACTTCTATGGCTCTAGTCCCCTTGGCTCCAAATGCCCTCTTGGTCATATTACCTTCTAAACATGATTCGCTAGTTGGAAGTGGTTCTTTGTTGTATGTCCTCCAGCGAACCATCTTTCACCGACCTTTGAATCCAATTTAGATTAATATGACCTAACCAAAGAAGTGTTTCGTTCACATTATTTGAAACAGTCGATGTGTTATAAGATGTATTTTGTGAGTGGTGTGCATAGTTAATAGCATAGAGATTGTTCCATAAAGTTCCTTGAAAGATGAACACATCGTTACGAAAAAAACTTACTTATTTAAAATGAATAGAGTATCCATAAAAAAAATTCAGAAACTTAAATAAGGTTTTTCAAAGAGGACATGAACGTATAGAACATCTCTTAAACTAAAGTCTTGTCTTCAAAAGACAAGTGCACGTCTCCCACTGTTACTCTCGTAGCATCGCCCAGTGTGATGAGGATCTCACTTCCACTAAGTTGTCGGGTTAGCTTGAACCCCTGTAAAGTGAAACAAACACTGTCAGTGGATCCCGTATTCACTACTCACGAATGGGTAGCATACTCCGCTAAACAAGTTTCAACAACTAGTGCATGAGAGTTACTCCGCTTGGGTTTGGAACTGGCTGACCTCCAATGTCTTTTCTCTCCGCAGTTAAAACATCTCCCCTTAGCTGGCGTCTTAGCTCCTCCCTCTCCTTTCACCTTTCCTTTGTCCTTGGAAATGCTTGAGTTCACTTGGCTGTGGCCTTTTGCCTTTTTCTTGTTCTTACCACCTTTTGGCCTAGAAGAAGAAGAAGGTCCCTTTGCCACTAAGGTTTGACTCTGTTGCCCCAATATAGCCTCTGCCAAGACTAAAGCCTGCAACAGATCAGGCAATGTGAACTTCTGATTGTTCATCTGGTAATTCAGCCTGAACTGCTCAAAACTTTTCGGCAGAGAATGGAGTATGAAATCGATCTGGGTCTCGATATCATATTCAGCGCCAAGAACCTCAAGCTTATTTAGGTGAGCCATCATCTGGAGAACGTGCTCCGTTACGGGCGTCCCCTCCACCATTTTCATCGAGAGCAAGTCTCTCATGGTGATCTGACGAGCAACACGGTTCTGATGTTGGAACATCGGTTTAAGATTTTTCATGATGTCCGCAGCGGTTTCAACGTTTTTGGTGCTGATGCTGCAACACATCTAACATAGAAGCCAAGATGGTGCACTTTGCCATTTCGTTGGACAGCTCCCAGTCAACATAATATTTCTTTTCCATTTGCTTGAGTCGTCATTGGCTTATCAGGTTTGGGTGCAGTAAGAACCTAGTTATGATGTTGTGCGGTCAGGACAATAGTAAGTTTACGACACAAATCAATAAAGTTTTCTCTAGTAAGTAAATTGTCTTTAAGTATATTGAACAGTGGGTTAAAAGGTTGTGACATAGATGAACTGAAATAAACATACATTTTCGTATCAATACTAGAATTAAACATAAAAAATTCATCACATAATTCGATACCATGAATCATATTAAAATCTCAAAAAAATATGAACATGTATCAGTCAACATCCCAAAACAGTTTAAATAAGCCACGCTGGGTAGGTCATTACTTAAACACATTTGAGCAAGTTACAAACAAGAATAGTTACAAACTTTTAATTAAAAATTTAATTAATAGTTGGCTCCCACTTGACCAATATAAAATTGACAGGGACTTCGGAGAAGTATATGCATATCAATTTTATACCTAAGTAATAACTATGATTAAATACAGAATTATTACTTCGTTTTGATCGAGCATCGTTGGGAAGGCCATCGCCGCCACTAATAATAATTCACAATCATCCTTTTGGGAATTCATTCATTTGAATGCTATCTTTTGGCCGCTCCGTTGGGGAGATTTCTCCAAAAGAATTCAAAAATAAATAAATCATGGAGGTCAAAATTAATTTGATTCAAAACAAATTAATTATATAAAATACTTAGTAATTTTGAGGTTTGAGATTTTTCACAAGCATTATCTCATGCAGACACATTAAACGAATTTAAACAGAAGCATAAGAAAGAAAAGATATCAAAACAAAATAGAAATTAAACATATTGGGCACAAATTATTTAATTGTCATGGTTTAATTTTTCTTGTCTTGATCTTGAAGAAACATCGTCTTGATTTTCCCACTCGTTCGTCTCGAAAAGAATTCTGTCTCAAATCGCCACGCCAAGTAGCTCGTAGCCGGGATGCACGTCCGCATTCGGTCGGCCACTATGCCGAGCGATCGAGCCCGTGCGCCTAGGCGCATCTCGCATTGCCCATGCTTCGGCAGCTTCAGCAGGCGCTACGCATACCCGCGCGCACTCTCCAGCCCCGGCAGCCATCTCTCGCATCCGCGCATATCTGGGGCGCGCGCCCACGCATCCACCTTACAGAACTCGGCAACGCCGCGCGTACCCTCGCGCTTGCCTCATCCGCCTTCGCTTGATCCAGCGCGAGCTCGGCCACTCGGCCCTGCCCCACGCGCGCCTGCCAGCATCGGTATCGCGCGCGTGCCTCCTTAAGCATGTTTCGCGTGATGCACGCTGCCTGCGCCCTGTTCCGGATCCGCCTTCACTTCCTCGTTTCCGTCTTCGTCTTCGATCTGGTTACAATTTATTTTACAAAAAAAAAAAACCTAAAATCTAGACTAGTCTATTACATTGAACAAATCAAATAGCCTAATCTACTCGTGGATTTTCTCACGAGAAAAATAAATTCGAACGAGTCGAAGTAAAACCAATCATACGCATGAAATAAATAAACACATTAAATATCATAACAATTGGATACCTGCAAAACAGATCTGACAATTCTACTATCCAATTTTCAATAAAATTTAATGTCCAACAAATTTAAATAACAATTTAAATACAGAGCTCGAAACCGAGGATCTGATACCAGTTGTTGGGAAATTCGGGTGCCCGGATCTATTAGAGGTGTATTTAAATACATATTTAAATTAATTAATTAATTACTAGCATGAATCAATCCTAAATTAATTCAACATAATAATTAAATAAACAACAACAACATGCGTACACGTAATTCACGTAAATCCTAAGCATGCAGAATCTAGGAGTTATGAAATTACATACCTCTTGGAGTGACAACTGTTGAGACGATGGATCAACCCAAAGTGCCTTCTCAAATATGTTCCACGTCCACGAACGTAATCCTGTGGGAGGATTCTCACGAACGATTTTAATAAAGGAAAAAAGACAAAATTATATTGCACCACCTTTCTGGATTTCTAATTTTTCCAACACATGGAATTGTAATTGGGGATGAAAAGTTCATCCCCTATTTATAAGACAAGGGGTGGTCGAAATTTTGCTCTAGAAAAATAAGGAGAAAATCGTTTTCTTGATCTCCAAGAAATCTTGAATATATCCCATATATTCTTTTCTCCATAATTAATTTTTCCACAAAATCTTCTTCCTTATAAATATAGAATTTTCGAAAAATTCAATGCACAAGAAGACAAGATTTTATTTCTTGAATTTATGGGATAATCTTGTATTGCAAGAATACTTATCTTTTTCCATAAAAATCTTTTCAAAAAAATCAAGAAAATCTTTTCCCTTTCTTGTCCCATAATTTTCGAAAATATGAGGAAAAATAGGGCAATAATATTTTCTTCTCCTTTTCATTAATTGGACTTATATTGGACTATTTGAGGGGCCTTTAGGAGACTTAAGATTGGACCTTCAATGGGCTATGAAACTTTAATGTTTAGCCAAAATATTATTCAATCTCATTAATATTAATTTACTCCACTATAAAATTATTATTGAACTATCCATCTTAATCCATATTACGGCAATATGGCTCCTGGTTATTATTTACCGTGTTTAAGATTATTTAGTCCAATAATTAATTAGGCCACTAAAAAGCTTTATATTAATTAATATATTTTGTCCTTGGAGTGAAGACAACTCAACATTATTATCCATACCGGAAATAAATTTCCACTTGCAAGATTTGGCATGATAAAACTTCTGAGCCCACTAAGGGGAAAAATCACACAAGACTCGCTTGCACACGTTGCTCTGTATTAAATCTTAGCAATTGTCATGTAATTAATAATATTGCCCAAAATGCAAAGTATAGAATCGTTGTCTGACTCTAAACCCAACACAGATCAAAGCAATAAGTATCAATTACATGCAATCATATTTAAGTGACAGAGGTTAAGAAATCCATAACAACTGAGGTCTAATTCTTCATCCCTTAAGTCAGTACGGAAGAATTTATCCTCTCTGTAGGTCCTCTTCAGCACATCATAATGTACTAGTGCAATCTATTGGTCAAGACAAGTCAATCTGAGCTTTGCACTTCAACCTCTACCAATGGAGTGTTCAATTCCATCTAAGTTGTGAAGTTGTACTTTTAATTACAAGGAACTATTAATGTGATCTTCTGTGACCGGGTATCACCACATTAACTACAATGTAATATTGTACTAATATTGAACGGTTTGCAATAAATAATTAGCATTCATTTATATTTAAAGCAACAGTGATGAGACATTTATATTCAGTAAATAAGAGTTACATTAGTTCGTTATTACGTAAAAGCATACTTTCAAGTATAACTCCAACAAGTAGATCTCTATTGCATGCGCTTCAATATGCTAAGCCTAATTATGTTGCTTGGGTTGCTTATGTCAATTTGAAGAAAAGTTGTTGGAATAGGCAGTCTTCAAATTATGGGAAAGTCAGATTTAGGTACAATATTATCATCATTACCCCTAAGCTTATAAACATCTTCCTGAGGACAAGACAGATTGAGGATGATACTGGTGAATTGGAAATTGGGGAAGTAATGTATGTCATTACTGGTGGTAAGTATCCTGAATGGACTTTGCATTTCTCTACTGCTAAAATGACCTCCTTATACTCTGTGATGCATAAGCTGCTAGTTTCTAACTGGTTGCCTTCCAAGAACTCCACTGTGCTGACAAAGGAACCAACATTCCAGCCGTACAAGATTGTGCATCTGAACAAGTTCAATATGGGACAGATAATATTTGACAATATAGTGTCTTTTGCAGGTAAGCATGCTGAAGGTGGTATTTGCCTATATCCAAGCATGATTTGTCAATTCTTAGAAAGATTGGAGTTTGAGAGACCCAGAGGTGAAAGAATCGGTGATTATATTCCAAGTTTTGGAATTTCCCATGTACTGAAAGCTGGAAACCGCACAATTGATCTACCCTTGAAAGATCCTG
Source organism: Stenogyne calaminthoides (assembly GCA_037126765.1). Taxonomy (NCBI): domain Eukaryota; kingdom Viridiplantae; phylum Streptophyta; class Magnoliopsida; order Lamiales; family Lamiaceae; genus Stenogyne; species Stenogyne calaminthoides. Next base: position 26,610,948 of record JBBCBC010000006.1, read on the forward strand.
CACAACAAACCGAAAATATTATCCATTCTGTTGGCAACATTCCCTACACAGTCACAAGATAAGCTGGTATCCCTACTGTCACTTTTTCTTTTTCTTTTATTACTGATCAAATTCAATCCATCCAGCAGAGTATAGATGCTCTGATTAAACATCAAACCTTCCGGAGAATCCTGCTTTCTACTCCAACAGGGGAGCATCACCTGATGTTGGTTCTAATGATGGTGGTGATGATGGAGTTGGTCCATCTGGCCATGCAGGTGAGAAGGATGATCAACCAAATGCTGATGATAATGTTGAAGATGCTGCTAAGGATGTTTATGGTGCTGTTGCACAAGATGATCAGAATGCTGCTGAGGAAAGAGAGGTTGATGATATTGTCCAAGATGTTGTTGATGCTGCTGCAAAGGAAGCTATGGAGGAAGCACTTGAAGTTGATACTGCTGCTGAACAGATGGTACCTGATGAAGCTGAACCAGTTGACAATGTAGTTGTTGATGATGATAGCCTTGATGACACTGATGATGAGCTGAAAAAGACTCCTACTAGGAAGAGTATGTCCCCAGAGAGTGTTGCTAGATGGTGCTGATAACTGGTGAACAAGTTCAAGACAAGGGGAGTTTTTTGAAGTATGGGGGAGCATTTGCAGATTATGGAGATATAGTCATTCCAATGGCCAAGTCCTTCCCTATATTTCACTATAAAAATTCCTTTCTATGTTGTAATATTTTATTTACTGCTCTTTATTTTATAAGCTTTGTTAATGGACAACTAGATGATAGGTTTATGTTTATGTCATTTACTTTATGTTGGTTGGATAATTTGGCTTAAGTACACTGCTGATGTACTTAGTGTTTGTGTTTGTTGTCTGTTTTTTAAATTATGATTTGGTTGAGTAGTAATTGTTCTCTGAATGTCTTTTATTTGTTTCTTTCCTGACACAAGTTCAGATGTTGTTTTTAACATCAGGTGTGTTGTGTAGAAATGCCAAATTGGGGGATTTTGTTGATGTTGCACGGATGTTGTTCCATATGTTGGACAATATTCTGCACAACATCATAAATTTGCCCTTTCTCCTAACACTGACCCCATTTTAATAGATGTATTTTTCTATGTTTCCTACACTGCAGGTTAAATACAATTCGGTTATATTGTTAGGAGGTTGCACTGTGGTAGAGTAAGAATAGAAAGATCATGGGTGGTTACACCAAGATCATGGAGATAGTGGAGGAGATGTTCAAGGCTATCCAAGCCTAGTGGATAAGACAATGCAGTTGATTCTCAAGTCTATAAATACCCTGCATTGGTCGACATTCAAGTTTGAGGAAAAGTGAAATACCATTTGCTCTACTCCAAACTTTAGAGAGTAACATCCGAGACACAACCGAAAGTACAACCTAGAGTGTTTGTATCTTGTAGGAGTGTGAGGGTCGATGTTATTCTATTTGTATTATTCGGGGGAATACAATCTCTCCCATCAGTATTGATTTTATCTTATTAGATCAAGTTTTAGGTTGAATAAGATCACTAGTTACTTGATTGAATAAATTGATTTTTGGTGTGTAGTTTTTCACTACACCTTTTAGGATCTTGTAAGAGGTTCTTGTGTATCTCACTACTTGTTATAGTGATATTTTTAACCATGAGGTTCGTATAGTCTTAATTAAGACTATACAAAATTTTAAAATCTTTTGCACTGTGTTTTTATACTTCCGCTGTCATATGTTGTTTTACATGTTGCATAACATTTTTAACAACACTCTGAAAATACACGCACACACACTTTCAAAAGCTTTTCAGTGGCTTAATTAATTAATGGACTAAATAATATTAAACACGGAAAATAATAACCGGAAGCCATATTATCATAATATGGATTAAGATGGATAGTGCAATATTAATTTTATAATGGAATAAATTAATATTAATGGGCTGAATAATATTGTGGCTCAATATTAGAAATTCAAAGCCCATTGGAGGTCTAATATTAATTTTCCTAAAGGCCCCTCAAATAGCTAAATATAAGTCCAATTAATGAAAAGGAGAAGAAAATATTATTGCCTATTTTTTCCTATTTTTTTCGAAAATTTGGAGTAGAGAAGAGAAATGATTTTCTTGAAAAGATCTTATGTAAAAAGATAAGTATTCTTGGAATACAAGATTATCTCATAAATTCAAGAAATTAAATGTTGATTCTTTATTCCTATATATTTTTCGAAAATTGCATAAGAAAGGGAGGAAAAGATATTTTGTGATTATTTATGGAAATAGAATATATGAGATATATTCAAGATTGTATATTGGGAAGATACAAAGAAATTTTTCATAACCCTTCTATGGCACAAATTTTCTTCCCCCCCACCCCCCTCTCTTATAAATAGGGGATGATTTGTTCATCCCCAACACAATTCCAGTCTTGGAAAAATTAGAAATCCACAAAGGTGGTGCAATATTTTTTCTTTCTCTCTTTGTTATAATTGTTAATGAGAATCCTTCCATCGGATTACGAGCAAGGACATGGCACATATTAGAGAAGGAATTTGGGTTGATCCATCTGCTCAAAGGTTGTCACTCCGAGAGGTATGTTTCCTATAAACTCCTAGATTCTGCATGTGTAGGATTTTACGTGAAATAAATTATACGCATAATTATTGTTGGTATTTGATTATTGAATTAATAGGTTAATTCATGTTAAAAATATCTGTTCAATTTAAATATGTATTTTATTGCACCTCGAATAGATCCGGACACCCTATTCCCCAACAACTGGTATCAGAACCCGTTTTCGAGCTCTGTGATTTAAATTGTTGGTTCATTAAATTTATTGAAATTGGATAGTAGAATTACTAGATCGTTTTTGTAGGTATCCAATTGTCATGGTATTTAATGTTTAATTATTTCATGCGTATTAATGGTTTTTAATTCGAGTCATTCGAATTCATTTTTCTCGTGAGAAAATCCACGAGTAGATTAGAATATTTTTTTGATTTGTTCAACGTAATAGACTAGTCTAGATTTTAGGTCTATTTATTTTCTTGTAAAATAAATTGTAATTGAATCAAAGACGAAGACGAAGATGGGGAATTGAAGACGGATCTGGAACAGGGCGTAGGCAGCATGCGTCGCGCGAAACATGCCAAGCGAGGCACGCGTGCGACACGGACATACCCAGGCGAACGCGGGCATGGGCATGGTTGAGGGGCCGAGCGTCGGGCGGGATCAGCTGGCGGGCGTTCGCACGGAGCGCGCATCACCCAAGCGCTGGCGTGCTAGCACGCAAAGATGCACGAAGGAAAGCGAGCAGATGCGCACGATGCAAGGCGTGTGCGCACGGCGCTGGGCGTAGGGGCGCGGGCGCCTGTTCAACACGGCTGGACGGGATGCGGGAGTGCATCCCGCGCCGCGAGCTGGTCGAGCACCAGACGTGACATAATATTTTTCAGATGAACGAGTGGTAGGTTTTCAAGATGGAAGATTTCTCAAGATCAAGACAAGAAGTTTAAACCATGACAGTTGGATAATTTGTGCCCAATATGTTTAATTTTCTGTCTTGTTGTTTATTTTTTTCGTGCTTCTGTTTAATTTTTTTAATGTGTTTGCATGAGAAATTGTTTTAAAATCTCAACTTCAAAATTACTAAGTATGTTTTAAATAATTAATTTGTTTTTTTTAATCAAATTAATTTTGACCTCCATGATTTATTTATTTGCGAACTTTTTTAGAGAAATTTCCCCTACGGAACGATCAAAAGATAGTTATCACATGAACAAATTCCTAATGGATGATTGTGAATTATTATTAGTGGCGACAATGACCTTCCCCACGAGGCTTGTTCAAAACGAAGTAATAATTATGTATTTAATCATGATTATTACTTAGGTATAAAATTAATATGCATATACTTCCCCGAAGTCCCTGTCAATTTTATATGGTCAAGTGAGAGTCAACTATTAATTTTGAATTAAAGGTTTGTAACTGTCTTTGTTTGTAACCTGCTTAAATGCGTTTAAATAGACAGTTCACCCCACGTTACCTATTTAAACTGTTTTGAGATGTTGGCTGATGCATGTTCATATTTTTTTTAGATTTTAATATGCTACATGTGATTGAATTATGTGATAAATTTTGTGATTAATCTAGATATTTACACAAAATGTATTTTATTTTTCAGTTCAGCATGTCGCAACCTTTTAATCCCCTATTTACTATACTAAAAGATCACCAATTGACTGGCGAAAACTATGTTGATTGGAATCAAATTATCTATTGTCCTAACTGCACAACATCATAACTGGGTTCTTACTGTGCCTAAACCCGAAAAACCTGCTATAAATGCCGACAAAACGGATAAGTGGGGGTATAATGAATGGGAGCAGTCCAACAAAATGGTGAAATGTATCATCCTAACTTCATTATCGGATTTGTTGAGACATCTTCACTAAGACATTGAAACTGTTGTAGACATTATGCAAAATCTTAAAGAGATGTTTTCACATCCGACCCAAACGGCTAGGCAGAGCACCAAGTAAGACATGGTCATGCTAAACATGGTGGAGGGAACGCCTGTAAGGGATCACGTTCTCAAGATATTGGCTTATTTTAACCATCTTGAGATTCTTGGTGATAAATGTGATCTCGAGACTAAAATCGAGTTCATCCTCCATTCTCTACCGAAGAGCTTTGATAATTTTTTTCTGGACTACCTGATAAGCGGTCAGGAGTACACTTTGCATGAACTAATGCAAGCTCTAGATTCGGCTGAGAAGATAATGGAGCACCAAAATTAGTACTTGGTGACAAACCACTCTTCTACTCTTTCTAAACCAATGGATGCTAAGAATGAGGAAAAGACAAAAGGTCAAGACCAAGACAGATCAAGTGTTGCTCAAAGCAAAGATAAATAAGTTAAGGGTTAGGTCGCGAGAGACTCAGTAAGACAAAATGTTGGAAGTGCGGTGAGAGAGGACATTGGAGGTCAGCATGTTCCGTGCCTAGCAAGGCCGAAAAGAAAGGTAATTCTCATGCACTAGTTGTTGAAACTTGTTTAGCAGCGTATGCCTCCCATTCGTGGGTAGTGGATACAGGAGCCACTGATCACATTTGTTTCACTTTACAGGGGTTCCAGCTAACCCTGTAACATAGTGGGAGTGAGATCCTCATCACACTGGGCGATACTACGAGAGTGGCAGTTGAAGCAGTGGGAGAAGTGAAGCTATCTTTTGAAGATAGAGTTTTAATTTTAAGAGATGTTCTCTATGTTCCTAGTTTTAGAAAGAACTTGGTTTCAGTTTCTGAATTATTTTTTAACGGATATTATGTTTCTTTTTCTAAGCAAGCTACTAATTTTCAAAATGACATGTTTATCTGTTCTGAAACGTTATCGAACAATCTCTACACAATTAACTATTCACACCACTCAAAAAATGAATCATATAACACATCGACTATTTTGCATAAAAGAAAGTGTTCTTCATATGTCAACGAAACACTTCTCTGCATCTAAGACTCGGTCATATTAATCTAAAAAGGATTCAAAGATTGGTACAAGACGGATCATTGGAGTCTCTCCGGGTTGAACCGTTTCCAACTTGCGAATCTTGTTTAGAGGGTAAAATGACCAAGAGTTTGGAGCCAAAGGGAATAGATCCACTAAAATTTTTTGTTGATACTGACGTATGTGGTCCAATGTCAATCAAGGCAAGAGGAGGTTATAAGTATTTCATTACATTTATCGATGATTACTCAAGATATTGATACATTTTTCTCATGAAGAACAAGTCTGAGACCTTTGATAAGTTCAAAGCGTTCAAGTCTGAAGCAGAAAAACATAGGGAAAAAGAGTATCAAGTTCTGATCGTGGAGGCGAATACCACAATGATGATTTTCTGAACTACTTATCAGACGAATGGATTGTATCCTAGTTAACTGCTCCCGGTACCCCTCAATAAAATGGGGTAGCTGAACAAAGAAACAGAACTCTTTTAGAAATGGTCAGATCAATGATGAGTTATTCGGATCTTCCCAAGTCATTTTGGGGGCATGCCTTGGAAACAACAGCTTACATTCAAAACATGGTACCATCCAAATCGGTTCTTAAAAACCCAAAGGAACTATTGACCGGGCGCAAGCCCAGTCTAAGACACATGAGAATTTGGGGTTGTCAGGCTTATGTGTTGGACAAAGAAGCAGGTAAGTTGGACCCACGTTCAGAATTAAAGTTGTTTATAGGGTATCCCGAGGGAATGAAAGGGTTTATGTTCTATGGTCCCAATAATCAAAGAGTTGTAATAAGTACACACTTTAGATTTTTGGAAGAAGATTATATGAAAAATAGAAAGCCCAATAGTGAGATTACCCTAAATGAATTAAGAGAGCCAACTCCAAAATCAATTGTACAAGTCGATATACCAAGCGTCACACCTACACAATTGGAACCTCGTCGCAGTGGGAGGATTGTTAGAAAACCCGAACGATTCACCTGTAGCTATGCTGAAGTCAATCCGTATTCCCTTGTCGATAGATGTACATCTAGATTTCAAGATCTGGCAAATGGATGTCAAGACAGCTTTCCTAAACGGAAGTCTTGAAGAAGAAATCTATATGCGCCAACCCAAAGGTTTCATTGTGAAAGGCCAAGAGCATCTAGTTTGCAAGCTTAAGAAGTCCATTTATGGACTAAAGCAAACATCCCAAGCTTGGAACCAATGTTTTGATCAAGTTATAAAATCCTACGGTTTCGATCAAAACGAGTTCGAGAGTAGTGTATACAAAAAGTGTGTCGAAACTGCCTTGGTATTCTTCGTACTATACGTAGATGACATTCTGCTCATCGAAAATGATGTAATGGTGTTATCAGACGTGAGGGTTTGGCTGTCAAATCAGTTTGATATGAAAGACTTAGGAGAAGCCAGTCACATCCTAAGGATCAAGATCACTCAAGATCGCATGAAAAGGATGATTGACTTATCACAAACTTCATACATAGACACTGTTTTTAAGCGTTTCAACATGCAAGATTCCAAGAAAGGTTTCTTACCTTTCAGACATGGAATCCATCTATCAAAAGAAATGTGTCCCAAGACACAAAACAAGATAACTGACATGAGGGGAATTCCATATGCATCGGCAGTTAGAAGCCTCATGTATACAATGTTGTGCACGAGGCCGGATATTTGCTTTGCCGTAGGAATGGTAGCAAGATATCAGAGTAATCCGGGAAAAGAACATTGAACCGCTATTAAAAACATTTTGAAGTATCTGAAAAGAACTTAAGATAGAATGTTAGTTTATCTGTCGGACAATCTTATTCCCATAGGATACACGGACTCAGATTTTCAATCGGATATAGATTCTAGAAAATCTACCTCATGGAGAAGTGTTAAGCAGAAATGCATCACAGATTCTACCTTGGAAGCCGAATATGTAGCTGCTTGTGAAGCAGCGAAAGAAGCGGTATGGCTCAAGAACTTCTTAGTAGACTTGGACGTAGTTCAAAATTTTCCTAGCACTATCACCATCTTTTGTGATAATGCCGGAGCAGTTGCAAATTCAAGGGAACCAAGAGGCCACAAAGCCAGCAAACACATTGAAACAAAATATCATTGTTGATGTTGTCACCGATGTTACAACATTGGTTACAACATCAATATTCGTCCTTTCTTCTTAACCACTAACACTTCTGTGTTCAATGTTGTCTTTGATGTTGTTGACTGCAGGTTGAAAATCTAGGTTGTTCTGCAAGATTCCAGAAGGTTCCACAAGCTTCAAGAATCGAGTAGAAGGGACTAGATCATGCGGCTGTTTTCAGAACTTGAAGAACCCACTAAGTAACAGTTACAAAGATCATGGGATAGTGGATGGAAGAGTTTCAAGATCATTCAAGGAGAATCTAGTAAAGCATACACGAAGTCTATAAATAGAAGACATTGATGTTCGTATCAATTGCCGCAAATCGTGTACTGTTTAGTCGAAGCAACAACCAAGCATCAACTGTTGAGTGCTTAGTGCATCCAGAGTGATATGGTCATTGTTGTGGAGTTTTTAGCCATAGAGAGTAATTGTAGGGTTTACAATACCTCGAGTGGTGCTGGATTTATTTTATGTGGAATGTTAGTCTCAGTGTAGATCGTTTCATACACATAGAATAATCACCTTTAGTCATGTAGAAATACACTTAGCCTTTAGATCGTATGCTTGATCTTGTTTCAAGAGGATTCGATCTGTGAACCTCTTTGTACTCATTATTTTGATAAATAGTGATTTCGGCCATAAGGCATCACAATCTATATTGATATAAATTGTGTGAAACCTTATTAATTTCGTGTGTTGTATTTCTGAGTCTTCCATTGTTATTATCTCTATTTTACTAGTGTTACTTTGAGTGTTACAACATTCAGTGTAACATCAGTTTGTTTTACTAAACATAGCCCCGTTTTGCACACTTTCAGTTGGCACCAGAGCCAAAACTTGATTATACTAAGTTAGATCCTGTGTCAAGGTGTTGTTTTTTGTTATGGCGATGGAATATCCACTTACTCCACAAAGTTTGAGACCACCAATTCTTGATGGTACAAACTATGCGTATTGGAAACCTAAGATGAGGATGTACATCAAGTCAATTGATGAACATGCCTCGAGAAGTATACTTTCAGGATGGACAACTCCTAAGAATGCTATAGATGAAGAAGGAGAAGTTACAGTCAAACACGAACTGAATTGGACTAATGATGAAAGTACAACTGCTTGCTACAATTCTAAAGCTTTGAATGCAATATTCACATAAGTTGATATGACTATGTTCAAGATCATATCAACATGTGTTTCTGCAAAAGAAGCTTGGGATAGATTGCAAGAGCACAATGAAGGTTCGGATAGTGTTCGAAGGTCCAGACTTCGAATGCTTGGGACAAAGTTCGAGAACTTAAAGATAAAGGAGGATGAAACAATTTCTTCTTACAATGAACGGGTCACTAAGATACATTGTTGCTGGTAGTTGTTGTTCACAACTTTTGTGGTTGAAAAAGATGTTTGATGACTATGGACTTGAGAATGATATTCTGACTGTGTTTTGTGATAATACCAGTACTATTAACATCTCTAAAAACCCAATACAACATTCTCTTACTAAGCACATAAGTATAAGACATCATTTCATAAGAGACCTTGTAGAAAAAGAAATTGTGAAGTTAGAGTATGTTCCCACTGATAATCAACTTGTTGATATTTTTACTAAAGCCCTTGATCATGAGAGGTTTTCCTTTCTGAGGAAATCTCTTGGTTTGTGTACTATCTGAGTTCTGTAGGATAGGTGTTGTAACAAATGTGTCAACATTTGGAGCAACATCAGGTTTGATTTTTGTAGCACTTGGTTGATTTGATCGATTCTCACTGATTAAATGATATTTTGGGTAAAATTCTTATTGAGTTAAGTCATTATGATTCTTTCTGGACACACACTTCTTAAATGCACAAAAAGAAAAGAAAAAGTACACACATTGGATGTAATCTCTCACTGAGTAACTATGGAGCACGGAGTTCGCTACTACGATGTCTTCTTTTCAAAAGGTGATTGATATAACATCAATTTGCTCATAATCCACTGAGTAACTATGGGGCACGGAGTTTGCTACTACGATGTTCTCTTTTCAAAAGGTGGATCAATATGAGTTAAGTGTATGAAAAGAAAAGAAAAGATGAAAAGTGCAACATTGGCTGATAAATTCAGGCAAAATGAATGTTGAAGTGTGTGTGTGTCGTTCCTAATTGCAACATTGACTTGATTTGACTGAGTTTTACTTGGATAATTATTTAATTGTGACTATGTGATTAAATTGATTATTTAATACAAAAATTGGTCACATTTTATTTAATTTCAGATTGTACATTATTTTTATTTTTTTTGGGCATTTTAGTTTTTATTTTAGCTGAACACGTTTTTGGAGTGGAAAGTAGTGAGAGTGACGGTTTAAGCACATTGCACCCCATGATCTACATTTCTAGAACTTTCACATTGTGGGATCATGGCTTGCAACATTACTGATTTCGGATTCTATTTAAGGATCGAATTGGTGTTGAATTTTGTACTTAAAACTTGAATTCAGTTTGGGCATACGAAAGTTTGAAGAGAGGAAAGGTATTACTGGCTTTTATCATAAAGTATTAGTTGGAATTGATTTTTTTAATTCTATTTTGTCACTAACACTTGTGGCATATATAGCAAAATGGCTGAAAATCAAAAAACTTCACCAAACACGCCTTCAAACCCTTCCTCACCAAACCTGAAAATTGCGAACCCGCTTGATCTTCTTGCATCAATGGCGACTTCGACTGATTCACCCAATGCCACACCTACTGCTGAAACATCCAACCCAACACTCCAAAATTCATTGAACCAGAACCAATTTCGGTTGCATTCCCTGAAATCGAACACTCGCTGAATGTGAGCGAGGCGATCATTTCGCTTCAATGCACTAAAACCCCGACGACGATTACTTTTGTAGAATTCGAGGTAAAAATCCTACCATTCTCGAATGTCTCATTGTTGGGAGATGAATTTAATAGATTTTGATTAGATCCCAAAACCCCTGAGTATGATATGTTCAGAATAATCTTGATAGTCTGTAGACAGGTTTCATGTTAGATCTTTTTCTTGAAATATCTGCACCATTTATAGTCAGCAGATATCACTCAGGATTAGTATAGGAAGAATCCATTAAGGGGGAACTCAGTGTACTCCTGAAGACTCAAATCGTCCTGAAGACTCAGAAGAATCTGAGAGCCTGAAGACTCAGATCGCCCTGAAAACTCAGAAGATCCCGAAGACTCTGATGACTTGAAGACTATCTCACTGAGGACATCTGGATTAATTTAAGTCCTAAACATTTATTAAAATGTAAATGTTTTCCAAACAATTGATTGCAGACAAATGGAATTGGAACTAAAGTGTCTTTTAAGGTTGTCTCATTCAGAATAGATTGACCCAAAGAGCCGTTTTGTTTATCTCTATTTACTGAAGATCTGAACCAATTAGAGAGCGACAACACTATACTTTACTGACACTAAAAGCGACCTGTCCCTGAGAAAGTCAGAGTTGCTGAGTTCAAGTCTGTAGATACAAAGTGATTGGCTGCATTGGTTACTTGTTACCAAAACCATGGAAGGGCACGTTCAAACCTTAATAGAGTCGTCCATCACTAACCAGAAGAGGAAACCCTTGAAGTTATCTCCTCCAACGAATAGTTTTTCAAGAGTAACCTTGGCGAGTTGCCTATAAATACTAGTAATCTTCATCATTGCAAGGTTACGGGAAATCAAGCAACTCCAGAGCTCATTCGTATTCTTGCATTTGAAGCACTCGAAAAACCTAAGATTTCCCAAGTGTTTCACCTTGAAGAGAGCTCATTTACTAAGCCTAGAATCTATTAAGTATCCAAAGCTCAGTAAGAGATATCCTAGCCCTTTGTATCTGGTCTTAATTGTAAAAGGATATCTCAACCTAGTTGGAAACCAACCAAACCCAAACCCTATTGTTTAGGTAGTTTGAGTGTGTGATTGTTGGAGAATGAGAGTTGTAAAGAGTTAGTAAGTTGCACTTGAGTTAAGCCTGAAAACTCTAGAGAAGAAGTTAGTAAGTTGCTTGTGATAGTCTGAATGCTTGTGTGTGTTTGAGTTAGTAAGCTGTAGTGTAGTTCAGCCTGAAAACTCATAGAAGAAAGTTAGTAAGCTGCTGAGTTCAGTCTGAAAGCTTGAGGTAGTAGTAGAAGTGAGTTAAGAAATTTCTCTGAAAATTCAGAGAGAGTGGACGTAGGAGCTTTGCCTCTTAACCACAATAATTTGCTGTGTTTTGTGCTTTATGTTTTGCATTATATCTGTTGCATATTTTTTCACTGAAAGCATATTGAGTTTTGATATTCATCTGGAATCAATCCACTGAGTTTGCATTAGACTGATCACAGCCTTAACCACTGATTTACTAAGTGATAAAGATGTTGGGAGATGAATTTAATAAAGATTTTGATTAGATCCCAAAACCCCTGAGCATGACATGTTCAGAGTGATCTTGATAGCCTGAGTCAGGTTTTCAGTATAGAATAGTTCAGGATTATCTGCACCATGTATAGTCAACAAATATAGATCAGGTTTTGGTACTGAAGACTCAGAAGATACTGAAGAACCGAAGACTCAGAAGATACAGAAGAACTGAAAATTCAGAAGATACTGAAGAACTGAAAATTCAGAAGATACTGAAGACTCGGTAGTTACTGAAGACTGAGGTAGACATGAATGTTCAGAAGGACTGAAGAATATCTATCTGAGTACATACAAAACTGAGAAAGATGCACATTTATAAAGAAATAAATGCTGCCCAAAATATTTAAGTGCAGACAAAAGAAACTAAAACTAAGTGTTGTTTAAGGTTGTCTCATTCAGAGAGAATTGAACTAAAAGAGCCGTTTTGTTTGTCTATATTCACTGAAGATAAGAACCAATCAGAGAAAGACAACACTGTACTTTACTGACACTGAAAGTGACAGGGCACTGAACTTTGTCAGTTGTACTATATTTCCTAAAACATGCAAGGGTGTGTTCAAACCACAAAATAGTCGTTCATCAATAACCAGAAGAGGAAACTCTTGATGCTATCTCTTCCAACGGATAGTTTTTCAAAGAGTGACCATTGGAGAAGTTGCCTATAAATACCAGTGACCTTCACCATTGAGAGGTTACGGGAAATCAAAGCAACTCCAGAGCTCATTCGTATTCTTGCAAATTGAAGCACTTGAAAAACCTAGAATTTCCCAAATGTTTCACATTGAAGAGAGCTCATTACACTAAGCCTAGATTTGATAGATATATCCAAAGCTTAGTAGAGATATCCTAGCCTTTGCATTTTTTTCTTATTGTAAAGGATATCTCACCCTAGTTAGACACCAACCAAACCCAAACCCTATTGTTAGGTAGTTTGTGTGTGATTGTTGGAGTTGTAAAGAGTTTGTAAGCTGCAGTTGAGTCAGCCAGAAAGCTCTAGAGAAGAAGTGAGTAAACTGTTTTAGACAGTCAGAAAGCTTGTATGGCAATCCCGTGGAGGGTGATAAGTCCCGTTTGAGTGAGAGCTTGTTAAATATCTGTAGGCAATCTCGTGGAGGGAGATAAGTCCCGTTTGAAGGAATTTTCCTAGGATAAGGGAGAGTGGATGTAGGAGCTTGAGTCGCCGAACCACTATACTTCAATGTGTTCTTTATTGCTTTATGTTTTACTTGTCATATGCATTCAATTATAAGCAAAACACATCATGGTTTAAAATCGAAAAAAAAATGGAATCACCATTCCTTCATCCCTGTTTTATATGCATTACATGATTTTTTCGCATTTCATGGGTTTTTCACCGGGACCAACAAAAGATATTTTCAGCAAGTTAAAACGAGCTTAGAACTTAAGGCCTACACATTCTGCACTCTTGATAAGCTAGAATAGATAGTTGTCAAACTGAACAAACTCAACTGAGTATTCAGTAAGATAATTATCTGATCCAAGCTTCATAGAGCTCTGTTTTAAACCTCAGATCAGTTAGGTTAATTTGAAGCTACTGAAAGCCACACAGTGTTATTGTCTCTGTTGGGGCCACGTATCCACAGGGCGGCCTTCCTCCCTGGGATGGCGACCATCACTGCATGTCAATAAGCAAGGGACCGACAATTAATGGCAACCGAGCAGAAACAAGGGCGACAACCTTTATCAACAACCTCGGGCGACCATCCCAGGTCGCTGGTGATAAACATGGAACGAATACGGATAATTCATGGATCGCGGATATCACGGGCTCAAGTTGGGCAAGTATATCTTGGGGCGAAGATCGCGGCCCCTAATGAAGGAAGGTATCTGGAGTACGTGTAACCCAAAAAGGCCGAGGAATCCGGCCCACCAAAGAGGTCTAACCTTGCTTGTAAATCTATAAATACCGGTTGTATATCACATTGTAAGGGATGAAATGTTTTAGTAGTTAGGTAGATATTATAGTGAATTCCTTGGCTTGGTATTACCCCCGAACGTAGCCACAATTTGGCGAATCGGTCACCAAACACTGCGTTCATATTTGTTTCGATTCATTATTTTACTTTGTGAGTGATTGTTGGTGCGTTGGAACAATTCCAGTTACAACAATTTGATGCCCTCTGTGGGAGCATCAAACCTTGTCAAATCCACGCATCTGTAAGAACTCACAAGAAGGAAAAATAATAGCACAAAGCAACATCCCGATCACTGGCCTCGAGACCGACCCTTGCTATGGGGCGGAAGCCTCCCTATCCTCAGAGTCGAGGCCCACGCAGATCAAGGACAAACGTCTACTGGGGGAGCCCCGACCCATAAAAAAGACTAATGGTCGGCAAAGCCCCGCAAAATACTGCCACTACCATGAGATGGTTAGCCATAACACAAGTGAATGCCGCGACCTACTAAAACAACTCTGGAAGCTGTACGAGGAAGGAATATTGCATGAATACGTCAGGAAGCCACAACCTAGGGACAATCGAGAGAGAGACGACAAACCCCCACAACAGGATAAGGTCGACAAGAAGGCAGAAGGATAGAGAGATGGTCGACGGGCTCCCCCCATGCCCGTAATCGAGGGTGAAATGGTAATCCACACCTTGTCCCCGCTCGGGACGGTGGGAGGCCTCTCTGCTTTAACCTCATTGTCAAAAAGATGTCAGAAGGCCGAACTGAGAGAGATGGCCAACACAGTCCAATTATGCCTACCGGTGAATGCAACTGCGCAAGAAAACAACCAAATCCAATTCCGTGAACAAGACAAAGCAGGTGTCGTATACCCGAATACCGACCCCCTGGTCATATCTGCCAAAATCATGGGAGTGATAGTCAAACGACTGCTAGTCGATAGCGGGGGATTTTGCAACATACTATTCAAGAAAACCGTCGACGAACTCGGCGACTACCACAGCTATCTCGAACCAAGCGAGCATCTGGTGAGAGGTTTCAATGATGCTACGGTGAAGCCCCACGGGATCATCTGTTTAGCGATAGAACTAGTTTCTTCTGTAGATAGGGCCGTTAGAGCCACTAAGCTTTGTGATTTCCTTGTAATCGACCTGCTGTCAACCTTTAATGGTTTTCTCGGCAGGCCGTTTGAGCACTAGTTCGAGGCTGTGTCCTCTACATATTATTTCTGTGTAAAATTCCCCACTTCAGCTGGGGTGGTCGGCACAGTTAAGGGCAATCAACTTGATTCAAGAGGATGTTCAATTTATATCCAGTCTCCTTTAAATTATAGCATACAAAAAATTGCACACGCAAACTGTCAAAATAACCCGATGGAAACCGACCATAGCGAACAAATAAGTGTTGGGAAATAAGGGGTGCCCGAATCTATTCTAGTTGAATTTAAATACATATTTAAATTAAAAAATTAATTACTAACATGAATTAATCCTAATTCAATTCAACATAATAATTAATCAATAAATAAACATCATGCGTACACGTATTTCACGTAAAACCTAAGCATGCAGAATCTAGGAATTACGTAAATACTAACCTCTCGTAGAGACAACCGCTGAGACGTTGGATCAACCCAAAGTGCCTTCTCAAATATGTCCTATGTCCATGAACGTAATCCGGTGGGAGGATTATCAACGAACGATTTTAATCTTTAAAGGAGAAAAAGAAAAATTTTGGCTACTGTTGGGAAATTTGTATTTAAGTTTTGATGGAAGTTCCAAAATAGGTTGTAATAGGACCAGTCAGACCTGTTAGCTGACTGATGACTTAGAATCAGATTAAGATGACCAGTTGAAATGTATAGATAGCTGATGTAAAAGATAGGTCACATATTGAGGGGGAACTCAATATGTATAGGTCAGGTCGAAAAGTATCAGATGACCCAGATAAGGTCAGATGATCAGAAGGCTAAGAACAAATCAGAAGAAAAGAAGTTAGAAGATCAGGTGAAGACAGAAGACACTAAAGACTCAGATGAACCTGAAGACTCAGATGAATCTGAAGACTCAGATAAACCTGAATACTCAGTAACAAGCCTGAAGGCTCAGTATGACTGAAGACACTGAGGCTCAGAGTCACCTGAAGATCAGAAGACTACCAGAAGACCTGAAGACCTACAATCAGCCGAGTCTGCGTATTGAGCTAAGACAATCTGCATCAGAAGACTCAACAAGGTAGACTGATCAGTTATCTGATCAAGTCAGCTCACACGTGGCGTCAATCAAAATGATACACCAGACAAGACGAATCTTCTACAAAAGGAATATCAATCGTCTAACGGACAAATTACTGAAGTGCCGCCTCGCGAAGCCAAGGAGAAAGTGACACGTGCACAAAAAGAGCTGACATTATGGGATTCGATGCTGCGGACATAAATAGCGCTAATCATGCCTACGGCCACGCCGATAATCGGAGCACGTCACAATCATATCCTACAACCTACCTAATATAGCCCGAAATTCAAATTGCTCTCCAACGGCTCTTTGATTTCGAGGTCTATAAAATGGGATTACTCGTCAAGTGAAGAAATAGGGAGGACAAGAGACCAACTATCCTCACATGAACAATTGAGCAAAGCGGAACAACAACATTAACACAAATTCTCAAGAAGCAAAACGCTTTCAGAATTTTCGCTGGAAGAACACCATATTTGAAGATTATTCATAGAGTGTTCATCCCATTGGTCTTAGCAAGAAATCCTATCCACTAGCATTTGGCTACCTAAAACACCAGGATAGATTTCCAGTTGGAACCCTCAAACATTCTTTACCCAAACTCAAGTTAGGTTAAGTTTGTTACCGCAAGATTTCAGACTAGGGATTCTAGTTTTCTGATTTTTGGTTCGGTTGAGTGTGAACTCGATAAACATCTATTGAGTGTTGGACTAACACGGTAAACTAAGTCAAGTTCGGTTAAGTTCGGTTAAGTTGCCCCTGTGTTAAGGGAAGAGTGGATGTAAGACGAGTTTCGTCTGAACCACTATAAAAAGTCTTGTGTGCATTTACTTGCTTTCTTTATTGCTTTACATTATTCACATAACTGAGTTTAGAAGCGCATACATATTCTAAGTTAAGCTCAGTCTACACCAAGCAACTGATCTGATCAGGTTGACACCTTAGTCAGCTGGTTGAAAACTGACTTAAGAATCTGAATTGATAAAACTGGTTTTTCACACGGGTATTTACAAGCTTCCGCACTCTCAGTTAAACTGACAGATATCAAACTGATCTTCCCTTAGGCACTCAGTAAGATTGAACATCAGTCCAAACTGACTCACTAGCACTCTGATCAGGCAATCTGCAAATCACACCTGATCCGCACGAAAAGTTTTCAGAAGTCTATTCACCCCTCCCCTCTAGACTTCTGCCCTCACGAAACCCGTTCGGGATCTACAGCTACCACCTTTGTGGATTTCTAATTTTTTCAACACATGAAATTGCACATAGGGATGAAAAATCATCACCTATTTATAATACACAAGGTGGTCAAAAATTTAGCCCTAGGAATAAGATGGGAAAATCTTTTTCTTGATCTCCAAGAAATCTTGAATATATCCAATATATTCTTTTCTCCATAATTAAAATATTCCACAAAATATCCCACCTCCTTATATATATGATATTTTCGAAAAACTTACATAAGTGGGGAAGAAATAAGATCTTTTTCCTTTCTTGAACTTATGGGATAAACTTGTATCTCAAGAATACTTATTCCACAAGATCTTTCCAAGAAAATCAAGAAAAAATCTTTTCTCTCTCCCATCTTATTATTTTCAAAAATAATTGGAAAAATGGGCCAAATATTTTCTTCTCCTTTTCATTAATTGGACTTTAGTTTGGGCTATTTGAGGGGCATTTTGGAGAATTAAGATTGGACCTCCAATGGGCTATGAAGCTCTAATATTTAGCCAAAATATTATTCAAGCCCAATTAATATTAATTTACTCCACTATAAAATTAATATTGAACTATCCATCTTAACCCACATTACGACTTCATAATAATATGGCTCCCGGTCATTATTTCCCCAGTTTAAAATTATCTTAGTCCATTAATTAATTAAGTCACTGAACAAACTTTATACTAATTAATATCTTTGTCCTTGGAGTAAAGAGATCTCAACATTATTATCCGTACTGGAAATAAATTTCCACTTGCAAGATTTGGTATGATAAAGATTCTGAGCCCACCAAAGGCACAAATAAAGCAAGCCGTACTTGCACGCGATTCTCTGTATTAAATCTTAGCAATCATCATGTAATTAATAATATTGCCCAAGATACAAGGTATCGAATCACATTGATTCTCTTCCCATCATAAGTCAAAGCAATAGTCATTAATTTCACACGATCCTATTTAAGGAACGAAGATTAAGAAATAACGCACCACTGAGGTCTAATTCTTGTATATTCAGTACCGAGGAATTTATCCTCCTGTAGGTCATTTTTAGCGAATCTGGATGCACTAGTGTAATCCCTTGGTCAAGACAAGCCAATCCGAGCCTTACACTTCAACCTTTCACGATGGGTTGTTCATTTCCATCTGGGTTGTGAATTTGTACTTAGTCACGAGGAACTATTAATTTGATCTTCTGTGATCTGGTATCACCAAATTAACTACAACGTAACACGTACTGACTTTATCAAACGGGTATGCAATAAATATATATAACATTCATTCATATTTAATGTAACATGTGATAAATAATTTATTTCAGTAAAATAAATAAGAAATTCAGTTTGGTTATACAAAGTAAAAACATACTTTTCAGTATAACCCCAACAATCTCCCACTTATACTCAAAGTCTGCTTTTAAGTATACTACAACATGTCTCGTGTTCTATGTGACACCTAATGTCACCCTACACGAACCTAATAATATTTCTCCCACTTATACTCAAAGCAGATTGGCAATGCTCTTGACACCCATTCCTTCCACATGTCTCTCGAATGTACTCTGAGGCAGACCCTTTGTGAATGGATCTGCTAGGTTGTCTTCAGATGCAATCTTTGTCACCCCTATATCTCATCTCTTAACGATTTCTCGTATAAGATGGTATTTTCTTTATATGTGTTTGTTGGCCTTGTGGGCTCTCGGTTCCCTAGAATTTGCAACTGCTCCGGCATTATCACAGTAAACCGTGATCGTGCTGGGCAAATCCAGAACGACGTCCAAGTCCACCAGGAAGTTCTTGAGCCAAACCGCTTCTTTCGCTGCTTCACAAGCAGCTACATATTTGGCTTCCATGGTAGAATCGGCGATGCATTTCTGCTTAACGCTTCTCCACATCATGGCTCCTCCCCCCATGCAAAACACACTACCCGAGGTTACTTTCTGGAGTCTATGTCTGATTGGAAATCTGAGTCCGTATAGCCAATGGGGATTAGACTGTAGGATTGATACTTCAGAATGTTCTTAACCGCAGTCCAATGCTCTTTCCCAGGGTTACTTTGATATCTTGCAACCATTCCTACGGTGAAGCAGATATCCGGTCTAGTGCACAGCATTGCGTACATGAGGCTTCCCACAGCAGAAGCATAAGGGATGCCCTTCATGTCATCTATTTCCTTTTGTGTCATGGGACACATTTCCTTGGATAGATGGATTCCATGTCTGAAAGGTACAAAACCTTTCTTGGAATCTTGCATGCTGAATCGCTTCAAAACGGTATCTATGTATGAAGTTTGTGAAAGCCCGATCATCCTTTTCTTACGATCTCGAGTGATCTTGATCCCTAGGACGTGACCGGCTTCTCCCAAGTCCTTCATATCAAACTATTTTGACAGCCATGCCCTTACGTCTGACAACATCTTTACATCATTCCCGATGAGCAGTATGTCGTCTACGTATAGTACCAAGAATACCAAGGCAGTTTCGTCATGCTTTTTGTAGACACAACTTTCGAAATTATTTTGATCAAAACCGTAGGATTTTATCACTTGATCAAAACATTGATTCCAAGCACGGGATGCCTGCTTCAGCCCGTAAATGGACTTCTTTAGCTTGCAAACCAGATGCTCTTGGCCTTTTTCAATGAAGCCTTTGGGTTGTTGCATATAGATTTCTTCGTCAAGACTTCCGTTGAGGAAAGCTATCTTGACATCCATTTGCAAGATCTCAAAATCTAGGTGCGCAGCAATCGACAAGAGAATTCGGATGGACTTGAGCATGGCTACAGGCGAAAAGGTTTCCTCATAGTTGATCCCTTCTTTCTGAGTGTACCCTTTCGCCACGAGTCTCGCTTTAAAGGTTTCAACCTTCCCGTCCGGTCCCCTTTTTCTCTTGTATACCCACTTGCATCCAATGGGTTTTACTCCATTAAGTGGTTCGACTAGCTCCCACACTTTATTGTGATCCATTGAACCCATCTCGGCTTCCATTATTGTTTGCCAAGATGTCGCATCCTTGTCTTGGATTGCCTCGTTGTAGGACCATGGATCTGATTCTTCTCCCAAGATGAAGTCCGAGGACTCTCCGATCCCTAAGAAACTCTAGGGTTGCCGAACAACCCTCCCACTGCGACGAGGTTTTAATTGTGTAGGCGTGAAGCGTGGTATGTCTTCTTGCACAGTTGACAACGAAGTTGGCCCCTTAAGTTCTTCCAAGGTAATCTCGCTTCTAGGCTTTTTATTGTTCATATAGTCTTCTTCCAAAAATCTAAAGTGCGTACTGATTACGATCTTTTGATCTTTAGGACCATAGAACATGCATCCCTTCGTTCCTTTGGGGTTATCTTATAAACAGCCTTAATTCCGAACGTGCATCCAATATCCCAGCTTCCCTATCCAACACGTATGCCGGATACCCCCAGATCCTCATGTGTCCTAAGCTGGGCTTTCGCCCCGTCCACAACTCCCTAGGGGTTTTTGGAACCGATTTGGATGGCACTAAGTTCAGAATATAAGCCATTGTTTGCAAGGCGTAACCCCAAAAATGATTTTGGTAAATCCGCATAACTCATCATTGATCTTACCATTTCTAGAAGCGTTATGTTTCTTCGTTCTGCAACCCCGTTTTGTTGAGGGGTACCGGGTGCAGTCAACTGGGATACAATCCCTTCTTCCGACAAGTAGTTCAAGAATTCATCGTTGAGTTATTCGCCTCCACGATCGGATCGTAGAAACTTTATAAGCTTTTCCTTATGATTCTCTGCTTGAGCCTTAAATTCTTTGAATTTATCAAAGGTCTCAGATTTATGCTTCATTAGGAAAATGTATCCATAGCGTGAGTAATCATCGATAAACGTAACGAAATACTCGTAGCCGCCTCTTGCTTTGATTTTCATTAGACCACATACGTCGGTGTGAACGATCTCAAACACTTCTTTAGCTCTAAGCCCCTTGGCTCCAAATGTCCTCTTGGTCATTTTACCCTCCAAACATGATTCACAAGTTGGAAATGGTTCAACCAGGAAAGACTCCAATGAACCATCTTGTACCAACCTTTGGATCCTTTTTGGATTAATATGACCTAATCTTAGGTGCCAAAGAAGTGTCTCGTTCACATTGGTCGAACGTTTCCTTTTGCTCTAAATAGTAGATGAGTTATAGGATGCATTGTGTGTGTGATGTGCACAGTTAATAATGTAGAGATTGTTCTGTAATGTTCCATGACAGATAACCACATCGTTACGAAAAACAGTAACATGCTTATTAAAACGAACAGAATATCCATCAACAAATAGTTTTGAAACTGAAATAAAGTTTTTAAGAAAAACTGGAACATAAACAACATCTCTTAAAATTAAACTCTTGTCTTCAAAAGACATGTGCACGTCTCCCACTGCTTCAGCTGCCACTCTCGTAGCATCGCCTAGCGTGACGAGGATCTCTCTTCCACTAAGTTGTCGGGTCCGCTTGAACCCCTGTAAAGTGAAACAAATATGATCAGCGGATCCCGTATCCACTACCCACGAATGGGTAGCATACGCCGATAAACAAGTTTCAACAACTAGTGCGAGAGAATTACGTTTCTTTCCATTCCGCTTGGGTTTGGAACAGGCTGACCTCCAATGTCCCTTTTCACCGCAGTTAAAACACTTTCCCTTAGCCGGTTTCTTCACTCCACCCTCCCTCTTCACCTTTCCTTTGCCCTTGGCAACACTTGAGTTAGCTTCACTTTTGATCCTCTTCTTCTTCTTACCTCCTTTTGGCCTAGAAGAGGAAGAAGGACCAGCTGTCGCTAGAGCTTGGCTGCTCTCTCCCAATATTCCTTCAGCCGAGACTAAAGCTTGTAGCAGATCAGGCAAGGTAAACTTCTGATTGTTCATTTGGTAATTAAGCCTGAACTGCTCGAAGCTTTTGGGCAGGGAATGGAGTATGAAATCGATCCGGGTCTCGATGTCATATTCAGCACCAAGTACCTAATGTTTGTTAAGGTGAGCCATCATCTGGAGAATGTGCTCCCTTACGGGTTCCCTCCACCATTTTCATTGAGAGCATGTCTCTCATGGTGATCTGGCGAGCCACACGGTTCTGATGTTGGAACATCGCTTTAAGATTGACCATGATGTCTGCAGTAGTCTCAACGTTTTGGTGTTGGTGTTGCAACACATCTGACATAGAAGCCAAGATGGTACACTTTGCCATTTCGTTGGAACGCTCCCAGTCAGCATACTCTTTCTTTTCCGTTTTACTAGACTCATCAGTTGACTTTTCTGGTTTGGGCGTAGTAAGGACCCAGTTATGGTGTTGTGCAGTGAGGACAATAGTAAGTTTTCGATACCAATCAACAAAGTTTTCTCTAGTAAGCAAGTTGTCTTTCAGTATATTGAACAGTGGATTAAAAGGTTGCGACGATACTGAAAATAAACTTTCATCTTGTGTCAATATCCGGATCAACACAAAGAAAATCACATAATTCGATCACATGATTCATATTGAAATCTCAAAAAAATATGAACATGCATCAGCCAACATCTCAAAACAGTTTTAAATGAGCCTATTGGGAGGGTCATCATTTAAATTATATTCAAGCAGGTTACAAACAAGAACAGTTACAAACCTGTAATTCTTTAAAAAAAATTAATAGTTGGCTCCCACTTGACCAATATAAAATTGACAGGGACTTCGGTGAAGTATATGCATATCAATTTTATACCTAAGTAATAACCATGATTAAATACATAATTATTACTTCATTTTGATCGAGCCTCTTGAGAGGGTCATCGTCGCCACTAATAATAATTCACAATCATCCTTTTGAGAATTTATTCATGTGAAAGCTATCTTTTGGCCGTCCCTTAGGGGAATTTCTCCAAAATAATTCACAAATAAATAAATCATGGATGTCAAAATTAATTCGATTCATAATCAAATTAATTATTAAAACATACTTAGTAATTTTTTTTATTTTTTTTGAATTTGAGATTTTTCGTTGGGCAATTCTCATGCAAACACATTTAAACCAATTAAATAAAGCATAAGAAAATACAACAATAAATCAAGCAAAGCAGAAAAATAAACATATTGGGCACAAATTATCCAATTGTCATGGTTTGATTTTTCTTGGCTTGATTTTGAAGAAACACCGTCTTGAATTTCTCCCACTCGTTTGTCTAAAAAAAAAATTCCATCTCGAAATGCCACGCCAAGTAGCTCGCAGTCGGGATGCACGCCCGCATCAGGACGGCCCCTTGGCCGAGCGACAGCATCCGTGCGCCTAGGCGCAGCGCACGTCGCCCCTAGGATTCCTCGGCAGCCTTGGCAGGCGATGGGCGGGTCGTGCCCATTTACGCTGCGCCCGTCTTGGCCTTCATGTCCTCCCTCCTTCCGCCGACCTCGTCCGCCCACTTCAAAGATCACAAGATCCGCAGACGCCTCGGCCATGATGACGCCCGTTGCCCGATCCGCTTGTACGTCTGGCGCGCCCGTTTCACCCCGACCGTAGGCGCCAAATACGATCCGTGCATGTCCGGGCGGCGCGCGTACGATTCCGGGTCCGTTTCAACTCCTCGTCTCCGTCTTCGTCTTCGTTCAGGTTACAATTTATTTTACAAAAAAATAAATAAACCTAAATCTAGACTAGTCTATTACGAACAAATCAAATAGCCTAATCTACTCGTGGATTTTCTCACCAGAAAAACAAATTCGAACGAGTCGAATTAAAACCATTCATACGCATGAAATAAATAAACACATTAAATACCATGACAATTGGATACCTGCAAAATAGATCTAACAATTCTACTATCCAATTTTCAATAAAATTTAATGGCCAACATAATTTAAATAACAATTTAAATACAAAGCTCAAAACTGAGGCTCTGATACCAGTTATTGGGAAACAAGGTATGCCCGAATCTATTCGAGTTGAATTTAAATACATATTTAAATTAAACAATTAATTACTAACATGAATTAATCCTAATTCAATTCAACATAATAATTAATCAAAAAATAAACATCATGCGTACACGTATTTCACGTAAAACCTAAGCATGCAGAATCTAAGAATTACGTAAATACTAACCTCTCGTAGAAATAACCGCTGAGACGTTGGATCAACCCAAAGTGCCTTCTCAAATATGTCCCACGTCTACGAATGTAACCCGGTGAGAGGATTATCAACGAACGATTTTAATCTTTAAAGGAGAAAAAGAATTTTTTTGGCTACCACCTTTGTGGATTTCTAATTTTTCCAACACATGGAATTGCACATAGGGATGAAAAACTCATCCCCTATTTATAATACCCAAGGTGGTCAAAAATTTAGCCCTAGGAATAAGATGGGAAATTTTTTTTCTTGATCTCCAAGAAATCTTGAACATATTCAATATATTTTTTTCTCCATAATTAAAATATTCCACAAAATATCCCACCTCCTTATATATGTGATATTTTCGAAAAACTTACATAAGTGGGGAAGAAATAAGATCTTTTTCCTTTCTTGAGCTTATGGGATAAACTTGTATCTCAAGAATACTTATTCCACAAGATCTTTCCAAGAAAATCAAGAAAAAATCTTTTCTCTCTCCCATCTTATTATTTTAGAAAATAATTGGAAAAATGGGCCAAAATATTTTTTTCTCCTTTTCATTAATTGGACTTTAGTTTGGGCTATTTGAGGGGCCTTTAGGAGAATTAAGATTGGACCTCCAATTATATGAAAGTCTAATATTTAGCCAAAATATTGTTTATAATAATCATTAATATTAATTTACTCCACTATAAAATTAAATATTGAACTATTTATTTTAACCCAATTCTTATTCACAATAATATGGCTCCGGTATTATTTCCATGTTTAATATTATCTTAGTCCATTAATTAATTATGTCCTTTGATGGTGATACCGCATTAATTAATATCTTTGTCCTTAATTAATGACTAAGTACAAATTCATTACCCATATGGAAATGAATTTTCAACCCATCAAAATTTGGTATGATAAAAGATTGACCCACGAGGGACAAATCAATTACACGTAGGCATTATGACGCAATTCTCTCCGTAAAGGAAATCTTAGCAGAAGATAAATTTTTTATTGAATATACAAGAATTAGACCTCAGTATCGTTCGTTATTTCTTCTCTTCCATAAATCAGAAGCGTAGTTTAATAATTTTGCTTTGATTATGATTTAAGGAATCAATGCAATATCACCTAGATTGGGCAAATTTTAATTATATGACGATTGCTAAGATTTAATCCTCGAATCGGTCACGGCTTTTTGATTTGTCCCTGGATGCACTAATTGTAATCTTTATCATACCAAATCTTGCAAGGGAAATTTATTTCAACCTGGATAATAATGGGTTGTTTTTACCATCCAAGGACAAAGATATTAATTAATATAAAGTCCGATCTTACGGGCTTATCACCAAATTAATGGACTAAGATAAACTTAAACGCTGGAAATAAATTATGACCGAGCCATATTATTGTGAAGTCATTCATATTTAAGATGGATAGTTCAATATTAATTTTATAGTGGAGTAAATTAATATTAATGGGCTTGAATAATATTTTGGCTAAATATTAAAGCTTCATAGCTCATTGGAGGTCCAATTTTAATTCTCCCAAGGCCCCTCAAATAGCCCAAATTAAAGTCCAATTAATGAAAAAGAGAAGAAAATATTTTGCCTAATTTTTCACAATTATTTTTGAAAATTTGGGTAGGAGAGAGAAAAAGATTTTTTCTTGATTTTCTTGGAAAGATCTTATGGAATAAGTATTCATGAGATAAAAGTTTATCCCATAAATTCAAGAAAGGAAAAAGATCTTATTTTCTTCCTACTTGGGTGAAGATTTTTGAAAATTGTATGACAAAGAAGGAGGAGAAGATTTTATTGGGAGATATTTTGGGAAATAGAATATATTGGATGTATTCTAGATTGTATCTTGAGGAAGAAGCAAGGAAATTTCTCAATGCCCAACTTGGTCAAATTTTCGTCTCCCCCCCTAGTCCCATAAATAGGGGATGAATTTTTCATCCCCAATTGCAATTCCATGTGTTGGAAAAATTAGAAATCCACAAAGGTGGTGGCAAAATATTTTATTTTCTCCTTTAGAATTAAAATCGTTCGTTGATAATTCTCCCACCAGATTACGTTCGTGGACGTGGGACATATTTGAGAAGGCACTTTGGGTTGATCCATCGTCTCAACGGTTGTCACTACGAGAGGTTAGTATTTACGTAATTCCTAGATTCCGTCTGCTTAGGATTTACGCGGATTACTTGTACGCATGTTGCTTAATTGCTTATTAATTATTATGTTGAATTGGTTTAGGATTAATTCATGTTAGTAATTAATAAATTAGTTTTAATATGTATTTAAATTCACCTCGAATAGATCCTGGCACCCCTAATTTCCCAACATTCGCTTAGTCCCACAAGGATATGGTAGGCATCGACTCCGAGGTCGCCTGCCATCAGCTGAACATCGAGCCCAAATTAAAAATAATATTCTGGCAACGATAGAGAATTTTCGACCTCCCGTCCTGGTCAAGAAACCGAACGGGGCGTGGAGACTGTGCATCTACTTCACCGACCTGAATGAGGCATGCCCCAAGGACTTCTTCCCCATGCCGCATATCGACCACCTGATCGATAGCACAGCTGGCCACAAAATGATGTCGTTCATGGACGCCTTCGCGGGTTACCACCAAATACCCATGCACAAAGACGACCAACATCACACCTCGTTCCTCACCGAAAAAAACATGTACTGCTGGAAGAGAATGTCATTCGACCTAAAAAACGCCGGGACAACATACCAACGGCTGGTAAACCAAATGTTCGCAGAAGAAATCGGCAAAACTATGGAGGTATATGTGGACGACATAGTCGTCAAGAGTTTGAGAATGGAGGACCAACTCGCTGACCTCGCCCGAACATTCGTCATTCTAAGAGAGTTCAACATGACGCTCAACCCAAAGAAATGCAACTTCGGCGTGGAATCCGGCAAGTTCCTCGGCCATCTGGTCAGCAAACGGAGAATAGAGGCCAACCCAACCAAAATAAGGGCAATACTGGAGATGGGCAGTCCACTAAACCCGAAAGAGGTTAAAAAGCTCGCAGGAAGCCTGGCAGCTCTCAGCAGATTCATATCACGCATGGGGGACACGTGTAAACCTTTTTTCGACACACTAAAGAGGGCCAAAAGCGGGTTCCAATGGATGGAGGAAACTCAGACTGCCTTAGACAACATCAAGGAATACCTCACCGACCCAAAGATATTATCCAAACCCATCCCCGGGGAGAAGCTCTTCCTTTACCTGGCAGCCTCCGAGACGGCCCTGAGTTTGGTCCTAGTAAGAATAGAAGGGCAAAATAGCTTGCCAATATACTATGTGAGCCAGGTCCTCAACGAGATAGAACGAAGATACTCACCCCTCGAAAAGCTCGCCTACACCCTCGTAATGAGTGTGAGAAAACTACGACCATACTTTTTCGACCACCAGGTGGAGGTGTTGACCTCACTCCCACTGAGAAATGCACTACATCGCCCCGACGTGGCTGGGCGGTGCACGAAATGGGCGATCGAAATTGGCCAGTTTGGAGTCACATACGCCCCACGAACTGCCATCAAAGCCCAAGCCCTAGCCCATTTCGTTGTGGAGCTCACCTTCCCGTTGACCGCACCGGATACGCCAGTCGGCCCCCATGGGAACTCTACGTGGATGAATCCTCCACTCAAACCTGAGCAGGGGTAGGCATAGTCCTAACCAGCCCAGACGGACACTCCTTCCAGACGTACATCATGTTCGATTTTCAGGCAACCAATAATGAAGCGGAATTCGAGGCCCTCATTGGAGGGCTAGAAATGGCAATGGCCATGGGTGTAAAAAAACTAAAAATACACACCGACTCACAACTGGTCGTGTGCCAGGTGTCGGGGGAGTATGAGGCTCGATGTGACCGGATGACTACATACCAAGAAACTGTCAGAGGCCTGCTTGAAAAATTCGATCATGTCTATGTGGAGTTGATACCCAGAAGCGCAAACTCTCAAGGAGACGCTCTGGCCCGGTTAGCAACATCGGAGGGGCCGACAGATATGAAAGAAGTCACTATCATGAAACTAACCTACCCATCCACCACACACACCCTGGTCGCCATTACCGACCCGATGGATATCGATCATGAGGATTGTAGGACATCTATAGTCGATTACCTAAAAATAGGACGTCTACCCTACGACAGGGTCAAAGCCCGATAACTACAAATGAGAGCTGCGAGGTACGTGATGGTCGATGGCAATTTGTACAAGCGGGGCTTCAGCATCCCGTTACTCAGGTGCGTTACATGGAAAGAAGGGCAAGCCATTCTGAGAGAAATCCACGAAAGTGTCTGTGGAAATCACACTGGGGGCCAGTCCCTGGCCCACAAAACTGTCCGACAAGGATATTTCGGGCCGACACTGAAAAAAGATGCTCTCGAATACGCGAAGCCATGCCACCAATGTTAAATATTCGCCCCCCGATCAAAGTATCCCCAGAGGAGTTAACCAGCATTCTGAGCCCATGGCCTTTCACAAAATGGGGGATTGACATCATCGAACCCTTACCTATGGCCCCGGGGACTGTACGATTTTCCCTTGTCACGGTCGACTACTTCACGAAATGGGCCGAGGCCGAGGCCCTCACAACGATTGATCTAGACAACGTGATAAAATTCATCTAGAGAAACATCATCTACCATTTTGGCCTCCCACAAGAAATTGTAACTGACAATGGAAAGCAATTCGACGGGCTGAAGATCGATGCTTCTTCAGGAAGTGGAAAATAACAAAGCTCTTCTCCACCCCTTACCACCCACAGTCCAGCGACCAAGTTGAAACGATAAACAAAATTATCACACACACGCTGAAAAGCAAACTAGAAGGGGGAAGGGCAAGCAAAATGAGTTGCTCAAGTATTGTGGTCATACGAATAACCACGGGACATCTACGGGAAACACCCTATTCCCTCGCGATTCAGCAGAGGCAAAGGATCCCAAAGAAATCCTCGCATTCTAGCCACCGAACAGGCAATAGAGCCTCGAACAACAGTGACATGGCAATGGCGACTGGCCTGGACTTACTGGAAGAAAGAAGGATAGAGGCGAACATAAAGAATGCCAGCTACAAACGGCAAGCAGAAAAATACTACAACTCAAAGGTCGAACTCCGGCAATTCAAAGAAGGCGACCTTGTCCTAAAGAAAGTACTCGAAGTCCCCAAAGGAGCATTTGGCCCCACTTGGGAGGGCCCATTCAGAGTATCCAAATGTCTGGCAAACGGGGCATACGAGATCAAAGGCCCGAATGGCACGCCAGCCCAATATCCATGGAACGCGGCCCACCTGAAGAAATACTATCAGTAGAAAGTAGCTAATAGCCCATCTGTCATTTGTCATTTTCTTTGTAATAACCCCTTAATTCCAAGGACAGTCTTTTGTAATCAATTACGTTTTTGAGAAAATCATGTATGCTTTAGAATAAGTCGACTAGGAATCGCTCCAAAGACGATCTGAACAACAAAGGTCGGGTCAAAAGAGTAGTCGCTAAACATATAATTCGACCACCTACGACATGAAGCAACCTCCAGAACTTATGCCAACAAGGCCGTCCCTCGCATTGGCCGCACGCCAAGCCCGACGACCTTCTTAATGACATCACCGTAACACGACTAAGCCAAAGTTTGGATACGCCGCATAAGATAAGACGGCTAAAACATAGTTCGGATACATCGTACCATAACGAAAGGGCGATCAGAACATAGGCAAGACTTACAGTCGCTTGTGTATGTCCGGGGTCGCACGACCAACAATTCAAAAGCAAAAGCGATTAACTCATACGTAGACACACAATAAGGCAATGAAAATATGAAAGCTTCGTTCATCAGATAAAGGCCCAAGGGCCGAATACAAAAGAGGACCCACATGCCGCTTACGAAATTATGTCCCGAAGGGCCACACAAACATCAGAAAGAAAATTCAAAAGGAAGGGGTTCGCAGACACCCTGTAAAAACTTTGACAGAAAGGGAGGCGCTAAACACTACCCCCAACCTAACTTCCCCCTCGACCGGGGCCTGGTCGTCCGTCTGCTCCGCACTTCCAACAACCTCCCCACTCGGGGCAACCACCATCGCATCGATGTCGTCCTCCATTATAGTCGCAAGCACAGGCTCCACGTCAGTACTAATAAGAGCCTGTCCAGGAGTGTTGGTAAATGAATTTAATAAAAAGGATTTTGATTAGATCCCAAAACCCCTGAGTATGACATGTTCAGGATAATCTTGATAGATGAGTCAGGATTCCGTTTTAGGAGTGTTCAGGATATTATCTGCACCATGTATAGTCGGCAGATATAGAACAGGTTAGTTTCTGAAGACTCAGTAAGAAACTGAGATACTGAAGAACTCAGTAGGATACTGAGAACTGAAGGCTCAGAGAACCTGAAGCCTCAGAGAACCTGAAGGCTCAGAGAACCTGAAGGCTCAGAGAACCCGGGCCTCAGAGAACTCAAGACTCGAGAACTCAAGACTCAAAGAACTCAAGACTCAGAGAACTCAAGACTCGAGAAACTCAAGACTCGTGAGAAATATCAAGGCACAAGAATTACTAAAGACTCAAGAATGTATTCGAATGCTCAAGATATCCCAATGTTCCGAGGCAATCAAGTCGAGGAATATAGCCGTTGGAATCCAAATGACGTGGACCAACGAGAGGAAGACAACCACCAAAAAAGTCAGAACTTAGAAAGAATAGTATGGATTTGAATGTAATTCTCTCCAATTCAGTAACATTCAAAACCACACTATAAATACAAGTTCTTCCTTCATTATCGAGTGTGGATGCATGGAGATTATGCACAAAATGCTACAAAGCCAAAGAGCGTTATAGTCAAAGCATTCCCACCCTAGAACACAAGTCTGTAGATATACAAATATATTCAAAGAGTGTTCTAGAACCCAACCTAAGCAACCCATGATGTATCATAAGCTTAGAGAGATTTTCCCAACCTTAGCATTGAGGCTAAACCATTGTAAGGGAAAATCTCACCATAGTTGGAGACAACACCAAACCCAAACCCAGTGGTGAAGTGAGGTAGTTGTTAGGCAAACCCGAGTGAGGGTGATAAGTCCCGAAGGAGTGTGAACTCGTTAAACATCTAAGAGTTTGAGTTAGTAAACTACGGAGGTAGTCAGAAAGCTTAGGGTCGGGTTGAGTAAGTAAACTACGTGGAGTAGTCCCGAAAGCTCGGGGCGAAGTTGAGTAAGTAAACTACACGAGGTAGTCGAAAAGCTCGGTTGATAAGGAATTTCCCTAGAGAGGGAGAGTGGATGTAGGATCGGGTTGTCCAACCACTATATATTGTCGTGGTTGTTTATCGCTTTATGTTTATACTTGTCATATGCATCTAGTTATAAGCAAAACACAACACATGAGCTCCAAAGTTTAAAAATTGGAAACACTCTGCCCACCCCCGCTTTTATATGCACCGAATTAAAACGTTTTTGCTTCCGCAGACGCAAGAAAATAGGTTTTTCCACACCGACCATCAAGTGGTATCAGAGCGGTGTGCTCAAACGACACTTCTTCAATGTAAT
The DNA here is from genome assembly GCA_037126765.1 of Stenogyne calaminthoides. NCBI lineage: Eukaryota > Viridiplantae > Streptophyta > Magnoliopsida > Lamiales > Lamiaceae > Stenogyne > Stenogyne calaminthoides. The sequence goes on from JBBCBC010000006.1 coordinate 26,642,994, forward strand.
CGCCGAAAGCGATCCATTTTTAAAACTTTTCTCGATCCGATACCAACAAGTGGTATCAACGATTCGCAAGGACAACAGGTAGAAATCACGACCGATAATTGATAAAGTTACGGCGGATTGACATATCGAGAGTGTCAGACGATATCTACGCATGTCAAATCGCACCAACTTAGGGAATAGAGGCTACTATTCTAGACTAAGTTTTGGCAGTAACACTTTCCAAGAATTGGCTTAATCGAGGAGAATCGATTAGGTCAACAAAAATCTGATTACATACAAAGTCGATCAAATGAAGAAAATCACCGAGCTTGAAAACTTCACCAAATCGGATATATCGGTCTATATCGGTTGAAAGGAACTTCAACTTGAGGGGAACTCACAGAATCAAAAGTAGATGATCAAGATCAAGACATGGTCAGCATTTAGACCGACGAGATCAAATAAATTAGATGAGTTCAAATGATGAGCTGTGCAAAAACTAGAAGTGAAGAAAAGCTAAAACCAGCAAATCAGAAGAGAAGGTTGCAAATCAGAATATGAGCAAAAGAGACTGATCAAGATCAGACGTGATCGAGATCAGATATGATAATGAGCAGATGAAGACTGATCGAGATCAGACGTGATCAAGATCAGATATGATAAACCTGATATGTTAACTTGATATAATGACCTGATGATATGTTGATCTAAAGATGTGTTGATCTGATTAGTCGAGCTAATCAGATCAGGCAAAGAAGAAATCAGATAGCTTGGGTAAAGTGATCTGAGACTCGATAAAGTAAATGGCGAGACTCGATAAGTAAAATAAATCGAGACTCAAGATAGGTCAAAAGACCTGAGGGTCAAGATGTCTGAAGTCAGAAGAAACTGAACTCAGTCAGCATGAGTGTCAGTATACCTGATCAGACAAGGTCCATTGAAGAAGAATGAGGAGCCGAGCTGAAGATAGAAGACTGAAGACCAAAACTGAAGACTTGTAATTCTTTATATTTTTTGTCTTTATTTCTTTGATAAGTTCATTGTAATCAGAATCGATAAACATACAATCAATGAAACTTTTATCTTTATGCTCGGAGATAATACCTCATTATCTTTTTACATGTCTTTTATGTTGATATGCCCGATTAAATGTCTACGATCGATTGTATGCTCATATAAAGAGGAAACTATATGATGCTTTGGGAGAAATTGCTTAAGTATTTAGTAATGATCTATTTAGGAAAGATTCATTACTGAAGAAATCTATTGAATGATTTAAATTGATTAGAGATTTTACCATTCTTGTAATAGAAAAAAACTGAAACCTGAGTATAGGTTATATGTTTGTAACAAGATAGGTTTTGGCATCATCAAAAAGGGGGAAATTGTTGGGAAATGAATTTAATAAAAAGGATTTTGATTAGATCCCAAAACCCCTGAGTATGACATGTTCAGGATAATCTTGATAGATGAGTCAGGATTCAGTTTTAGGAGTGTTCAGGATATTATCTGCACCATGTATAGTCAGCAGATATAGAACAGGTTAGTTTCTGAAGACTCAGTAAGAAACTGAGATACTGAAGAACTCAGTAGGATACTGAGAACTGAAGGCTCAGAGAACCTGAAGCCTCAGAGAACCTGAAGGCTCAGAGAACTCAAGCCTCGAGAACTCAAGACTCGAGAGAACTCAAGACTCAAAGAACTCAAGACTCAGAGAACTCAAGACTCGAGAACTCAAGACTCGAGAGAAATATCAAGGCACAAGAATTACTAAAGACTCGAGAATGTCTTGAATGCTCAGTATATCCTGAATGTTCCGAGGCACTGAAGCTGAGGAATATAGCCGTTGGAATCCAGCTGACGTGGACCAACGAGAGGAAGACAACCAGCCTGAAAAAGCTGCAGAACTTAGAAAGAATAGTATGGATTTGAATGTAATTCTCTCCAACGGTAACATTCAAAACCACACTATAAATACAAGTTCTTCCTTCATTATCGAGTGTGGATGCATGGAGATTATGCACAAAATGCTACAAAGCCAAAGAGCGTTATAGTCAAAGCATTCCCACCCTAGAACACAAGTCTCAGAGATATACAAATATATTCAAAGAGTGTTCTAGAACCCAACCTAAGCAACCCACGATGTATCATAAAGCTTAGAGAGATTTTCCCAACCTTAGCATTGAGGCTAAAACCATTGTAAGGGAAAATCTCACCATAGTTGGAGACATCACCAAACCCAAACCCAAAGGGTGAAGTGAGGTAGTTGTTAGGCAAACCCGAGTGAGGGTGATAAGTCCCGAAGGAGTGTGAACTCGTTAAACATCTAAGAGTTTGAGTTAGTAAACTACGGAGGTAGTCAGAAAGCTTAGGGTCGGGTTGAGTAAGTAAACTACGTGGAGTAGTCGAAAAGCTCGAGGGCGAAGTTGAGTAAGTAAACTACACGAGGTAGTCGAAAAGCTCGAAGTTGATAAGGAATTTCCCTAGAGAGGAGAGTGGATGTAGGACCGGTTGTCCAACCACTATATATTCTTTGTGTTGTTTATCGCTTTATGTTTATACTTGTCATATGCATCTAGTTATAAGCAAAACACAACACATGAGCTCCAAAGTTTAAAAATTGGAAACACTCTGCCCTCACCCCGCTTTTATATGCACCAATTAAAACGCGTTTTGCTTCGCATGACACAAAAATAGGTTTTCCCACCGACCATCAAGTGGTATCAGAAAGGGTGCTCAAACGACACTTCTTCAATGTAATCGCCGAAAGCGATCCATTTTAAAACTCAGTCTCGATCCGATACCAACAAGTGGTATCAACGATTCAAGGACAACAAATGTAGAAATCACGCGACCGATAATTGGATAAAGTTACGGCGGATTGACATATCGAGAGTGTCGACGATATCTACGATGTCAAATCGCACCAACTTAGGAATAGAGGCTACTATTCTAGACTAAGTTTTAAGCAAGAACACTTTCCAAGAATTGGCTTAATCTGAGGAGAATCGATTAGGTCAACAAAAATCTGATTACATACAAAGCTGATCAAATGAAGAAAATCAGCTGAGCTTGAAAACTTCACCAAATCAGATATATCGGTCTATATCAGTTGAAAGGGGAACTTCAACTTGAGGGGGAACTCACAGAATCAAAAGTAGATGATCAAGATCAAGACATGGCTGCAGACGAGACTGATCGAGATCAAATAAATTAGATGAGTTCAAATGATGAGCTGTGCAAAAACTAGAAGTGAAGAAAAGCTAAAACCAGCAAATCAGAAGAGAAGGTTGCAAATCAGAATATGAGCAAAAGAGACTGATCAAGATCAGACGTGATCGAGATCAGATATGATAATGAGCAGATGAAGACTGATCGAGATCAGACGTGATCAAGATCAGATATGATAAACCTGATATGTTAACTTGATATAATGACCTGATGATATGTTGATCTAAAGATGTGTTGATCTGATTAGTCGAGCTAATCGATCGTGCAAAAAAAGAAATCGAGATAAATTTGGGTAAAGTGATCTCGAGACTCAAGAAATAAAATGGCGGGAGACTCAAGAAGTAAAGTAAACTGAGACTCAGTATAGGTCAAAAGACCTGAGGGTCAAGATGTCTGAAGTCAGAAGAAACTGAACTCAGTCAGCATGAGTGTCAGTATACCTGATCAGACAAGGTCCATTGAAGAAGAATGAGGAGCCGAGCTGAAGATAGAAGACTGAAGACCAAAACTGAAGACTTGTAATTCTTTATATTTTTTGTCTTTATTTCTTTGATAAGTTCATTGTAATCTGTAACTGATAAACATACAATCAATGAAACTTTTATCTTTATGCTCAAAGATAATACCTCATTATCTTTTTTACATGTCTTTTATGTTGATATGCCTGATTAAATGTCTCTGATCTGATTGTATGCTCATATAAAGAGGAAACTATATGATGCTATGGGAGAAATTGCTTAAGTATTTAGTAATGATCTATTTAGGAAAGATTCATTACTGAAGAAATCTATTGAATGATTTAAATTGATTAGAGATTTTACCATTCTTGTAATAGAAAAAAACTGAAACCTGAGTATAGGTTATATGTTTGTAACAAGATAGGTTTTGGCATCATCAAAAAGGGGGAAATTGTTGGGAAATGAATTTAATAAAAAGGATTTTGATTAGATCCCAAAACCCCTGAGTATGACATGTTCAGGATAATCTTGATAGATGAGTCAGGATTCAGTTTTAGGAGTGTTCAGGATATTATCTGCACCATGTATAGTCGGCAGATATAGAACAGGTTAGTTTCAAGACTCAAGAAGAAATCGAGATATCAAGAACTCAAGAGATATCGAGAACCGAAGGCTCAGAGAACCTCCGAAGCCTCGAGAGAACCTCGAAGGCTCAGAGAACCCCAAGCCTCGAGAGAACTCAAGACTCGAGAGAACTCAAGACTCCTCAAGACTCGAGAGAACTCAAGACTCGAGAACTCAAGACTCGAGAAATATCAAGGCACAAGAATTACTAAAGACTCAAGAATGTATCAATGCTCAAGATATCCCTGAATGTTCCGAGGCAATCAAGTTTAGGAATATAGCCGTTGGAATCCAGCTGACGTGGACCAACGAGAGGAAGACAACCAGCCTGAAAAAGCTGCAGAACTTAGAAAGAATAGTATGGATTTGAATGTAATTCTCTCCAACGGTAACATTCAAAACCACACTATAAATACAAGTTCTTCCTTCATTATCGAGTGTGGATGCATGGAGATTATGCACAAAATGCTACAAAGCCAAAGAGCGTTATAGTCAAAGCATTCCCACCCTAGAACACAAGTCTGTAGATATACAAATATATTCAAAGAGTGTTCTAGAACCCAACCTAAGCAACCCACGATGTATCATAAGCTTAGAGAGATTTTCCCAACCTTAGCATTGAGGCTAAACCATTGTAAGGGAAAATCTCACCATAGTTCGAGACAACACCAAACCCAAACCCAGTGGTGAAGTGAGGTAGTTGTTAGGCAAACCCGAGTGAGGGTGATAAGTCCCGAAGGAGTGTGAACTCGTTAAACATCTAAGAGTTTGAGTTAGTAAACTACGGAGGTAGTCAGAAAGCTCAGGGTCGGGTTGAGTAAGTAAACTACGTGGAGTAGTCAGAAAGCTCAGGGCCGAGTTGAGTAAGTAAACTACACGAGGTAGTCAGAAAGCTCAGAAGTTGATAAGGAATTTCCCTAGAGAGGGAGAGTGGATGTAGGACTGGTTGTCCGAACCACTATATATTGCTGTGTTGTTTACTGCTTTATGTTTATACTTGTCATATGCATCTAGTTATAAGCCAAACACAACACATGAGCTTAAAAAGAAAAATTGGAAACACTCTGCCCTCACCCCTATTTTATATGCACCGAATTAAAACGTTTTGCTTTCGCACGCGCAAAATAGGTTTTCCCACCGGGACCATCATGGAGAAGCCCCCTGGTCGGTGCCCTCGCCCGGCCTCCTCAACTCGCTCACCGGGGCCAGGAACGATAAGTCGATGCCAAAATTGGCCAAATCCACCAAGAGCAGCACCATGTCTGCCTCAGGCGGGCACTCAGCGACGAAGGCCTTGAAATCCTCTACAAGTACAGAGGCATCGACAGAGGGGTCGCGACTAGAGGTGAAAACAGATCGGATATTTCCCGATCGATCCGGAGCCGAATTCGGTATAAAAAATTGGTATCCGGGGCGGATACGGATAGTTGACTTCGGATTCGGAATACATAATATATGACTGTATCCAAGTTTTACCATATTTTATCGGATATTATCCGGTTAATAAATTTGGATATTCGGATTTAAAAAAAAAAAATTATATTAATTTTATTAAGACTAAACTAAAACAATTAAACTTTTAAACATTTGAATTGATAATAAATCCATATATCCTTCCCAAAACCCTTCCCTAGTCCCTACTCTCGGCCGCCACTCTCCTTCTCCCTTTCGTCTTCACTTTTCACCGGCCAGCCACTGTACCCCCACCCCCGACCTCCAGCCGGCGATTGCTCTACGATCCGCCACCGCCTTCTCCACCACCTCAACCACCTCCTAGGTCATCACTTGTTCATCTTCTAGTCATCGTTCTTAGTTTAACTGCATTTGGATTCGCAATTGCTGCTGAACGACGACGTAGCGTTGTAATTTTTCTATCCCCTTTCTTTCGATTTGTGTGTTAATTGTACTGGTTTGGAACTGAGATTTTGTCGATCTTCATGAAATTCTCTTGTTTATTATTTTGATTTTGTAGTTCGTTTACTTAATCGTGCGCTTTTGTTACTTGCTTTACGATTTTAGCTTTGTTGGTCCCGTTTGAAAACCCATGAATGCGTTAAATACCAATTGTAATGCATATAAAACAGGGGTGAGGGAATGGTGGTTCCAAATTTTTCTTTTTAAACCATGTGATTAATCTATGATGTGTTTTGCTTATAATCGAATGCATATGACAAGTAAGAACATAAAACAGTAAAGAGCACACGATTTTATAGTGGTTCGGAGTCCAACTCCTACATCCACTCTTCCCTATCACAAGGGGCACCAACTTAACCAACTGGACTTAGTTTTATGTGTTAGTTCAACACAGTACAGATGTTTAACGAGTTCTCACTCTCACGGGACTTATCTCCCTCACGGGATTGCCTACCCTCCCTTGCGGGATTGCTTAGATGTTTAACGAGTTCTCACTCACACCCAGAATTTAAGTTAGTCCAACTAACTTAAATTCCTTGCTTAACAAAACTTAACCTAACACTCGGTTTGGGTAAAGATTATTTGGTGTCCAACTAGAGTGAGATTTTCCCTTACATTTGTTTAGCCTCAATGCTAAGGTTGGAAAAATCTCTCTAAGCTTAGGATATTACATTTGTGCTTAGATCTAAGGTAGAACACTCTTGAATATATGCGTGTATTTCTTGTTCATTGTTCTATGGTGGAAATGTTAGATGATTTGGCTCTGTAGCTTCAATGGTGTTTTCACTCATTTCACACTCTAAATAATGAAGGAAGAACTTGTATTTATAGTGTGGATTTGAATGTTACCGTTGGATGGAGTTACATTCAAATCCATACTATTCTGTAGCTTTTGTAGCTTTTTCAGGCTGGTTGTCTTCCTCTCATTGGTCACGTCAAAATTGAATCTACTTAACTATAATCTTACGGGTCTTCAAGATTCTTGACTCATGAGACTTCTCTTGAACATCGGCCTCAGTCACTTTTACTCATTGACCCTCGATCACTAGCTTTTTTTATCGATCATTAGTAGCGTTCTGATTCTCAGTGAACATGGCTTCAGATGACTTGTCTTCTGATGACTTCTTGTTTTACTGTTTAGCTCTTCTGATTCTGGTCTTCTGATTTTGTCGCCTGATCTTGTATGCATTTGAAATCGAAATCAAATCGTAAAATGATATTAGAAAACCAGAAATCTGCATACCAGATTAGGCGACAAAATCAGAAGACCAGAATCAGAAGAGCTAAACAGTAAAACAAGAAGTCATCTGAAGTCATGTTCACTGAGAATCAGAACGCTACTAATGATCGATAAATGAAAAGCTAGTGACCCGAGGGTCGATGTCTCAAATCGGAAGAGCCGAACAAGAAAAGCGAGTCTTGATCCGATGTCACCAAGAAAAGTCATCTCAAGTCATGTTCATCGAGAATCGAAATGCTTCGATGATCGATAGCTTTGAAAAGCTAGTGACCTGAGGGTCAGTGAGTAAAAGTGACCTGAGGGTCAGGATGTCTGAAGAGAAGTCTGCTGAGTCAAGAATCCTGAAGACCCAGAAGATTCTGAAGATTATAGCCGTTAGATTCAGCTGACATGGACCAATGAGAGGAAGACAACCAGCCTGGAAAAGCTGCAAAAGCTACAAAATAGTATGGATTTGAATGTAACTCCATCCAACGGTAACATTCAAATCCACACTATAAATACAAGTTCTTCCTTCATTATTTAGAGTGTGAAATGCGTGAAAATACCATTGAAGCTACAGAGCCAAATCATCTAGCATTTCTACCATAGAACACTGAGCAAGAAATACACGCATATATTCAAAAGTGTTCTACCCTAGATCTAAGCACAAAATGTCATATCCTAAGCTTAGAGAGATTTTTCCATCCTTAGCATTGAGGCTAAACAAATGTAAGGGAAAATCTTACCCTAGTTGGACACCAAACAATCTTATACCAAAACCCAAAAGTTAGGTTGAGTTTGTTAAGCAAGGAATTTAAGTTAGTTGGACTAGCTTACTTTCTTGGTGCGAGTGAGAACTCGTTAAACATCTAAGCAATCCCGAAAGGGAGGGTAGGCAATCCCGTGACGGAGATAAGTCCCGTGAGAGTGAGAACTCATTAAACATCTGTATTGTGTTAGACTAACACGTTAAACTAAGTCCAGTTGGTTAAGTTGGTGCCCCTACTGATAGGAAAGAGTGGATGTAGGAGTTGGACTCCGAACCACTATAAAATTGTGTGTTCTTTAATGTTTTATGTTCTTACTTGCCATATGCATTTGATTATAAGTAAAACACATCGATTTCAAGAAAAAATTGGAATCACCATTCCTTCACCCCTGTTTTATATGCATTACAATTGGTATTTAATGCATTAATGGATTTTCAAACGGGACCAACAAGCTTCGTTAGGAGTTGGATGAGTCTGAGATTTTGTGGTGTCGTCCTGTGGAATTGTAGATTTCTTTATTACTTGTGAAATTAATTGTTTAATAATCGTCTAATATGTTGATTTAGTTTAGGTACTGTGATAAGTACATCTTAACTCGAAATATTTTATGCTCAATTGTTCTTTTACTAAGAAGACATGAGGTTTTTTTTTAGGTATCATTGATTTGTTTTGCAGTTTCTGTAGTTGGGCAAAAAGATAGGGAATTTATTTTCTTCATTTGTTGCTCTCTATTTCACTATATATGGCTGACTTATTACTCTATAAGATAAATGCTCGGTTATGTTGTATGAGAAATTACTTTCTGTTAATTCAGGTGGTGAAGTTAGATGAAAGGCAGCAGTATTCAGAGTAGTGTGAATGTGTGATGTTGTAGATTCCAAGATGTTCATAAATCATAAACAAATAATGTTTTAACTATTGCAGATTGATGTCTATTGGTTCAATACACTTGTAAAATCCTTTAATATGCTTACTTTATATTCAAGACTATCTCCTCATGTGGCCACAGTATGTCACTGAGTGTAAATTTTATGTGTATTTTGAAAGTTGGGATGGTATTCCTCTCCTAGTGGCGTACTAGTGAGCTATTGTAGCAAAGAAAATTATAATTTGCTTTTCATGAGTGGATGATTCTTTGGCTTAGGAGTAGTTTGTTGATTGCTTTATTCATGTTTGGGTATAATATTATATATGTCTTCATAGGCGTTATGTTGTGCTGGAGTGGTGATGGTTACGAAGGATATATTTTGATGATTTCATGTTTGTTGATTTTTTATGTGATTAACCAAATTTTGATGATTTCCGTTTGAAATATATTATCCGATTATAGTTATTCAAATCCGGTCCGGACTCGTCCGATATCCGTCCCGTATTTGTATACCGAATATTCCAAATTCGTATCTGAATCTGGTTTTTCCGTATCCGACTCCGAATTCAAGAAAAAAATATGGTTTAGGATACGGTATAAGCACTATTCGTCCGTATCCGATCTGTTTTCACCCCTAGTCGTGACGAAACACCGCCCGAAGGACATCAGCATAGGCACTGATGTAAGAGCAGATCCCCAGTGCAGCATCATCAGCGGCCCAAAGGGAGGCCTCCTTGGACATTTGAAATTCGAGATCTTCCACCCGAGCCTCATAGTCGATCGCTAAGGCGTGGGACTCCGCCAGTTGCTGGGTAAGCTCATCCACCCTCCCTTTCAGGGTCACCGACTCGACCGACCATTCCTGAGCAGCTCTTAGGTCGGCCTCCATCCGGGCCATGGTCGTGGTCGCCTCCTCGAGCTTCTTCTTTTGCTCATCAAGGGCCGAGCAGGAAGTCTCCAAATCCTGGTTGTTCTGCTACATGACCCGCTCAAGGAAAGTGGCCGCCTTCTGGGAGTAGACCAAGGCAGTGTAGAGATTATTTTCCTTGCTGTTGGAAGAGGCAGCAAGGTGGTCGTCCAAAGACCAACACCGGGGCACATCCTAAATGGAATGCCGCATGTACTGAGGCCAGTCGGCCGAGACCCCAACAATGGGGGGCATCTTCAACCGAAGGTAGTCGGCGACGGGCGGAGGGAAGTTTGCAAACCTGAAAGAGAGAGGCCCTACTTAGAAAAGAATGCGGAAATGAAAAGAGGCAACAGTGAGACGACCAGACGGACACTTACGCTCCGGAGCAATCAATGTCCCACCCCACGAAAGTGCGATCACCCAAGAACTGCCGACCAGGCGAAGGCGGCGGCGTCATCAGCGGGGGGCAAACCGCGAGAACCGACTCTTATAGGGGAGCGCTTCCCCCTTCAGCAGCATGAAGGAGAATGATCACCCTACCGAGCACGTTTTCGAGAAGAGGAATAGTCCGAACGAGCCGGGCGAGCACCCCCTCAGCCTTCTTTGGCCTTCCTTTTATCCTTGGACCAATCCATCCGGGAGGACCCCCCAGTCTCCACCACACCGTCCACACGGGTCTAGGATGCAGGCCGCGCCGCTGACCCAGTACGAGAGAAGTTAAAGGCAGGATTCCGGTGGGAAGACATCTGCTCAGGGGTAGGAGCAATTGCTTGAACGGGAATATGAGGGGCTGCAGGAAAGTAACCCTCGATAAGAACGAACACCAAATATCAATGAAAGCCCAGTTTAAAGAAGGAAGAAAACTCACGAAGACGACTAGTCTCGCGGGGGTAAGTTTGCAAACCCCCCCACAGCCTCTCAGAAGTGGAGTTGAAGAAATCAACACGGCGAAGATTCCAAGAATAGTCGAAGGCGACCTGGTTGGCAAACTTGAAGTCCCAATTCAATCGGTTCTCATCGGCAACAAGCACACCTGCAAGAAGGGAAAAGGAAATTAGATCAGTACAGAGGTGCTTGACACACCCTCAGAAACGAATCTTACGAGGAGCCCGCTCTTGGAAGTCGGTAGGTATGGGGATCTCCGAGACAGAACCCGGGGAGGCACTCTGCCATGCCCCACTCACAAACCACCATCGGGGATGCCAATTCTTGACCTTATTAGCTATCCCCCACACAATTCTCCGGGTGGGGCGGTTCTTCAAAGCGTAATGCCCCTCCTGACTATGTTGGGCGACCAGCGACCAGTAGTAGTTCACTTCCATGGGCGTGGGTAATCGGTAAAGGCCAGCTACGGATAGTGTCCGCTCCGGCATCAAAATTCCTAGATCCTCAAGTGACCCAAACATATCGGGATCCGCTGTGGCATTTCCCCCGCTCCCGCGGATGGGGTCTAGGACAGCGGAGGCAGCCCCGGTATTAGAAGGACCGACGAGAGAAGCCTCCCCCATCGGTAGAGAGCGGGCGGATCGAAACTCAAAAGGAGATAAATCATCGGCACCCCGACATACCCGGTGAAAAGAAGCTAAAGAGAGGGAGACAAGATTATGCTTACCGGAGAGAGCGAAGAGCTGCAACCGTATCGGACGAAGAAACTCTGAATGGAAACCCTTCCTTTCGAAGTTCAGAGGAAGCAAAAGTGTGGAATTAGGAATGGACTTGGTATTTATAAACGAAGGACAGGGACCAGAGTGCAATAAAAAATTTCAAATTTTGGGGCAAATCTGCGAAATCCTGGCATTTGCGGCCCGAGGACGTGGAGCGACCATTGTCGAGCGTTGTGATACGTGACTATCACATCCTGACCAACCAACAATATCCTCGTTGGCAGCCTGGGGGGAAATTATTGGGGCCACGTATCCATAGGGCGACCATCCTCCATCGGATTGCGACCATCACCGCGTGTCAATAAGCGAGAGACCGACAATTAATGGCAACCGAGCGACCACCTTTATCAACAACCTCGGGCGACCATCCCAGGTCGCTGGTGATAAACATGGAACGGATACGGATAATTCATGGCACGGATATCACGGGCGCAAGTTGGGCAAGTATATCTTGGGGCGAAGATCACGGCCCCTAATGAAGGAAGGTATCCGGAGTACGTGTAACCGTAAAAGACCGAGGCATCCAGCCCACCAAAGAGGTCTAACCTAGCTTGTAAATTTATAAATACTGGTTGTATATCACATTGTAAGGGATGAAATGTTTTAGTAGTTAGGCAGATTTGGAATTCCCTGGCTTGGTAATGCCCTCGGACGTAGCCACAATTTGGCGAACTGGGTCACCAAGCACTGCGTTCTTATTTGTTTCGATTCATTGTTTTACTTTGGGAGTGACTGTTGGTACGTTAGAACAATTCCAGTTACAACAGTCTCAGTAGACTTTGACTCAGAGTAATTTGTGTTTCTCAGGGTTGTTTCTCAGGACAACCTGACCCACTGATTTTTATTTGTGAAAAGTTTAAAAAATCACTGAACACATGTATTCCCCCCCTCCAATACACGTGTAAGACTCGTTTACACCGGGACCAACAAGTTGTATCAGAGCAGTGGTTCAACTGACCACTTGCTTTGGTAGCCATAGTCTTGTTTGCTAAGAGAATTTGGTGGTCAACTGAATAGATCTTACTGCTGATATCTTACAAGGCTCATTCATCATGCCTTCTAAGAAACTACCTATGTTTTCTGTTGGGAACTAGGAGAGTTGTGTCTCAAGGACCATTTGAGTACACTGTTGTGAACCCTAGAATTACTGATGCTGAGAGAGATGATCCCAGAGATGAACTTCCTACGTCTGATGACCAACTTACTCCTGAGGAGAGAAAGTTAGTCAACTTAGACTACATTGCTAAAGATACTCTATATATTCTATTGATGATGATGTTATGGGGATGGTTTCTCACTGTGAAACTGCCAAAGAAATTTGGGATACACTTGCCATCATGTGTCAAGGCACAGATCATATCAAGGAAAATAAACTATTTGTTGCCATTGCAAAGTTTGACAGCTTTGAAATGGAAGATGGTGAATCTATTGATAAACTGGAAGTCAGATTCACTAGTATCATGAATGATCTGAATGCTCTTGGGAAAAGATATCCAAAAAGAGAAGTTGCACTGAAAATTCTTAGAGGACTATCTAAGAAATGAGATATACATGATGTGGTGATTGAAAACACCAAGAACATTGATTTTATGCCATATCAACAAGTTTTCTCTGAACTGAAAGCTTATGAATTTTTTATTGATAAGAAAACAAAGAAATCTGATAACAAAGATGAATCTTCATCTACCAAGAATGTAGCTTTCAAAGCTAAAGAAAAATCCTGTAAAACTAAAGAGTCTGATAACTCACCTGCCAAAAATCAGGATGAGCAAGAGGATAAGCTAGTACTGTTGGCAAGGAGGTTTGAAAGACTCAATAGCAGACATGGAAAGTACAAAAAGTACTACAAAAATATCAGATACAGGAACAGGAATAACTCAGAAACTGAGGACAAGTCCACTGAAAAAAGGAAGGACCACAAAGCTGAAGGGTCTTCATCCAGAAAGAAGGACTCCAAGACCAAGGAGGAGAGTGATCAGGATGATGATACCAACATATGCTACAACTGCACAAAGAAGGGTCACTTCCAGTATGACTGTCCTGAGCTAAGCCCCAAGGAAAGAAAGGAAAGGCAAGCCAAAAGAGATAAGAAGAACTCAAGCAAGAAGGTTATGGTTGCTGAAGAAGAACATACTGAAGAAGGATCCAGCTCTTCAGAAGAAATGTTCTCAGAGTTATCAAAGACCTGCAACTATAAAAGCTGGATTGGGATGTAATCCATGGGGAACCTCACAAGGTCATCTGAATGTTGCTTCTTCTAGTGGCACTAAGACTGTCTTTGTTAAACCATCGGTTCGTACTGATCTTCTTATTGAAGAACAACCCCGTATTTTAGACAAGGGTAAAGGACCTATGGTTTCAGAGAACCTGAAGGTTCAGGAAGGAAAGCCCAAACCCCAGGTTAGGCTAGAAAACCTAAACACTCATTAGGAAATCTTCAGGCTAGTACTTCGAAGCCTCAGGCTAAGAATACCAACCTGAAGAAATCTGCACTGAGCCATCAGAGGAATCTTCAGAAGAGAAACACTCAGCCGAGAAATTCTCAACTGAGGAGACCAAGTCCTCAGATTACTGAAAGACCTCAATTTTAGTACAGGCAACCTAAACCCCACTTGCCTAAGGGTAAAGGTTTCCTGAACTCAAGTCAGCAGAGACATAGACCAGCTGCACAAAGGCCAAAGCATTGGAACAAGAGGCCTGAACCCAAGAAGAACTCTAAGGCTCATGTTCATGCTAAGGCTGACACTCATACGCAGGATACTGCCAAAGCACCTAGGGTGGTGAATGTGTAAGTACATGTTTATGGAAGACAAATCAGCCACTCTAAAGTAATTAGAGTTGTGAGGCAGATTTGGGATCCAAAAGGTACAGCTAACCTGGTAGGACCTTACACCAAATGGGTACCTAAGACCTGATCTATTTTTCAGGTGGAGAAAAAGGGCACTGAGCTGAATGAAGACAACATAGCCTTGATGAGTGGAAGTGAAATGGCACCTGCTGCATGGTATCTGGACAGTGGATGTTCAAGGCACATGACAGGATACAAACAATTACTCACTAACTATGTTGAGCAAAAAGGCCCTCAGATTACTTTTGGCGATAATTCAAAGGACAAACTGAAGGATATGAAACTCTTGAAGTTGATACTGTTCATATCTATTGGGAAATTTATAGTTTTGATGGAAGTTCCAAAACAGTTGTAATAGGACCAGTCGAACTTGTTAGTCGACTGATGATTTTATAGGAAACCAGCTTAACATGTTAGACAGCTGATGAATTAGATTAGGTTACATTTTGAGGGGGGGACTCAAAATGCATAAGATCAACAATGAAGATCAGCAGCGAAGATCAGCAGCAATGACTAGTAGCGGGAATCAGAAGAAATAATCTTAAGACGCAGCAGACCAGAAGACCTATTCTACGAAGACATCAGCAGAGTTGATTGGTTGAATCTAAGACAACCATATCAGAAGACTCAAGGCGACTGATCAGTAAAGTATTGATCAGTTCAAGCTTAGTCAGAAAAGTGATAAGCATAACTACTTATCCAAGGCATACGATGTAAATCAGACCAGAAGAATGTCAACAAATTTCAGACTAGGGTTTCTAGTTTCTGATTTCTGGGATCGGTTGAGTGAGAACTCCTTAAAAATTTGTTGTACTGTGTTGGACTAACACATTAAACTAATTCCAGTTGGTTAAGTTGGTGCCCCTGCAGATAGGGAAGAGCTGACGTAGGACTGGTTGTCCGAACCACTACAAAAATCTTGTGTGTTTATCTGATTTACTTGCCTTACACTATAGCACACTACCTGATTTGATAATGCATACATATTCTGAGTCTGGATCAGTTTTGCATCAAGCAACTGATCTGATCAGCTTGACACTTTGTCATCTGATTGAAAACAGATAAGCAGAAATCTGATCTTACAAAACTAGTTTTTCACACGGGTTAAAACTTAGCTTCCGCACATCAGTTAAATTGATAGACACCGAATTGATCTGCCCTCAGGTGATCGGTAAGTTGGATATCAATCCAAACTGATCCACATGCACTCTGATCAGGCTTACTTGCTATCACACCTGATCTTGCACAAAAAGTTTTCAGAAGTCTATTCACCCCTCCCCTCTATACTTTTTCCCTCACGAAAACCCGTTCGGGACCTACAAGTGGTATCAGAGCAGTGGTTCTACGGACCACTGGCTTTCAGTATCATCGATTCTTGAGGAAGAACCATTGTGGTCACTTGAACAGATTTTGAAAAACCTGTTTTTAAATTTATCTGTTTTCAAAACTCACAATCAGCATGGATAATATCTCTGGTATGTATCATGATCTGCCTAAATTTTCTATTGATGAGTATGCTGACTGGACCATACTCATGAGCAATCATCTAGGAGCTATAAGCAGTAGAATGATGGAAGTTCTTGAACAAGGACCCATCATCATTTACTACAACAACCCAGCTGAAGGAGGTGATCCAGAATTCCCTGTTGGAGCCAGAATAAGAAAGAGTCCTTCTCTGATGGATGCCGAGGAAAGAAAATTGTCTAATCTAGATACTGTGGCCAGACACATTATTATGAAAACGATAGACAAGATAACTAGAGAGAAGATCAAGTATCTCAAGACAGCCAAATAGATGTGGGATACGCTTGTTGAGATGTGCGAAGGAAATTATTTGATCAAAGACAGCAGATTGCAAGCCGAACTAGTTAAGTTTGAGAAACTCAAGATGCTGCCAAATGAAACCATAAATCAGCTCAATGGAAGAATCACCATGTCTGTCAACAAGCTACGGGAACTGGGACGAGAAATGTCAGACAAAGACATCAACTACAAGATCTTGAGATCTCTGACAAAGAAATGGGATATGAAAGTTACAGTGATAAAGGATTGTCAAGATATTGCGAAGATGAAGCCCAGCAACCTATTTCCGAGCCTTAAAGCCCATGAGTTTGATCTGATTGAAAGAGGACAAGAAGAAGATGATGAGTCGTCTGCGGAAGTCACACCTGCCACATCGAAAGCAGTTGCATTCAAAGCAGCCGACAGCAGCTCGAAGTCTACTGAACCTATTGGAAATATCATAAGTCAGGCAGAACAGATTGCTTTGCTGGCCAGAAAGCTTGAAAGATCCAACATTCAACTGGAAAAATATGGAAAATTATATAGAGACTATCAGAACATCAGAGGAAGAGATAGGAGATCAAGTGACAGATCACAAGAGAGGAATAGATTTGATGACAGAAGAGGTGATCATAGGATAAGAAAAGAGATGACTGTTCTGACGATAGAAGAGACAACAGATCAGAAAGGAGGAATTCTGATCACAGGCAAACTGGGAAGTCACCTGACAGATTCTACAGAAGGAATGACTCACCTGGCAGAATAAGTTCCGTGGAACGTGGAGCATGTTTCAACTGTCAGAAACCAGGTCACTACAGTGCAGACTTTCCTGACCTGACTTCAAAAGAAAGAGAAGACAAGCAGAACAGAAGAGAGCAAAGATACAGAGACAGAAAAGCCATGGTTGCTGATACATCTGGGATAGATGATTCTTATCTGCCTTCAGAGGATTCTGGTTATTCATATGTAGAAGACTTCTGCCTGATGACCAATGCTGAAGATTTCAACGACTTCGAAGATCTGATGTTCTCATTTGATGACGACATCTGCCTCATGGCTAAGGATGTTGATAATTCTGAGGTATCCTCTAAACCTTCTGTGTTTTCTGTTTCCACACCTGGTGTGCTGAGCACACCTGCTGGAGAGATTGACCTGCAGCTCTACAATGAGCAATTGCTTGATGATCTCTCTAATGCAGTAGACACTTATACTATAGTGGAAGCTGAGAATGATAAGCTGAGGGCAGAGAACAATCTGCTTGTTAAAGATAATGCTGCAAGAAAAGCTACTGAACTAAAATCAATTGAGACTGTTCAGAAAATGACTGCAGAACTGGAGCTTCTGAAAGTCAGTTCTTCTGATCAGGATAAACTGATTAAGGAACAGCTAGCCATTAACAAACAGCAAGCTGATGATCTCAAAATCCTCCAAGCTAAGTTTGATGAACTCTTCCGACTGCATGAGAGTCTAAAATAAAGTGAGGACAGTTTGCGAAAGAAAGTAGAGATTTTTGGAAAAGCCTCCAAAAATGTTGATGAAATAACAAGCTACTTTCGAAAGCCAACTGATAAGAAGGGTATTGGGTATGATAGTCCTTCTGGGTCCTCATATGTCCAACCTGGTTCACAGTTCAAAAGTGAATTTAGGAAGGTTTCTGGACAAGATACATGAAAAGCTAAATCTGTATCATAGAAGGGAAACAGACCTGCTGAACAGGTAAGGCAAATGTCTGATCAGAAAGGGAATAGAAATGGACCTCAACTAATAAAGCATCAGCCAAGGAATCAACAGAAGAATCATGTTCTTCTGAAGAAACCTCAACCTGATCAGCAGATTAGGAATCAGAAAAGACAACCTCTCAAGGGAAAATCTGATCTAAAACCTAATCAGGTCAAGCTGCCTAATCAGCAAGCTAGGGGTAAACTGCATAAATCATTTGTGCAAAAGAGATATGAATCTTTTGATGGTAGCAGTCATACTTATCCCTTCAACCAAAAATCCAGGACATCTGCACCTGAACCACACTGGATTAAAAGAAGACAAACCAATCAGAAAAATCCCAAGTCTTCTAATTCATCCAAGGATTACACTCATAATCATAGTGATCAGAAAGCACATGAAGAGATGTATGATTATGTAGATATTTATGGGAGATAAATCAGGCCTTCTGATCTTAATGATTACCATAGAAGTGCCCTATTTGTTTGGATCCCGGAAGGTAACTCTAACCCCTCAGGACCCAATCCTACAAGGGTATCTAAAGCCTGATCTGATTGTAGGTTCGTGTGGGTTTGGCCAATAATGGAGGTGTACAAGCAACTATCTGGTACATCGATAGTGGATGCTCAAGGCACATGACTAGAAACAAACATCTCCTCAGCTCATACACAAAACAAGAAGGCCCACGTGTACTCTTTGGTGATGATTACTTTGGTTTTACCAATGGATTTAGAACCTTAGAGAATGATGATGTACAGGTTACTGAGTCTCGTATGTCGATGGTTTAAAGCACAACCTATTATCGGTTTCATAATTCTATGACAACGAATTCAGTGTTGAGTTCTCGACTGATCAATGCACTGTCAAGAATCGAGCTACTCAACAGATTTTGTTAACTGGTTCAAGGAAGGGAACGATCTACACTACAGATTGGAACAGTTCTCCAAGAAATGCATGTCTGATTGTTAAGAGTTCCAAAAACAGCAGTTGGCTCTGGCACAAGAGAATGAGCCATCTGAACTTTAAGACTCTTAACAAGATAGCAAGGATGTCCCTGGTTGAGGGTCTCCCGAATGAGGTACTCTCTATCTGACATGTGTCGCATGTCAGAAGGGAAAACAGGTTAAAGCCTCATTCAAGGGGATCCCAGGACCAACATCCAGCAGAGTATTACAACTGCTCCATATGAATTTATTTGGACCAGTTACACCACTTAATCTCAACGGACGCAAATACACTCTAGTAATCGTGGATGATTATTCCAAGTTTACCTGGGTTGTATTCTTATATAAGAAGAATGAGACTACAACAAAGATACCTGAGCTGCTTAAGAATTTGCAAAATGAGAAAGGTGTCAGTATTGTAAAAATCAGATCCGATAAAGGTACAAAATTTCTGAACTCCTTTATTACTTACTTTTGCACTAAGTTTGGAATACAACATGAAACATCAGCTGCCAGAACACCACAACAGAATGGTGTAGCAGAATGGAGAAATAGAACACTCAAAGAAGTTGCTCGCACAATGTTAGCTGAACATGCAATTACAAACCGTTTTTGGGCAGAAGCTATCAATACAGCATGCCACACTCAGAACAGATGTTCTCTGACTAAGATTCACTTCAAAACACTTTATGAACTGTGGAAGGGCAGAAAACCTCGTGTTTCTTACTTCCATGTTTTTGGGTGCAAGTGTTTCATACACAACAACGGGAAGAGTCAGCTGAAAACCTTTGAAGCCAAGTCAGATGAGGGTATATTCTTAGGATATTCCTCAACTAGCAAGGCCTTCGGGGTATTCAACAGGCGAACCTTAGTTGTGGAAGAAACGCCCCATCTGGTCTTTGATGAGACATCTTCTAAACAAGAGAATCCTGTCTCATAACAAACAGTACCAGATCAACCGATATCTGATGCTCAGAAAATGGATCAGCTAAGTATCGAAGAAAAATGATCAGATTAAGTAACAGTGTATGTTCCAAAACTTGATCTAACTGATTCACCAGGTCAATCAGATCCACAGGTATGTACAACTATCAATGAAGAAGCTGGTACAGCTGAGATTGTAACAACTGAACCATCTGGTTTAGGGGGAACACCTGATGTTCCTGCGGATAGACATCAACATATGATGATTCCAACATCAGCTGAGACGTGTCCATGTCAAGTGGATCCTATTACTGCACCACTCCCAACCACTAGTGACTCAATATCAGATGAGGATGATAATATACAAATTGATATACATCATAAAAGAAGGACTTGGTTAAATGACCATCCTACTGATCTGATAATTGGCAATCCGAATGCCCGAGTCCAAACTAAACATCAGGTTGGTGAAAGTGCCATGTACTGTTGCTATCTGTCTTTGAAGGAACCAACCACTATAGAAGAAGCTCTACAAGATGCCAGCTGGATTCTAGCTATGCAAGAAGAATTGGAGTAGTTCGAAAGGAATCAAGTTTGGAAACTGGTAGACAGACCAACTCATCAAGATGTGATAGGCACCAAGTGGGTATTTAAGAACAAGAGGGATGAGAACAACATCATAACCAGAAATAAGGCAAGACTTGTTGCTAAGGGATATTCACAATTAGAAGGAATTGATTATGATGAGACCTTTGCACCAGTCGCTCGCATGGAAGCCATTCGGCTGTTTCTGGCATATGTTGCCCACAGAGGGTTTATTGTGTATCAGATGGATGTAAAGAGTGCATTCTTAAATGGGGTACTAGCTGAGGAAGTTTATGTTGAAAAACCTCCTGGCTTTGAAAAAGGCAACAAGGTGTACCGTTTAAGAAAAGCTCTTTATGGCCTGAAACAAGCTCCTCGAGCTTGATATGAAACACTATCTCAGTTCTTGATAGACAGTGTTGGTCCCGAAAAACCCGATTTAAAACTCGTAAAATCTCAATGGGAGGTGACTAATTTTTTTTTTTAAATGTGTGTTATGCAGATTTGCTAAAGTATGTATGACAGTTAATATGAAAGCAAGTAAGAACACAAGTATTTTTATAGTGGTTTGGAGTCCAACTCCTACATCCACTCTTCCCTTCAAGGGGCACCAACTAAACCAACAGATATTTATGGAGCTCTCACTCAACGGGTCCCAGAGATCAGAACTAGAAACCCTAGTCTGAAATCTTGCTAAACAAACTTAACCTAACTTTGGGTTTGGGTAAGATTTGTTATTTGTTCCAACTGGAAATCTATCCTAGTATTTGTGTAGCTTAAAGCTAGAGGATGAGATTTCTATGCTAAGAACAATTGGATTTACACTTAGAAAAAATCTTCAAGTTTGTGTTCTTCGTTCGGAAATATTGCTATTGTATGAGCTTCTTGATAATTTCCATGGCTTCACTTTGAAGAGTAATCCCATATTTATAGACCTCGAAATCAAAGAGCCATTGGAGAGCAATTTGAATTTCCGGCTATATTAGGTAGATTTGCAGGATTGATGTGACGTGCTTCAGGAACGGCATGGCCGAAAGCATGAATAGTGTCCTTTATAGCCGTTTGACTAAGCAGCGCTAAATCCCGTATTGTCGGCTCCGTGCATACGTGTCTTGCTCTCATTGGTTAACAAGTACACTTTTCAGTGTTTGTTCTACCAACTAAAGTTGACATTCTCTTTGTTCAGATTAACAACGTATGACTGGTGTACCATCAGTTGACACCTGGTGTGAGCTGACCTGATTAGATAAAACTGATCAGTCTACCTGATAGAGTCTTTTGATGCCAGTTGTCTTAGTTCAACTAGCAGACTCGGCTGATGTAGGTCTTCTGGTCTTCTGGTCTTGATCTTCTGGTAGTCATCTGATCTTCAGGTCTTCTGCATTATGTCTTCACCTGATCATCTGACTATGTGATCGTCTGATCTTCTGACCTTTTCTTGTCTTCTAACTCGTCCGGTCTTCTGACTCATCTAGTCTTCTGACCTTGTTTTCTGATCTTCTGACCTGACCTATACATATTGAGTTCCCCCTCAATATATGACCTATCTTATACATCAGTTGTCTATACATTTAAGCTGGTCATCTTAACCTGTTTCTAAATCATCAGTCAGCTAACAGGTCTGACTGGTCCAATTACAACCTGTTTTGGAACTTTCATCAAAACTAATACAAATTTCCCAAGAATTTCCCCCTTTTTGATGGAACCAAAACACTTAATCAGAAAAACAGATAACATGAATGAAATGTAAATAATAATTCAGTTGCACATATCAGAAGACAATGAGTCGTTGTCTTAGAATCAGAAAATGATAGGATATTTTATTAAGATAGATGCGTGATTACAGAAAATACCTATCATCTGATACTAAGATGTCTTCTTCAACCTTGCCTGAATTTTTGAAGATGTTCCGGGATACCAAATAGTCTGTACATCCTCTGCATCAGTTGGTCCAATCTGTCTCTCCCGGTGATCCCTCCTTTCTTTGCAAATGCATAGTAAGCTTTCTTAAACTAGACAGGATCGAGATTCTTATCTGGATGCATTGGTGGAATAAGTTGTTCGAAGGGAGGAGCTTCAGGTATTAGCGACATAATATTTCATTCCTTCATAACAATCTTGTAGAATTCAGGGTACTTTATTTCTAACCAGTTCCGAAATTCATCATCATTGGCAATCTGGTCTTGATGAATTGGAATCACCTCCAAGATGTACACATCACAAAGCCATTCTGCCCTGATCTAGTCCCACTCAGGAAGCAGATCTTCCCGAGCAACGAAAGTTTTCTTTGACAGTCGCCGGAAATGCTCTCTCTTCCCAGTTGATATCTTCTGCAGCAACTTCCTTCTTCCTCTGCCTCCAGATGTATGCAACATTAAATCCTTCAGCCTCTGCCATCTTCTTCTTCTTAATGGTAGCTTCTATTATCCTCTGTCTTTTATGCTCTTGAGTTGGTTCAGAAGACATTTGGCTTTTGGATTTTGAAGCGGTTATCTGATCTTGTCCCCGAACTCCAGCAGTTGTTTTAATCACCTTCCTGTTCCTTTCTTTCTTACCAGAGATTGCTCAGCTTCGGCCTGTTCATCTTCTTCTGCAAGTTTCTTTGCAAGTTCAAGGCATTTAGCCTGATCATCAGATTCCATCCTTTTCTGCACAGAAGATGAGAAATCTTCGATTTTGTCAACTCTGGCAACAACCTCCGACAAAGTTGACTTCTGCTCCGTGATCTTCTTCCCTTGAGCCTCGATCTCCTTACTGTGCTGCTCCACAGTTTGTTTTAGTTCTTCAGAAAGAATGGCATCAGAAGGAGTGACCTTGACTTCAGTTGGAGTGACATCCTTGACTTCAGATGAGGTGGCTTCTGGTATTTTCGCATCAAAGGTTACCATCTGCATCTATTTTTCTCGATCTTGTCCTCCTTTCCCCTTTTTGGTTGCATCAAAAAGGTTAGACAGTCTGAGATTCAGAGCCCAAAATTGACTCGTCATCTCCTCCTTCAGTTCCTCCACAGTAAGATGAGTGATCTGGACATTGGTAGAAGTAGGTGCAGGACCTAGTAGCCTGTTTAAACCTGATTCAATGGCCTTCTTGGTCTGATTAACAGAACGTTCAAATCTCTTCCAGCCAAGATCCATACAGGAGTCAGTCCTCTCTAAAGATCTCCAGACACTTTCCAAGAGAACCTACATCTCTCCAAGCATATCAGTCTGGATATTTAGCTTCTCAGCTAGAGGATCAACCCATTTCATTACAGAGCCGAGGATAGAATCATGCATGTGGGTGATCTTGTCCACAGTTAGCATCCTCTCTCTGTCAACTAAGAGCTTATGTTCTTCTTCGAACCTCTTCATCATATCTGCAGTGATATCTTGTATTTTAGATGTCATTAGATCTAGAATATTATCACTCAATATTGCAGTCTGTTCAGATGTTGATGCCTTGCCAAGCTGGGTCTCATCTGCAGCACCCACACCTGGTTCATCGGCAGCTTCCTCAAATTCTTCATCTGCTTGCGGTTCGTCTGATTCTTCAAACTCCCTTGCAATCCCAAACTTGTCACGAATTAGCCACCTGATATCATCATCAGAAGCCAATTCAGCAGCGCTTTCAACCCCTACATTTTCCAAGCATCTTAACTCCAGATCCACAAAGTAATCTGAGTCCATAGATTCCATGAGGAACAGAAACTCCGTGATGCTCTTCAACCTTACATCCCTCCAGAATACAATCTCTTCAATCTTGTGTTGAAGGCCAGGATGATTCACCAAATCTGGGCACAGGTCAAGCAGATACTCCTTCACCTGCTGTTTCAAAATGTATAGCGTTAGGCTCTCTTCATCTGGAGATCCAAGTAGTGTTCTGGTGTTGAAGGGGTTGTTAGACATTGAGACATAAAGATCATCTCTCGGCACAGTCTCTTCTTCAACAGTTTCAGTCGGCTCATATGGGTGTATTTGTGGTTCAATGGCTATATCTGACTGAGGTTGAGGAGGTGTAGGAATATTTGGAGTTTCTGTGGGTTGAGGTGCAGATGGATTGATTGAAGGTTCTGGGTTTTGAGGAATTTCCAGTTGAGATGAAGGTTGATCAGGATGTATTGTCTCAACTGGTGTTGGATTAGGTAACTGGGCTTGGGTGGTTTCTGGTTGTGATGGTTGAGTAACTGGTTGATCAGATTGAGGATGCGTAGTGAGTTGTTTGGGTGGAGATGGTAAGGGTGGATTTTGAGGTGATGGTGGGGTAGGTGATCTGGGAAAGTAGGGGGATTAAAGACTCAGAAATAGCGTGCTCAGGTGAGCTGAGTCCGATGGTTCAGACTGAGCCTCTTCAAGATTTTCTTCAGCAGCATCACCAACCTCCATCTTATCAGACTCCTCCATTGTTTGCTTTCGATCTGTACTGACTGCGTGTTCAGAACTCACAACAGTCTCATTACCAGGTATGAAGATCAAGTTCTGAAGACCTGAAGATCAGAAAGTCCCGAGAGAGTGAGAACTCATTAAACATGTATAGGCGATCCCGTGAGGGAGATAAGTCCCGTTGAGTGAGAGCTCCATAAATATCTGTTGGTTTAGTTGGTGCCCATGAAGGGAAGAGTGGATGTAGGAGTTGGACTCCGAACCACTATAAAAATACTTGTGTTCTTACTTGCTTTCATATTAACTGTCATACATACTTTAGCAAATCTGCATAACACACATTTAAAAAAATATTAGTCACCTTCCATTGAGATTTTACGAGTTTTAAATTGGGTTTTTCGGGACCAACAAGTGGTATCATAGCAAGAGTTCAAAAGTTCACAAGCTTTTAATGTGACCACCTGAACTGATCTTTTATTTTAAAACCCATTTTTTTAATGCATAAATTTTATAAAATTCATGGAGGTTGACAATCATCTTCTCATCATTTTTTAAATGCATACAACACTCTTCATCATTTCACTTGTTTAACTAACATTGTTTTTCTCGTATATTTTTTTTTTTGTTGGTTAGTTTTGGCATCATAATCAAAAAGGGGGAAATTGTTGGGATAATAGTTTTGATTATTATGCCAAAACACCTTGTAATAGGACAAGCTACGTTGTATAGAAAGCTTGTGTTTCTAGACTTAGTTTTATTTTACAGGTAACAAGTTGAGGGGGAAATCATCAAGATAAGAAGGTGAGCTAATCAGATCAGACGAGAAGAAATCAGAAAACTGAAATCAGAAAAATGAACAGTAAAATCAGGAGAGATGAACAGTGAAATCAGAAGAGAGCTGAAATCAGGAGAGATGAACAAAGAAATCAAGAGAGTCAAAATCGGAAGAGATGAACAAAGAAGATCGGAAGAGAGCCAAATCGGAAGAGATGAACAAAGGAATTCGGAAGAGACCAAAATCGGGAAGAGATGAACAAAGAAAATCAAAGATAGATGAACAAAGGAAATCAAAGACGATGAATAGTGAAATTAGCACAGATGAATCTGCGGAAATCAAAGACGGATGAACAAAGGAAATCAGCATAGATGAACAAAGAAAATCAAATAGATGAACAAAGGATTTCAAGAGACCGTAAATCGGTAGCCGATCGATCCGTTAGACACACAAAAAGCTGGCCAATGAGAAGATGACAACACATATATGGATGTGACATAAAGCTGCAAGCAACAGTGCAAAAGGACAAAGAAAAGCTGGAAGACTATTAGTATGGATTTGAATTTACTCTCCAACGGTAATATTCAAATCCACACTATAAATACATTGCACTATCTTCAAAAGAAGATAATGGAGGATGCTGCAAAGTGAAGATTAAAGCCAAATATTCAAGCATCTCCATTCAAGAACACAGAGCATTAAATATCCAAATTTACCCAAGAGTGTTCTTCATTATATCTAAGCATAAATGCCATATCATAAGCTTAGAGAGATTTTCCCAACCTTAGCTTAAAGGCTAAAACAATGTAAGGGAAAATCTCACCTAATTGGAAATAGCACCAAACCCAAACCCTTTCTTGAGAGAGAATTAGTGGTTAAGTAAGGTAGTTAATAGGCAATCCAGTTAGGGAGATAAGTCCCGAGAGAGTGAGAACTCATTAAACATCTATAGGCAATCCCGTGAGGGCGATAAGTCCCGAGAGAGTGAGAACTCATTAAACATCTATAGGCGATCCCGTGAGGAGATAAGTCTCGTTGAGTGAGAGCTCCATAAATATTTGTTGGTTTAGTTGGTGCCCCATGAAGGGAAGAGTGGATGTAGGAGTTGGACTCCGAACAACTATAAAAATACTTGTGTTCTTACTTGCTTTCATATTAACTGTCATATATACTTTAGCAAATCTGCATAACACACATTTAAAAAAAAAAATTAGTCACCTCCCATTGAGATTTTACAAGTTTTAAATCGGCTTTTCCGGGACCAACTGACAGTGGATTCACTAAAGGAGTAATAGATAGAACCCTATTCAGAATAGAAGATGGAGAAGATATTCTGATGGTTCAGATTTATGTGGACGATATCATCTTCGGATCTCCCAACAAGAGCCTATGTGAAAAATTCAGCAAACTGATGCAAGGGAAATTTGAAATGTCCATGATGGGTCAGATGAATTACTTTCTGGGTCTTCAAGTTAAGCAAAGTACAGAAGGGATATTCATCTGTCAGGCAAAGTATACTAGGAATCTGTTGGCTAAGTTTGGAATTCAGAACAGTAAGAAAGCCAAAATTCCTATGATGACTGGATTCAAGATGGATCCAGATGAGAATGGTCAGAAAACTAATTAGAAAGAATATAGGACTCTCATTGGATCTTTACTATACCCGATTTGCTTGGCCGGACCCGGATATAACTTTTGCGAGAGAGGTGTATGTGCTAGATTTCAGGCAAATCCAATGCAAAGCCACCTGGAAGCAGCTAAGCGGATTCTTAAGTATCTGAAGGGGATAGTAAATCTTGTTTTATTCTATCCATCAGATGATAATCTAGAGCTTAGTGGGTATTCAGATTCTTATTATGGAGGTTGCAGAATAGATAAAAAATCAACCTCAGGTACATGTCAGTTCTTAGGAAGCAAATTGATCTATTGGTTCTCAAAGAAGCAGACATCTGTTGCCACATCTACTACTGAAGCAGAATATATGGTTGCAGGAAGCTGTTGTTCCCAACTGCTCTGGCTTAGTCAGCAGGTGAGGGATTATAACATTGTAGCTACGAATGTGCCCATATTTTGTGACAATAATAGTGTTATTGCAATCACTCAGAATCCAGTTTTACAGACAAGATGCAAGCATGTGGATGTCAGACATCATTTTATAAGAGATCATGTGGAAAAGAAGAATATCAGAATGGAAAAGATCCATACTGATAAGCAAAGAACTGATATCTTAACTAAGCCACTAGCTGAAGTCAGATTCAGAGAACTATGTAATGAGCTAGGACTTCTGGATATAGGAGAGAGTGCACCAGAAATCTTTGGTGGACTGGTCCCCAGGACCAGTTGGTTAAAAGATTGACCAGATAAGGAGGATCAGTTGAGATATGGAACCTCTACTGATTAGAAAGGATCAGTCAGGGACTGATCAGAAAAGGGATAATAGTTGAAGGGGGAACCTCAACTGATCAGATAGGATCAGAAGGAACCTGATCAGATAAGTGGGACATTGTTGGGAAACACTAAGGTTTAGGCAGAAACTAAGATCAACAGAAATCAGTCAGACTTCAAGTGGTATTGACTGATTACAATATCAATCAACCAGATATGCATTTCTGTTCTTTTGTCTTACTGATTACTTATATGAAATTATCTGAGCTTTATTTGCTTTTACTGTTCACATAATTTTATGATGCAAGACCTGCAAAGCATTTAATGCGTACGCGAGGAATATGTATTAAATACATTAATTATGCGTTTTTAAATCCAAAAAGCTGCAACCTATTATTTTCCTAACCGCACGATCCCCATTTGTTTAAAACCGCTTAATCTGGACCATTGATCCAGATTACACGACGCTTGGCTTCCGATTCGAAAAACTTCTCATCTTTCCCTCTCCTTTCTAAAACCCTCATTCGTTATTTGCACACTTCACAAACGCACATACTCTCTGCAAATTTTCTTTCACGCAAAGCTCAATAATTTTCTGCACTTCAAACAATTTTACGCCATTTTAATCTCTTGCGTGTTTATACCTGGTAAATAGTCTAGGGTTTATGATTGTGATTTCTTTTCCAAATTTGTGGTTATTATACATAAGCTTCTCGATTCTAATCACTCCAATTTTTTGCAGAAATGGCACCTAAAGTCAGAAAAATTGCAGAGACTGCCCATTTATCCTCCCATGCCTCACCGGAACCTGAAGATCCAATCTTCAGGAACTTTGCTGATGAAATTATTGAAGAAAGGT
Source organism: Stenogyne calaminthoides (assembly GCA_037126765.1). Lineage (NCBI taxonomy): Eukaryota > Viridiplantae > Streptophyta > Magnoliopsida > Lamiales > Lamiaceae > Stenogyne > Stenogyne calaminthoides. Next base: position 26,671,813 of record JBBCBC010000006.1, read on the forward strand.
TCGTCGATTTCCGGACTACCACGGATCCAGAGTCTCTTGAGATTCTGAAGATGCTTAAAGATTGTGGATTGAAGACGTACTATTCTGCAAGTGCGGATTCAATCTTGTTGGATGGTGCTCTCGAATTTATGTACAACTTGAGAGACCATGAAGGGGTGCTATATTCAGAGGTCCAGGGAGAGCATCTAGAGATAACGGATGATGATCTGTATAGAATTTTTCGACTTCCGGCTCCGGCAGACGGTATTATGCCCGACGAATACCTTGCCGCAGAGGAGAGTACAGTTATCAAACATCTTCTACGCCCCGCGGATGCTCATCACTCCAAGGGCTTCAAGAAACCAATGTTGAAGAGGAAATATCGGCTATTATTTCATATTGTTCAAAAGGTAATCGTGGAAACTACCTACAGCCTAGATGCGGTCACTCAAGAAAAGGCTCGAATCATGACTGCCATCATCGATAATGCCAAGATTAACTGGCTGGAGTTTTTGAAAAGGAGGTTGATGGAGGAGTCTGCCAAGTTTGTGGTAGACAAAGGGAAAGTCGTTCTCTCTGCCAAGATCACGATTCTGCATAAGGTCTCTCTGATTCTGATTGACCTGATGAGAGATAGAGATTGGAGCGAGGACGAGATGATCGCCTATAAACTCGCACATAAGAAGATGTTTCTAGTTAACAGACAGCTACCTGGCCCAGCTAATGATGTAGCAGAAGCAGCTGTTAAAGCAGCCACTGACGTCCGCAGGGCTGGGAAAGGTGGTCAGAAGAGGAAGGCAACTGGCAGGAAACCAGAGAAGGGAGTTGTCTTCAAAGAGCCAGCTGTCAAAAAGGTAAAATATGCACCTGTAACAGAGGTTCGTTGTAAAGGCAAGCAGAAACGGCAGACAATTCTGGTGGATGAGTCCTCTGATTCTGATGATGATCGCATTCTGATCAGCAGGCTGCCAAAAGGCCGAGGACAAGCTTCTGAAGGCCCTGCTCGAACTGAGCCATTGCCCATGGCCCTACCTGCCTCTACTGATTTTGCTCATCTGGAGGCCTCTTCACCTGATCCAGAGGCTCCAGAATATGCAGAGCCAATACAAGCCATGCCAGAATCTGTTGTGTCTTCTCCTCCACTTCCATCATCTTCACCCCAGGCAGAAACTTCCTATACTGAGAAGATCATCAGACGACAATTGGAGAAGATGATCGAGGAAAGATACCCGGAGCTCGCCCTCAAGCTTGACGCCAAAGCTACCGTGCTGGATGTGCTTACCTGGAGGGATATCAGGTTGAAAAAGTTTGAGGATTTTGGGGCAGTGCTTGAGCAGAAAGGTGAAATCCATCCGTTTCTGGATTATGAACTTCAAATGAGAAAAATTGCTGGAGTCGAGACTGCTCCTAATCTCCTGTCCGATGATGTTGTAGTCGGGCTGATCACGAAGCAGTTGGGTATGCCGGATACCCCAATTCATAGAGAGATGACCCACAAGATGGTCAAGTACAGTCTGGCGATGCGAAATATGCAAAATTCTGATGATGACGAGGAGGTTGCCGATGGGGGTTCGATCAGTATTGAGGAAATATTTGAACAAATGGTTGGCACTGAGAGGACAGCAAAGCATGTAATGATTGTTGAGGAGCTAGAAGAAGCTGCCTATGAAGCTGATGTGGGAGATGCGGTACAGTCCCCATCAGTTGAGGCACAATCAGCCGATCACATAATAGACCTGACTGCTGGATCAAGTCATGCTGAAGAAATGGAGGTCGAAGACCCCTTGACATCAGCAGGTCAGGTAGTGCAGATTCTCCAAGCATCTCCATCATTTGAAGAGAATCTTATGAAGTATATCAAGAACTAGTTCAGGGCGAACATGGAGCATATGTTCAGGGATGATGTAAGTTTCTTCGTTCCCCGCCAGATTGAGAAAGTCATCCGAACTGAGAGAGAACATATATCTTCTCACTGCATGCCCATATCTGAAGAGATGAGAGATACTACTGCTGATAAGATGGTTGAAGTGAACGAGCGCCTGGCAAAGATTGAAGAAACCAGGAATCAGCAATTCACTCAGATGATGAATGAAAAGATGGCCCAGCTGACCAGAATGCAAAATGAACTTACTGATGCAACCAAGCGGGTCAACTCTTCTGCTGATAAGCTCGAAACTCTGTTCAACAAGGTCAACAATGTGGTAGATACTGCTCAAACATCTATGCTAGCAGTTGTTGACCAAGTCGGAGCTGATACTGGAATTGAGTCTCCTGCTCTGAAAGAATGCAGCAATCTCTTGTTCAAACTATTGGTAACCTCAGCTCCGAATTGAAGACACTTTTTGAGGGAACCAAAAAGGGGGAAGAAGAGAAAGATGCTGAAGTCCAAGACAGGCTCAACCAGGTCAAAGATTTTGTAGCTGGCATCCAGATCAAGCTAGACAAGAAAAGACTTCAGAAGGATGCTCAAACAGCTACAAATTTGGAAGAAACAGAAGGCATCTCTTCCTCAACCGAATCTGATGGAAAGGCAAGATCAACAAAGAAGGGAAAGAAAGTTGTTGCTGGTGAGAAGAAGAAGAAATTGCTGGATCTTGCTAAGAAAAGAAAAGCTGAAGAATTGAGGAAAGCAGAGATGGATAGAAAGAAGAGGATAGAAGAAGCTTCGAGTCTGGATAAAGCATACAAGCAGAAGAAGAAGAAGAAGAAGAAGAAGAAAGGACTCGTTGCTGAAGCTGGTGAAGGATCACAGTTTGTTTAGCCTATTCTGGACGGAGATGTGGATGTGATTGTTAAGCCGGATAGGAACATGGTTGTTGAATGGAAGAAAATCAAAGGGGATGGTATATCTCGGCTTACATCAATCAGGTTTTTCCAACCAATGTTACCAGTTGCTCCTGAGGTCGAGATCATGGAATATAAGAAAACTCGGGATGGGAAGCTGGACAAGATTGCCTTCAATGCTACTCTAAACATGTGCTTGGCACAAGATGATATTTTTGAAGAAAGAAAAGTGGCAGAAATCAAGGTAAGGCTTTTTTAAATGTGTGTTGTTCCGCTGGAAGAGAGATATTGAAGAAATCAGAAGACTTCTTTATGTAAGATCAGAATAGGATTTACTTATTTTGTACTTGTAATATTGATATTGTTAATGAGAAACCTACTTTTCTAATCTTAAGACAAACTCTCTTAGTCTTCTGATTTACTATCTCTTTTACTTTAATTTTAACCTTGTTCAGCATACTTTCTGATAGATGTTTTGGTTCCATCAAAAAGGGGGAAATTGTTGGGAAATTTATAGTTTTGATGGAAGTTCCAAAACAGTTGTAATAGGACCAATCGAACTTCTTAGTCAACTGATGATTTGATAGGAAACCAATTGAACATGTTAGACAGCTGATGAATTAGATTAGGTCACATTTTGAGGGGGGGACTCAAAATGCATAAGATCAGCAGCGAAGATCAGCAACAAAGACCAGTAGCGGGAATCAGAAGAAATGAACTTAAGTCGCAGCAGACCAGAAGACGTATTTTACGAAGACATCAGCAGAGTTGATTGTTTGAAGCTAAGACAACCATATCAGAAGACTCAAAGCGACTGATCAGTAAAGTATTGATCAGTTCAAGCTTAGTCAGAAAAGTGATAAGCATAACTACTTATCCAAGGCATACGATGTAAATCAGACCAGAAGAATGTCAATATTGTTGGCTTTACAAAGACGACCAAATAAGTGTCCTTGTTAGCCAATAAGGGATCGACACGTATGTACGAATCTGACGTTGCAGGATAAGGCGTATCAGGGCAAACGGCTATAAAGGACAAATATGCATGAGGATGGCATGACCTCCCTGAGCACGTCAAATCAAGCCTGCAAGCTACCAAAAATAGCCTAAAATTGAAATTGTTCTCCAACAGCTCTTTGATTTCATGGTCTATAAATATGGGATCATCCTTCATAGTGAAGACACGGAAATTATCATCAAGCTCAAGTTATAGCAATTTCCGCACGAAGAACACAAAATCAAGAATATTTTCGAAGTGTTCATCCCATAGTTCTTAGCATAGAAATCTTATCCTCTAGCTTTAGGCTACACAAATAATAGGATAAATTTCCAGTTGGAACAACAACAAATCTTATACCCAAACCCAAAAGTTAGGTTAAGTTTGTTTTGCAAGATTTCAGACTAGGGTTTCTAGTTTCTAATTTCTGGGATCGGTTGAGTGAGAACTCCTTAAACATCTGTTGTACTGTGTTGGACTAACACATTAAACTAAGTCCAGTTGGTTAAGTTGGTGCCCCTGCTAATAGGGAAGAGTGGACGTAGGACTGGTTGTCCGAACCACTATAAAAATCTTGTGTGTTTATCTGATTTACTTGCCTTACACTATAGCAAACTACCTGATTTGATATTGCATACATATTCTGAGTCTGGATCAGTTTTAGATCAAGCAACTGATCTGATCAGCTTGACACTTTGTCATCTGATTGAAAATAGATAAGCAGAAATCTGACCTTACAAAACTGGTTTTTCACACGGGTTAAAACTTAGCTTCCGCACATCAGTTAAACTGATAGAAACCGAGTTAATCTGCCCTCAGGCGATCAGTAAGTTGGATATCAGTCCAAACTGATCCACACACACTCTGATCAGGCTTACTTACTATCACACCTGATCTTGCACAAAAAGTTTTCAGAAGTCTATTCACCCCTCCCCTCTAGACTTCTTCCCTCACGAAAACCCGTTCGGGACCTACAATATCCATGGTGTGTCATATGTTTCTGGTTTAAAGCATAACTTGCTTTCTATCAGTCAATTCTGTGATAAGGGATTCAATGTTGAGTTCTCAAAGAACTTATGTTATGTGAAAGTCAATGATTCACAACAAATACTACTGACTGGTACTAGAAAAGGAAATGTGTATCTGGCTGATTGGAGATTAACTCCTATGGATACATGTTTATTTGCAAAAGGTTCTACTGACACCAGTTGGTTATGGCACAAAAGGCTGAATCACTTAAACTTCAAAACCCTGAACAAACTTGCAAGTTTAGCACTTGTGAGGGGGTTACCAAATGAAGTGTTCAGTAAAGGTCATGTATGTGATGTTTGTCAGAAAGGAAAACAAATCAGAGCATCATTTAAAAGCAAAGTAGAAGTTTCTACTGATAGAATACTTCAATTGTTACATATGGATCTATTTGGTCCAGTGACACCTGTGAGCACTAATGGCAGAAAATATACACTTGTGGTAGTTGATTACTACTCTAGATACACATGGGTCATATTCTTACTCAGTAAGAAGGAGACTCAGACAAAACTGCCTGAACTACTAAAGAGACTCAGTATTGAAAAGAATCTGAGAAGAAACAGGAACATGACTCAGGAGATCTGACAAAGAGAATCACCAGACTTAGCCTAGAGAAGAATAATAAACCATCATCTGAGCCTGAAAAGAAGAAGCCAATCATTTTCTATGAATGGAGTGAGTCAGACTCAGATAAAGAAACTCGGGATGGAAATACTCAGGTTGGTGAAACTCAGGATGATAGTTCTCCACTAAAGGAAAGGCAACACACTAATGCTGACCAATCTGAACAAACCCCAGTTCAGACTCAGGTATGTAATGCCGATGAAGATGTGGTCACAACTGAGGCAAACTCTGAATCTATTAACCAAGGGGGAACAAATGTCACTGACAATGTTCTGAATGGAATTTCCCCTGAGGAAGATGATTCTCTCTCTCCTTTTCTTTTGTTCCCTGAATTTAATAAATTACTTGAACCTAACATTTCTAATGTTGAGGATACTACTGAAGGGGGAACATCCAGGAGAATATGGTTGGATAGTCATCCCTCAAGTCAGATTGTGGGTGATCTATCAGAAGGTGTTAAAACAAGAAGGTTCCATGGTGAAAGTGTTTTATTCTGTTGCTTCCTATCTGAGAAAGAACCTATTGAGATTGAAGAAGCTCTTCAGGATTCATTCTGGATTAGTGATATGCAAGAAGAGCTGAATCAGTTCACAAGAAATGAAGTTTGGGAGCTAGTGGACAGACCTAAGAGGCACAATGTGATTGGAACTAAATGGGTGTTCAAGAACAAAAGAGATGAAAACAACAACATTGTAAGAAACAAGGCAAGGCTAGTTGCACAAGGTTATTCCCAAGAAGAAGGCTTGGACTATGATGAAACATTTGCACCTGTTGCAAGACTAGAAGCCATCAGATTGTTTCTTGCATATGTTGCTTACATGAAATTCATAGTACATCAGATGGATGTGAAAAGTGCATTTCTGAAAGGTGTGCTTAAATAAGAGGTTTATGTGGAACAACCTTCCGGCTTTCGTCAGAATGACCAAGTTTACAGGCTCAGAAAAGTCTTGTATGGTCTGAAGCAAGCACCCAGAGCATGGTATGATACACTTTCTCAATTTTTTACTGACCATGGTTTTACCAAAGGGACTGTTGACAGAACCTTGTTCAGAATAGAAGATGGGAAGGATATCTTACTAGTTCAGATTTATGTGGATGAAATCAAATTTGGTTCTCCAAATCATCAGATGTGTGAGAAGTTTTCTGCCCTGATGAAAGGAAAGTTTGAGATGTCAATGATGGGGGATATGAATTTCTTTCTAGGACTTCAAGTGAAACAATCCAAAGAAGGTATATTCATCAATCAGGCAAAGTACACCAGAGATCTGATTGCTAAGTATGGTGTACAGAATTGCAATGCAGTTAGAATTCCTATGAATACTAACTACAAGATGGATCCTGATCCTGAAGGCAAATCAGTTAATCACACTAATTATAGAGGGATCATTGGATCACTGCTCTATCTCACAGCAAGTAGACCTGATATTACTTTTGTTGTTGGGATATGTCTAAGTTATCAAGGTAATCCTAAGGCTAGTCACATGGAAGCTGCCAAAAAGATCCTGAGATATCTTAAAGGCACAGTGAATAGAGGATTATGGTATCCAGTTGATGATAACTTTTAATTAACTGGTTATTCAGATGTTGATTATGGTCGTTGTAGAATTGACAAGAAGTCTACTACAGGAACTTGTCAATTTCTTGGAAGCAAACTGATATCATGGTTTTCAAAGAAACAGACCTCAGTTGCAACCAGTACTACTGAAGCTGAATACATGGTTGCATGAAGTTGTTGTGCACAGATTCTTTGGCTAAGACAACAATTGAGGGATTATAAGATAATAGCCAATGAAGTACCTATATTTTGTGACAATAATAGTGCAATTGCTATTACACAAAATTCGGTATTGCACACCTGATGCAAGCATGTTGATATCAGACATCATTTCATCAGAGATCATGTTGAAAAGAAGGATATCAAAATGGAGAAAATTCATACTGATAAACAGAGAGCTGATATTTTGACAAAACCTTTGGTTGAGTCAAGATTTCAAGAACTATCAGTTGAATTGGGTATGTTGGATCCAGGTGAATAACTATCTCAAAAATTGAAGATTTTCAGAAGCATGAAGTTCTTCAGTACACTCTGAAAAACGCAGGATAAAATTAAGGTTATTACCCACTGAGTCTTGGGAAATTCAGTAACCTTAGTTCAGTAATATCAAAAGTACACTGAACCTTTTATCAAATTCAGAACTCAGTAAGACTGATATTCCAAATTAGTCTGAAGTCGTTAATGACTCATGCAATACATTTATTGTCTAATTGATTGATCAAAAATCATTTGGAATAAATGATAAACACCTGAGGAAATGAATGGGCGGGACTTTTGAAATTCTCGGGCAAGTCAACAGTCTGTAGAAATAGTGGTTGAACACTGTGCATAATCACTAAAATGGATTAAAATGGCGGTTATATACCCGTTTTGTGTCCTGTAACCCTCCCATTCATAACCCGATAATCGTGGTTGAATCTAGAACCATTGATTAACTAACCATCCTTTAATCTAATCCAAGGGATCAGATTGGTTTTAAGATTTATATATATACTCCTTCCTCACTTATTTGAAGACATTTTACTTTTCTACCTATCAAAACCTTCGTCTTCCAAATCCAAAAAATGACTGTCTCAATCTTTGCCAAACTCGCCGCATATAACAAACCCTACTACGAGCATGTTATCTTGATCGAAGGAACAACCAATGATGTACACGAAGAGGAAGCCCTTCATATGCTCCTCCTTGCCAAATTAACTTATTTGGTAGGAAATCGCCCAGAAGGAGAATATGCACAAGAGGTAATTGAGTTTGTTGCAAATATGAAACTAGATGGTGATAATTGCATAGATTCAAAGATTATTGTGTCTCAATATACTAAAGGGCACAAATAGATTGAGGTTGTACGGGAACTTTACATAATTCCTAACAATTTGAATGTTATCTATGAGTTATGTAATAAGGGTGAAGATCCTACTATTCACATGGCTGGAAGAGAGCAAGAGTACTTGGATAGAATTTCTATAGATTTTGTCAAGTTTGAGGCAACTCTGAACAAGAAACACTTACAACAGAAGTATAGAGTACTTCTGGATATTTTAAGTAAATGTTTGATGACTGGTTCTGGAAGTCATGAACAAATCAGCAAGCCAAAGTTGCGATTGATGGCTGCAATTGAGGATTCACCCTCAACGAATTTCAACTGGCTGTAATATTTGATAAATGTGGTTAGTGATCAGGTCAAACACATCAAATGGGATGGTGATGTGGTAAGTATCAAAGGGAAGATTCAGCATGCCACAAAGATTGCCTTTATACTGGAAGCATGCATCGAAGAGGATGACATGCTTACCAAAAGCAATGAATTCCCCATAAATTAGATTATGTTCAGACAGAAGTCTCAAAAAGGGCAAAGAAAATTGAAGGAGAAAACAGTTGAATCTCAGGAAGAGACGACTCAAGAGGAGACTGCTGAAGAAGAGACTGAGGAAGATGTTCCGTCTCCTACTCATGCTCAAACAAGGATGAGATAAGAACGTCAGAAGTTCACTGAGTCCAGCTCAGTTGAAGAGAAGCAAGAAAGAGGAAAGATCCTTCTAAAAATGAAAAGGGAGGCTGGAGAGAGGTTGAAAACAAAGGTCTTAGCCCCTCAAAAAAGGAAAAGACTTCAAACAATTACTGAAAAGGAAGCCGATGAAGCTGAGTCCGAAAAAACTCAGACTAAGGGTCAGACTGGAATGAAGTCACCTCTTCAGGTACTGGCTCAGGCAGTAAAAAATATTGGAGAACGAGAAGCTGAAGAGGAGAATGTGTTCTCAGAGGTGATGGAAACTTCTCTTGGAACAGATAAGATTTCTCAGGAAATCTTCAAAGGGGCTCAGAAAATTCCTGAAGAAAGCCAACCTCATGCTTCACCAGTTCAAACCTCAGAACAGTCAGAAGCTCAGGAACTTCTGAGTCTGGATGTTCTCCTGAATGAACCATTCCTTAACCCCTCAGATCTTCAAATCATCCAAACTGATCTGACTATTCCTGAAAGCCCTCCAACTTTGAAGAAGGGAGAAGCAAAATAGACAGAGTGGTGAAGTAAGGGGGAACGATTTGTGTTAGACAGGTATCCTAAACTCTCAGCATATCCTGACCTTCAGGATTTATTCTTCAGACTCAGAACGACAGTCTACATTCTGAACCAATCACTTCCAGAGATGTTGAGCATTGCCTCCTTCAGAAGAGAAGAATGGTGGAGTGATGAGACTGCTGCCCTGGTAGAGTTCTCTGGTTTCAGAAAGACAAAACTCAGGATTAAAGTTGCTGAGTTTGATGAACTGGTCAAAAAGAAGCTATCTGAAAGAAAGTCTGCTGAAGCTGGTGAGCCGAGTTCAAAGGATACAGGAGGTGAAGGAGGTCAACAAGGTGGAGAAGAACAGCATGAAGCTGAAAAAGAAGCTAAGAAAGAAACTGAAACTGAGAAGGAAGCTGAACCAGAACAAGCTACTGATACCCAGATTCCTCAGACTGAAGTTAAAACTCTTCAGGTACCTTTTGGCACTATTATTACTTATGCCAAAGTTACTGAAGTACCTATATTTAAGTTTGTTGATTGTGGTATGTAGACTGAGGCTCAGTTGGAGCAATCTGTACATGTTCCAGAGATTGATTTAACTCCAATCCTGGATGAGCTGAAGAAAATTGAGCCAATGATGGCTAAGATGACTCAGATGGAGATGGTATTGGCTGATCAATCTCAAAAGATGGAAATTCTGAGTTCATCTAATGATGTACTTCAAATCCAGACTGGACTTTCTGATAAGATTGCTACTCTCGATGTGAAACTTGATGGAGTTGGAAGAGAGCTAGCTGAGAATTTGGAGAAGAAATGCCAGGATAGAACTGCTTATCTAGAGTCCAAATTGACTAAGAAAAATGAACAGATGATTAAATCAGTTGTTGAGGAAATGAGTACTCTGCTCATGACCAAGATGACAGAAATGATGCATGAAGCATTCTCAGCACAGTTTGCCCCACTTTCTGATGAAGTATCCATGGCCAAGAACTACTTGAAAAGATTGGAAGATGAACATGATCATTTGGCCAGTGAAGTAAGAAGCTTGGGAAAAGAACAGTTCCATATAGATGTTGCACTATCTCAGATTCTCCCAAGGTATGATGCCAAAAAATGGGGAAAGGACATCTCACTCTTCAAAGGGTGAGTTTGATAAATTGTTGGCACAAACCTTGGAGAAGAAAGCTCAAGAAGAAGCAGAAGCAAAGAAGATTCTGGTGGCACTAAGTGAAATTGAGGCTACTGAAAAGCTGAAATTCAAAGAAACTGAAGAACTAGTGTTCACTCAGACTGATGAACAAACTACTCAGGAAGTTGTTGCTGAAAAGATGTTCCATAGAAGAGCCACTGAGTCAAGCAAGATAGGTGAAGCGCATCCAAGACCTGAGAAAAGAAAGGCAGTAGCCTTTGTTGAAACTGAGAAGAAAAAGAAGAAAGTCTCTAAGCCAGTTCAGAGAAAGTTGGTTGTAGACTTTTCTGAATCTGAAGAATCTGAAACTGAGGCTGAAAAGGAACCAAGAGTTGAAGCAAGAACTCAGCCTGGAGAATTTGATGTCAAGAAAACTCTGAAGGCTCTCACAGTTGAGAAAGAGAAGAGAATTGTTGCTTCAGTATCAGGTGCTGAACTGACCAAGAAGAAACAAGATGAAGAGCAAAAGAGAAGAGGAGTCTTTAGAAAGTTTATAAGCAGAAGGAGAGAAACTGTAAAGATGCAGAAATGGCCACACATTGATAAATGGATGCCTATCCAGATCAATGATGTATGGGAGGAGATCAAGAGAACTTTATGGTTATATCATGATATTCTGAGGGAATGGAGAGGAAGCAGTCCTGATAGTAATGAAGCCTTCATAGAATATCTACTGACCTTCTACCCCAAATATTTGCAAAAATGGATCAACCTCGCAGATGAGCACGATGATAAGATTGTCGCTCATGGGCCATACACATTTCCTCCTCCAAGATTTGAAAATGGATTTGTGAATGAAGCCATCATATCTCAAGAAATTGTGGGATTTGCTGCTCAGCTGGGACTCACTGGAAATCACCCTGAGATCATTAGAGAGAGAGATGAGTTGAAGAGAAGATACTTTGGAATGTTCAATCTTGAAGTTCCTGAAGATGAGATTGAAGAAAACTGAAGACTGTGTTCAGTTTTATGTTATTCTGTTGATCTGTCTTTTTTTTTTTCATTGTAAAATGTATTTCTCTACTCTACATCAATGAAAAGGAACATTTTGTGGTGATCAAAGATAATATCTCATTATGTTTTTTTAAATTATCTGCATTTCATACTTGTTTGATATTCCATCTAATGTAATAGATAACTGAAACCTGAGTATTGGTTAAGTTTTTTTGAAATGTAAAAAGATGGTTTTGACATCATCAAAAATGGGGAAATTGTTGGGAGATGAATTTAATAGATTTTGATTAAATCCCAAAACCCTTGAGTATGACATGTTCAGAATAATCTTGATAGTCTGTAGACAGGTTTCAGGTTAGATCTTTTTCTGGAAATATCGGCACCATGTATAGTCAGCAGATATCACTCAGGAATAGTATAGGAAGAATCCATTAAGGGGGAACTCAGTGTACTCCTGAAGACTCAGATCGTCCTGAAGCCTCAGAAGAATCAGAGAGCGTGAAGACTCAGATCACCCTGAAAACTCAGAAGAACCTGAAGACTCTGATGACCTGAAGACTATCTCACTGAGGACATCCGGACAAATTTAAGTCCTGAACATTTATTAAAATGTAAATGTTGTCCAAAAAATTGATTGCAGACAAAAGGAATTGGAACTAAAGTGTCTTTTAAGGTTGTCTCATTCAGAAGAGATTAACCCAAAGAGTCGTTTTGTTTGTCTCTATTCACTGAAGATCTGAACCAATTAGAGAGCGACAACACTGTACTTTACTGACACTGAAAGCGACCTGTCCCTGAGAAAGTCAGAGTTGCTGATTTCAAGTCTGCAGATACAAAGTGATAGGCCAGGTGAAAAACCCATGAAATGCGGAATAATCATGAAATGCATATAAAAACAGGGGTGAAGGAATGGTGATTCCAGATTTTTGCGTTTTAAGCTCATGTGTTGTGTTTTGCTTATAATCGAATGCATATGACAAGATAAGAACATAAAGCAATGAAGAACATAACAAAGTATAGTGGTTCGGAGACTCAAGCTCCTACATCCACTATCCCTGTTCCTAGGGAAATTCCTTCAAACTGGACTTATCACCCTCTCGGGTTCGCCTCTAGATATTTAACGAGCACTCACTCCAACTGGACTTATCACCCTCTCGAGTTCGCCTCTGGACTTATCACCCTCTCGGGCTTGCCTCTAGATGTTTAACAAGTTCACACTCCAACGGGACTTATAACCCTCTCTCGGGATTGCCTAACAACTACCTCACTTCACCACTAGTTATCTCTTACGAGAATGGGGTTTGGGTTTGGTGTTGTCTCCAACTATGGTGAGATTTTCCCTTACATTTGTTTAGCCTCAATGCTAAGGTTGGGAAAATCTCTCTAAGCTTAGGATACATCATGGGTTGCTTAGATTGGGTTCTAGAACACTCTCTGAATATATTTGTATATCTACAGACTTGTGTTCTATGGTGGGAAAGTTTGAGTATATGTTCTCTTAGCTCTGTAGCATCGTTTGCTATATTCTCCACACTTCCACACCTAATAACGAAGGAAGAACTTGTATTTATAGTGTGGATTTGAATGTTACCATTGGAGAGAATCACATTCAAATCCATACTATTCTTTGTAAGTTCTCTTGACTTTTTCAGTCGGTTGTCTTCCTCTCATTGGTCCACGTCAGCTGAATTCCAACGGCTATATTCCTCAGTTTCTTCGCTTCGGAACATTCAGGCTATACTGAGCATTCAGTACATTATTGAGTCTTTAGTAACTACTGTGCCTTCAGTATCCTTTGTCTTTAGTCTTGATATCTTGAGTCTTGATCTTACGAGTCTTGAGTCTTACGAGTCTTGAAATCTTCCGAGTCTTGAGTCTTGAGTCTTCGTGTCTTGATGATATCTTGACCGATATATTGAGTCTTCATATTGACTCTTGATTTCTGCTTGAGTCTTGATTTCTCGATTTCACTGTTTGAGTCTTGATTTCTCGATTTCATCTTTGAAACTTGATTTCATCTTGAAACTTCAGTTTCTTCAGAAACTTACTAAGTCTTCAGAATCTTCAGAATCTATCCTGATCTATATCTGCGGACTATACAAGGTGCAGATAACATCCTGAACACTCTAAAACTGAATCCTGACTCAACTATCAAGATTATCCTGAACATGTCATACTCAGGGGTTTTGGGATCTAATCAAAATCTTCTTTATTAAATTCATCTCCCAACAATTTCCCCCTTTTTGATGATGCCAAAACCATCTTGTTACAAATACACTTAACCTATACTCAGGTTTCAGTTTTTCCTATTACAATACAAGAATGGCAAATCTCCCAACAATTTCACAGTAATTCTCCCAACAATTTTACAACACATCATAAGGCATATCAAATATAAAGACATGTAAAAAGATAATGAGATATTAACTTTGAGCATAAAGATAAAGTTCCATTGATGTATGATAACAGTTACAGATTATAATGAACTTATCAAAAGAAATAAAGACAAAAACAAAAGAATTACAAAAGTCTTGATCTTTTGGTCTTGATCTTCAAAGAATCTTCCGCTTCACTCTTGTCTATCCGAGCCTCGGTGTCTTGAAATGACATCTTGAGTCTCGTGTTTATTGATTCAAAGAGACTTCTCTTGGCGGACCTTATCTCGATCGGGCATATCGACACTCAGCCGACCGAGTTCAGTTCTTCTGACTTCAGACATCCTGACCCTCAGGTCACTTTCTTTACTGACCCTCAGGTCACTTGACCTACTGAGTCTCAGTTCACTTTACTTACTGAGCCTCATATCACTTTTACTCAGGCTATCTAATTTCTTCTTTGCCTGATCTGATCAGCTCGACTGATCAGATGAACACATCTTCAGATCAACATATTAGGATAGCATCAGGTCAGTACAACAGGTTAGCATATCAGTTTATCATATCTGATCTCGATCACATCTGATCTCGATCAGTCTCAGCTGCTCATCTTCTGATTTGCAACCTTCTCTTCGATTTGCTGGCTTTAGCTTTTCTTTACTTCTAATTTTGCACAGCTCATCAGTTGACTCCGGAACTCATCTAACTCATCTGATCTCGATCAGTCTCGTCTGCAGCCTCGTCTGATCTTGATCATCTACTTCTGATTCCGTGAGTTCCCCCTCAATTTGTTCTTTCGTTCCCCCTCAACTTGTTATCTGTAAATTAGCTTCAATAACACAAGTTGATAATGTTTTGGCATAGTTCATCAAAACTAAAATATCCCAATAATGAATCCAAAACATTAAAATATATGCATTTTTAAAGAAACGGGTTTTCCTTTAAAAAGATCAGTTCAGGTGATCACATTAAACGTGATCTTTTGAACTCCTGCTAGGCCCGGTGAAAAACCCATGAAATGCGGAATAATCGTGAAATGCATATAAAAACAGGGGTGAAGGAATGGTGATTCTAGATTTTTGCGTTTAAGCTCATGTGTTGTGTTTTGCTTATAATCGAATGCATATGACAAAATAAGAACATAAAGCAATAAAGAACACAACAAATTATAGTGGTTCGGAGACTCAAGCTCCTACATCCACTCTCCCTGTTCCTAGGGAAATTCCTTCAAACTGGACTTATCACCCTTTCGGGTTCGCCTCTAGATATTTAACGAGCTCTCACTCCAACTGGACTTATCACCCTCTCGGGTTCGCCTCGAGACTTATCACCCTCTCGGGCTCGCCTCTAGATGTTTAACGAGTTCACACTCCAACGGGACTTATCACCCTCTCTCGGGATTGCCTAACAACTACCTCACTTCACCACTAGCTATCTCTTACGAGAATGGGGTTTGAGTTTGGTGTTGTCTCCAACTATGGTGAGATTTTCCCTTACATTTGTTTAGCCTCAATGCTAAGGTTAGGAAAATCTCTCTAAGCTTAGGATACATCGTGGGTTGCTTAGATTGGGTTCTAGAACACTCTTTGAATATATTTGTATATCTACAGACTTGTGTTCTATGGTGGGAAAGCTTGAGTATATGTTCTCTTAGCTCTGTAGCATCGTTTGCTATATTCTCCACACTTCCACACCTAATAATGAAGTAAGAACTTGTATTTATATTGTGGATTTGAATGTTACCGTTGGAGAGAATCACATTCAAATCCATACTATTCTTTGTAAGTTCTGCAGCTTTTTTAGGCTGGTTGTCATCCTCTCATTGGTCCACGTCAGCTGAATTCCAACGGCTATATTCCTCAGTTTCTTTGCTTCGGAACATTCAAGTTATACTGAGCATTCAGTACATTACTGAGTCTTTAGTAACTACTGTGCCTTCAGTATCCTTTGTCTTTAGTCTTGATATCTTGATCTTGAGTCTTCGAGTCTTGATGATATCTTGGTGATATCTTGAGTCTTCATCTTGAGTCTTGATTTCTCAATTTCACACCGAAGGTTTCTCGGTTTCTGCTTGAGTCTTGATTTCTCGATTTCATCTTTGAAACTTGAAACTTTAGTTTCATCTTTTGAAACTTCGGTTTCTTGAAAACTTCTTTGAGTCTTCAGAATCTTCAGAATCTATCCTGATCTATATCTGCGGACTACAAGGTGCAGATAACATCCTGAACACTCTAAAACTGAATCCTGACTCAACTATCAAGATTATCCTGAACATGTCATACTCAGGGGTTTTGGGATCTAATCAAAATCTTCTTTATTAAATTCATCTCCCAACACAAAGTGATTGGCTGCATTGGTTACTTGTTACCAAAACCATGCAAAGGCACGTTCAAACCCTAATAGAGTCGTTCATCACTAACCAGAAGAGGAAACCCTTGAAGCTATCTCCTCCAACGGATAGTTTTTGAAAAGTAACCTTTGTCTTAATTGTAAAAGGATATCTCAACCTAGTAGGAAACCAACCAAACCCAAACCCTATTGTTTAGGTAGTTTGAGTGTGTGGTTGTTGGAGAGTGAGAGTTGTAAAGTGTTAGTAAGCTGCAGTTGAGTTCAGCCTGAAAACTCTAGAGAAGAAGTTAGTAAGTTGTTTGTGACAGTCTGAAAGCTTGTGTGTGTTTGAGTTAGTAAGCTGCAGTGTAGTTCAGCCTGAAAACTCATAGAAGAAAGTTAGTAAGCTGTTGAGTTCAGTCTGAAAGCTTGAGGTAGTAGTAGAAGTGAGTTAAGGAATTTCTCTAAAGATTCAGAGAGAGTGGACGTAGGAGCTTTGCCTCTGAACCACTATAATTTGTTGTGTTTTATGCTTTCTGTTTTGCATTATATATGTTGCATATTTTTTCACTGAAAGCATATTGAGTTTTGATATTCAGCTGAAATCAATCCACTGAGTTTGCATTAGACTGATCACAGCCTTAACCACTGATTTACTAAGTTATAAAGATATTTTCAGCAAGTTAAAACGAGCTTAGAACTTAGGGCCTACACATTCCTCACTCTAGATAAGCTGGAACAGATAGTTGTCAAACTGAACAAACCCAACTGGGTATTCAGTAAGATAGTTATCTGATCCAATCTTCTCTGTTTTAAACCTCAAATCAGTTGGGCTAATCTGAAGCTACTGAAAGCCACTCAGTGTTATTGTCTCAGTAGACTTTGACTCAGAGTAATTTGTACTTCTCAGGGTTGTTTCTCAGGACAACCTGACCCACTGATTTCTATTTGTGAAAAGTTTGAAAAATTATTGAACACGTGTATTCCCCCCCCATACACGTGTAAGACTCGTTTACACCTGGACCAACATCATCCTCAAACCCTCCACGTGGTGTTTTCCCATATGATTTCATTATTGGGCTGAAAGTTTGAAACCTGTTAAAAATGTCGAGCCTGCGCAACCTAATGCTCAAGCTAATGTTGAGATGGAAGATACTTCCATGGGGGAGCCCGTTGAGAAGAGTACGGCTGACATTGCTGCTGGTGGTCCTTGCTCCAAGAAGCCGAAGAGGAAGAGGAGCCCTATGAAACCTAGAAGACGTTCAAACCGCAATAAGCCTGTTAGTATTAGTCTCCTAGAGACATTCATTTGTAAAGACACAATGCTCGATGATATTCAGTTTGATTTTATATTGTAGTTCATTTAATTTTAATGTATGACAATACACTTATTCAAATATTATGTTTGATTGTTTGCATTTATTCTTATATGTGTTCCCATGAACCAATGATGTCATTGAGGATGTGAGACCTCAAGATGATATAAGCATGGTTCTCAAATAGCCCCGATCAAGGATTATCGAGAATGTGATATTGATGATGCAATTGAGATTGGTGTGCGATCTGCATCATACTCTTAGAGAGTGTAGTAAGATCTCACTTACTACGAGATACTGGGTATCTCATGATGGATGCACAGATACCTTAGAGGGTATTGGTATACCCATCCGAGAAACCGTTTGATGTAATTCCACAATATGTGTCTACGGGTGCCTCGATTAGTTGGAGCGATGCGATACTTCTTTGACTTGAGGTCAATACGCACGACATGTGTGGAGTGATGAACTTTGACCATGACCGACACTTGTACCCTTCCATGGGTAGATATGGCTTGGATAGGGTTCATTGCAAAATGCATGTGCGTGGTAGTTGAGCCAAGAATAGGATTCATTCCTCAATGTGGATTTAGAGAGAATACTCATCTTCTCATCATAATTGGATCTAAGTCATCGGCCGATGCACGTCAACTTGGACTTTGTGGTCAAGTGCGACATAAATGATCAATTAGTGATTGGAGATAAAATGATTAAGTTATTTGAATAGACACTTCATCATGTTCAAGATTTAATCGAGTATTCGCGAATGAAAGGAAGTTATCGTAATAGCCCATGTTTTAGTTATAGGTAGTTACACATTTCCTCGCAACGTACCTCATATATCGAGAATGTTTGATTTATTGTCTAGGGTTCAATTAAGACCGTTAGTTTGACTAATCGCTCGATATATGAGGGCCTATTGGTCACACAACAAGTAACAGTAATTTACTAATTATAGTTGGTTGATTAAATATTATGTTGGATATTAATATTTAATTTATGGAGAATATAATAATAATTATATTTAGAATTAATTATTATTACTATTTAATTAAATTATATTTAATTAAATAGGATTCCCAATAATAATATATGGAATATGTTGGTCCCGGTGCTAACGAGTCTCACATGTGTATGGGGGGAATACACGTGTTCAGTGATTTTTAAAACTTTTCTTTCACTGAGTTCATATGGGTCAGGTTGTCCTGATGATTTGGCCCTGAGAAGCATAGATTGCCCTGAGTCAAAGTCTACTGAGACAATGATCCTGAGCTGCTTTCAGAAGCTTCAGATTAGCGCAACTGAGCCTGAGTTTTATCAGAGATCTTGAGCTGCTTGGATCAGATAATTATCTTACTGAACCCTCAGTAGAGTTAGTTCAGTTTGGTAAGTATCTGTTCTAGCTACTCAAGTGTGCGGAATGGTTGGCCCTATGTTTATACTCGTTTTTAGCTTTGCTGAAAATCTTCCTTTTAATGAAACAGTGATTAAGGTTGTGATCAGTTTGATGCAAGTTCAGTGGATTGGTTCCAACTGAATATCAGTGAATTATGCTTTCAGTGAAAAACATGCAACAGATAATAATGCAGTACAGAAAGCAAAACAACACAACAATTATAGTGGTTCAGAGACTCAAGCTCCTACATCCACTCTCTCTGACCTTCAGAGAAATTCCTTAACCACTTCCTAAAGCTTTCTGGCTAACTCAATGTAGCTTACTCACTTTTCTACCTTGAGTTTTCTGGCTGACTCACTGCAGCTTACTAACTCAACACACACAAAAGTGTTCAGACTACCACAAGTAGTTTACTAACTTCTTCTCTAGAGTTTTCTGGCTAACTCACTGTAGCTTACTAACTCTTTACAACTCCAACTCACCAACAAACACACTCAAACTACCTTACAAAGGGTTTGGGTTTCTGGTTGGTTTCCAACTAGGATGAGAATCCTTTACAATAAGAACAATGCAAAGGCTAGGATATCTCTACTAAGCATTGGATATTTCTTATCAATCTAGGCTTAGTGAATGAGCTTTCTTCAATGTGAAACACTTGGGAAATTCTAGGTTTTTCGAAGTGCTTCAATTTGTAATAATACGAATGAGCTCTTGAGCTGGTTTCAAATTTCCCGTAACCTCTCAATGTAAAGGGTCACTAGTATTTATAGGCAACTTCACCAAGGTCACTCTTGAAAAACTATCCGTTGGAGGAGATAGCTTCATGAGTTTCCTCTTATGGTGTTTGATGAACGGCTATATTTAGGGTTTGAATACTCCCTTACATGTTTTAGGAAATATGCATTCATTTAGCCAATCACCACTTTTTGCAGTCTGAAACATAGTACTACTGACATGCTTCAGTGACCTGTCGCTTTCAGTGTCAGTAAAGTACAATGTTGCCTTCCTCTGATTGGTTCTTGTCATCAGTAAATATAGACAAACATAACGGCTCTTTTTGGTCAATCTCTCTGAGTGAGATAACCTTAAACAACACTTAGACTTAGTTCCTTTTGTCTGCATATGAATGTCTGGGGCAATGTCTATTTTTCTGAATATTCGCATTTTTCTCAGTTTTGTAGTCTTCAGATAGATATTATTCAGTGCCTCTGAACATTCAAAGTTATCTTGAGTATTCATTATCTTCTTGAGTCTTCGAGAACTCTTTCGGCCTTCACTATCTTATGTGTCTTGATATCTTACGAGTCTTGATGTCTTGAGTCTTGAGTCTTGATGTCTTACGAGTCTTGATGTCTTGATGACATCTTGAATCTTGATGTCTTGATGACTTCTTCGAGTCTTGATGACATCTTGAGTCTTGATGTCATCTTGAGTCTTGATTTCTTGACCCTTTCTTGAGTCTTGAAACTTCTTTTGAGTCTTGATTTCTTGAAACTTATTGAGTCTTGATTTCTTGAAACTTCTTGAGTCTTGATTTCTTGAAACTTTCTTGAGTCTTGATTTCTTGAAACTTGTTGAGTCTTGAAATCTTGAAACTTGCTAAGTCTTGATTTCTTGAAACTTCTTGAGTCTTCGATTTCTTGAAACTTCTTGAGTCTTTGAGAATCTTACGATCTATATCTGTGACTATACATAGTGCGGATAACTTCTTGAACACTCTATCTTTGAATCGACTCGATCTATCAAGATTATCCTGAACATGTCATACTCAGGGGTTTTGGGATCTAATCAAAATCTCTTTATTAAATTCATCTCCCAACAATTTCCCCCTTTTTGATGATGTCAAAACTATCTTGTTACAAAAACACCTAACCTAAACTCAGGTTTCAGTTTTTCTATTACAATCCAAAATGGCAATTTTCCCAACAGTTCAAAACATAAGGCATATCAAACATAAAAGACATGTAAAAAGAAAATGAGATATTATCTTTGAGCATAAAGATAAAATTTTCATTGATGTAAAATCAGAGTTACAGATTACAATGAAAATCAAAAAACAAAAACAGAAGTACAAAGAGTCTTCAGTCTTCATCATCTTCAGTCTTCATCAACTTCATCCTCTGGCACCTCCAGGTTGAACATCCCATAGTATCTTTTCTTCAGCTCATACCTTGCTTTGATGATATCTGGGTTGTTTCCTGTCAGGCCAAGTTGGATGGCATACTGAGCAATCTCCTGAGAAATGGCTGTCTCATTCACATAGCCATTCTCAAGTCTTGGAGCTGGGTAAGTATATAGACCAGGGGCAACTATCTGAGTATTTCCTTCATCTGCCAAGTTGATCCAACTTTGCAGGTACTTAGGATAGAATGTCAACAGGTATTCAATGAAGGCTTCATTCATATCTGAGCTGCTCCCCCTCCATTCCCTCATAATTTCATAATAGAACCAGAAGATTCTCTTGATTTCCTCCCACGCATCATTGAACAGAATAGGCATCCATTTGTCAATGTGCGGCCATTTCTGAGCTTTCTCTGTACCACTCCTCTTGCTCAAGAACTTCTTGAAACCACTTCTTCTTTTCGGCTCTTCTTCTTTCTTTTTCCTGATCACAGGAACACCTGATACAGAAGCAGTAGTTTTCTTCTCTTTTTCAACTTGAAGGGTTTTCAGAGCTTTCTTAGTGTTGAAGACTTCTTTTTCAGCTTCTTCCTCAGATTCTTCAAAATCTATAATTAATTTCCTCTGAGTAGACTTAGAAGCTTTAGCTCTTTTCTTCTTCTCTTGCTCTACAAATGCCACAGCCTTTCTCTTTCCAGGTTTGACTTGTTCTTCACCGGCTTGGCTTGTCTCCACCATCCTTCTACCACTCAGTTTCTCAGAAATTGCTTCCTGAATAGTTTGCTCAGATACTTGAGTGTAGATAGGTTCTTCAGCTTCTTTGAATTTGAGCTTCTCAGTGGCTTCCACTTCTTTTAAGGCATCAGCTATTATCTTTTCTTCAGCTTCTTTCTCAGTCTTTCTCTTCAAGGTTTGTGCCAACAATTCACTTAGCTTGCCACCAGGCCTTTCCCCCTTTTTGGCACCAGACCTTGGAAGAAGTTGAGAAAGTGCGGTATCCATATGATATTGCTCTTTGCTTATACTTAACACTTCTCCTGCCAACTGATCGTGCTCATCTTCCAGCCTCTTCATGTGATTCTTAGCTACTGAGAACTCTTCAGAAAGAGGTGCAAACTGATGTGAGAAGACATTTTGCATCATCTCTGTCATCTTGGTCATGAGCATAGAGCCCATTTCCTCAACAGCTATCTTGATCATTAGATCATTCTTCTCAACCAGCTTGGCTTCTAGATATGTTGTTCTTTCCTGATACATCTGCTTCATCTCTGCATTGAGCTCAGCTTTGACTACATCAACCTTTCCTTCCAGAGTTGTCAATTTATCAGCAAGAGATGTTTGAAGTTGCATCATGTCTGAAGATGACCTCAGAGTTTCCAGCTTCTGAGATTGGCTTGCCAAGGTTTCTTCAATTTGGGTCACTTTCTCCACCATTGGCACCACCTTCTCCAATTTCTCCAAGATAGGACTTAGATCAATCTCTAGAGTGTATACAATTCTTTCCACATGAGCTGGGTGCTCCACCTGAGCCTCAGTCTGCATATCAGACATAACAGATTTAAAGATAGGAACTTCAGTAGCTTTAGCATAATGTTTAATAGTGTCAAAAGATACCTGAAGAGTGTTAACTTCAGTCTGAGGATGTGTGATATCAGTCTGACCAGCATTAGTTTCCTTCTCCATCTGAGATTGATTTTCAGGATCCCCTTGTTGGTCACCCTCTTTATCTTGATCCTTAGAACCGGAGGCATCACCAACAGCTTCCCTTCTCTCAGCCACCTTCTTCTTGACTAGCTCATCAAAATCAGCATTTTTCATTCTGAGCTTTGTCTTCCTGAATCCAGAGAACTCTGTCAGAACAGCAGTCTCAGCATTCCACCAATCCTCTCCTCTGAAGGAGGCAATGTTCATCATCTCTGGAAGAGTCTGATTCAGGATGTAGACTGTGGTTCTGAGTCTGAAGAAGAGATCCTGAAGGTCAGGATATGAGCTCAGCTCAGGGTACCTATCAAGAAAGAACCGTTCCCCCTTGCTGCGCCACTCAGTCTCTTCTGCCTCTCCCTTCTTCATTTTTGGGCTCTCAGGATCAGTAGGATCAGATTGAATGAGTTCAGGTGCTGAGGGATCTAGAAAAGGTTCACTCAGGATCGCATCCAAATTCAGCAGATCCTGAGGTTCGGACTGATCTGAGGTCTGAACAGGTATCTCTTCAGTAGGAACCTGAGGTCCCTTGAATATTTCCTGAGATATTTTATCTGAGCTCAGAGATGTTCTGAGTACCTCAGAGAAAACTTGTTCCTTAGTTTCTTCTTGTGCAATTGTCACAACCTGATCCAGAACTTGAAGTGGAGATTTCAGTCCTTGCTGGCCTTCAGGTTGGACTTCCTCAGTGTCACTGACCTCCTCCTCAGTAATAGTTTGAAGCTTTCTGAGTTTCTGAGGGGCCAGTGTTTTCTTCTTCAGAGTCTCTCCCTTCTCTCTTTTCACCTCCATCAGGGCTTTCCCCCTGGCTTGTTGGGCTTCAACAGCTCCTTCTTCAGCGATCTCCTCCTTTTTCTCCTTCCTTCCTTTCAAAGTCTTCTTTTGTAGGTCCCGAACGGGTTAAGTGAGGGCAGAAGTCTAGAGGGGAGGGGTGAATAGACTTCTGAAAAACTTTTCGTGCAGATCAGGTGTGAGAGCAGATAGCCTGATCAGAGTGCGAGTGAATCAGTTTGGTCTGATAACCAACTTACTGAACGCCTGAAAACAGATCAGTTCGGTAACTATCAGATTAACTGATGTGTGCGGAAGCTTAAGTTTTACCCGTGTGAAAAACCAGTTTGTATAAATCAGATTCCAAGTTTTATCTTTTTAATCAGATGACAGAAATATCAGGTCCGATCAGATCAGAAGCTTGGTGCTGTCTGATCTTAACTTAGAATGTATGCGCTTTAAGATTGTGCGATGTGAGAGCAGTTAATCAAAGCAGTAAAGGCACACAAGATTTATAGTGGTTCGGACAAACCAGTCCTACGTCCACTCTTCCCTTTCACAAGGGGCACCAACTTAACCAACTTAACCGACTGGACTTAGTTTAGTGTGTTAGTCCAACACAGTACACCAACAGATGTTTTAAGAGTTCTCACTCAACCGATCCCAGAAATCAGTACTAGAAACCCTAGACTGAAATCTTGCTAAACAACTTATCCTAACTTGGGGTTTGGGTAAGATTGTTGAGGTTCCAACTATGAAATCTTTCCTTGCGTACAAGCAGCCTAAAAGCTAGATGAAAAGATTTCTTGCTAAGAACTTATGGGATGAACACAATATAAAATAAGCTTGTTGTTGTGTTCTTCGTGCGGAAATCTGACTATAGTTTGAGCTTCTTGATTATGTTGTTTGTCCAAGCATTTCCGTGTATCACTCTGAAGTGTGATCCCATATTTATAGACCTTGAGATCAAAGAGCCGTTGGAGAGCAATTTGAATCTCAGGCTATTTTAGGTAGACTTGCAGGCTTGATGTGACGTGCTTCAGGAACGGCATGGCTGAAAGCGTGAATGTGTATTTTATAGCCGTTTGAGAGAGCAACATCGAATCCCGCGAGTATCAGCTCTGTTCATACGTGTTTCTTCCTTATTGGATGGAAGCCTTGCTTTGCAGTGTTGTTCCTCCAACTAAGGTTGGTATTCTTCTTGTTTAGATCGCAGACGTATGATAAGATGAAACATCAGTTTTCATCTTATGAGCTGATCTGATCAGTCTGAACTGATCAGTCTACCTGATAGAGTCTTCTGGCGCCTGTTGACTTAGCTTCAACTGGCTGACTCCGGCTGATGTAGGTCTTCTGGTCTGATCTTCTGGAAGTCATCTGATCTTCTAGTATTCGAGGTTTGAGCTTCATGACTTCCGCTGAGTTATCTGACTAGATCAGTTCGATCTGATCTTCCGTTCTGGTTTAACGTTCTGCCCTGTCGGATATCAGCTTTCTTCTGATTCTTCAGATCTGACCTATACATATTGAGTTCCCCCTCAATATGTGACCTATCTATTACATCAGTTTTTCTATACAATTATTATCAACTGGTCTCCTATAGCAGTAATGTAAACATCAGTCAGCTAACAGGTCTGACTGGTCCTATTACATGTGTTTTTGGAACTTTCATCAAAACTATAAATTTCCCAACATCTTTGTTGTTGTTGGCTTGAACAGAATTTTTGACTTTGGAAAGGGTGAGGAATTGGCGAAGATGTCCTCTTCTTCTCTGCACATTTCCAAGATGAATGCAATCTTGGTTGTATGTAGGATCTTCCCTTTGACAACAACCGAGCCATTCACCTTCTGAACTTGCTTTGCTTGATCACTCACCACTTTGATTAAATAATGTAACCAGTTGAATGCAGTGGTGGGTGAATCTTCAATCGCCGCCATTAATCTCAACTTCGGCGTGCTAATCTGTTCAAAGCTGCCAGACATGCTCATTATGCATTTACTCACAATGTCCAGCAATACTCGATATTTAGGCTTTAAATGCCTTTTATTCAGAGTTGCTTCGAACTTAACTGGATGCTCTGCAATCTTATCCAGATATTCTTGCTCCCTACCCATCATATAAATTGTAGGGTCTTCTCCTCTATCGCTTAGTTCATATATGACATTAAGGTTCTTAGGAATGATATACAATTCCCTAACAAAATCCACATACTTTGAACTATGCTCTAAATGAGAAACTGTAATCTGCGATTCTATACAATCTTCCTTATCTAATTTCAAATTCGAGATAAACTCTATTACCTCTTTTGCGTATTCTGCCTCTGGTTGATTCGCAACCAGGCAAGTGAGCTTTGCCAATCGAATCATGTGCAACGCTTCTTCTTCATAAGTTGCGTTTGATGAGATTTTGAGAGAAACAATGTATTCATACCAAGGTTTGTTAGAGATGGCAAGCTTGTCGTATACAGAGAACGTCATTTTGGAGAATTTTTGGTAAAGGGTTTTGAGAACGATGATGATTTCTGGGCAATCGAGAGGTTTTTTACGCAGAGTGTTTTGAAGACGAAGGTTATTTGGAATCGGGCTTTGAAGGAATTCTTCAATAGATATATAGGATTTGATTCATGGAAAATCGTATAGATGAAGAAATCGACGGTCGAGATTAAACACCGACTACATCGGGTATATGAAAGGATGATTTCACAAATATTAAGCCGCCAATTTAACCTTATTGGTGATTAATGAACAGTGCATTTAATTACTGTTCCTGCAGATCATTGACTTTCTTCGTGTATTTCAAAGGTCCCGCCCAAATATTCCTTCAGGTGTTTTGTTATTTATTGCCAATGATTACTGAGATTCAGTTAGACAATAAATGTGTTGCATGAGTCAATACTTCTTCAGACTAATTTCCTCCATCAGTCTTCTATGAGAAGTTTTGACCTTGATAAAATGTCGATAATATCGAAAATCTTGGAGGTCGATGATGATCTTGAAAATCGAACGGGGTTAGTATAATCTTGAAAATTGAATGGGGTCGATAATAATCTTGATCTTGATCTTTCGGGATATCTGAGTTTCCCAAGACTCAGAGTTCAGTACTTTCAATTTTATCCTGAGTTTCTCAGTAAAATCCTGAGAAAACTTCATGCATCTGAAAACCTTCAATTTTTCAGATTTGCTTCATTCACCTGGATCCAACATACCTAATTCAACTGATAGTTCCTGAAATCTTGATTCAGCCAAAGGTTTAGTCAAGATATCAGCTCTCTGTTATCGAGATGAATTTTCTCCATTCGATGTCTTTTCTTCTCAACATGATCTCTCGATGAAGTGATGTCGATATCAACATGCTTACATCCGTGTGCAATACCGGATTTTGTGTAATAGCAATTGCACTATTATTATCACAAAATGTAGGTACTTCATTGGCTATAATCTTATAATCCCTCAATTATTATGCGAGCGAAAGAATATGTGCTGTGACTTCCTACAAATCATGTATTCAAATTTCAAATCTTGGTTTAAGTTGCTCTTGAGGTTTGTTTCTTTGAAAACCATGATATCGGTTTACTTCCAAGAAATTGACAAGATCTTTTGTGGTAGACTTCTGTCAATTCTACATCCTCCATAATCGACATCTCAATAACCGCTTAATTGAGGTTATCATCACCGGATACCATAATCCTCTATTCACATTGCCTTTAAGATATTTGAATCTTTTTGGCGGCCTCCATGTGACTAGCCTTTTAGATTAGCTTGGTATCTTGCACATATCCCAACAAAGAAATGTTATATCACGCCTACTTGTCGTGAGATATAGCGATGATGCAATGATCCTCTATAATCGGTGTGATTTATTGATTTGCCTTGAGATCGGGATCCATCTTGTAGTTAGTATTCATAGGAATTCTAACCTGCGGTCAATTCTGTGCACCATACTTTGCAATCAGATCTCTGGTGTATTTTGCTTGATTGATGAAAATTCCTTCCTTAGTTTATTTCACCTGAAGTCCAAGAAAGAAATTCATCTCCCCCATCATTGACATCTCAAACTTTCCTTTCATCAGGGTAGAAAACTTTTCACACAACTGATGATTTGGAGATCTAAATATGATGTCATCTACATAAATCAACAAGTAAGATGTCTTTCCCCATCTTCTATCCTCGAAACAGTCCTATCAACAGTTCCTTTGATAAAACCATGGTCGATGAAGAAACGAGAAAGGGTATCATACCATGCTCGGGTGCTTTGCTTAAGACCATACAAGGCTTTCTGAGCACAGAAAACTTGGTCATTCTCGTGCAAAACCGGGAGGTTGTTCCACATAAACCTCTTCCTTAAGCACACCATTCGAAATGCACTTTTCACATCCATCCGATGGATCGTGAATTTCATGTGGGCAAAGATATACAAGAAACAATCGATGGCTTCTAGTCTTGCAACAGGTGCAAAGGTTTCATCATAATCCAAGCCTTCTTCTTGGGAATAACCATGTGCAACTATCCTTGCCTTGTTTCTCACAATGTTGTTGTTTTCATCTCTCTTATTCATGAACACCCACTTAGTTCCAATCACATTGTGCCTCTTAGGTCTATCCACTAGCTCCCAAACTTCATTCCTTGAGAACCGATTCACTCTTCTTGCATAGCAAGAATCCAAAATGAATCTTGTAGAGCTTCTTCAATCTCGATGGGTTCTTTTTTTTCGGATAGGAAGCGGAGAACAAAGCACTTTCTCCATGGAACCTTCTTGTTTTGACACCATCGATAGATCACCCACAATCGACTTTTAGGATGACTATCCAACCATTTTCTCTGGATGTTCCCCTTGAAGAGTATCCTCAACATCGTAAATGCTAGGTTCGTAGTTCATTAAATTCAGGGGAACAACGAGAAAAGGAGAAAGAGAATCATCTTCCTTAGGGAAATTTCATTGAAACATTATGCGAGACATTTGTTCCCCTTTGGTTGATAGATTCGAGTTTGCCTCACCGTGACCCACATCTTCATCGGCATTACATACGAGTTCGAATGGTGTATGTTCGGTTAGTCGACTTAAAGTGTGTTGGCTTTCCTTCAATGGAGAATTTCCATCCTGAGTCTCACCATCCTGAGTTTTTCCATCCTGAACTTCTTTGTCTGAGTCCGATTCACTCCATTCATAGAAAGTGAATGACTTCTTCTTTTCAGGTTCAGAGGATGTTTTATCATTCTTTTTCAGGCTAAGTCTGGTGATTCTCTTGGTCGGTTCTCTGAAATCATGTTCTTGTTTCTTCGAACACAAGTAGATTCATCAAAAAACAACATGAGGTGTTTCTTCCAAAAAGAGTCCTACAGTTGTAAATTTAAAAGGCTTTACCGACTTCGAATATCCTAAGAATATCCCTTCATCAGCTTTGCTATCAAAAGTTTTCAACTAATCTTTACCATTATTGTGTATGAAACACTTGCAACTAAACACACGAAAGAAAGAAACAAGAGGCTTCCTTTCATTCCATAGCTCATATGGAGTTTTTCCTTGGTTCTTGGTCAGCATGGATCTGTTCTGAGAGTAGCATGCAGTGTTGATAGCTTCAGCCCAAAATATCTTAGGAATATCAACCAAGAATCATTGTTCTTGCAAACTTCTTTTAGAGTCCCATTTCTTCTTTTCAGAACACCATTACATTGTAGGGGTCCTTGCGGTGATGTTTCATGAGCTATTCCATTTGCTGCACAATAATCAGATATAATATGATTGATAAACTCAGTTCCTTTATCTGATCTGATTTTGACCACACTTAGATTCTTTTCAGTACTGAGCCTTTTCAGTAGTTCAGGCAGTTTTATCTGAGTCTCTTTCTTACTGAGTAAGAATATGACCCATGAGTATCTAGAGTAGTCATCAACTACCACAAGTGTGTATTTTCTGCCAGTAGTGCTCACAGGTGTTACTGGACCAAAGAGATCCATATGTAACAGTTGTAGTATTCTATTAGTAGAAACATCTACTTTGCTTTTGAAAGATGCTCTGATTTGTTTTCCTTCACAAGCGTTAATCTTGCAAGTTTGTTCAGGGTTTTGAAGTTTAAGTGATTCATTCTTTTGTGCCACAACCAACTGGTATCAGTGGAACTTTTTGCAACCAAACATGTATCTTTAGGAGTTGAACTCCAATCAGCAAGATACACATTTCCTTTTCTTGTACGAGTCTGTAAAATTTTCTGTGAAGTATTGTCTTTCACATAACATAAGTTCTTTGAGAACTCAACACTGAATCCTTTGTCACAGAATTGACTGATAGAAAGCAAGTTATGCTTTAGACCAGACACATATGAAACACCATGGATATGAACAGAGTCAACTTCAATAGTTCCATATCCTTCAGTTTGTCCTTTGGAATTGTCTCCAAATGTGAGTTTGAGGGCCTTTTTGCTCAACATAGTCGGTGATTAGTTGCTTATATCCCATCATATGTCTTGAACATCCACTATCCGGATACCATACTGGCAGAGCCAATTCATTTCCACTCATCAATGCCATGTTGTTTTCATTCAGCTCAGTGCCCTTTTCTTTCACCTGAAAAACAGATCAGTTCTTAGGTACCCATTTGGTGTAGGGTCCTACCAGGTTAGTTGTACCTTTTGGAACCCAAATCTGCCTAACAACTCTAATTACTTTAGAGTGGCTGATTTGTCTCCCATAAACATCTACATACACATTCACCACCCTAGGTGCCTTGACAGTATCCTGTGTATGAGTGTCAGTCTTAGCATGAACATGAGCCTTAGAGTTCTTCTTGGGTTCAGGCCTTTTGTTCAAGTGCCTTAGCTTTTGTGTCTTGGTGGTCTCTGTCTCTGCTGACTTGGGTTCAGGAAACCTTTACCCTTAGGCAAGTGGGGTTTGGGTTGCCTGTACTGAAATTGGGATCTTTCAGTAATCTGAGGACTTGGTCTTTTCAGTTGAGAATATCTCTGCTGAGTGTTTCTCTTCTGAAAATTCCTCTGCGATGGTTCATCTTGAGATCTCTTTAGGTTGGTATTCTTAGCTTTGGCTTTGAAATCTTGGCACGAAGATTTCCCTCTTGAGTGGTCAGGTTTTCTAGCCTTTTTCCTGAGGTCTGGGCTTTCTTCCCTGAACCTTCAATTTTTCTGAAATCATAGGTCCTTTACCCTTGTCTAAAACTTTGGGCAGTTCTTCAGTAAGAAGATTAGGTGCCACTTGTTTAACAAAGACAGTCTTGGTGCTACTAGAAGCAGCGTTCAGAAGACCTTGTGAGGTTCCCCCTGGAATGTATCCCAATCCAGCTTTATAGTTGCAGGTCTTTGATAACTCTGAATTTCATCTATCACTTTAGATGCAGAATTCAATAGAGTTAACTTTCTCTGCGCACTATCCTCACAATTCTTTAATGTTTCATGCTTCTCAAAGAGGTCATTGAACTCAGTTCTGATAAGCTAAATCTCCTCAGTGGATTTCTCTAATTTTCCATTCAGGATCTCTATCACCTTCTCTTTTTCTGAGAATTGTACTTTCAGAACATCTAGTTCATCAGTAGTTCCCATCAATTGAGAAGTGATTTCAGCATTTTTTAGAGTCTTTCCACTTGATTCTCGTGATCGGTTCCTTGCTTTCTGCTCTTGAGTTTTCAATGGCGATTCTTGTAACCTGACGAATAGTCCTTCATAAGATTCTCAAATGAATCCATCGAATTCAAAGTTATTGTTTCTGATTGAACTTGAGAACTCATGTGCTTGTGTAGGAAACAACAACAGAGATAGAAGAATTTACCTCCTCTACTGACCATAAAGATGATATCATCACTTTGTCACTATCTCGAGAAAATCTCATCCGAGGAACTGGAACCTTCTTGAAATATTCTTCTTCCTCGGCAATCATAGCTTTCTTCTTTGGAGAACTTCTTGTCTCTCTTGGCTTGTCTTTCCTTTCTTTCTTTAAAGACTTCGGCTCGGGGAGGTCATATTGAAAGTGACCTTTCTTCTCGGCCGGTTTAACATCTGTTGGTATCATCATCCCGATCACTTTCCTCCTTGGTCTTGGAGTCCTTCTTTTTGGATGAGGATCCTTCAACTTTTCTGGTCCTTTTCTTTTCTCACGGTGTATGTCATCCTCGACTTTTGAGTCTCTCTTGTACCTATGATTCCTGTAATATTTCTTATATTTCCCATATTTGCTATTGAGTCTTTCAAACCTCCTTGCCATCAGTACTGGCTTATCCTCCTGCTCATCCTGATTTTTGGCAAGTGAGTTCTCGAACTCTCTGAACTTCTGAGATTTCTCTTTGGCTTTGAAAGCCACATTCTTGCTAGATGAAGAATCATCTTTCTTTGTCGATTTCTTAGATTTCTTGTCAATCACAAACTCATAAGCTTTCGATTCGAGAAAAACTTGTTGATATGGCATGGAATCAATATTTTTGGTGTTTTCAATCACCACAGCATGTATATCTCATTTCTTAGATAATCATCTAAGAATTTTCAATGCAACTTCTCTCTGTGGGTATATTTTCCCAAGAGCATTCAGATCATTCATGATGCTAGTGAATCTGACCTCAAGTTTGTCAATGGATTCACTATCTTTCATTTCAAAGCTATCAAACTTTCCAATAGCAACAGAAAGTTTGTTTTCCTTAATATGATCTGTGCCTTGACACATAACAGCAAGTGTGTCCCAAATTTCTTTTGCAGTTTCACAGTGAGAAATCATCCCCATAACACCATCATCAATAGTGCTATATAAAGTATCTTTAGCAATGTAGTCAAGATTGACTAACTTTCTCTCATCAGGAGTAAGTTGATCATCAGACTTTGGAAATTCATCTCTGGGATCATTCCTCTCAGTATCAGTGATTCTGGGATTCACAACAGTAAATTTGAATGGTCCTTCAGAAACCACTCTCCACATTCTTTCATGTTTTGAATACAGATGAGCCTACATTCTCAATCTCCATAGATCATAGCTCTCAACAGAGAACATAGGAAGTTTCTTAGAAGGCATGATGACTGAGCCTTGTAAGATATCAGCAAATAGATCTGTTCAGTAGACCACCAGAGTCTTTCAGCAAAATAGACTATGGCTTACCAAAGCAAGTGGTCAAGTTAAACCACTGCTCTGATACCACTTTTTGGTCCCGGTGCTAACGAGTCTCAAACGTGTATGGGGGGGGGAATACACGTGTTTATTCATTTTTAAAACTTTTCTTTCATTGAGGTCAGATGGGTCAGGTTGTCCTGATGATTTGGCCCTGAGAAGCACAGATTGCCCGAGTCAAAGTCTACTGAGACAATGATCTTGAGCTGCTTTCAGAAGCTTCAGATTAGCCCAACTGAGCTAGAGTTTTATCAGAGATCATGAGCTGCTTGGATCAGATAATTATCTTACTGAACCCTCAGTAGAGTTAGTTCAGTTTGGTAACTATCTGTTCTAGCTACTCAAGTATGCGGAATGGTTGGCCCTATGTTTATACTCGTTTTTACCTTTGCTGAAAATCTTCCTTTTAATGAAACAGTGATTAAGGCTGTGATCAGTTTGATGCAAGTTCAGTGGATTGGTTCCAACTGAATATCAGTGAATTATGCTTTCAGTGAAAAACATGCAACAGATAATAATGCAGTACAGAAAGCAAAACAACACAACAATTATAGTGGTTCAGAGACTCAAGCTCCTACATCCACTCTCTCTGACCTTCAGAGAAATTCCTTAACCACTTCCTAAAGCTTTCTGGCTAACTCACTGTAGCTTACTCACTTTTCTACCATGAGTTTTCTGGCTAACTCACTGCAGCTTACTAACTCAACACACACACAAGTGTTCAGACTACCACAAGTAGCTTACTAACTTCTTCTCTAGAGTTTTCTGGCTAACTCACTGTAGCTTACTAACTCTTTACAACTCCAACTCACTAACAAACACACTCAAACTACCTTACAAAGGGTTTGGGTTTCTGGTTTGTTTCCAACTAGGATGAGATATCCTTTACAATAAGAACAATGCAAAGGCTAGGATATCTCTACTAAGCTTTGGATATTTCTTATCAATCTAAGCTTAGTGAATAGGCTCTCTTCAATGTGAAACACTTGGGAAATTCTAAGTTTTTCGAGTGCTTCAATTTGCAATAATACGAATGAGCTCTTGAGTTGCTTTCAAATTTCCCGTAACCTCTCAATGTAAAGGGTCACTAGTATTTATAGGTAACTTCACCAAGGTCACTATTGAAAACCTATCCGTTGGAGGAGATAGCTTCATGAGTTTCCTCTTATGGTGTTTGATGAACGGCTATATTTAGGGTTTGAATACTCCCTTGCATGTTTTAGGAAATATGCATTCATGTAGCCAATCACCAATTTTTGCAGTCTGGAACATAGTACTACTGACATGCTTCAGTGACCTGTCGCTTTCAGTGTCAGTAAAGTACAGTGTTGTCTTCCTCCGATTGGTTCTTGTCTTCAGTAAATGTAGACAAACATAACGGCTCTTTTTGGTCAATCTCTCTGAGTGAGATAACCTTAAACAACATTTAGACTTAGTTTCTTTTGTCTGCATATGAATGTCTGGGGCAATATCTATTTTTCTAAATATTCACGTTTTTCTCAGTTTTGTAGTCTTGAATAGATATTATTGATTGCCTCGGAACATTGATTATCTTTGAGTATTGATATCTTCTTGATCTTCGATAACTCTTGGGCCTTGATATCTTACGTGTCTTGATATCTTACGAGTCTTGATGTCTTCTAAGTCTTGATGTCTTGAGTCTTGATGTCTTGAGTCTTGATGTCTTGAGTCTTGATGTCTTGATGTCTTCATTGACATCTTGAATCTTGATGTCTTGATGAATTCTTGAGTCTTGATGACATCTTGAGTCTTGATGTCATCTTGAGTCTTGATTTCTTGACCCATCTTGAGTCTTGAAACTTCTTGAGTCTTGATTTCTTTAGAAACTTCTTTGAGTCTTCGATTTCTTGAAAACTTACTAAGTCTTGATTTCTTGAAAACTTCTTGAGTCTTCAATTTCTTGAAACTTCTTGAGTCTTTAGAATCTTGAAACTTCTTTGAGTCTTGATTTCTTGAAACTTCTTGAGTCTTCGGTTCTTGAAAACTTATGAGTCTTTTCGAGAATCTTACCTGATCTATATCTGCTGACTATACATGGTGCAGATAACTTCCTGAACACTCTATACTGAATCCTGACTCATTCTATCAAGATTATCCTGAACATGTCATACTCAGGGGTTTTGGGATCTAATCAAAATCTCTTATTAAATTCATCTCCCAACAGAATATTATTATGGGATTTGATATATATGGAATCAAATCCGTAGAGATTTGATATACATGAAAATCAAATCCGTAGAGATTTATGTATATGGGAATTAATATATGTGATTTAATTTACAAGATTAAGGATTTTATTTCCTAATCAGGTTAGTTTAAGATTTAAGCTGGGTTTCCCCTATATATATGTGTTGGGAAATTTGTATTTAGTTTTGATGGAAGTTCCAAAACAGATTGTAATAAGACCAGTCAGATCTGTTAGCTGACTAATGACTTAGAATCAGGATAGGATGACCAGCTGAAATGTATAGAAAGCTGATGTATAAGATAGGTCACATATTGAGGGGGAACTCAATATATATAGGTCAGATCAGAAGACCGGATGAGTTCAGAAGACAAGTTAAGTCAAAAGACCCGGATGAGGTCGGGTTAAGTGAAGTCGAGGAAGACCGCATTTAAGTCAGATGATCAGGTGAAGACATGAAGCTCAAGTTCAGAAGACCTGAAGATAAGAAGATCAAGATCAGAAGATCAAGACCAGAAGACCTACATAAGTCGAGTCTGCTAGTTGAGTTAAGACAACTTGCACCAGAAGACTCTATCAGGTAGACTGATCAGGTCAGCTGACACCAGGAGTCAACTGAAGTTCCACCAGATCATACGTACTATCAGGACAAGAAGAATGCCAACTTTAGTTGGTAGAACAAACACTGAAAAGTGTATCTGTTAACCAATAAGAATGAGACACATATGTACGGAGCTGACAATGCGGGATTCGGTGCTGCATAAGTCAAACGGCTATAAAGGACAAATATACACATTTTTTGCCATGTCGTTCCTGAAGCACGTCAAATCAATCCTGCAACCTACCAAAAATAGCCTGAAATTTAAATTGCTCTCCAACGGCTCCGAGGTCTATCAATATGGGATTGCTCTTCATAGTGAAGACACGGAAATTATCATCAAGCTCAAGCCATAAGCAAATTTCCGCATGAAGAACACAAAATTCAAGTTTATTTTATAAGTGTTCATCCCATTAGTTCTTAGCATAGAAATCTCATCCTCTAACTTTAGGCTACATAAACACTAGGATAGATTTCCAGTTGGAACAACAACAAATCATTACCCAAACTCAAAAGTTAGGTTAAGTTGTTTTGCAAGATTTCAGACTAGGGTTTCTAGTTTTGATTTCTGGGATCGGTTGAGTGAGAACTCTTTAAACATCTGTTGGTTGTACTGTGTTGGACTAACACAATAAACTAAGTCCAGTTGGTTAAGTTGGTGCCGCTTGTGATAGGGAAGATTGGACGTAGGACTGGTTGTCCGAACCACTATAAAAATCTTGTGTGTATTTACTTGCTCTTAACTACTTTACACTATTGCACATTACTTGGTTTAAAAAATCGCATACATATTACGAAAGTTAGGATCGATGCGCACCAAGCAACTGATCTGATTAGTTTGACAGTTTTGTCAGCTGATTGAAAACAGACTTCAGAATCTGATTTGAGAAAACTGGTTTTTCACGCGGGTTAACACTTGCTTCCACACAATCAGTTAAACTGATAAACACCGAACTGATCTGTCATCAGGCGATCCGTAAGTTGGATATCAGTCCAAACTGATTCACTCGCACTCTGATCAGGCAACCTGCCATCACACCTAATCTGCACGAAAAGTTTTCAGAAGTCTATTCACCCCTCCCCTCTAGACTTCTGCCCTCACGAAACCCATTCGGGACCTACAAGTTGTATCAGAGCAGTGGGTCTACGGACCACTGGCTTTGAATATCATCGGTTCTTGAGGAAGAACCTTTGTGGTCACTTGAACAGATCTTAAAAAAACTGTTTTTAAAACTTCATTTGTTTTCAAAACTCTCTAGGCATGGATAATACATCTGGTATGTATATCATGATCTACAGTTGCGAGACATATTATCATGAAGACGATGGATAAGATCACAAGAGAGAAGATCAAATACCTCAAGATCACATGAAGCGAATGTAGGATACTCTAGGCGAGATATCGTGGGAAATGAACCGATAAAGGATAGCGGATTCTGCTGAATCTGGTTAAGTTAGAGAAACTCAAATCTTTGCCCAACGAGACAATCAACGAGCTAGATGGAAGGATTACCATGTCGATCAACAAGCTCAGAGAGTTAGGACCAGAAATGACCGACAAAGACATCAACTACAAGATTCTGAGATCTTTAACGAAGAAATGGGATATGAAGGTCATGGTGATCAAGGACTGCCAGGATATAGCGAAGATGAAGCCGAGCAGTTTGTTCTTAAATCTAAAAGCCCATGAATTCGACCTAATTGAGATAGGGCGAGAGGAAGATGATGAGTCATCTGCCGAAACCACACCTGCAACAACTAAAGCAGTAGCATTCAAAGCAGGTGGCAGCGACTCAAAATCTTATGAGCCTATTGGAAACATTGTTAGTCAAGCTGAACAGATTGCTCTACTCACCAGAAAGCTTGAAAGATCAAACATTCAATTGGGAAAGTATAGAAGATTCTACAAAGACTATCAAAATAGCAGAGGAAGAGAAAGAAGATCGTCTGACAGATCGCAGGAAAGAAACAGATCTGATGACAGAAGAGACGACCAAAGAGAAAAGAAAAGAGATGATCGTGCTGAAGATCACAAATCAGAAAGGAGAAATTCAGATCAAAGGCAAACAGGAAGTCACCAGACAGATCATATAGAAGACATGACTCACCTGCTACAAGAAGTTCTGTAGAGAGAGGAGTCTGTTTCAACTGCCAGAAACCAGGTCACTAAAGTCGCATCGCCTTTTGACACCAAAAGAAAAAGAGAAGATAAGAGGAATGAGAAGAGAGGAACGATCTGAGATTTAAAAGCTATGGTTCTTGACCTTCTACGAATAGATGACTCTTATCTGCCATCAGAAGATTCTGGCTACTCTTATGTTGAAGACTTCTGCCTGATGAGCAATGCTGATGACTTCAACGATGCTGACTATCTGATGTTCTCATCTGATGACGACATCTGTCTCATGGCCAAGGAAGAAGATCAATCTGAGGTGTCTTCTAAACCATCTGTGTTTTCTATTTCCACACCAGCTGTGCTGAGCACACCTGCTGGAGAGATTGACCTGCAGCTCTACAGTGAGCAATTGCTTGATGATCTCTCCAATGCAGTAGACACTTATACCATAGTGGAAGATGAGAACGATAAGCTAAGGATAGAGAATATTCAGCTTGTTAAAGAAAATGCTGTCAGAAAAGTTGCTGAACTGAAATCAGCTGAAACTTCTCAGAAGATGACTGCAGAACTAGAAGTTCTGAAAGTCAATTCTTCTGATCAGGATAAACTGATTAAGGAACAGCTAGCCATTAACAAACAACAAGCTGATGATCTCAAAATCCTTCAAGTTAAGTTTGATGAACTCTTCCGACTGCATGAGAGTCTAAAAGTTACTGAGGATAGTTTGCGTAAGAAAATAGAGGTTTTCACGAAATCTTCTAATACCGTTCAAGATCTGAACAACTATTTTCGTACGTCAACTAATAAGAAGGGAATTGGGTATGAACACCCTTCTGCATCCTCAAAAGCCCCATCTGGTTCACTTCATAAAAGTGTAATCAAACGAGTTTCTGATCAAGATACACAAAAAACAAAATCTGTATCAGATAAGGGAAAAGAATCAGCTGACCAGGCAAGGCAAGTGTCTGGTCAGAAAGGGAATAGAAATGGACCTCAACTGATCAAGCATCAGCCGAGGAATCAACGGAAGAACCATGTTCTTCTGAAGAGACCTCAACCTGATCAGCAGATTAGGAATCAGAAAAGACAACCTCTCAAAGGGAAATCTGATCTGAAACCTAATCAGGTCCAGCTGCCTAACAAGCAAGCTAAGGGTAAACTGCTAAGACCATCTATGCCAAAAAGATATGAATCTTTTAATGGTAGCAGTCGTACCTACCCTTACAATCAGAAACCTAAGGCTGCTGCACCTGAGCCCCACTGGATTAAAAGAAGATCAATATCAATGAAAAATCCCAAGTCTTCTGATTCATCTAAGGCAAACACTAATAATCATACTGACCAAATTCCATATGAAGAGACGTATGATTATGTATATGTTTATGGGAGAAAAATCAAGCCCTCTGTTTTCAACAAAGGTGCCAGATATGTTTGGATCCCAAAAGGTACTTCTAACCCCCCCAGGACCCGATTCTACTGGGGTACCTAAAGCCTGATCTGATTGCAAGTTCGCGTGGGTCTGGATAATAAAGGAGGTATACAAGCAACTATCGGGTACATCGATAGTGGATGCTCAAGGCACATGACTGGAAGCAAACATCTCCTTAGTTCATACACGGAACAAGAAGGCCCACGTGTACTCTTTGGTGATGATAACTTTGGTTTTACCAGAGGATTCGGAACCTTAGAGAATGATGATGTACAGGTTACTGGAGTCTCATATGTCGAAGGTTTAAAGCACAACCTGGTATCGGTTTCACAATTCTGCGACAACGGATTCAGTGTTGAGTTCTCGACTGACAGTGCACCATAAAGAATCGAGCTACTCAACAGATTTTGTTAACTGGTTCAAGGAAAGGAACGATCTACACTGCAGATTGCAACAGTTGTCCAAGAAATGAATGCCTGATTGTTAAGAGTTCCAAAAGCAACAATTGGCTCTGGCACAAGAGAATGAGCCATCTGAACTTTAAAACTCTTAATAAGATAGCAAGGATGTCTTTGGTTGAGGGTCTTCCGAATGAGGTATTCTCTAAGGATCAGACATGTGTCGCATGTCAGAAGGGAAAACGGGTAAAAGCCTCATTCGAGGGAATCCCAGGACAAGCATCCAGCAGAGTACAGCAAATGCTCCATATAGATTTATTTGGACCAGTTACACTACTTAGTCTCAGCGGACGCAAATACACTCTGGTGATAGTGGATGATTATTCCAAGTTTACTTGGGTGGTTTTCTTATATAAGAAGAATGAGACTACAACAAAGATACCCGAGCTGCTCAAGAAATTACAGAATGAGAAGGGTGTCAGTATTGTGAAAATCAGATCCGATAAAGGTACAAAATTTATGAACTCCTTTATTACTGACTTTTGCTCTAAGTTTGGAATACAGCATGAAACATCAACTGCAAGAACACCACAACAGAATGGAGTAGCAGAACGGAGAAACAGAACACTCAAAGTAGCTGCTCGTACAATGTTAGCTGAACATGCCACTCCAAACCGTTTCAGGGCAGAAGCCATCAACACTGCATGCCACACTCAGAACAAATGTTCTCTGACTAAGGCTCACTTCAAAACACCCTATGAACTGTGGAAGGGCATAAAACCTCGTGTTTCTTACTTCCATGTTTTTGGGTGCAAGTGTTTCATAAACAACAATGGGAAGAGTCAGTTGAAAACCTTTGAGGCCAAGTCAGATGAGGGCATATTCTTAGGATATTCCTTAACCAGCAAGGCTTTCAGGGTATTCAACAGGTGAACCCTAGTTGTGGAAGAAACACCACATGTGGTCTTTGATGAGACATCTTCTGAACAAGAGAAATCTGCCTCAGAACCAGCAGTACCAGAACAACCGGTACCTGATGTACAGAAAATGGATCAGCTAAGAATTAAGGAAAAAGGATCGGATCAGGTAACAGTGTATGTTCCAAAACTTGATCTTACTGATTCACCAGGTCAATCAGACCCAAAGGTACGTACAACTGTCGATGAAGAAGCTGGTACAGCTGAGACAGTAACAACTGAACCATCTGGTTCAGGAGGAATACCAGATGTTCCTACGGACAGACATCAGCATATGATGATTCCAACATCAGCACCACTCCCACCTGCTAGTGACTCAATATCAGATGAGGATGATGACATCCAAACTGATATACATCAGAAAAGAAGGACTTGGTTATCTGACCATCCAACTGATCTGATAATTGGCAATCCGAATGCCCGAGTCCAGACTAGACATCAGGTTGGTGAAAGTGACATGTATTGTTGTTATCTGTATTTTAAGGAACCAACCACCATAGATGAAGCTCTACAAGATGCTATGTGGATTCTAGCCATGCAAGAAGAATTAGAGCAGTTTGAAAGGAATCAGGTTTGGAAACTGGTGGACAGGCCAACTCATCAAGATGTGATAGGCACAAAGTGGGTATTCAAGAACAAGATAGATGAGAATAATGTCATAACCATAAATAAGGCAAGACTTGTTGCTAAGGGGTATTCACAATCAGAAGGAATTGATTATGATGAGACCTTTGCACCAGTCGCTCACCTGGAATTCAAAACTGTAAGGAAGCCAAAATTCCTATGATGACTGGATTCAAGATGGATCCAGATGAGAATGGTCAGAAAACTAATCAGAAAGAATACATGGCTCTCATTGGATCTCTACTAAACCTGACTGCCAGCAGACCAGATATAACTTTTGCAGTAGGTGTATGTGCCAGATTTCAGGCAAGTCCAATGCAAAGCCACCTGGAAGCAGCTAAGTGGATTCTTAAGTATCTGAAGGGGACAGTAAACCTTGGTTTATTCTACCCATCAGATGATAATCTAGAGCTTAGTGGGTATTTTGATTCTGATTATGGAGGTTGCAGAATAGACAGAAAATCAACCTCAGGTACATGTCAGTTCTTAGGTAGTAAACTGATCTCTTAGTTTTCAAAGAAGCAGACATCTGTTGCAACATCTACTACTGAAGCAGAATATATGGATGCAGGAAACTGTTGTTCCCAACTGTTCTGGCTTAGTCAGCAGCTGAGGGATTACAACATTGTAGCTAAGAACGTACCTATATTCTGTAACAGTAATAGTGTTATTGCAATTACTCAGAATCATGTTTTACATACAAGATGCAAGCATGTGGATGTCAGACATCATTTTATAAGAGATAATGTTGAAAAGAAGAACATCAGAATGGAAAATATCCATACTGATAAACAGAGAGCTGATATCCTAACCAAGCCACTAGCTGAAGTCAGATTCAGAGAACTCTGTAATGAGCTAGGACTTCTGGACCTTGGAGAAAGTGCACTAGAAATGTTTGGTGGACTGGTCTCCAGAACCAGTTGGTTAAGAGACTGACCAGATAGGAAGAATCAGTTTAGTAAGGTACCTCAACTGATCAGATCTGGTCAGAAAAGGGGATATCAGGAAAGAGGATATCAGATGAAGGGGGAACTAGGCAAAAAACGCATAATGAAATCAAATCAACACAACAATGGAATTAAAAAAGAATTTCATTGATAAAGACCCAGAGGTCGGGATTTTCAATACAATAGGCCCGGAGGTCGAAGGAAAAACCCTAAACCGTAAACCCTAAATCCTAAACACGATGAGACTTCCCTCTTTAAATGAACACGAGTGTCATACATAAACACGAGTGTCATACATGTGGTGCAAAACATTCAAGGGATTGTGAAGGGCAACTTGGCTTGATCAAGTTCACATATTACATGTCAGAAGTTGCTCCTAAATCCATATTACATGTCAGAAGTTGCTCATCGTCATTAACCGCGTCATCTCAATCGGAGCCCAAGGCATAGATGGCCATCTCCATGATGGCGGCGGCAAATCCGCAACCAGGGTGGCAGTGAAGCTTGGCAATGGCTGAATGGTCATCCTCAGATGATGCCGAGATCAGAAATGGGGGAATCATAGGGATGGACTAAAAACCGGAGGTCATTTGTGTAGAGTAGAAGAAGCCTATCGCCGGAGGACTCGCCGGAATCAAGGACTCGCTGAAATTTCTCATGTGCAAGCTTGATAACGTTAAATAAGGGTTGTATGTTTAAAGTATATTGGGTTGTATGTCTAAAACCCCATTCTATTTATAGAGGAAAAGCAGGGGTGGAAATGCAATTTTTGAACTCTCGAGGCCCTCCCAAAGAAATTGGCGTCGCAAGGACAGTGGGTAGCTGACACGCGACTGCTGGTTAGGTTAGTTCACAATCGTATGCCATCAGAAAGTGTCCAGACCATCATTGCGGGAATGTCACATCACGCCGATTCTAGGAATCGCGGCGACCTTTCGATTCCCCAAGGATGAGGTTTTGGCGGGAGCGCAGATCCCAAGACCTGACTTGATCAGATTGGATCAGCAGAAATTTGATCAGCAGATTGGATCAGATTGGATCAGCAGAAATCTAATCAGATAAGTGGGACATTGTTGGGAAACACTAAGGTATAGGCTACCATCAGTAAGGTCAACAGTAATCAGGCCAACCATATCAGATCAATAGTGGTAACTGACTGATTACAATATCAGTCAGTCAGATACGTTTTTTTGATTTATCTTTATGCCTATTCTATGTTAGCTATTATTGTTCCCATTACTTTATGACGTCATGCCTGCAAGCATTAAATGCGGACGTGGGATTTTTGTGTTAAAAGCATTTATTGCAAACTTTTAAGTCCAAAAGTCTGCCAGTTTTAATCTCTGACCGTACGATTCAATTACTTTTCAACCACTCAATCTTGATTGTTCGATTAAATCAAGGA
Source organism: Stenogyne calaminthoides (assembly GCA_037126765.1). Classification (NCBI taxonomy): domain Eukaryota; kingdom Viridiplantae; phylum Streptophyta; class Magnoliopsida; order Lamiales; family Lamiaceae; genus Stenogyne; species Stenogyne calaminthoides. The sequence continues at coordinate 26,715,228 of JBBCBC010000006.1, forward strand.
CACTCAAGTATCTTCAAAAATAATCGTGAAAAATGTTTTTCCCTCCAACCCTTTTAAAACCCTAAATTTCTTTTCTTAAACCTTTCGTATCTCTATCCCTCTTAAACCGCAAAATTGGTTCCAGAAAATTCTATAACACTCAAGTATTCAAGCGATTAATCTTTCTATTCAAATCCTCATATCGCTTATCTGGTAACTTGCTCATCTCGATGTTTTTATTTCATGAATAGCATATGATAGGGTTATAAAATTTGTGTGTACTACTCATATTCATGTTCAAATAGGACTTACTTTGTTTATTGTCTCTTTCTATACACATCATGAACTATATGCACACTTGGGATAAATATTCAGGTGTATGCTTAGCATAAGTGCCTCTTTACGCTTAAAACTGTGTAATTGATTATGCTTTGTTACTTAGCCCTAATTCTGTATAATTTTATGCCTTCAAAAATGGAATCATCTATAGTGCCATTGGAAAGTTGTGATTATGCTTCCATGATCAAGAACGTGATCGATGAGAAGTATGTCATATTCCATGTCACAAATGACCCAGAATCGAAAGAAATACTGGAATGTCTTAAAGCATGTGGGCTTGAACAGTTTTGTTATCGGCACTTGAGCAATATTTTCATCATCGAGTCTCTGGAGTTTTTGAGGAAATTGAAGGAGATCGATAATAAGGAGTTATACTCATTCGTCGGCGGTAACAGAATCGATGTCACCAATGATGATCTCGGAAGGATATTTTGGCTTCCAATGGGAAGAAACTACCCTGAAGAGTTCACAGCTGGGATATCAGATAAGGAATATCTACAGAAGGTGCTGCTAAGGCCAGGGAACATCTCCAACCTCACAAATGTTAAAGTTCCATATCTAAAGATGAAGTGCATATTACTTTTTGAAATTGTTTCAAGAGTAATTCTGGATATTGCCTTCAGCCCCGATGCTCTTACCCAGCAAAAGCAGCATGTGATGGCCGCAATCATAGAGAAGGCCCCAGACATGAACTGGATGGGGTTATTCAAGCATCGGTTACTGCTGGAAACTGCAAAGTTTGCCACAAATGAGAACAATCAGGTGGTGCTGACCAAGAACATCTGCAACATTCACAAGGTCTCGATGATCCTTGCTGATAAGATTCCCAACTATCCTTGGTCAGACATTGGGCGAAAGCAATACTTAGAGAAGTTCAAAGCATTGCTACACAAGGAAGAAGAACTGTCTGGGCAAAGTGATGATGACCCAGCCCCACATGTGCCGAAATCCAAACAAACCTCATCTGTGCAGTCAGAAGCACGAGGTAAACCAAAGACGAGGGCTACCAAAAAAACAAGTAACAAGCAAGCCAGCTGACCTTGGGGGTGAGAAACGTCAGAGAACACTCACCACAATGCTGACAAAAATGGTTGGAATGCCTTCAGGAGGTCTTCATGACGAGGACATTGATGTTGAAGTTCTGGAGACTGGTGAGACTCTACTGATTGAATTACCTGGTAAGGAAACTGTCGTGAGTTCTGAACACACGGTCAGTGCAGATCGAGAACTGCCAATAATGGAGGAGTCTGATCAGATGGATGTTGGTGAAACTGCAGAAGAAAATCTTGAGGAGGTTCAGGACGAATCTGAACCATCTGATTCGGCACAACTGAGTTCACTATTTAAGAGTCAAGAATCCACTCATTTCCCCAGATCACCTACCCCACCATCACCTCACACACCCAGATCACCTAACCCACCATCACCTCAATCACCCAGATCACCTACCCAACTCCAACCTGATCAACCAGATCTTACTCAACCTTCTCAACCAGAAACCAACCAAGCCGAACCTGAACCAATTCCTTCTGATGATACGATGCCTACAGAACCCTACTCACCAGGTTAGTCTGATTGGCAGAAAGCTATGTTTGTCTCTGTGACCAACAATCCCTTCAATCGCAGAACTGTGATCGAACCTGATTCACCTAAACCAGTTCACCATGCTGTCAAATTCTTGAGATTACGCATTGAGAATTATCTGAATAAAACTTTCCCTTTTCTGGTGGAACACCCGGGAGTCAGACAGCAAGTGGCGGAGATTTTGTTTTGGAGAGATATCAGACTGCAGGAAATTGAGGATTTTCTGATAATCCTCGAAGTGATGGGTCAATCTGCTTTTGTTGACTTGGAACTGAAGATGAAGAAGTTAGCTGGAGTCAACAGTGCAACAGAACTAGCATCAGATGCTGATGTCAACTGGCTGATGGGTTATCCTGATGGGAAGGTAGATGATGAAGAGATGGCTACCGATGAACCAGCTGAGGGTGAAGCAGATGGGACACTAACTGGTGATGCATCAACATCTGAGAAAGCTGTCATGATTACACCTGAGACCCTAGATCTTCTTTCGACGATGGTTCAAGATGGGGTAAAGGTTTCCATTGAAGCTAAATTCAACGTTCTGGCAGCAAATCTGATGAGACATATGGAAGAAAAGACAAAACTAATAGTTGAATCAGAACGAAGCCTCACAGCTGCAAAGATCTCTGATATGCATGCTGATATTGCCGAAAGAGAGATGAAGTGAATTGAGCTACTGGCAGATAAACTTGGTGCTGAGGTGTCTACGTTGTTTGAAATCAGAATCTTGCTTGAAGAAGTTTATAAATCTCTGATGAAGGCAGACACCAGTTTTGATACAGCTTGGCGAAGATTTGAGGCATCTATGTCTAAGGCCAGAACTGCGCTGGAAAAGGTAGTAAGTCGGATGTTGGGGCATGTAGACATTCCAGATATGACCGTTCGCATAACTCCTATGGAGATTGATGAACTGAAGCAAGAGATGCTAAAACAATTTGGAATTCTAGAACGAAAACTATCAAATCTTTCTGATGAAACCAAAAAGGGGGAAGGACCAGAACCAGAAAAAAAAAAGCTGATACATCTGAAGGACCACTTGCTATGGTTGTTGCTGTCCAAACTCCAAAACAAGTTGCTGCTGAGGTTCTTGACACTGAACTTCAAGAAATGTTTTCTACTATTGAAGAACATAGCAGGCAACTTGAAGCTCAAGACAAGACTCTATCTGAACAGAAAGTATCAGTGGGAGATCTGACTGCTCGTGTAGATAGGATTGAGGATTTCTCCTCAACTGTTCAGAAGTGCTTTGAAACAGATGATCAAGCAAAGAGTCTTAAGCTGATAAAGAAGTTGAAAGCTGAAGAAATGGCCAAAGCTGAAACAGATAAGAGAAAACAACTGAAAGGAAAGAAGCCCATTCAAAAATCAGTTGTTACCAAATCAGAATTGCTACTGAGCAAAGAGCAAATGAAAGAAAAGAAGGAACAAGACAAAAGAAGGAAAGTCATTGAGGAAACCACTAGGACGCAAAAGTTGAGAGAAGCAGCTGGGCTTAACCGAGCATACATCAGAAGACAGAGAAAGAAGGCTGACATTGCTGAAGACACTGATTGGGAAGAAAGAGCAATACCTGCTCCAGTTCTGAACATTCTGGTATGTCGTGAAGATCTGCACGAACGATGGAAAATGATCAAAGTAGACTGGCTCTGTGATGTTTATATTATCCAGCGCATACCAGAAGACCCTGATCAGGTGAAATTTGACGAAGATTTCCTCAACTGGCTGGAAATCAAATGCAAAGATTTCTACAAAGTGGTGATGCGAGAAGGAAAAATCATGACCCTAGTGCCCTCTGCACCAAGGTATGAAACAATGATACCACCACTCAGGTCAGATAAGTCCTTTGATCCTGTTGCCTTCAAGAAATTATATTATCAGACTCTGGAACGAGGGAATATCATTGAAGCTGACAGACAGAGAGATGTACTGATCAGGTTATATGATATCTTTGAGATTCCTAGGGATCTGAGGACTGCCTTATAAAGATCAATCAGAAGATGTTGTCTTAGATCAGATGATAGGTAATTTTCACTCAACATTTCTTGTACGTGTAAACTGCTTTATAAATCAATGAAATGTTTTACCTTCCTGATCTCAAGACAAAGTCTCATTGTCTTCTGATTACTGTCTTTTACATTGTGGTTATCTGTTTTTCTGATTATATGTTTTGGTTCCATCAAAAAGGGGGAAATTGTTGGGAAATTTGTGTTTAGTTTTGATGGAAGTTCCAAAACAGATTGTAATAGGATCAGTCAGATCTGTTAGCTGACTGATGACTTAGAATCAGGATAGGAAGACCAGCTGAAATGTATAGACAGCTGATGTATAAGATAGGTCACATATTGAGGGGGAACTCAATATATATAGGTCAGGTCAGAAGATCAGAAGACCAGATGAGGTCAGAAGACAAGTCAAGTCAGAAAACCAGATGAGCTCAGAAGACAAGTGAAGTCAGAAGACCAGACGAAGTCAGATGATCAGGTGAAGTCATGAAGCTCAAGTTCAGAAGACCTGAAGATCAGAAGACTACCAGAAGATCAAGACCAGAAGACCTACATCAGTCGAGTCTGCTAGTTAAGCTAAGACAACTTGCACCAGAAGACTCTATCAGGTAGACTGATCAGTTTTATTTGATAAGGTCAGCTCACACAAGGTGTCAACTGAAGTTCCACCAGATCATACGTACTATCAGGACAAGAAGAATGTCAACTTTAGTTGGTAGAACAAACACTGAAAAGTGTATCTGTTAACCAATGAGAACGAGACACGTATGTACGGAGCTGACAATGCGGGATTCGGCGCTGCATAAGTCAAACGACTATAAAGGACAAATATACACGCTTTCGGCCATGTCGTTCCTGAAGCACGTCAAATCAATCCTGCAACCTACCAAAAATAGCCTGAAATTCAAATTGCTCTCCAACGGCTCTTTGATTTCGAGGTCTATAAATATGGGATTGCTCTTCATAGTGAAGACACGGAAATTATCATCAAGTTCAAGACATAAGCAAATTTCCGCACGAAGAACACAAAATTCAAGTTTATTTTATAAGTGTTCATCCCATTAGTTCTTAGCATAGAAATCTCATCCTCTAACTTTAGGCTACATAAACACTAGGATAGATTTACAGTTGGAACAACAACAAATCTTTACCCAAACCCAAAAGTTAGGTTAAGTTTGTTTTGCAAGATTTCAGACTAGGGTTTCTAGTTCTGATTTCTGGGATCGGTTGAGTGAGAACTCTTTAAACATCTGTTGGTTGTACTGTGTTAAACTAACACAATAAACTAAGTCCAGTTGGTTAAGTTGGTGCCCCTTGTGATAGGGAAGAGTGGACGTATGACTGGTTGTCCGAACCACTATGAAAATCTTGTGTATATTTACTTGCTCTTAACTACTTTACACTATTGCACACAACTTGGTTTAAAACTGCATACATATTCTGAGTTAGGATCAGTCTGCACCAAGCAACTGATCTGATCAGTTGGACAGTTTTGTCAGCTGATTGAAAACAGACTTCCGAATCTGATTTGAGAAAACTGGTTTTTCAATCGGGTTAAAACTAGCTTCCGCACAATCAGTTAAATTGATAGACACCGAACTGATCTGCCATCAGGCGATCAGTAAGTTGGATATCAGTCCAAACTGATTCACTCGCACTCTGATCAGGCAACCTGCCATCACACCTGATCTGAAGAAAAAAAATTCAGAAGTCTATTCACCCCTCCCCTCTAGACTTCTGCCCTCACGAAACCCGTTCGGGACCTACAATATGAGCTCTTGGGAATTCATAATACAAGACTGCATATTTCTCCATAAAATATCTAAGTTAGAATTTCCTAGCAAATTCATCTCGGAAATTCAACGCTGGCGAATCGGCGCGAATTGGTAAACGATTGTTACGTGGATATCATTGTTGAGGAATTCGTGTACGAATTGCTGTAAGAATTATGTTTACGTTTACTCGTATTTAATTATGCAATTAATTGTTTGTTGTTGGTGAACTGTTTATTTCCGCTGCACATGTATTACGTGTTTACGTGTCTTTAAATTTCAACAGTGGTATCAGAACTCCAGGCTCTTGATTTAATTGTATAATATAAATCTGTTTCGTGGGTTAAATGTTTTACTTGAATCTCAATTTTATTTGCCCAATACATACTGTTAATTTGGTTTAAGAAATTAATTAGATTTTTCGGAAGCCTTAGACCAACTCAGCCATTTCAATGCTTGGCATTAATTTGGTGATTTCGGTTTCGGCGCATACAAATTAATGTTTTAATTGTTAAAAAAAAAAAAATAATAAATAAAAATTTGGGCGAGAACAGGTAAACAAATCGTCGGCTGCTGCGACTGAATTCGAGCGGCGGCGATTTGACTCCGGAAGTCGGATTTCTACAGATTCGCTCGGTGTCTAAAAATTTTCGTTGATTTGGTTTTTCCGCTAGTCGGATTTAACGCTAGAGATTTCAGATTTGTGAGTAGCGATTTCTGCAGATTCGTCGTTGTCTCTATGCGACGGATTTCAATGGCCGGCTTGGAGCCGTCATTGATTTCGAGCGAGCGTTGGACGGCGGTCGGCGACCGACTGCGTCGGACAGGAGCAGCAGGCGTTCTGGGTTGGGCGGCGCCGGTGTACGCTACGTCGTTTTCTGGAATAGAGCGTCCATGGCTCAAGGGCCTGGATTGGATTGAGAATTAGATTCTCACCAGGCCCTTCTAAGAAAATAGGAAACTAATTGCAAATAAGCCCTTTCTATTTTTAAATTCTGAAATTTAATAAGGCCATGTTTGACTGGATGTTATTTAAATTTCTTGAAATTTATAAGAACATGTTTGGTTGGACCAAATTCATGGAAAATTTGATAAAATTAAGTTTTGGGATGATATTATTGCCTATTTTTTCCAACACAATTTCAGTCTTGAAAAAATTAAAAATCCACAAAGGTTATAAGGCACTAATTTTCTCCCCCCTCTTATAAATAGGGGATGATTTTTCCATCCCCAACACAATTTCAGTCTTGGAAAAATTAGAAATTCACAAAGGTGGTGCAATATTTTTTTCTTTCTCTCTTTGTTATAATTGTTCATGAGAATCCTTCCACCGGATTACGAGCAAGGACGTGGAACATATTTGAGAAAGAATTTGGGTTGATCCATCTGCTCAAAGATTGTCACTCCGAGAGGTATGTTTCCATTAAACTCCTAGATTCCGCATATATAGGATTTTACATGGAATAAATTGTACGCATGATTGTTGTTGGTATTTGGTTATTGAATTAATAGGTTAATTCATGTTAGAAATATATGTTCAATTTAAATATATATATAATTGCACCTCGAATAGATCCGGGCACCCAATTCCCCAACACTCTAGTCTCTACAAAGGTGTTTTTTTAAATAAATGTTTGTATAAATGTTCCATAGAAAGAGCCAAGTATGTGAAGTCATGAATAAGATGAGTTGCAGTGGTGATAGTACTTAGTTGTTGCAACAATTTGATGCTAGAGTTAGTATATTGGACTGTGAGTTGCAGACTTGTAGTGGAGTTAGTATATTGGTACTGGATTTTTTTAATCTGTAGTAAGGTAAAAAAAAATTATTGCCCCATTTATTTATTATAAATACTTGGTATTACGTGGTTAAAAGTTGCATTATTATCTAAGTACTTCTATGCTTGTATGAAATTTGGTAAACTTATTTTAATATTCAAGACATTTAATTTATATTGTTAAAATTGAAATTTAAATTAAATGTTAGATGTATAATTTATATATTTAATTATATATTACGTAATTATAACGTTATACCAGTTTAACCGCTTTAAAAACGGTGTGACCCGGTCGAATCGATCCAACCAAAATCGCTAAGGTTGTCCGGTCCGATCGCCGCTTCCGCTTTTAAAACATAGTACTGCAACTTTTCTTAGTCAAACTCCATGGGCCATTTTTAATTGAGTTTGGCGGCTGGAATGGAGTGGAGGCATGGGCCTTAATTAATTGCTGCTGCTTGCTGAATTGGGTCGCCGAAATATTTGGGCTTCAACATTTTTTTCTTTCCTTTTCAAGCTCCATTTGTTTCATCCTTAATTTTAGTTCTTGATTTGCTCTTTCGATTGACCTCAATTATTTATAGGTACGTATTTTGTTCTAAATATCCTTATTTTTTTATAAAATAATAAAACATTATCTTTATCAACAATTAAGCATAATTAGTCAAGACAAAAACTTATATGAGACGGTCGCATTCATGAGATGAGTCTCTATTTGACCCATATTCAACCTGTTGGATCGAAAACCCACTTAGACCCGTTTGATTGAATTTAAAAAAAAAGTCCGGCCAAAAAATAAAATACCCAATAAACCACTTGGTCTTCTCTGTTCAAATAAAATACCCAATAAACCCAATAATTTTTTTGTAGGAATATGAATAATTGTAACAGATTGTATAAATTTTATAATTTTGATAAATATATATGAATTTGATACACCTGACTAGATTTTTTACACTTCTGACGACATAGCTGGTTTCAAGGTCTATATTTGGTAGGTTTGCAGGATTGATGTGACGTGCTTCAGGAACGGCATGGCTGAAAGCGTGAACTTTGTATTTTATAGCCGTTAGAGAGAGCAGCATCAAATCCCGTAATTGTCGGCTCAGATCATACGTGTCTAGTTCTTATTGGTTAACAGACGCACTTTTCAGTGTTGTTCTTCCAACTAAGGTTGACATTCTTCTTGTTTGGATCATCGACGTATGATTTGGTGAAACATCAGTTTTCACTGGTGAAAGTGACTTGATCGATCGGAATCGATCGATCTACGATGGAGTCTTCTGTGTCTGTGCGGTTGACTTAGCTTCAACTAGCAGACTCGGCTGATGTAGGTCTTCTGGTCTGATCTTCTGGAAGTCATCTGATCTTCAAGTATTTTGAGTTTGAGCTTTATGACTTCAGCTGAGATATCTGACTAGATCAGATCGATCTGATCTTCTGTTCTTCTCTAGCATTACGGCTGTCCGGATATCAATTTGTTCTTTGGATCTTGGATCGACTCATACATATTGAGGTTCCCCTCAATATGATCTATTACATCGGTTGTTCTATCTGATAATTATCAACCGGTATTCTATAAATCGGTAATATAAACATCGATCGACTAATTGATTTAATTTGGTCTATTACATGTGTTTTTGGAACTTTTATCAAAACTATAAATTTCCCAACAATTTCCCCTTTTGATAAAACCAAAACACCCGAAAAAACAAACACATTGATAAATATAGAAACGATAAAAAGAGCACATAATCGGAAGACAATGAGATTTTTTGTCTTAGGATCGAAAAATAAACTTTTCTCATTAGATATGTTGATTACATGTTACATCGAAAAAGTTTGAATTTAAAAGCAACCGTGATCCTGAAGTGTCTTCGATTCTTCACTCTTTAGGCTTGTATCCTTCTGGCATCTCTCTTTGATCTTGAGGTACGTTGAAAATCTGACATAGTTTCCATTTGACATCGTTGGTCTGCTGAGGATCAGTTATGTGCGTTTTGTTTAGGATGTTAAAATAGAATCTCTGAAATGCCAGTCTGTCAAATGAGCCATCTGCCTTCTTCGAGTAATCCAACAGATCATACTCTTGGCGAGATATTTTTACATTGATAAGTTTGGCCTCATTTTCCAGATACTTCAGAAAATCTGGATATTTATTTTCTAACCAGTTGAGGAATTCATCATCTGGAGATTCTTCTCGAGGAACAAGATCAAGAACAAAAGCGTCCAGAAGTCATTCACTACTGATCTTATTCCATTCCTCAAACCTCTTAGCATGTGCAGTAGTTTTTGGAATGATCTCATCAACTCTTCTTTGGCGGTGAGGTTACGAATGCATTTTCCAAATTTTCCTTTCTTCGCTCTCGATCCGAATCCTTTCTTGATTTTACGCCTCTGTCGATTTTTTTTTTATTTTCTTCTTCGCTTTTTTCCGGGCCTCTTGACCTTTGCTCTTTGGGCGATTTCTCGGCCCGATTCCTTATCGGCCTGTATCTAGCTAGTTGTGCTTCTTGTGACTATTTTAGTTTGAGTGGCTGGTACAGGTTTCTCGGTCGATTCATATCGGCTTTGTCATATTTGTCTTCTTGTGACTATTTTTAGTCTGAGTGGGTTTGTGCAGAGTTGTGATGTCCCGGCCAAGCATGATAGCTACCTTTTGTGATGTCCCAAAGCACCCATGGCTACCTTTCTTGCCTTTGACTTTTCCATCTTTTTCGAGAGACTTCGTTAGCAAAGAGATCCGGATGGTCTAGTCTTTGTCCATAGGCTTCAAGCGTGCGAATTAGGTCTTACATTGTTACGATCATGTCGGTTGGTTTCTCCTCCGTCCTTCCCCTTTTTGGTTTGATCAAAAAGAAGTGTGAGGTGGGAAGTTAGGGATCCAAAACGGCGATATTGCCTGTTGAGATCTGCAACAGATAAACACAGAACTTGAGCGGTTAGATGTTGAACCTTCGAGATCATTTCGGTCTTGGCCGATTCCATGGCGATGAGAGAGTGTAAAATCGGTTTGTCAAGTTTCTCTTACATCGATTCGAGCTTTTCAAAGAGCATCGAAAAAAAACTTGTTGTTGATCCATCTGAATCGACTTGTCATCAACGGATTTTATAAGTTCGGCGGAACACGGTGGTCACGGTTTGGGGAGAACGATCTTTGATTGCCTCAATCTGGGAAATAGTCAATTCCCTTTGATATGTTATTTCTTTGAGGCCAATCTGCCTCGATCGACTATCACTCCCTCAACTTCTTCTTTTCGGGAGATCTTTGAGACAAGATCGATCTCCGAAGTTGATCGTGATGATGTGAGATGTTGGAATGTTTTTTGCGTCACCGGATCTCTTTCGGTTGTTTTGCGCCTCCGGTGGTTGGTCATGAACTGCACACCGTTCCACTATCATCGGCGACTCCTGCATCCTTCATTGTAGCATCTGCTTCAGGAGCTTCTTCAGCAGTCTCCGGTTTGCCTTGATTAGTTAACCCCAGCTTCCTGTGGATCAGAGCTTTGATAGATTCAGTAGTTATCGGCTTCGGTTGGTGATCTACTTTAGCGATTTCCTCATATCAAAATCAAAATCTGCAAACTCATCGGCCCCGCCCATCCATTCAATAACCATTATAAAATCCGAGAAGCTTTTTAATCTGAGATCTCTCCGGTGAGGATCTCCATAACTTCTTCTCTAATAGCGGGGATGGGCGACCCGATTACGGATACATCTCATCAATTTCTCGTTCGATTTTCATTCTTACGACCATTTTCCCTGTGATGGTCTTTGATGATCTAGACTCAAAAATTATGCATCGGTTAGGTTGATGAAAGTGGAGGTTACCGTGGTGCTTGAGTAGGTGGAAGTTATCGATTGGCTCGACTGCGAGAGGTTACTGTTTGTGGAGTCGAGTCGCTGGTTCCTAACAATTAAGCTTTTGGTTGTGAACGATGTAGTTTTCGGTTAGCGGGCGGGTCAAAGGAGAAACATGCTTTCGTGACCCGATGGTTTGAGCGGTGAATCAGTTCGAGTTGGAGGAGAAGGAGATCGTTCGTCTCGTGCTTCTTCCTCAGAATGTTCTGGCGACCTCTCGGCTGGCTTTGCTGTCACGATTTTTCACCTATTTTTTGTGGCGCGCATCGAGGTTGATCTGGCGCTCCTTCTTCATCGACTCATCTTCTAGAAAGCGAGTCATGGAGGCACATTGCGCCTTCTTGACCTCTTCTCTGGGCCTTCACCGGTTTTCTTTTCTTTTTACTGGGGGGCATCTGGTGTAGGCGTGGTTGCTTTCTTGCTCTTTCCTTCTTCGCCTTTGGGGGTGTGGGCGCGTATCATCGTGCAGTGGTCCAAATATGGGTGAAGTGGTGGAGAGGAAAGCCTTGTAGGACTTCAGTCCATTCTGGTCCCATTTGGCATTTGGCATTTTGTCCTTTAGGATAACTGCAACCTTGTTGAGATTGCTGATCCTCTTCTTCAGATAGACCTGCCTCCATTCATCAATTCCAAATTTTTCATGTTCTTGGAGTAGAATGGCCTTTAGGAACCCATGCGATTGATGTTCTTGGCCATCAATTATTGCGACTATCTTTGTACAATTTGACGGATGTAAGAGCATCCGGGGCAAACCTAATACCCATGATTGTTTTTGACAATATGTCAAACAACAGTCGGCACTTCCTCTTGAGCATTGGTCTGACAAAACCTGTGGTCTGATGTTTGTCAGCCTCTCTGAAGAGTTCGTTTCTGATCAGCTCATCTTCATTCTCCTGTAGTCTTGCAGCGAGATTAAATCCTTTTAGCAAGGTGAGCAGACGAGTTATGTCCGCATTCGTCAGTTTGATATCTTCTCCGTTGACTGACGAAAGTAGTTCTTCTCCCGGAGCGTCCGTATCCACTCTTAAATTCCTTAGGAATTCGAGTGCTTCATCTTTGCATCACGGATTGCGGTGAAGCGTATAATATTTCTCAAGACCTCCTTTCTTCAGAATTTGCTCCACTTCAATTGATTCCGGATCCCGAGTAATGTCAAACTGCACGAACTTGTCGTCGACAATCTTTAATGCCAGTTCCGCATAATTGCATATTATTTTACCCATTCCGTGAGTGGCCATCTACAAATAAGATAGACTCGATTAAGATTGTGCATAAACATAGAGATATGATATATTGATTATCAGACCTATACATAGGCCTAGTAATCGATAAATACATGCGGAAACCAAGAAACAATAAGGCATAACACGAGGATACCATCGATTGACAAAATCTTTAAGATCAATGGATTTTAAAGAAAAAGGACTCATCAAATAATCGAAAATTACCGTTACATTTTTCGGAAGATAATTTTGAAACTTAAGAAAAACACTTTGAATCGCAGAGAAGTAATCTGGATAGTTTTCAAAAAAAAAATGTAAGTTTGTGATTTGGAAAACTCTGGTAGGGTTTTTGATGAACCTTATAAAGATGAGGAGGGAAAAAGACACGATTTGGAAGATCAACCGTTTGAAAAGATTAAACGATCCAGTTAAGCGATTTTGATCGAATGGTTGGGAAAAGCACGTCTGAAAAAACCTTTTGGATTTAAAAGCTCATTTTGTAGCAATTAATCTGGTACCCCGTCCGCGTTAAATGATTTGCGGGAATCGTCACCGCAGTAATGCGTCTGATAAAGGCAAATAAAAAAGCAGATAAGGTCCGATAAATAAGCAAATAACAAGGGAAAAGAAAAGCGTGTCGGTTGGTGATATAGTAATCGATCGACACCACTTGAAGTTGATTCCACTTGTTGATCTTAGTTTTTGCTAAGCCTTATAATTTCCCAACCGTTCTTTTCAACCGATCTGTTTCATTTTTTGCGATTTCCTTCTTCGATCCTCCTCGATCGGTTGAAGTTCCCCTTCAACTGATATTTCTGTTTTCTCATAGACTGATATATCTGATTTGTTGAGGTTTCAAGTTCAACTGATCTTCCTTATCTGATCAGTTTCGTATGTAATCAGATTTTGGTTGACCTAATCTGATTCTTCTCAGATCAATCCAATTCTTGGGATAAGTGTTACTGTAAAACTTAGTCTAGAATAGTAGTCTCTATTCCTAAGTTGGTAGCGATTTGACATCATTGTAATTATAAATGCGTATATCTTGATATGTCAATCCGCCGTAAATTTATCCAATTATCAGTCGCGTGATTCCTACATGCTGTCCTTGTGATGCAAATTTCTCTAATAGGCTTTTTGAAATCAAATTTGCATTTGCACCCTTGCTTGGCCACTATAAATTGGACCAATGTTTTACACAACATAACCCATTCACCATACTTATCTTCTTTGTAGAATCATGTATTCTGGTGAACCCTTATTTAAAGTGAGACTTCCAAGAAATACTTTTACCCTTTTTCAATGATTTCACTTCTCAAATCAACCATGTGTGTCCCTTTATCATTTGTTTTTAAATCATCAAAGATTTCACATACAATTGTTGCCAAGCTTCTCTACCACCAAGGAGGCGGGTCTGCTTTGCATAATCGCCCGAAAGACACTTCTCCTAACCGTATGTACCTTGTGTGTCTATCGAGATGACGGAACTAGCATCAACAGACTCAGTCTGATATAAAACATGAGTTTGATATACGGTCTGCATCAAACAACAGCTGATCTCCATATATCAACTCAATTTTTGCATGCAACACATGTGCCCATAAGGTCTTTGAAACAATTTCTTGGCACATGTGCTCCATTTAACAGCTGGAGAGTCCATTGACTTCAGGTCTAAGGGCTCCTGGCTTAGAAATCCTATCAAGGCTTCTCTCGCTCCATTGGTTTTAGCTTCAGCGAGAGGCTTTAGGATTATTTTAAAGCCTTTCTCACCCTTGTTAAGTGGGGGAAAATGAGAGCATCAGATTTAAAATCTCTCTCTCCCCTGCTCTTCTTGGGTTAGGATGAGGGTTTAGGGTTATAGGTTTAGGGTTTTTGGTTATGACTTATGTACTGACCTCCGGGTCCTTTGTACTTGTAACTTGTAATGTAATCTGACCTTCGGGCCTTTATCAATGAAAAGTTCTATTATTTCATTGTTGTGTAAATTCTCTGCTTTCTTATGCGATTGTAGGCTTTAATCTGTGAATCTTGCTTGTTGAATATCAGCTAAATCGACTTACAAAGATGTAAAATAACCCAACTGATTTAATCAGATATTCCTTTTAAATTAAGCGTTTCCTTTAATCTGATAAACCTTAAATCTGATCAGTTCCTTTAATTTGATATTGTGTAAGTCTGATCGATTTCTCAAATCAGTTCCTTGACTGATCTTCTGATCAGTTGAGATACCAAACTCAACTGACTCCTTTCAACCTGGTTAGTCTCTTAACCAGCTGGTTCTGGAGAACAATCCATCAAGCATTTTAGGTGCTTTTTCTCCAAGATCCAGAAGTCCTAGCTCATTGCACAATTCTCTGAATCTGATCTCAGCTAGTGGCTTGGTTAGAATATCAGCTTTTTGTAAATCAGTGTGAATCTTTTCCATTCTGATATTCTTCTTTTCAACATGATCTCTTATAAAATGGTGTCGACATCCACATGCTTGCATCTTGTATGTAGAAACGAGGATTACGAGTTGTTGCAATAAAGATTATTACTATCACGAGAATATAGGTACATTCTTAGCTACAATGTTATAATCCCTCAAATTCGACTAAGCGGAGCGATTTAGGGAGCAACGACTTCCTGCGACCATATATTACCTTGATAGTAGATGATGTCCGAACCGATGTCCTTTCTTTGAAAACCACGAGATCGGTTTACTTCCTAAAAGCGACATGTTCACGAGGTTGACTTCTGTCGATCTTGCAACCTCCATAATCGAAATCGAGAATACCCACTAAGCTCTAGATTATCATCTGATGGGTAAAATAAACCAAGATTTACTGTCCCCTTCAGATACTTAAGAATCCGCTTAGCTGCTTCTAGGTGGCTTTGCATTGGATTTGCCTGAAATCTGTCACATACACCTACTGCAAAGGTGATATCTGGTCTGCTGGCAGTTAGGTATAGTAGAGATCCAATGAGAGCCCTATATTCTTTTACGATTTGTTTTCTGACCATCCTCATCTGGATACATCTTGAATCCAGTCATCATAGGAATTTTGGCTTCCTTGCAATTTTGAACTCCAAACTTGGCCAATAAATTCCTAGTGTACTTTGCTTGGCAGATGAATATCCCTTCTGCACTTTGCTTCACCTGGAGACCCAGAAAGTAATTCATATGTCCCATCATGGACATCTCGAACTTCCCTTCCATCAGTTTGCTGAATCTTTCACATAGACTCTTGTTGGGAGATCTGAAGATGATGTCGTCCACGTGATCCCGAACCATCGAATATCTTCTCCATCTTTTATCTGAATAAGGTTACATCCCTTTGTTCCTTTAGTGAACCCAATTGTCTCTATCAAGAACCGAGAGAGAGTGTATCATACCAAGCTCGAGGAGCTTGTTTGAACCATAAAGAGCTTTTCTTAAAATCGGTACACTTGGTTTGCTCTTTTTTGAGCACGGAGGTTGTTCGACATAAACTTCCTCTGCTAGTACCCGTTTAAAAATGCACTCTTTCGTCCATCGATACCGCAATGAACCCTCTGTGGGAAGCATATGCCGAAAATAGCCCGAATGGCTTCTAAATGAAGGCCCCAGTGCAAAGGTCTCATCATAATCAATTCCTCCTGATTGTGAATACCCCTTAGCAACAAGTCTTGCATTATTTCTGGTGATAACGTTTTTCTCATCTCTCTTATTCTTGAAAACCCACTTCGTGCCAATTCGTCTTGATGATTTGATGCATCTGCAGTTCCCAAACTTGATTTCTCTCGAATCGTTCGGCTCCTCTGCGTGGCTAGAATCCGACTTGCATCTTGTAGAGCTTCCTCTATTGTTGTTGGTTCCTTCATAGACAAATAACAACAATACATGGCACTTTCACCAATCGATGTCTAGTTTTAACTTTATCGGATGGGTCTCCGATGATCGATCGGTTGGATGGTTGGTTATCCGAGTCCTTCTCATTATCGGTTTAAGAACATCATCCATTTCGATAAAGGTTCATTACTAGCGGTTTGGGAGTGGTGCGAATTATGATCCACTTGATAAGAACATGTCTCGGTGATGTTGGACTCATCATGTCTTGATGTCCGTTAGATGGGAACTTCAGTGTTCCCCACGAACCGGATGGTTCGATTGATCTTGTCTCGGTTGTGCCGAACTTCTTCATCGGCAGATTTTTCGTACCTTAGGATCTGAATGATCTGGTGAATCAACTAGATCGGGAATGTATCTTTATTCACGGTTTATTCTTTTTCCTTGATCGTTAGGTGATCCATTTTAAAAGCATCGTCTTGGTTGATCGAGTGCGCCTTGTTACGAGGCGATTTCTCTTGTTCGAAGATGCTTCATCAAAGACTACATGGGGTGTTACTTCCACAAGTAGGGTTAAATGCATTTGTAAACCCCGAAAGCCTTGCTAGATGAGGAATATCCTAAAAATATACCCTCATCTGACTTGGCCTCAAAAGTCTTCAACTGACTCTTCCCATTGTTGTGTATGAAACACTTACACCCAAAAACATGGAAGTAAGAAACACGAGGTTTTCTGCCCTTCCACAGTTCATAAGGTGTTTTGTAGTGAGCCTTAGTCGGAAGACATACATTACGAGTATGGCATGCGATGTTGATTATACGCCCGAAAACGGCTTGGTATTGCATGTTAAATTTAACATCGTCGCGAGCAACTTCTTTGAGAGTTCTGTTCCTCCGTTTCGCTTTCTCCATTTTGTTGTATGGCGTCCTTGCGGTGATGTTTCATCTTTGTATACCAAACTTAGAGCAAAAATCGATAATAAAAGAGTTGAAATTGCATACCTTTATCGATCGATTTTTACTACTACTCGACACCCTTTCTCATTTTGTAATCTTTTTAGCGACTCTGGTATCTTCGTTTATCGTCTCATTCTTCTTATGTAAGAATATAACCCAGGTAAACTTGGAATAGTCATCCACGATTACCAGAGTATATTTGCGTCCGTTGAGACTGACTGGTGTAACTGGTCCAAATAGATCCATATGAAGCAAAAGATACTCTGGCGGATCTTGGTCGAAATTCCCTTGAATGAAGCTTTGACTGTTTTTCCTTCCGACATCAAAGACATGTCCGATCCTTTGAAAATACTTCATTCGGAAGTCCTTCCACTAGTGACATCCTTGCTATCTTATTAAGAGTTTTAAAGTTCAGATGACTCATTCTTTTGTGCCAGAGCCAAATTGCTACTTTTGGAACTCTCGACAATTAAGGCATGCATTTCTTGGGCAATTGTTCAATCACCGTAGATCGTCCCTTTCCTTGAACCAGTTAGCAAAATCTGTTGAGTGGCTCGATTCTTGATAGTGCATTGGTCAGTCGAGAACTCAACACTGAATCCGTTGTCGCAGAATTGTGAAACCGACAATAGGTTGTGCTTCAGACCTTGACATATGAGACTCCAGGTTACTTGTACATCATCATTCTCTAAGGTTAGAATCCTTTGGTATAACCAAAGTTATCATCACCAAGAGTACACGCGGGCCTTTTCGTTTCTATGTAAGAGGCGAGAGATGTTTGCTTCGATCATGTGCCTTGAGCACCCACTATCGATGTACCGGATAGTTGCTTGCACACCTCCTTTGTTGGCGGACCCACGCGATCCTGCCCAGCCCAAATCGGGGCTTTAGGTACCCCTTTTGGATTGGGTCCCGGGGGTTAGGATTAGTTTTGGGGATCCATACAAACGAGCACTTCTATTGTGATCGGTTAGATCGAAGGCTGATTTGTCTCCCATACCTATCAACATAATCATACGTCTCTTTTATATCTTTCCGATTAGTATGATTATTAGTGTGAACCTTGGATGACTTAGAAGACTTGGGATTTATCTTTTACTTGTCTTTTTTTTCATCGATGTGATTCAAAGTCTGGACCCCTAGATTTACGATTATAGGGGTAGGTATGATTTGCTACCATCAAAAGATTCATATCTTTTCGGCATAGGTGGTTTTTGCGGTTTACGAAGCATGCTTATTAAAGCGGTGACCTTGATTGGGTCTCAGATTAGACTTCCTTTTTACGGGTTGTCTTTTTCGATTCTGATCTGTTGATCGAGTTGAGGTCTCTTCTGAACCGGGTTCTTCTGTTGATTCCTCGGTGATGCTTTACCGATTGGGGTCCATTTACGTTCCTACGGTTGGCACCGCCTTACCTTACTTTCAACTCGGTCTTTTTCCCTTATTAGATACATGTTTGGCTTTTGGTGTATCTTTGTCGAAACTTCGTCGATTACACCTTTTTTAGATGAATCGGTAGGGGCTTTTGAGGATGTGAAAGGGTTCTCATATCCAAGTCCTTCTTGTTAATCGTTGTTCGAAAATAGGTGTTCATGTCTTGAACGGTTTTAGATGATTTTGTGAAAACCTCTATTTTCTTCTGCAGATTATCCTCGGATGATTTTAGACTTTCATGCTTTAATAGCTCATCGAATTTTGCTTGCGGGATTTTGAAGTCATCGACTTCTTTGTTTGTTAATTACCGGTGATCTTTGATCTGCTTCTCCGATCGAAGCTTTAACTTTCGAAATTTTAAATTCCTCGGTTGCCTTCTGGCGGTTTAAAGATTTAAGTTCGGAGGCTTTCTTGAGATCATTCTCTTTAGCAAGGTGATTATTTACGGTCCTCGGCTTGTCATTTTCGACTTCCACTATAGCATAAGTGTCTCTTTGCATTGGAGAGATCCTCAAGCAATTGCTTCGAGTAGAGTTGCGGGTCAATCTCCCCCAAAGTGTGCTAATGATAGCGGTGTAAAGCGAACAAAAGCGAGTTTGGAGGTTACCTCAGTTGGTCCTCCTTTGCCATCAAAGAGATCTCATCATCATCTGAAGAATATCGGATCTTCATTTCCATAGAAGTCAACAAAGACTTCTTGTCGGGCCAAAATCTTCTCTGAGAGGTATCGGAATCCTCGGAGGGCGGAATCTGAATCGTCAATTCTGACGTGTCGGCAACCATGGCTTTTACGTCCTGTACCATTGCTCTCTTACGTTCCTCTTTTCTTCCCTTTCTCTTGGCGTCGGTGCAGGCGTCTGCTTATTTGTAGTGACTGGCTTCTCCACGGTTGAAGCACGCTCTCGATCCACGGAACCTTTTCTTCGGTGAATAACTCCGTCAGATGATCTATCGGTGACTTTCCTTTTCGATAGTAGTCGAGCTTCTTCCGTCTGCGGTTGGTTATCTCTTCTCTCATCATTTAGATTATCTATTTTCCTTTCATCTCTGTGATCTCTCCGATCATCAAATCTGGTTCTTCTGGATATCTCATTTATGCGATCTCCTATCTCTTCCTCGGCTATGTTGATAATCTTTATAGAATCTTGATACTTACCCGGTTAGAGTATTTGATTTTTCTATTTTCTGCAGTAGCGAGAAGCGTCTGCTACTGCGACTTATGATATTTCCAATGGGTTCATTGGTCTTCAATCTCTTCTTTGGTTGCCTTAAAAGCAAGCGATTTGGAAGTTGAGGCTTCATTGGGGCACCTCATCTTCATCTCGCTTCCTCTCTCAATTAAATCGAACTCGTGAGCTTTAAGGCTCAAGAACAAGCTACTTGGCTTCATTTTTGAAATGTCTTGGCAATCTTTGATTACCGTGACCTTCATGTCCCATTTCTTGGTGAGAGACCTTAAAATTTTGTAGTTGATATCTTTATCGGACATCTCTCTACCAAGTTCTCGAAGCTTGTTTATTGACATTGTAATCCTTCCATCGAGTTCGTTGATGGTTTAGGTTGAAGCAACATCTTGATTTTTTTGAACTTCACCGGTTAAACTTGCGACCAATTTGTCTTTTATCTGGTCATTTCCTCGATATTTCAAATAGAGTATCCCACATTGCTTTCACAGTTTTGAGATACTTAACCTTTTCCTTGGTGACCTTATCCATTGTTTTCATGATAATATGTCTTGCGATAGTATCTAGAGTATCGATTTCCTTTCCTCTTGCATCCATCAAGGCCGGGCTTTTTTTAAGCACAAGGCTTCCCAAGGGCAAAATCTGGATCTCCTCCAACTGCTATGGGTTGTCGTAATATATGATGATGGGTCCTCTTTCGATGACTTCCATCATTACGCCACTAATCGAACCTAGATGGTTGGACATATATATGGCCCAATCTTCATACTCATCGATTGAGAACTTGGCGGAGATCATGATACATACCGAGGTGTTATCCATCTTTGAGTGATTTTGGAAAATGAATGAGTTTTAAGAAGGTTTTTCAAGATCGATTCGATTGACCACAAAGATTCTTCCTCAAGAATCGATGATACGCAAAGTCGATTAATCTCAGAGAACCAACTGCTTACGATACCACTTGTAGGTCCCGAACGGGGTTTGTGAGGGCGTAAGTCTAGAGGGGGGTGAATAGACTTAAAAAAACTTTTGTCTTGCAGTCGGTGTGATGGCGGTTAGCTTTGATCAGTCTTGAGTGAATCGGTTTGGTGATAACCAACTTACTAATCGCCATAAAGGCGGTCGATTCGGTAACTATCGGTTTAAGCGATGTGTCGCGGAAGCTTAAGTTTTACCCGTGAAAAACCGGTTTTTATAAATCGATTCCAAAGTTAGTCTTTTAACCATTGGTGAAGTGTCAAGCTTGATCAGATCAGAAGCTTGGTGCTAGCTGATCTCAACTTAGAATATGTATGCGCTTTAAAGGTAATGCAATTGTGTAGACAGTTAATCAAAGCGGTAAAGGCACACAAGATTTATAGTGGTTCGGACAAACCCGGTCCTACGTCCACTCTTCCCTATCACAAGGGCACCAACTTAACCAAGCGGACTTAGTTTTATGTGTTAGTCCAACACAATTACAAACCGACAGATATTTAAGGAGTTCTCACTCAACCGATCCCAGAAATCAGAACTAGAAACCCTAGTCTGAAATCTTGCTAAACAACTTAACCTAACTTTGGGTTTTGGATAATATTTGTTTTGGTTCCAACTATGAAATCTTTTCTAGTGTTTAAGGTAGCCTATCAGCTAGATGAAAATATTTCTATGCTAAGAACTTATGGGATGAACACTTAATAAAATAATCTTCTTGATTGTGTTCTTCGTGCGGAAATCGATAATTGCTTGAGCTTCTTGATTGTTCGGTGTTTAGTGTCTTCACTCTCGAAGTGTGATCCCATATTTATAGACCTTGAAATCAACGAGCCGTTGGAGAGCAATTTGAATTTCGAGGCTTTATATTTGGTAGGTTTGCGGGATTGATGTGGCGTCTTGAGAACGGCATGGGTGAAAGCGTGAACTTTGTATTTTATAGCCGTTAGAGAGAGCAGCATCAAATCCTGTAATTGCCGGCTCAGATCATACGTGTCTAGTTCTTATTGGTTAACAGACGCACTTTTCAGTGTTGTTCTTCCAACTAAGGTTGACATTCTTCTTGTTTGGATCATCGACGTATGATTTGGTGAAACATCAGTTTTCACCTGGTGAGCTGACTTGATCAGTCAGAACTGATCAGTCTACCTGATGGAGTCTTCTGGTGCCGGTTGACTTAGCTTCAACTAGCAGACTCGGCTGATGTAGGTCTTCTGGTCTGATCTTCTGGAAGTTATCTGATCTTCAAGTATTTTGAGTTTGAGCTATATGACTTCAGCTGAGATATCTGACTAGATCAGATCGATCTGATCTTCTGTTCTTCTCTAGCATTCTGGCCTCTCGGATATCAGCTGTTCTTTGGATCTTCAGATCTGACTCATACATATTGAGGTTCCCCCTCAATATGTGACCTATCAAGCCGACCACCCCGAGCAGTTTAATTACGAATCTTATATTAAATTTTACCCTTATCACTGCGAAAGGCTAGCTTATAGGCCCGTGAAAAAGATGAGGTTTGTGGCATCTCAGTTATCCAACATGATTAATGCTGATTATGTGAATTCAGCTCCACTCAAATATCAAGCGCCGATCGACGTGCACTTTTATGTGCCGCGAGAGGATGAGCGAGCTGATCAGCCCGGAGGGGATGATCACTATTAATTACAGGGTCTTAGAAGTTAGGTTTCACTTTAATCTTAGCGATGTGGGACCTATCGATCACCCAGATTACTCCTAACGGATGGAGTATCATCATGGGTGTGATGGTCGCCTTGGGTCGTTACGCCCTGGAGAGCAACCCATCCCTTCAGAGTTTAACTACATACTCAGTTTGGTGGCGACTCATTGCGGGCACCGCTGTATCTGCTCTCGAATCAAATATAAGTTGGTTCATGAAGTCCCAAATAAAATATTTGGGATTTACATTTGAAGTGGTGGTTCATTGGCAGAACTTGGCAAAGCGGCGAGCCGAATAACCCTCATGCCATTCCTCCCCAACTGATTACTGAGGGCGTCGTCCTCGTAAGTTGCCTTGATTTTTGTTGATCCTTCAATACTGATGTCTAATCTTTCTCTTCTCGCAACCTTTCGAGTTCCCCATAAATCTGAGCTTTCTTGGGACTTTCAGGATTCGTTGTGACGAGCTCTAAAGGAACCATTTGCTTTTTGAACCATTGCATTGTTAAACTCAGACAACGAGCGACTTTACGTTGGTCTTCAGACGTATCCTCGTCATCATAGGATACCTCGTAAGTATACATTTTTTTGAATTTCTTCATATCTTTATGTCATCGTACTATTTAGCTTTGTTACAGTTGAACGTTTTTCGATCTACAAAACTCAACCTTCCCTTGAGGAGCTGGCAGCTCGTAACTAGAACACAACGGGGTCCATGGCTCATCGGGAAGTGGAACGTCACCCTGGTGCCCCCGCTTTGGCTGCAGATAAAGGAAAGAAAGTGGCTTAATTACGTCGCCCAAACCACCCAAAAAAAGAGTTCGCGACATTAATGACCGGGCACGATCCTCGGAGGTGCATCGCTCCACGAGTCGCCCTCGATTGGCGACTTATATTTTTTGATTGTGGTTCGAGCTTCTTGTTGCGTTGCTGATTCCGTAGCTGCTCAAAGGGGAAGCTTACTTATTCTGAAAAGTACTAGTTTGTGTACTGAAAAGTATTAGTTGCTTTTTTCAGTTTTTTCCATTCTTTTATTTTTTGTTTATTTCCGTCAAATATTGTAAGTCATTGTTGGTGCTCTTATAAACCAACAAATAATTCTACTGTTTTATAATATATACACAAACTAAAACTAAATCCAGAAATTGATGGAGTGGTGGACTAGAAAACATAATTTTAATAAGGCTAAGTCAATTAATACATAAAAAAGATTGAGATAGAGATTTGTGTTAAATTAGTGTGTTGATTTTGGGTATTTTCTATTTCAAATAAAATAATTTAATTGAGTTGGAAACAAATTGAATTTAGATAGACTGAGCTAAAAACATAACAATACAAATTAATTACATATAATACATACAATACAAAGAACTTGGAGAAGAGTTGCACAACCCAAGTCAACCCACCCCTTGAATCCGCACATATATATATATATATATATATATATATATATATATTTTTTTTCTTTCTGTTTTGAAGAATTATGCTTTCTTCTTTTATAAGTAGATTTACTTTTATAATCTCTCTTATTATTTTTAGTCAAATTATTTTTATTTTTAGAATTAGGATTATCTAATCCAAATTAATCACAAAATTGACCTAATTGTTTTCTTTCCATAAGATTATCCTTTTTAATTTGATTTTTTAATTTGAGTTCATTACAAAAAGATTTAATCCTTCCTGAACACAAACACTAATGATTTGACCAAAAGTATAAGACCCATAATGGATTGAATCAGAATCCTTTCTAAGAGTTTTCTTAACTCTTTCAGCAAATAGATTAGGAAGACCATCTACAAATTTATTCTTCCAAATATCCTATTACAATCAGGAATCTCATAAATACGAGATAAAAAAAAGTATATTTGTACCATCTGAAATCAGTAAGAGTTTTACACTTCATATTTAAAAGAAGAGTTCTGGTATTTTTATATTTATTGGTATATTGACCAGTAAAATGATCCAAAATAGTAAGAATCAAAGAGTAAACCGCATTGGTTTTAGTCTCACCATTTTCAATTTTAATAGAATTAAAAATTTCCATTCTATTTTGGGGAGTCAAATAATTATCCCACCAACCTTTAAGCTGACCAATAAAATCAACAGTAATAGCTTGTGCAGTACTAATATCTCTATTACCACAAGTTTAACAAGCAGAACTATACATAAGCATGCGATGACATTGAGTAAAAATATGATTATCACTACCACCATCTATATATATATATATATATATATATATACACACAATTATCATCCTCCCTCTATCCACAATATTTCTCTACAAGAAAATAAAGAACTTACTATGTAATTTCCTAAATGATATGATAAGTCCAATAAAAATAATTATATAGTGAAGATAGTGTACGATTTGTGTACAAATTCTTCTAATTAATAGGCATTTCATTCCTCAAATTATCTATTAAAATATTGTCAATCACCAAACTAATTGTTTATGAAAATGTAATTTATAGGAAAATAATACCCTGCACACAATCGTCAACGTGTGCTAACAACTTAGCAAAAAATTATTCTGGTGCGTTTTCCTTTTAGGAGAAACTTATTCTGCTTTATGAAACTGCATGAACAATGCATGCAACATTACCTAATTAACTTTCGCAATTTGTTTCTTAAGTGGGGTGGCATGTGGCATACACACTTCTTTCAGTTAACAAACAAAATATTCAATTTTTTAACATCAATCTGCCACCACCAACTTATTAATTAGGAGTTTTATCCATTCAGAGTTTGAAAGATGATAAATTTATTAATTTAAAGTCTAAAAGATTTTTCCTATCGATTCAAGGCTGAAAAATAGAAAATTATCAATTCAGGGCCTGAAAGATAGAAACTATTAATTCGAGACTTACACATTTTAAGGTCTTGTTTGTCACTAAACTCTAAATCCTGAACCGTAAACCCTAAATCCTGAACACTGAACCCTAAAACCTGAACCATGAACCCTAAACTCTGAACCATGAACCCTAAACCCTAAAAATAAAAAAATAAGGACATGAAATATAAGTGTTAAACATGACCTTAAAATGTGTGAGCCTCAAATTGATAGTTTCTATCTTTCAAGGCCTGGATTGATAGTTTTCTATCTTCCAGGCCTTGAATCAATAGGAAAAAAATTTCAGGTCTTAAATTGATAAATTTACCATCTTTCAGGCCCTGAATTGACATTTTTCCTATTAACTATTACATATATATATATATATATACTCTACTCATTTAATTACTTTACAATTTTTAATCAATCTTAGTGGAGCTGGCATGTGGCTTACACAGACTTGTTTTTTAATTAATTAAGCTGAAAAAGTCGTCCTAATTTTGTCGCTGCATAGCTTTGGCTTGGTTCAAGTGTTGTGAGTAATTTAAGGATTTACTATACATGATATTCACACCATATATACCTAAAACTTTTTCGCAAACAATTTGGGCCAAATTAAGATTTATTTTTAATAGAACAAATGGTTACTCGAACTATGACCTTAATGATTCTCTAACCACTTGAGCTATTCCACTTCGTCATAAAGGAAATCATTAGACATGTTCACCTTCTATAAGAAAAGAGTTGATCTCATGTGCATCCTGGTGCACCATGCACACATAGTTCATTTTAGAACTGTGCAACTTATTATACTAAAAGATGCAACTTGTTTACTCTGAACCGTGCAACTATTAATATGAAAAATAGTTACACGTTTTAGTATAAATACATTACATCTTTCTGTATAATAAGTTGTACGATTCTAAAATGCACTATGAGCGCACGGTCCACCTAGATCTGAATGCATATAAGACTTAACAATAAGAAAATTGTGGGCTCCGTTGAAGTGTGGTCAACTAATTATGAAGTCACTACTTACGAGATAAGGTTTGTTTAATTAGAGTTTTTCGATAGATAAGGTTTGATATGATTAATTTAAAATCAATTGCCTTTAGTTGGATAATTTGCCTCAAGTTATGTAATTGACCTCAAGTTATGTGACCCTAATTTTATAGTACTAGTTTTGTATTGTGCTTTTGGAAAACCTCTATGTCATTAATGTTTAAGAAACTTGTTCAAACTTGCACCAACAAAAAAAATAGAGAATTAACGACGGCCAATATTCTGTTGCAATTTGCGCATAAACTTGCTGACTAATTTGATGATGAAATTATTATAGTCGATTACTGATTGAAAATTTATCCATCGATAATTAACAGTGAATTTTACGGCCGTGAACATTTATTATTTGTAAAATTTATAATTTTGATAAAAGTTTTAAAACACATGTAGTAGGATCAGTCGAACATATTAGTCGACTGATTATCAGATAGTAAACTAGCTGACCATGTTAGATAGATGATACAATTAGAGATAAATCATATATATTGAGGGGAACTCAATATATCATATCAGTCTTCTGAAGATCAGAAGACCTTCCTAATGGAGGAATAAGTAGAGTCTCAAGACGATTCTAAGTCAGTCTTGAATAAGACCCAAGATTAGCACATTAGACTGGTCTGATGTTAATCTGGTACGAGATCAAATGACTCAATTAGAGTTAGCTCAAGTCAGAATTCATGAAGAATGTAAATCAAGTCATGACATTCAATCTGGCATATTCTCTTACGAAATGGAGTTCTTAGGTCTCACTAATTGACGCGTTGTACCAAAATATGTACTTTGACTGATAAGCAAGATACAAAGTATAACAATCAAATGGCTAGAAAGTACAAAGTTACACGCTTATAGCATGGCTGCCCTGCAAACATCACTTCATACCCGACTCCTACCTAAAATAGATTGAAATTCGAATTGTTCTCCAACGGCTCTTTGAATTTCAACTCTATAAATATGGATGAACTCCTTTAGAGTTTATTATAGAAATTATCAAGCATTCAAGCTATTCAAGCATTTCTGCAAAGAAACACTCAAGCAAATATCAAAATATATACTTAGTGTTCATCCAAACCAAACTTAGATCGAAATATTTTCAATCCAGCTTTAGGCTAACTAATTGTACAAGATATTTCACTAGTTGAAAAGCAAACAAACCCCTATACAAAACCTATTAGAAAGGTTGTAAGCAAGTTTGTAAGTTAGTATTATCTAGCTTATAGACCGAGATAGAGGTGGATCTTTGTAAAACTGTAGTTTGCTGATCGAAAGAGTCATGGAAGAGTATGAGTTGAAAAATAAGCAGAGGCGAACCAAAATAGTGAATAAGTTAAAGAAATGTGCACGACCAATACAAAAACTCGAGCACTTTTGCTCGAATCGAGCATGATATTTTTTTTTACAGGGAGTTCAGAAGCTGTGAAAAGTGCATGACCAGATTGTGCACTATTGCAGGACTTCACGACTCGTGCACCAAAAAAAGAAAAAGCGCACACACGTTTTTGCCATGCACAACCGTACCAGCTTGCTCGAGCACTACTGCATGCCAAAATGCGTGCGCTCCGAGATTAATATCCAGTGAACTCTGAAGTCGTGGTTCGTGCACCAAAAAACATTAAACACACCTACGACTTTGATGCGCATGACCAATTCTTCAATTCGTGAGTGCACGAGTCGTGCAAGACCAAAAATGTTGAATCAAAAATCTTCACCTAGAGACACATGCCATCATCCACCCAAGAGTATAAAAGGTCAAAAGGTCATTTTTCTACTATTCAGCAGCAATTGGGAGAGAAGACGCCAACCCCAAGTGATATCTTTGTGTTTCTCAAGCAATACTTTAGATAACTTTTATATTTGATTCAATAGAAATTATAGATTAGCACAAATTTAACTCAATTTCAGTTTTATTTCAATTCCAAGCAAGGAATATTCAAGGAAAATTTGTTACCTATTTCATGTTTTGTGGCAACAACATCGTTCAAGAGGAGATATCTTTCTTTTACATTGAGTATTTGCTTATTTTCTCCATGAGTTTTGTTTGTTTTTGCTATTTAGTCATGAGTGTTTCTCTAACCACCATGGAATAAGGTCCTTTGTGTTGGGGTGTTTAGAATTATGTGGGTAATTGATTAGTTGCTTTGATAATGGGTATTTGTTTCTAGTGATTGTTTAATACTTATAAAATGCAAGGTTTTCATTGTTCAATTTGGTTGAATATTTCTATTAACTTGCTTGTTGAGGCATGATTATCATAACGAGAGTCGGGTAGACATGCTAAGATGTATGGGTGTGAGTTGAGCTAGTTAGGTTTTATCAAAATGAGAGTTGAGTAGATGCATAAAAACCCCTCTAATTGACACTTGTTGCTTGAGTGGAAAGTGGGGAGACAACAGGAGTTTGGACCTGGATATATGAGTGGAAAAATACATGCAATGATTAGTAGTTAATAAGAGGCTCTTAAAAATGTGATTACTCGAGTTAGAATATGTTGAGATTGCTCTTATATGTGTAAGCTCCAGAATTGGGCATTCATTGAGTATCCCATAAGGAAGAACACATGAACATCACTTCTTACTATTTGAATCTAAATAAGTTGTTTGCTTGTCTGCTCTTCTTGTTAATTGTTGCATCTTTTAGTTAATTGCTTTCAGGTAGTTGTTTATTAGAACTTGTCTTATTTGAAAACATGATTTGCACTATAATTATGCGCCAATACATAACTTCGAGGATACAATTTTCAATATGTATACTGAAATAACAAACACGTGTTATTTTCCTTTACACTAACACTTATATGTACTTACAGTAACACGTGTTTGTCCTTATAGTAACACATGTTTGTCCTTATAGTAACACAAACATTAGAGCGAGTTTTGCTATTTTGCATTTGCGTGAATTTTATAGAAAAATCCATTTGAACCAGTTCAACTCGCAAAACAGCCATGAATATTTTTTATGTGCTTATCCGGTTCTCCTTCTGACTAACGGGTCATGTTTCACGAGTTTTTCCTTACTGTAACATACATTTGCCCTTATAGTAACAATGATCTTGGAGCGAGTTTTCTAATTTTGCCTTTACGCAGAAATCTTTTTGTTGGGAAATTTATAGTGTTGATGAAAGTTCCAAAAACACATGTAATAGGACCAGTCAGACCTGTTAGCTGACTGATGTTTATATTACCTGCTATAGGAGACCAGTTGATAATGATTGTATAGAACAACTGATGAAATAGATAGGTCACATATTGAGGGGGAAACTCAATATGTATAGGTCAGATCTGAAGACTCAAAGGATAACTGATATCCGACAAGCCAGAATGCTAGAAAAGAACAGAAGATCAGATCGATCTGATCTAGTCAGATATCTCAGCTGAAGTCATAAAGCTCAAACTCAGTATACTTGAAGATCGGATGACTTCGGGAAGATCGGACGGAAGACCTACATCGGTAGAGCCCTTAGTTGAAGCTAAGTCAACCGGCACCGAAGACTCTATCGGTAGATGATCGATTCGACCGATCGAATTCACTCACCGGTGAAATCGATGTTTCACGATCATACGCCTATGATCCGAACAAGAAGAATGTCAAGCGTAGTTGGAAGAACGTCACCGAAAAAGTGAGTCCGCTATCCAATAAGAACAAGACACGTATGATCGGGCCGGCAATTCGCGGATTTGATGCTACCTCTACTATGCTGGCTACAAAGTACAAATTCACGCTTTTGGCCATGCCGTTCTGAAGCTTCGTCACATCAAGCTGCAAGTCTACCAAATATAGCCCGAAATTCAAATTGCTCTCCAACGGCTCTTTGATTTCAAGGTCTATAAATATGGGATCACACTTGAGTGAAAGTGAGAAAAACGGAAACGAACAATCAAGAAGCTCAAGCTAATATCGATTTCCGCACAAGAACACGCACAAGAAGATTAATTTTCATTAAGTGTTCATCCCATAAAGTTCTTAGCATAGAAATCTTTTCATCTAGCTGTTAGGCTGCTTATACGCAAGAAAAGATTTCATAGTTGGAACCATAACAATCTTACCCAAACCCCCAAGTTAGGTTAAGTTGTTTAGCAAGATTCGGACTAGGGTTTCTAGTTACGATCTACAGGATCGGTTGAGTGTGAACTCCTTAAACATCTAGTTGGTGTCTTTGTGTTGGACTTACACAAAAACAAAGTCCAGTTGGTTAAGTAGGTGCCCTTTGTGATAGGGAAGAGTGGGCGTAGGGATTGGTTTGTCCGAACCACTATAAATCTTGTGTGCCTTTACCACTTTGATTAACGATTACACAATCGCACACAACCTTTAAAAAAGCGCATACTTATTCCAAGTTGAGATCGATTAGCACCAAGCTTCGATCTGATCAAACCTAACACTTGGTCAACCGATTAAAAGATTAACTTTGGAATCGATTTATCAAAACTGGTTTTTCACGGGTAAAACTTAAGCTTCTGCACACATCAGTTAAACTGATAGTTACCAAACTGATCTGCCTTCAGGAGATCAGTAAGTTGGTTATCAGCTCAAACTGATTCACTCACACTCGATCGGGTTAATCGCCTCACACCGATTTGCACAATAGTTTTTAAGTCTATTCACCCCTCCCTCTAGACTTACGCCCTCAAAAAACCGTTCGGGACCTACAAGGGTATCGGCGCGGTTGGTTCTCACCGACCAATTGACTTTGTGTATCATCTATTCTTGAGGAAGAATCTTTGTGGTCGACTGAACTGATCTTGAAAAACCATTTTTAAAACTCATTCATTTTCCAAAATCACTCAGCATGGATAACACCTCAGGAATGTATCATGATCTGCCGAAGTTCTCAATCGATGAGTATGCAGATTAGGCCATATATATGTCCAACCATCTAGGTTCGATCGATTGGCGAAATGATGGAAGTCATCGAAGAGGACCCATCATCATATACTCGACAACCCCTGCGGTGGAGGAGATCCGGACTTTGCCCCGGAAGTCTTATGCGTAAAAAGCCCGGCCTTGATGGATGCAGAAGAAAGGAAACTGCATACTCTAGATACTATCGCAAGGCACATTATCATGAAAACAATGGATAAGGTCACCAAGGAAAAGATTAAGTATCTCAAATCTGCGAAAGCAATGTGGGATACTCTGGTTGAAATATGCGAGGGAAATGAACAGATAAAAGACAGCCGTCTACAAGCCGAACTGGTGATGTTCGAAAAACTGAAGATGCTGCCCAACGAAACCATTAACAAACTCGATGGAAGGATTACAATGTCTATAAACAAGCTTCGAGAACTTGGTAGAGATGTCGATAAAGATATCAACTACAAAATCCTAAGGTCTCTCACCAAGAAAATTGGACATGAAGGTCACGGTAATCAAGGATTGCCAAGACATTTCAAAGATGAAGCCAAGTAGCTTGTTCTTGAGTCTTAAAGCTCACGAGTTCGATTTGATTGAAAGAGGACAAGTTCGATGAAGATGAGGTACCCATTTGAAGCCTCAACTTCAAAATCGATTTGCTTTTAAGGCAACCAAAGAAGCAGAAACGAAGGCCAACGAACTGTTGGGAATATAATGAGTCAAAGCGAGCAGATCGCTCTCGCTTACTAGGAAGCTTGAGAAGTCGAACGTCCAACTTGGTAAGTATCGAAGATTTTATAAGGACTATCAACATAAGCCGAGGGAGAGATAGGAGATCGACCAACGATCTCCGGAGAGAACCAAATCGATGATCGGAGGGATCACAGAGATGAAAGGAAAAGAGATAATCGGTCGAGGAAGGAAGAGATAACCAATCGACGGAAGAAGCTCGGACTACTATCGAAGGGAAGTCACCGATAGGTCATACGACGGAGTGATTCACCGAAGGAAAGGTTCGTGGATCAAGGGCGTGCTTCAACCGTGAGAGAAGCAGTCACTATAAGCGCGCAGACTTCCCACTGGACGCCAAGAAAAAGGGAAGAAAAGAGGAACGAAAGAGAGCAACGTTATAGGGACGAAGAGCCATGGTTAGCGAGCACGCCAGAATCGACGATTCCTATCGCCCCTCGAGGACTCTGGATACTCCTCCTCAGAGAAGACTTCGCCGATCAAGATCTTTGTTGACTTCTATGAAAATGAAGATCTGATATTCTCTTCAGACGATGAAGAGATCTACCTGATGGCCAGGGAGGACCAATCTGAGGTAACCTCCAAACTCGCTTGCGTTAAACTTACACACTTATATCATTAGCACACCTGCTGGGGAGATTGACCTGCAGCTCTACTCAGAGCAATTGCTTGAGGATCTCTCCAATGCAGTAGACACTTATGCTATAGTGGAAGCTGAAAATGACAAGCTGAGAATTAGAAATAATCAGCTTGCTAAGGAGAATGACCTCAGTAAAGCCTTTGAACTTAAATCTGCTGAAACTGCTCAGAAGGCAACTGAGGAATGTAAAATTCTGAAAGTTAAGGCTTCTGATCAGGAGAAGCAGATCAAAGATCAGCTGGATATTAACAAACAGCAAGCTGATGATTTCAAACTTCTTCAAGCAAAATTTGATGAGCTATTCCGAATGCATGAAAGTCTGAAATCATCTGAGGATAATCTGCGTAAGAAAATAGAGGTTTTCACAAAATCATCTAAAACTGTTCAAGACATGAACACCTATTTTCGAACAACAATTAATAAGAAGGGACTTGGCTATGAGAACCCTTCCACATCCTCAAAAAGCCCCTACCGATTCATCTCAAAAAGGTGTAATCGAGACGAGTTTCACAAAAGATACACCAAAAGCCAAACATGTATCTAATAAGGGAAAAAGACCGGTTGAGCAGGTAAGGCAGGTGCCTAACCAGAAGGGGAACATAAATGGATCCCAACTAGCAAAGCATCAGTCGAGGAATCAACAGAAGAACCCAGTTCTTCTGAAGAGACCTCAACTCGATCAACGGTCGAGAATCGGAAAAGACAACCTATAAAAGGAAGTCCAATCGAGACCCAATCAAGGTCACCGCCTAATAAGCATGCTTCGTAAACTGCAAAAAACCACCTATGACAAAAAGATATGAATCTTTTGATGGTAGCGATCGTACCTACCCCTATAATCGAAATCTAGGGTCACACTTTTTTTGAACCTCAATCGATAAAAAAGAAATGAAACGAAAAGATAAATCCCAAGTCTTCTAAGTCATCCAAGGTTCACACTAATAATCATACAAATCGAAAGCATATAAAGAGACGTATGATTATGTTGATAGGTATGGGAGACAAATCAGGGCCTTCGATCTAACCGATCACAATAGAAGTGCTCTCTTTTGTATAGATCCCCAAAACTAATCCTAACCCCTCGGGACCCAATCCAAAAGGGGTACCTAAAGCCCGATTTGGGCTGCGAGGATCGCGTGGGTCCGCCAACAAAGGGTGGTGTGCAAGCAACTATCCGGTACATCGATAGTGGATGTTCAAGGCACATGACGGGAAGCAAGCACCTCCTCGGCTCTTACATAGAATAGAAAGGTCGCGTGTACTCTTCGGTGATGATAACTTTGGTTATACCAAAGGGTTCGAACCTTAGAGAATGATGATGTACAAAATGGCTGAGTCTCAGATGTCGAAGGTCCGAAGCACAACCTACTATCGGTTTCATAATTAATGCGACAATCGGATTCAAGGTTGAGTTCTCGGCCGACCAATGCACTATCAAGAATCGAGCCACTCAAATGATTTTGCTAACTGGTTCAAGGAAAGGGGCGATCTACACAACCGGATTGGAACGATTTGCCCAAGAAATGCATGCCCGATTGTCAAGAGTTCCAAAAGTAGCGTTGGCTCTGGCACAAAAGAATGAGCCATCCCGAACTTTAAAACTCTTAATAAGATAGCAAGGATGTCTCTAGTGGAAGGACTTCCAATGAAGTATTTTCAAAGGATCGGACATGTCTTTGCGTGTCGTCGGGAAAAGCAATCAAAGCTTCATTCAAGGGAATTCCGGACCGGCATCCAAAGTGAATCTGCGGTACTTCATATGGATCTATTTGGACCCGATTACACGGTCGGTCTCAACGGACACAAATATACTCGGTAATCGTGGATAACTATTCCAAGTTTACACGGGTTATATTCTTACATAAGAAGAATGAGGCGACAACGAAGATACCCGAATTTGCTAAAAAAAGATTACAAAATGAGAAGGGTGTCGGTGTAGTAAAAATCGGATCGGATAAAGGTGCGAATTTACGAACTCTTTTATTCTTGATTTTTGCTCTAAGTTTGGTATCTGACATGAAACATCACCGTGCAACGGCCTACAACAAAATGGAGTAGTAGCCGGATTGGGGAACAGAACTCTCAAAGAAAATTGCTTTCGCCGCGATGTTAGCTGAACATGCAATACCAAGCCGTTTCTGGGCAGAAGCAATCAACACTGCATGCCATACTCAGAACAGATGTCTTCTGACTAAGGCTCACTACAAAACACCCTATGAACTGTGGAAGAACAGAAAACCTCGTGTCTCTTACTTCCATGTTTTTGGGTGTAAGTGTTTCATACACAACAATGGGAAGAGTCAGTTGAAAACCTTTGAGGCCAAGTCAGATGAGGGTATATTCTTAGGATATTCCTCATCTAGCAAGGCTTTCAGGGTCTACAAATGCGAACCCTACTTGTGGAAGAAACACCTCATGTAGTCTTTGATGAAGCATCGTCTGATCAAGAGAAATCTGCCTCAGAACAAGATGTACCTGATCAACAAGTACCTGATGCTCAGAAAATGGATCAGCTAATGATCAAGGAAAAAGAATCAGAAACCATAACGGTATACATTCCAGATCTAGCTGATTCACCGCATCATTCGGATCTAAGGTACGAAAAAACGCGGTGAAGAAGGCGTCTGGTGAGATAATATCAAGCCGAACCATCCGGTTCGGGGGAACATCCGAAGTTCCCACGAACGGACATCGACACATGATGAGTCCAACATCACCGACTTGTTCTTATCAAGTGGATCATAACTCGCACCACTCCCAATCGCTAGTAATGAAATTTTATCGAAACAGACGATGTTCTCCAAAACCGACGCAAATCGAGCGAAGGACTGGATAACCCGGTCATCCAACCGATCCGATAATCGAGACCCATCGATAAAGTTAAAACTAGACATCGATTGGTGAAAGTGCCATGTATTGTTGTTATCCGTCTATGAAGGAACCAACAACAATAGAGGAAGCTCTACAAGACGCAAAATTGGATTCTAGCCATGCGCAGAGAGGCCGGAACAGTTCGAGAGAAATCAAGTTTGGGAACTATTGACGCACGAAGTCATCAAGACGTTATTGGCACAAAGTGGGTATTCAAGAACAAGAGAGATGAAAAACGTCATCACCGTAAATAAAGGCAAGACTTGTTGCTAAGGGGTATTCACAATCGAAGAATTGATTATGATGAGACCTTTGCACCGATCGCTCGCCTTTAGAAGCCATTCGGTGTTTAAGCATATGCTTCCCACGAGGGTTCACTTTGTATATCGGATGGACGTAAAGAGTGCTTTCTTAAACGGGGTACTAGCAAAGGAAGTTTATGTCGAACAACCTCTAGGCTTTGAAAAGAGCAACCAGGTGTACCGTCTAAGAAAAAGCTCTCTATGGCACAAAAAGGCTCCTCGAGCTTGGTATGATACACTCTCTCGCTTCTTGATCGAAAGTGGGTTCACTAAAGGAACGATGGGATGTAACCTTATTCGAGAATAGAAGATGGAAAAGATATTTGGATTGTTCAGATTTACGTGGACGACATCATCTTCGGATCTCCCAACAAAAGTCTATGTGAAAGATTCAGAAACTGATGCAAGGAAAATTCGAGATGTCCATGATGGGTCGGATGAATTACTTTACGGTCTTCAAGTAAAGCAAAAAATACGAAGGATATTCATCTCGCTTGAGCAAAAAATACACTAGGAATTTATTGGCTAAGTTTGGAGTTCAAAATTGTAAGGAAGCCAAAATTCCTATGATGACCGGATTCAAGATGGATCCGGATGAGGATGGTCGAAAAACAAATCGGAAGGAATATAGGGCTCTCATTGGATCTCTACTATACCGCCGCCATGAGACCGGATATAACCTTCGCGATAGGTGTATGTGCGATTTCGAGCAAATCCAATGATAAGTCACCTAGAAAGCGACTAAGCGGATTCTTAAGTATCTGAAGGGACGATAAACCTTGGTTTATTTTACCCATCGAGATGATAATCTAGAGCTTAGTGGGTATTCGATTCGATTATGGAGGTTGCAAGATTGACGAAAAAATCCACCTCGGGAACTTGTCGGTTCTTAGGAAGTAAAAAAGCGATCTCATGGTTTTCAAAAAGCGGACATCGGTTGCAACATCTACTACCAAGCGAGAATATATGGGCTGCGGAAAGGTTGTTGTTCCCAATCTTTCTCGCTTAGTCGGCGGTGAGGATTATAACATTGAAGCTAAGAATGTACCTATTTTACGTGACATATAATAGTCTTGTTGCAATCACTCGAAATCTGTTCTACATACAAGATGCAAGCATGTGGATGTCGGGCACCATTTTATAAGAGATCATGTTGAAAAGAAGAATATCGAAATGGAAAAGATTGATCTTGATATCTGAAAAAGTGATATTCTAACCAAGCCACTAGGCGAGATCAGATTCGAGAATTATGCAATGAGCTAGGGCTTCGGATCTTGGAGAAAATGCACCTAAAATGTTTGATGGAATGATCTCCGAGAACACCGGTTAAGAAACTAATCGATTCAAGTGAAATCAGTTAAATTTGGTATCTCAACTGATCAGAAGATTAGTCAAGGAACTGATATGAGAAGGTACTGATCAGATTTAAAGTTTATCAGATTAAATGAAATGATCGTTTAAAGGATTATCTGATTAAATCTGTTCAGTTATACTTTGTAAGTCGATTAAGCTGAAATTCAACAAGATTCACAAGTGGTATTCACAAGATTAAAGCTTAAAATCGCATAAGGATACAGAAATTTTGCACAACAATGAAATAACAGAAATTTTCATTAATAAAGACCCGAAGGTCAGGTTACATTACAAGATACAAGTACAAAAGGACCCGGAGGTCAGTACATAAACCCAAAACCCTAAACCCTAGACCTTAACACTAAACCCTCATCCTAACCCTTGAAGAAGTGGAGAGAGAGAGATTTTAAATCTGATGCTCTCATTTTCCCCCACTTAACAAGGGTGAGAGAGGCTTTAAAGAAATCCTAAAGCCGCTAGCTGAAGCTAAAACCAGTGGAGCGACAGCGGCCTTGATAGGATTTTTAAGCCAGGAGCCCTAAGAAAGAGTCAGTGGGCTCTCCAGCTGTTAAATGGTGGTTGATATACGGGCATCAGCTGTTGTCTGATGCAGACCGTACATCAAACTCATGTTCATTTTCAGACTGAGTCTGTTGATACGGGTTACGTCATCTCGATAGACACACAAGGTGCATACGGTTAGGAGAAGTGTCTTCTCAGTTGCGATAGCAGAACCGCCGCCACGGTGGTAGAGAAGCTTGGCAACGATTGTATGTGAAATCTTTGATGACGACGAAGACAGTGATAAGGGACACACAGGGTTGATTTGAGAAGCTGAAATCATTGAAAAAGGGGTAAAAGTGTTTGCCGGAAGTTTCATCGGAAATAAGGGTTCACCAGGATACATGATTCTACAAAGAAGATAAGTATGGTGAATGGGTTATGTTGTGTAAAACAATTGGTCCAATTTATAGAGACCAAGCAAGGGTGCAAATGCAAATACGAATTCTCAAAACCTTTTAGAGAAATCTGCACCAAAAGGACAGCGTGTAGAAATCACGTGACTGATAATTGGAGAGATTTACGGCGGATTGACATATCGAGAGATTCAGACGATAATTACGCATGTCAAATCGCGCCAACTTAGGGAATAGAAGCTACTACTCTAGACTAAGTTTTGGCGGTAACACTTATCCCAAGAATTGGCTTGATCTGAGAAGAATCAGATTAGGTCAACTAAAATCTGATTACATACAAAGCTGATCAGATGAGGAAGATCAGCTGAGCATGAAACTCCAATAAATCAGATACATCAGTCTATGGGAAAAACAGAAATATCAGTTGAAGGGGGAACTTCAACTGATCAAGGAGGATCGGATGCAAGTGAAGAAGATCAGTTAAAAGGATCAGTTGGGAAATTTTAAGGCTTAGGCAGAATACTAAGATCAACAAGTGAAATCAACATGGACAAGTGGTATTGATTGATTACAAAATCAGTCAACCAGATACGCTTTTCTTTTCTCTTGTTCTTTGCTTATTTATCGGATCTTATCTGATATTATTTGCCTTACTGTACCCACTATCCTTGTGACGTATTCCCTGCAAATCATTTAATGCGGACGTGGGGAACATGTATTAACTGCTACTAAATGTGCTTTTAAATCCAAAAGGTTTTAGTACGTGCTTTTCCTGACCCTACGATCAAAACCGCTTAATCTGGAGCGTCTAATCTTTTCAAACGGTTGATCTTCCAAATCTTGTCTTCTTTTTCCCTCCTCGTCTTTATAAAGATCATCAAAAACATACCAGAGTTTTCCGTTTCACAAACTTGCGATTTATTCTCTGAAAACTCCAGATTACTTCTCTCAGATTCAAAGTGTTCTTCCTAAGTTTCAAAATCATCTTTCCGAAAAATAGAATCTGGTAATTTATGTTTATTTGATGTATTCTTTTTAAAATCCATTGATCTTAAATGTTTTTATCCTGTGTTATGCTTTATTGTTTCCTGGTTTCCGCATATGTGATGTTCTTATATATATATATGCACAACTTTAATCGGGTTCATCCCTTTGTAGATGGCCACCCACGGAATGGGAAAGATAATGTGCAATTATGCGGGCTGGCAACAAAGATTGTGGATGATAAGTTAAATGCAGTTCAATATCACTCAGGATCCGGAATCCATGGGGTCGAGCAAATTCTGCAAAAGGGCCTTGAGAAATTTTGCTTTCGCTCACTATGCAATCCAAGGGATGCAGTATGAAGCACTAGAATTCCTAAGGAATTTAAGAGTGGATCGGGATGCTCGGGAAAGGAACTGCTCTCGGCATATCAACGGAGAAGAAATCGGTGACGAATGATGATATAACCCGTCTGTTGACCCTATCAAAAGGACGGATCTACTTTTCTCATTCTGGGGAGAACGATGATGAGTGATCGAGGAAAGAGCTCTTGAGAGGCCGACAAACATCATACGTCGAGTTTTTGTCGCCAATGCTCAAGAGGAAATACCGATTGTTGTTTGATATATTGTCAAAAAACAATTATGGGGATTACATTCAGCCCGGATGCTCTTACATCCGTCCAAAATGTACAAAGATGGTTGCAATAATTGATGAAGACAAAAACATCAATTGGCACGGGTTCCTCAAGGCCATTCTGCTCCAAGAACATGAGAAATTTGGAGTCAATGAACCGAGGCAGGTATCAAGAGAAAGATCGCTAATCTCAACAAGGTTGCGTTATTACGAAAGATAAACCGCCTAATCTTTGAATAGGAAACAGATTGACTGAAGTCCTATAAGGCTTTTCTAACACCACTTCACCATCTTTGGGCCACCAGACGATGATATGCGCCAACCCCTCCAAAGTCAAAAAAAAAAAAAAAAAAGGAAGCAACCGTCTACACCAAACCAGTGCCCCGGAAGAAGAAAAGAAAACCGGTGAAGGCCTGGAGAAAGAGGCCGAAGAAGGCGAAGCAAGTCTCCATGACTCGATGCTTGAAGATGAGTCGATGAAGAAAGAGCGCCAGATCGATCTGTTGCAACACAAAAATCAAAAGTGAAAAATCGACGGGCAAAGCTTTCAAACCGAGAGCTCGCCCGGATCATTACGAGGAAGAAGCACAAGCCGATCGATCTCCTTCTCCTCAAGCTCGAGTGATTCACCACTCGGACTAATGGTCACGAGCATGTCTCTCCTATTCTTCCACCTGCCCGCGAACTGAAATCCGCATCGGTTCGCGAACGGCTTTACGATGTGGAACCCGGAAGAACTCGCTTCCACAAAGAGAACCTCTCTGCAGGTCGAACCGATCGACCATCTTCCGCCTACTCAAGCACAACGGAACCTTCCACATCTCATCAAACCGAATCGATGGGCCGGACAATTCCCGAGTCCGGATCAACAAAGATCATAACTGGAAATTGATCGAAATGCGAATCGAAAGAGAAATTGATGAGTTGTATCGAATCGGTCGCCCATCCTTGCCATAAGAGAGGAAGTTATGGAGATCCTCACCGAGAGATCTTCGATTAAAAAGCTTCTCGGACTTTATAATAATTATTGAACGGATGGGCGGTCTGCGGATGAGTTTGCGAGACTTCGATTTCGACATGAGGAAATTGCTAAAAGTGGGATCACCACCGAGTGATAATCTGCTAAATCTGTCAAAGCTCGATCCACGGGAAGCTAAGGTTGCGGATCGAGGATGAATCGGAGATCGCGACAAAGCTCTGGCGAGATGTCATCATGAAGGATGCAGGAGTTGCCGATGATAGTGGAACCCAGTCTTTGCAGTTCATGACCAACCACCGGAGGCACAAACAAGCTGAATCGGATCAAGTGACACTCAACATTCCAACATCACACGTCACTCTTGATCAACTTCGGAGATCAAATCTTATCTCAAAGATCTCCCGAAAGAAGAAGTTGAGGGATCGATAGGCGATCAAAGGCGATTGCCATCAAAGAAATAACAGATCAAAGGGAATTGGCTATTTCCCGATTGGAGCAATCAAAGATCGGTTCTCCCCAAATCAGGTCCATCATCAAGGTCGTAGAATCGATAAAAGACCGTTGATGCCAAATCGACTCGGTGGATAAACAACAAGTTTTTTTTCGATGCTCACCGACAAGCTAGAATCGACAAAAGAGAAACTTGACAAACTGATTACAACACTCTCTACTGCCATGGAATCTGTCAAGACTGAGCTGATATCGAAGATTCAAAATCTAACTGCTCAAACTCAAGGCATATCTTTTGCAGATCTCAACAGGCGTCGTCGACTCAACTTTGGTTCTCTGACCTCCCACCTCAATACTCTTTTTGATCAAACCAAAAAGGGGGAAGGACAGAATGAGAAACCAACTGACATAACAGGTCAGGAGGACATCACAAACTCGGATCAATAAAAAGATGTCCAAAGAACAGATATATTTGAAGAAGCCCGAAAAAAAGCCAAGAAGAAAGAAGGGCAGAAAAAATGGCAGAGGCAGAAAAT
Organism: Stenogyne calaminthoides; assembly: GCA_037126765.1. Taxonomy (NCBI): domain Eukaryota; kingdom Viridiplantae; phylum Streptophyta; class Magnoliopsida; order Lamiales; family Lamiaceae; genus Stenogyne; species Stenogyne calaminthoides. The sequence continues at coordinate 26,756,959 of JBBCBC010000006.1, forward strand.
CTGAAGAAGAGATTCAAATCGAGAACAAAGAAATGAAGGGCTGGAAAATCCGTACCAGAACCTAAGCTGCCAGCAAGAGTTGATGAGATCATCCCAAAAACTGCTGCGCATGCTAAGAAATTTGAGGAATGGAATAAAATCAGGAATGAATGGCTTCTGGATGCCTTTGTTCTTAATCTTGTTCCGCAAGAAGAATCCCCTGACGAAGAATTTCTCAAATGGTTAGAAAATAAATACCCGGTTTTTCTGAAGTATCTGGAAATGAGGCCAAGCTTATCAATGTAAAAATATCTCGCCAAGAGTATGATCTGCTGGAGTACTCGAAGAAGGCAGATGGCTCATTTGACAGACTGGCATTTCAAAGATTCTATTTTGACATCCTAAGCAAAACGCATATAACTGATCTTCAGCAGACTAATGATGTCAAATGGAAACTTTATCAGATTTTCAACGTACCTCAAGATCAAAGAGAGATGCCAGAAGGATACAAGCCTAAAGAGTGAAGAATCAGAAAACTACTCAGGATCAGCTGTTCTTATTTACAAAACTTTTCTGATGTAACATGTAATCACCATTTTTTAATGAGAAAAGTTTATTTTCTGATCCTAAGACAAAGTCTCATTGTCTTCTGATTATATGCTCTTAACTGTTCTATTTTTTATCAACTGTATTTGGTTTCTCAAAGTGTTTTGGTTTCATCAAAAAGGGGGAAATTGTTGGGAAATTTATAGTGTTGATGAAAGTTCCAAAAACACATGTAGTAGGACCAGTCAGACCTGTTAGCTGACTGATGTTTATATTTCCTGCTATAGGAGACCAGTTGATAATGATTGTATAGAACAACTGATGAAATAGATAGGTCACATATTGAGGGGGAAACTCAATATGTATAGGTCATATCTGAAGACTCAAAGGATAGCTGATATCCGACAAGCCAGAATGCTAGAAAAGAACAGAAGATCAGATCGATCTGATCTAGTCAGATATCTCAGCTGAAGTCATAAAGCTCAAACTCAGTATACTTGAAGATCATATGACTTCCAGAAGATCAGACCAGAAAACCTACATCAGCCGAGTCTGCTAGTTGAAGCTAAGTCAACCGGCACCTGAAGACTCTATCAGGTAGACTGATCAGTTCAGACTGATCAGGTCAGCTCACCAGGTGAAATCTGATGTTTCACCTGATCATACGTCTATGATCTGAACAAGAAGAATGTCAAGCGTAGTTGGAAGAACTTCACTGAAAAGTGAGTCTGATATCCAATAAGAACAAGACACGTATGATCGGAGCCGGCAATTGCGGGATTTGATGCTACCTCTCTGTAGCGGCTACAAAGTAAAAATTCACGCTTTTGGCCATGCCGTTCCTGAAGCTCGTCACATCAAGCCTGCAAGTCTACCAAATATAGCCTGATATTCAAATTTCTCTCCAACGGCTCTTTGATTTCAAGGTCTATAAATATGGGATCACACTTCAGAGTGAGAAAACGGAAACGCTGAACAATCAAGAAGCTCAAGCTAATATCAGATTTCCGCACAAGAACACGCACAAGAAGATTAATTTTCATTAAGTGTTCATCCCATAAAGTTCTTAGCATAGAAATCTTTTCATCTAGCTGTTAGGCTGCTTATACGCAAGAAAAGATTTCATAGTTGGAACCATAACAATCTTACCCAAACCCCCAAGTTAGGTTAAGTTGTTTAGCAAGATTTCAGACTAGGGTTTCTAGTTCTGATCTCTGGGATCGGTTGAGTGTGAACTCCTTAAACATCTAGTTGGTGTATTGTGTTGGACTTACACATAAAACAAAGTCCAGTTGGTTAAGTAGGTGCCCCTTGTGATAGGGAAGAGTGGACGTAGGACTGGTTTGTCCGAACCACTATAAATCCTGTGTGTCTTTACCGCTTTGATTAACTGATTACACAATCGCACACAACCTTTAAAGCGCATACTTATTCCAAGTTGAGATCAGTTAGCACCAAGCTTCTGATCTGATCAAACCTGACACTTCAGTCAACTGATTAAAAGATTAACTTTGGAATCTGATTTATCAAAACTGGTTTTTCACGGGTAAAACTTAAGCTTCCGCACACATCAGTTAAACTGATAGTTACCGAACTGATCTGCCTTCAGGCGATCAGTAAGTTGGTTATCAGCTCAAACTGATTCACTCACACTCTGATCAGGTTAACTGCCCTCACACCTGATTTGCACAAAAGTTTTCGGAAGTTTATTCACCCCTCCCCTCTAGACTTCTGCCCTCACAAAACTCGTTCGGGACCTACACTTTTTGACCTGATTCGACCTGCACAGGAACTACAAAAAAGACGGTGATTTACGACGGTTTTAGCGACGGTAAAAACCGTCTCTACAGGATGTAGCGATGGTTTCAGCGACGGTTTACTGACCGTCGGAGAAATGAGGGTTGCTAAAATATAGCGACGGTTTTTTTCAAGACCGTCGCTACTAACGAAGGTAGTAAATTCGTCTCTACGTATCGACGGTTTTTACCGTCGCTATATTGCGACGGTTTTGTCGACGGAAAAGTGGACCTGGTTCCGGGTCGGACTAACCATCTCTATGACCGTCGATATATTGTCGACGGTTATGACATCATATACCGTCGTAAACAACGACGATTATCCATCGCTATTAGTGATAGAATTTACCGTCGATATGTGCGACGGTTTTTCTCCGTCGGTCATTACGATGGAAAATCAGTCGCTAATTCCGTCGATAAAACCGTCGCTAAATTGAGATTTTTCGAAAAAAAATGGCTCACGATGGTTCTAACCCGGGCCCGGGGGGCGCCCGGATGGGCACCGAACCACCCGAGCCACGGACCATCTCGAACCCAACCACCAAGCATCTCATATATAAGCCACCAAGCCTCCCAATTAAATGAGACATTTATTCGCTCCCGTGGGGGACCGAACACTGGACCTTGGGCGCCCGAGTGGGGATCAATTCCGCTCGGGCACTTACTTCTTTGCGTTTACTTAATGAATTTAATTGTATATGTCCTAAAATTCTTTTTTTTCAATTTTTTTTAAAATTATTTATTTCAATTATCTTATTTAATAATTCAATTACATTTTAATATAATAATTTATATTTTTTATTTATAACTTGTAATTAAATTAATTAAATTAAAATCTTATTTTTTTAAACTTATTTTTAATAAAATTAATTCTATATTAATTTACAATTCATTTTTTAATTTTTTTTAAAAATTGTCTTATTTAATGACAATTACATTTTAATGCAATAATATATATTTTTAATTTATAAATTTATATGAATTCCAATTTTTTTAATTATTTTGAATAAAACTATTTGTATATTTATTTAAAATTCATTTTTTTTCAATTATCTTAATTAATTAATGATTCAATTACATTTTAATATAATAATTTAGTTATTTTTATATTTATGATTATAGTTTTTTTAAATTTAAAATTAATTGTGTTTATATTGGATAATTATCAAAAAATAAATTATGTTAAGAACAAAATTAAATAACTAGTAATATCATAATAGAGCGTCGTCAACGGAAAATATTACAAATGAAATACAATATAATTATTATTCGTCATCCTCATCGTTGCCCCCATCTGTATTATCATTCTCCTCCTCCTCTTCCTCATCCTCCTCATCCTCGTCCTCCTCTTCCTCATCCTCCTCCTCCTCGTCCTCCTCATCCTCTTCCTCGTCCTCCTCCTCGTCCTCCTCTTCCTCACCATCTTCATTCTCCTCTTCCTCACCATCTTCATTCTCTTCCCCGCCGCTGTCAATCTCTATCAAATCTGGATTTGCAGCTGATAAGTCTACGAAAAGATTGAAATCTCCTGTATGCACTTCAATTTGAGTGGCAACTGTTTCCATTTGGAACGGAGCGTCGTCAACTGCAGCAGTTGAATCCGGTTTAGGAACTTGCACCAGTGATCTCGTCTTTACTTTGCAAACAGCCATCCATTCATTATTTGCTTTTGAACCTGGATACGTGCAGTAGTATACTTGGGATACCTGAGAAGCAAACACAAATGGATCATACCCCGGATATCTTCTTCTTCTATGAACATCGACCAATTTGTATTCGGGATGAATCCTTGTTCTTGAAGCAGATGGATCATACCAATCACACTTGAACAACACAACAATCTTCTCAGGGAACCCTGGATATCCTACTTCAACGACTTCTTGCAGGTGTCCGAAGTAGCCACGACTTTCCCCATCGAACATTGCACTGTTAATGCAAACACCACTGTTCACAGTAGATTTGGTCGATGCATAATCCACTGTATGAAATTTGTAACCATTTACATAGTATCCTTGGTACGTGTTGACCACACGTAGTGGTCCTCTACTGAGATCCTGCATGAATGGGTTCACAATTCCACCATTATAGCCCTGTGACACGACGATTTGAAGTTAAATATATAGGGAAAATTACTCTAAGGTACCAAATTTATGGGAAAATTACTCTTAGGTAAAAATGTGCAAAAATTACGTTGCACTGTAGTATCTAGTTTGAACTAAAATGCAAATTAATTTTGCACATTGTACCTTAGAGTAATTATTCCATGTTTTTTGCACTTTAGAGTGAGGACCCCAAATATATAATTGTAATTATTTAATATGAATTTATTAATAAACAACGGTTTAGAACCACTCACATAGTTTTGGAACCACTCTGCAAAACCACGAGTAATATATTCACCTACTTGTGCATCTGAGATGTTTGGATCTATATGGTGTAGCTCTTCAGTAAATATCCTAATTGAAAGAAATATATTATATTAATAAACTATTATATAATAAATTAATATTCTAATTATGTAAATTGTTGGGCCCGTTTGAAAAACCCATGAATGTGTTATATACCAATTGTAATGCATATAAAACAGGGGTGAGGGAATGGTGGTTCCAATTTTTTCTTTTAAACCATATGTTTTGCTTATAGTCGAATGCATATGACAAGTAAGAACATAAAGCAGTAAAGAACACACGATTTTTATAGCGGTTCGGACAACTCGTCCTACATCCACTCTTCCCTTCATGGGGAACCAACTTAACCAACAGAAACGGGACTTATCTCCCTCTAAGGGATCGCCTACCCTCCCTTTCGGGATTGCTTAGATGTTTACAGAGTTCTCACTCAAACGGGACTTATCTTTCTCACGGGATCGCCTACCCTCCCTTGCGGGATTGCTTAGATGTTTAACGAGTTCTCTAAGCTTAGGATATTACATTTGTGCTTAGATCTAGGGTAGAACACTCTTGAATATATGCGTGTATTTCTTGTACAGTGTTCTATGGTGAAAATGCTAGATGATTTAGCTCTGTAGCTTCAATGGTGTTTTCACGCATTTTTCCACACTTAATTTGATGGAAGAACTTGTATTTATAGTGTGGATTTGAATGTTACCGTTGGATGGAGTCACATTCAAATCCATACTATTATGTAGCTTTTGCAGCTTTTGCAGCTTTTTCAGGCTGGTTGTCTTCCTCTCATTGGTCCACGTCAGCTGAATCTAACGGCTATATTCTTCAGGATCCTTCTGAGTCTTCAGGATTCTTCTGAGGCTTCAGAATTCTTGATTCATTTCTCTTGGCGGACCTTATCGTCGGTATCTTGACACTTCGAGTTAAGCGAGTTCACTCTTGACTTGGACAATCGACCCTCAGTCACTAGCTTTTCGAGCTATCGATCCTCGATGGCGTTACGATTCTCGATGAACATGACTTGGATGACTTGTCTTGGTGACTTCTCTTGATTTATTCTACTTTGATCTGGTCGGCTCACGATCGGTCGATTATAGCATCAAGTCAGCATATCAGTTTATCTCATCAGATTAGTACATCAGGTTAGCATATCAGGTTAGTTGCATCAGGTTATCTTATCTGATCTCGATCACGTCTAATCTCGATCAGTCTCATCTGCTCCTCTTCTGATCAGCAACCTCCTCTTACGATCGGTCACGATCTGGTCTTGATCGGTCTTACGATCGAGTCATCGATCTTACGATCCCCAGTCCATCGATCGGGTAACCGATTCTTACGATCGGTGGCTTAGCTTTTCTTTTTCTTTTTTTCTGATTTTGCACAGCTCATCAATTAACTCTGAACTCATCCTACTCATATGATCTCGATCAGCCTCGTCTGCAGCCTCGTCTAATTTCGATCATCTTCGTCTGATTACATGAGTTCCCCCTCAACTTGTTCTCTCGTTCCCCCTCAACTTGTTATCTGTAGATTAGCTTGAATAACACAAGTTGATAATGTTTTGGCATAATTCATCAAAACTAAAATATCCCAACAATTTCCCCCTTTTTGATAATGACGCCAAAATATTAAAATATATGCATATTTAAAGAAAATGGGTTTTTGTTTAAAAAGATCAGTTCAGGTGATCACATTAAAAGTGATCTTTTGAACTCCTGCTCTGATACCAATTGTTGGGCCCGTTTGAAAAACCCATGAATGCGTTAAATACCAATTGTAACACATATAAAACAGGGGTGACAGAATGGTTGTTCCAGTTTTTTCTTTTAAACCATGTGTTTTTCTTATAGTCGAATGCATATGACAAGTAAGAACATAAAGCAGTAAAGAACACACGATTTTTATAGTGGTTCGGACAACTCGTCCTACATCCACTCTTCCCTTCATGGGGCACCAACTTAACCAACAAATGTTTACCGAGTTCTCACTCAAACGGGACTTATCTCACTCTAAGGGATCGCCTACCCTCCCTTTCGGGATTGCTTAGATGTTTACCGAGTTCTCACTCAAACGGGACTTATCTCCCTCACGGGATCGCCTACCCTCCCTTGCGGGATTGCTTAGATGTTTAACGAGTTCTCACTCACCTACAAACTTAACCTATCAAACTGATTTGGGTAAGGTTTGTTTGGTTTCCAACTAGGTTGAGATTTTCCCTTACATTTGTTTAGCCTCAATGCTAAGGATGGGAAAATCTCTCTAAGCTTAGGATATTACATTTGTGCTTAGATCTAGGGTATAACACTCTTGAATATATGCTTGTATTTCTTGTTCAGTGTTCTATGGTGGAAATGCTAGATGATTTGGCTCTGTAGCTTCAATGGTGTTTTCACGCATTTTTCCACACTTAATTTGATGGAAGAACTTGTATTTATAGTGTGGATTCGAATGTTACCGTTTGATGGAGTCACATTCAAATCCATACCATTCTGTAGCTTTTGCAGCTTTCTCAGGCTGGTTGTCATCCTCTCATTGGTCCACGTCAGCTGAATCTAACGGCTATATTCTTCAGGATCCTTCTGAGTCTTCAGAATTCTTGATTCAGCAGACTTCTCTACGGCGGACCTTGTCTACGATCGGTATCTTGACACTCGGAGTTAACGAGTTCAAATTTCTTCGACTTTAGACAATCTGACCCTCAGGTCACTAGCACTCAGGTTATCTGATCAACAGTAGTGTTCTGATTCTCAGTGAACATAACTTCAGATGACTTGTCTTCAGGTGACTTCTCTTCTGATTTCTTCTACTTTGATCGATCGGCTCACTTTCGGATCGATTATAGCATCAAGTCAGCATATCAGTTTATCTGCATCAGATTAGTACATCAGGTTAGCATATCAGGTTAGTTGCATCAAGTTATCTTATCTTTTCGATCACGTCTGATCTCGATCAGTCTCATCTGCTCCTCTTCTGATCAGTAACCTCCTCTTCTGATCTGGTCATCTGATATGATCTTCTGATCTGGTCTTCTGATCAGGTCATCTTATCTTCTGATCCCAGGTCCATCTGATCAGGTAACTTCTGATTCTTCTGATCACCTGGCTTAGCTTTTCTTTTCTTCTGATTTTACACAGCTCATCAATTTACTCGGAACTCATCCTACTCATCTAATCTCGATCAGCCTCGTCTGCAGCCTCGTCTGATCTCGATCATCTTCATCTGATTCCATGAGTTCCCCCTCAACTTGTTCTCTCGTTCCCCCTCAACTTGTTATCTGTAGATTAGCTTGTATAACACAAGTTGATAATGTTTTGGCTTAATTCATCAAAACTAAAATATCCCAACATAAATGATACGTATATGAAATACTTACTCAATGTACGGTTGGACTTCCTCAAAATTGAATAACACATATTTATGTGCAGCTTCAATCTCTTGTCGGTTCAACCATGACCGTTCATTTGTCTTACCCAAACATCGACCTGGAAACTTAAACACGGACAACATACCCTCAATATCATCAGCAACATTGTATGTGCCTCTACCATCGTAATTATGAGGCTCGTTTCTCAACCTTGTTCTAACATGGTCCTCGAATAGTAAAAACAAAATGTTGTAACCTCCTCACACAAGTAGGCATTAACAATTGATGCTTCAACTTTTGCCTTTTGTTTAGCATTGAGCTTCAAGTTATGTACATACCTATAGATATATAATAAAAAAAATTATAAGATCAAAACATAAATATATTAATATTTGTATAAATAGTTGTGAAGTGAAGGTTTACCTCTCAAATGGATACATCCACCTGTATTGCACCGGACCGGCAATTTTGGCTTCATATGCTAAGTGCACCGATAAGTGCCCCATCGAATCAAAGAAGGTTGGAGGGAAAATGCGTTCCAACTTGCATAAAATAACTGGGATGTCTTTCTCCAAATGGACCAAGTCGTCCCACTTAATCATTGTAGACGTTAAATCTTTGAAGAATAAACTCAACTCAGTTACAGCCCTCCAGATATTGTTCGGTAGGAATTCCTGGAATGCGAGGGGCAACAGTCGTTGCATAAACACGCGATAATCGTAGCTTTTCATCCCGGACACCTTCCCGTTTGATGTGTTTACACAACGACTCAGATTGGAGACACAGTCATCTGGAAATCTCAGATCTTCAATCCAATTACATAAAGCCACTTTCTGTCTCTTATCAAGTGTGTAATGGCTTGGGGATATCTTCATGTACCCTCATCCCTCTTCAAGTGATCACGTTTACATATCTCGTTCAACTCATCACGTAACTTTGCAGTGTCTTTTGTCTTGCCCTCTGTGTTCATGATTGTGTGGAACAAGTTATCAAACACATTCTTTTCGATGTGCATCACATCTTAGTGTGCCAAATCAAAAGTGAGCTCCAGTAGGGCAAGTCCCAAAAAATGATCTTCTTCTTCCAACCACCCGGTACCATTTTATTATGCTCCTCCGCATGTTCTTCTGTTGTTTTTCTCAATCCCTTCTGATTAATTTGATTTAACAACCTTTTACCTGCATGAATGCAAAGAGTTATAAGTTAATTATTTTATCATATGTAGATAGAAATATATTAATTAATTTAAAACAACTAATATAAAAATACCTGATCTCTTTTTCAAACCCTTTTTTATAACAACTGTGTTCTTGATAAAGTCCTTTTAATTCTTGTTGGTCCCGTTTGAAAAACCCATGAATACGTTAAATACCAATTGCAATGCATATAAAACAGGGGTGAGGGAATGGTGGTTCCAATTTTTATTTTTAAAACTATGTGTTTTGCTTATAGTCGAATGCATATGACAAGTAAGAACATAAAGCAGTAAAGAACACACAATTTTTTTAGTGGTTCGGACAACTCGTCCTACATCTACTCTTCCCTTCATGGGGCACCAACTTAACCAACAGATGTTTACCGATTTCTCACTCAAACGGGACTTATCTCCCTCTAAGGGATCGCCTACCCTCCCTTTCGGGATTGCTTAGATGTTTACCGAGTTCTCACTCAAACGGGGCTTATCTCCCTCACGGGATCGCCTGCCCTCCCTTGCGGGATTGCTTAGATGTTTAACGAGTTCTCACTAACCTACAAACTTAACCTATCAAACTGATTTGGGTAAGGTTTTGTTTGGTTTCCAACTAAGTTGAGATTTTCAATTACATTTGTTTAGCCTCAATGCTAAGGATGGGAAAATCACTTTAAGCTTAGGATATTACATTTGTGCTTAGATCTAGGGTAGAACACTCTCGAACATATGCGTGTATTTCTTGCTCATTGTTCTATGGGGGAAATGCTAGATAATTTGGCTCTGTAGCTTGATGGATCACACATTTTTCCACCCTTAATAATGAAGGAAGAACTTGTATTTATAGTGTGGATTTGAATGTTACCATTGGATGGAGTCACATTCAAATCCATACTATTCTGTAGGTTTTGCAGCTTTTCAGGCTGGTTGTCTTCCTCTCATTGGTCCACGTCAGCTGAATCTAACAGCTATATTCTTCAGGATCCTTTTAAGTCTTCAGGATTCTTCTGAGTCTTCAGAATTCTTGATTCAGCAGACTTCACTTCAGCGGACCTTGTCTGATCAGGTATACTGACACTCAGGTTAACTGAGTTCAGCTCTTCTGACTTCAGACAATCTGACCCTCAGGTCATTAGCACTCAGGCTATCTGATCATCAGTAGCGTTCTGATTCTCAGTGAAAATGACTTCAGATGACTTGTCTTCAGGTGACTTCTCTTCTGATTTCTTCTCGCCTGATCTGATCAGCTCACCTGATCGGATCAGTATAGCATCAAGTCAGCATATCAGTTTATCTGCATCAGATAAATACATCATGTTAGCATATCAGGTTAGTTGCATCAGGTTATCTTATTTGATCTCGATCACGTCTGATCTCGATCAGTCTCATCTGCTCCTCTTCTGATCAGCAACCTCCTCTTCTGATCTGCACCCTTCTCTTCTGATCTGCACCCTTCTCTTCTGATCTGGTCATCTGATCTGGTCTCCTGATCATCTGATCAGCTTATCTTTTCGGGTCATCTGATCAAGTCACTTCTGATCATCTGATCTTCTGATCTCAGATCCATCTGATCAGGTAACTTCTGATTCTTCTGATCAGCTGGCTTAACTTTTTTTTTCTTCTGATTTTGCTCAGCTCATCAGTTAACTCCGGAACTCATCTTACTCATCTGATCTCGATCAGTCTCGTCTGTAGCCTCGTCTGATCTCGATCATCTACTTCTGATTTTCGTGAGTTCCCCCTCAACTTGTTCTCTCGTCCCCCCTCAACTTGTTATCTGTAAATTAACTTGAATAACACAAGTTGATAATGTTTTGGCATAATTCATCAAAACTAAAATATCCCAACAATTCCCCCCTTTTTGATAATGACGCCAAAACATTAAAATATATGCATTTTTACAGAAAGCAGGTTTTTTTTTCAAAAAGATCAGTTCAGATGGTCACATTGAAAACAGTGATATTTTGAACTCCCGCTCTGATACCAATTGTTGGTCCCGTTTGAAAAACTCATGAATGCGTTAAATACCAATTGTAATGCATATAAAACAGGGGTGAGGGAATGGGGGTTCTAATTTTTATTTTTAAAACTATGTGTTTTGCTTATAGTCGAATGCATATGACAAGTAAGAACATAAAGCAGTAAAGAACACATGATTTTTATAGTGGTTCAGACAACTCGTCCTACATCCACTCTTCCCTTCATGGGGCACCAACTTAACCAATAGATGTTTACCGAGTTCTCACTCAAACGGGACTTATCTCCCTCTAAGGGATCGCCTACCCTCCCTTTCGGGATTGCTTAGATGTTTACCGAGTTCTCACTCAAACGGGACTTATCTCCCTCATGGGATCGCCTACCCTCCCTTGCGGGATTGCTTAGATGTTTAACGAGTTCTCACTCACCTACAAACTTAACCTATCAAACTGATTTGGGTAAGGTTTTGTTTGGTTTCCAACTAGGTTGAGATTTTCCCTTACATTTGTTTAGCCTCAATGTTAAGGATGGGAAAATCTCTCTAAGCTTAGTATATTACATTTGTGCTTAGATCTAGGGTAGAACACTCTTGAATATATGCGTGTATTTCTTGATCAGTGTTCTATGGTGGAAATGCTAGATGATTTGGCTCTGTAGCTTGATGGATCACACATTTTTCCACCCTTAATAATGAAGGAAGAACTTGTATTTATAGTGTGGATTTGAATGTTACCATTGGATGGAGTCACATTCAAATCCATACTATTCTGTAGGTTTTGCAGCTTTTCAGGCTGGTTGTCTTCCTCTCATTGGTCCACGTCAGCTGAATCTAACAGCTATATTCTTCAGGATCCTTTTGAGTCTTCAGGATTCTTCTGAGTCTTCAGAATTCTTGATTCAGCAGACTTCTCTTCAGCGGACCTTGTCTGATCAGGTATACTGACACTCAGGTTAACTGAGTTCAGCTCTTCTGACTTCAGACAATCTGACCCTCAGGTCATTAGCACTCAGGCTATCTGATCATCAGTAGAGTTCTGATTCTCAGTGAACATGACTTCAGATGACTTGTCTTCAGGTGACTTCTCTTCTGATTTCTTCTCGCCTGATCTGATCAGCTCACCTGATCAGATCAGTATAGCATCAAGTCAGCATATCAGTTTATCTGCATCAGATTAGTACATCAGGTTAGCATATCAGGTTAGTTGCATCAGGTTATCTTATTTGATCTCGATCACGTCTGATCTCGATCAGTCTCATCTGCTCCTCTTCTGATCAGCAACCTCCTCTTTTGATCTGCACCCTTCTCTTCTGATCTGCACCCTTCTCTTCTGATCTGGTCATCTGATCTGGTCTCCTAATCATCTGATCAGCTTATCTTTTCTGGTCATCTGATCAAGTCACTTCTGATCATCTGATCTTCTGATCTCAGATCCATCTGATCAGGTAACTTCTGATTCTTCTGATCAGCTGGCTTAACTTTTCTTTTCTTCTGATTTTGCTCAGCTCATCAGTTAACTCCGGAACTCATCTTACTCATCTGATCTCGATCAGTCTCGTCTGCAGCCTCGTCTGATCTCGATCATCTACTTCTGATTTTCATGAGTTCCCCCTCAACTTGTTCTCTCGTTCCCCCTCAACCTGTTATCTGTAAATTAGCTTGAATAACACAAGTTGATAATGTTTTGGCATAATTCATCAAAACGAAAATATCCCAACAATTCTTTCGAAAAGGATGATCTTCTGGTAAAAAATTTCGATGGTTATCAAACTATGAAACATTTTCGCTAAGCGGGAGACTGAAAGCATCAGAATCCTCCATGCAGTAAGGACATGCTTGTTTCTCAGCCGTCCTCCATCCGGACAACATGGAGTACGCAGGATAGTTGCTGATCGTCCAGAGCAGGGCAGCCCTCATCGTGAAGTTCTGCTTTCTCGATACATCGTATGTCAACACTCCATTATCCCACAGATGTATTAAGTCTCTTATCAGGGGCTGAAGGAAAATATCTAGTTTGTCCTTTGGATTCTTTAGACCAGGTACCAATACTGTGAGAAACATCGTTTGGGGCTTCATCCACATCCAAGGAGGTAGATTATAAGGAGTCAATATAACCGGCCATAACGAATACTGCTTACCGTGCATTCCAAATGGACAAAAAACCATCAGTGCTGAGACCTAACCGAACGTTCCTAGGTTCGTCAGAAAAAATAGGAAATACCTCATCAAGATGTTTCCAGGACATCGAGTCATCAGGGTGTCTTATCTCTAAGGTATCTGGATCAGTCTCTGTATGATTTCATGTCATATCTTTGGCTTTGGTTGTGGCACTAGATTGATACAGTCTCTGAAGACGAGGAATGATATAGAGGTAATACATTATTTTATTTGCCACTTTCTTCTTCGTTTTCTGCTTCTCTCGACCGTCAGTCCAGTTCCGTCGTGGTACTTTGTACCGAGAGTGCCCACAAAATCTGTACTTATCTAGATTTGCGTCTTCTTTGTTACCCCAGAATAACATGCAGTTATTGATACAACAATCAATACTCTCTACTGGTAGAACCATACTCTTCAATAGATTTTTGGCTTGATATTCTGTAATAGGCACCTTATTACCGGGAGGACATACCTCATTGATCAACTTACTAATCTTGTTATATGCTCTTTGAGAAAGTTTGTTCTCAGCCTTGATAGCCATGACTCGAGCATTGAATGACAACAGAGAGTGAGTTTGACATCCATCATACAGATCTTCGTCAGTTGCTTTGAGTATTCTGTAAAAATTAGCTGCTTCCTCATTTGGTTCCTCCTCCATAGCCTCATCTTGAATCCCACCAGCTTCCCTGATCATCGTATGATACATATCCGGTGTATACACTGCAGGTGGCTCGAACTGTACTCCAGGATCATCGAATCCATGATCATCGTGTGTCTCATTGTATTCGAGAGTATTATAATACACTTCAAGGTCATTGAAATCAACATTCCACCGTTGTTCACCATGATATGTCCAATTGTAGTAATATGGAACAAAACCATTCATGATGATATGTGTCTGAACATCCACAGTCTCTCTGTATGACTTGTTTTGACATTTTTTTGCACTACACGGACATCTTATACGACATTCTGAATTTGTTGCACCATGATTAATTGCAAAATGAATGAAGTTATTAACTTCATTCAATAACTCCATATTTATACTTTTGTTGATAAGTCGAGGAGTCGAATACATCCACTAACGATTCGGATATTCAATCTGTTTCAAATCATTATCAATATGTTGATTCTACAAAAAAATTGACAGAGTTTCGCCTGTATATGTAAATATCCAAATATATTCTTCTATCAAATAACATCAAATACATTCATTTAACATAAACTATCTACCCAATATTCATCTAGATATGATCACAACATTAATTTAACATAAACTATCAATAAAATATATGTCAATACCAAACTTATAAATTATATATTTACATTACACTATATATATTTTTAAACGGTAGAAATGTGAAAATGTACGGTAAAATCATCTTCGAGGAGTAGATACGCTTCCGCTACACAATATGCACTTCAGAAAACGATTTTCGCCTCTATCTACACAAAATTTGGTGTTGGTTTTCGACAATTTTTGTTGGTTTTTGACTGTTCTGCAGACTGAGTTGTCTGGTTTTTTTACAGATTTTAGCGACGGATTCAGCGACGGTCTAGAAACCATCGCTACTAACGACGGTCCAGCGACGGATATTTCTATCGTTAATAGCGACGGTTTAGCGACGAAATTCAAATAACCGTCGCTAAATACACAATTTTTAAAAAAATAAAAACATAAATTAAAATTGTTCAATAATAATTAAAAGTGTTCCAGTCATAATTAAAAATAAAAATAAAAACATAAAATTAAAAATTGTTCATAACATAATTAAAATAACAATGATCCTAGAAGGGATCTGCCCTCCAAACAGCTACAATTGACTCTCAAACTTCGTGCCCAAGTTTTTCTGATAAATCCACCCCGTCTTCCCTCCACTGTGTACGCCACTTGTACATCATGTCATGGTAACGCGGTGCAGCAATTTTACAAAATGCCTTATAAACTACATCGGTCTCGAGCTCAGGACTCCACGTAGTTTGTTTCTATATTTCAAAAATAATACAATAATTAATTAAATTAATTTTAACAATATATATTAAAATAAAATATTTTAAGTAAATTTTATACCGTAAACTCCTTAAAATACAATTGACGCTGATCAGTTGACACATTTTTCCAACAATATGCGTTGATAGCAATTCCCACCCGCATGATGACGTTGTAGGCTATACAGGAAGCCTGGTGACCAGGTACAATACTATATATAACACATTAAAAAATAAATATAGAATTAATAATTATTGTATTAAATTAATTAATTATATAATTATTATCGTATAAAAAAATAACACTTACGCTCCATTAACAATATTGATAGACAAAACAGTAGTAGGCCCTCGGGATGAAGCAGGAACGTTACCACTTTCAGCAGCCATCTAAATAAAATTTTATTATATATGAATTATATTATATAAAATAAAATAAAATATAAATAAATATACAAAAAAATAATTAAAGTAGTACTGTGAATATCGAAGAATACACATGAACGAGGCTTGTTTGTATTGCTTTCTGATTTGATTGATGAAACAAATGGGTAGGCTGGTCCGGTATTTATAGAATTGGATTTAGCGACGGATTTAACAAATCCATCGCTAACTTTAATGACACCGCCTCCCAACGAGCGGATCTCCTCCCAATGGGCGTATCTCTTCGTTTTCTGCGAAGTGTAGCGATGGTTTTCAAAAAACCGTCGCTAATTTCGTCGCTAAAATGCCGATTTGGACTAACCATCGATGAACCGTCGTTAAACCGTCCCTGACTTCGATGGTTTTTTGTTCCGCCGCTAAATATTGTGAATTTGACGGTTTGACTCAAATTGTCGACAAAACTATCGCTATTATCAACGGCTTGGTTAACCGGCGCTAATTTCCGTCGTTAAAACCCACTTTATTTATAGTGAGGATCCATGAATATCTCAATATGTGTTTATGCAATTCTTATCTGACCCGCGGGTCATATTTCATGAATACATGATCAATGAAATATTTCATTGATAAGTGGATTATATTGCGTTATTTAAGTTACTTAGAGTGTGATTATTTACATTTTAATGTGACTTGTTTGCGTATTTTTCTACTTATATGTACGTTGATGAGTTAAAAGCCCACTTGATCTTTTATTTTAGTTTCTGGGTGTTTTTAGGGCCTTTCTGGAGATATAGAAGTGTTGGAGAAGGACTCAAAGATCCATAATATGTATTGGGCCAAATTTTACTCACTGCAGCCCACACTGGGGGGCCTAGTGTGGGCTAAATCTTGAACCAGATGGGCCAGCGGGATTTTTCACTAATTTCAGCCCAAACATCACACGAAAAAAAGTAGAAGGGCTCACGATTGGAGGCAGTCAGAGCGGGAGACAGAGTACAGAAGAGAGCGGAATTGGACGGCAGAGCAGAACGAGAATTCGGCAGGGAGGCAGATGCCAATTTGGAGGTTTTGAGAGTCGTATTTAGTTAGTCATTTTTATCCCAACTCCAGGAATTTCTGAACCCGCGTTTTAAAGTCGATGTTTTAATTTTAGACGTTTATGATATTTGTTTTTGGATTGTTTAATTTATCTGGTTTAAATTCTTGCGTATTGGAATTAATTAATTTAGATTGATCACCTAGGTTAATTGTTTTAATATGCCTGTTAGTTCTAAGCACGTAATCCGTAATTGTTATGTGTGATGACAATTGGTAACAACTAGTGGGTTCACTAGGGTAAATTAAGTCAGGTTCTTTCAGGTCGAGCTAGCGTACTCGGGAATTTGTTTCTCTCTATCCTAATTCGTAATGCTTCTACTGGGTTAAATCTACGGGTGTACCTAGACTGCTTAGTTAGAAATGTTTTCTTGAAGAGGCGTCTTTTCAATTAAATATACTTAAGGGATAAGACCGGAAAATCGAAGCGTTTTGATCCCCGAGGGGCATTAATCTTGAAAACAAATAGAGTAAATGTTGAGGTTGAAACCGTCGTGTTAATCTGGGGGATGAATGAAGCGTGAGTTGGGATACTTGTTTCTTCTTGATTTCGTTTGTTAAATCTTCATAGTTGTTTTTTGCTTTTTATTATTTGCAATTTAGTTTCTAGAAATCCAATACAACCCCCTTTTCTTGTTTGTCTCTATAAATTCATACAATTAGCATTACAATTATTCTACGTTCCATGTGGATCGACCCCTTAGTTGCCACTACTACGAGTTAGTAGGGTAGATTTGGGTATTTATTTTTTGTCGCACCTCGACAGTGCGGTCAAATTTTGGCGCCGTTGCCGGGGAACAGTGTGAATAATTTTTTTGTATTTTTGTGTGATATTTTTGGGGCTTTTTTCTGTTATTTTTCAAGTATTTTAGTGTGTTAGTTGTTAATTTTTCTCCCCCGTTACCCCCTCGTTTATTTCTTTGTCATTGCAATTTTCTGCTGATTTCTGACACTAGCCACCCCAGTGTCACTACAGCAGAAAATCTGAAACTCTTCTCTTTTGTTCAGTTTTATTTATTTTCTTTATTAAGCTGCACATGTGTTTGTTCTGTCTCTCAGGTATTGATTAGTGCAGGATCACGTGGTCACAAGGGAGCAAAAATTTGCAATTCTACCCCGAGATTACTAGGAGAGACCGAGTCTTGAGGCGTCAAGCTAAAGAGATTAGGGAAGCATTCGAGTCATCTCCATTTTTTCAGGAATTTGAGTCGAGTGAATCAGAAAGCGAAGAAGAAGTTATGACAGAAACACAGATATTGAAAGAATTGGCTAACCCACAACTTGTGCAACACTTACTTTGCATAGTTTACCCTCCTGCTGCTAATAGTTTTGCACTTAAACCTGATTTAATTCATTTGTTACCTAAGTTTTATGGTCGTGCAGGAGAGGATCCATACATGTACTTGAAGGAATTCCACATGGTGTGTTCTAATATGAGACATGCGGAGGCGATCGATGAAATGGTCAAATTTAAAGCATTTCCTTTCTCATTGGAGGACTCATCAAAGGAATGATTTTACTATTTGCCTTCTGCAACGGTCACTACTTGGGTTCAAATGGAGCAATTGTTCTTGCAGAGGTACTTTCCAGCATCTCGGGTAGCTTGCATTCGGAAAGAAATATGTGGTGTGATGCAGATGCAAGGAGAAACTCTCTATGAGTACTGGGAACGATTCAAGAAGTTGGTGGCAAGTTGTCCCCAACATCAGATTTTCGAGTAGCTCTTGATGCATTACTTCTTTGAGGGTTTGACCCTTGCAGATTGTAGTTTGATAGATGCAGCAAGTGGAGGGTCCCTAAGTGGTAAAACTCCAGAGCAAGCACGAGCGCTCATTGATAACATGGCAGAAAATTCTCGACAATTTAGCCATCATGATTCACCATTGAAAATGTTACGAGAGGTAAGTGATTCATTGATTAATGATAAATTAATTGAGTTAACATCTCTTGTGAGAATTCTTGTTGCAGGTGGAAATCAAACTCAACAGGAGAACGTAACACAGTTCCAAGAGGAGGCTAAATTGAGCATAAAAAGATTGGAGATGCAAATGTGTCAACTAGCCACCTCTGTAGGCCGAGTGGAGGCTCAAACCGGTGGAGAACTTCTACCTCAGCCTGGAATTAATCAAGAAAACGTGAGTGATGTCACGTCGAGGAATGGAAAATAGCAGGAGGAGATTAAAAAGCCCGCCCCTTCAACTGTTACTGATGAAAAAGAAGAGAAAGTTGTTGATCAGTGTTACACTGGCCCCCCCAGTGTGGAACTTTCTGCAATACCAGCTTAAAAATATGTTGGTAAATTAATTCCTATAATTATTGATACTAACGTGATACATTTTTCTTCCATGTTTGAACGAGCACTGAAGGTGGATAAGGAGAAACAAATCCTCGATATTTTCCATAAGGTGGAAATTAACATTCCACTACTTGATGTTTTGGCTCAGATTCCTAGTTATGCAAACTTCCTCGAGGATTTGTGCACCAACAAGCGTAGGCTCAAAGGGAATGAAAAAATCTTGATGGGAGGAAGTACTGTTCGTCACCATAGATTACCATTTGATAGGGATTACCATTTGAAAAATAAAAGCGCTCTACGGGAGGCAGCCCGTATTTTTTATTTTATTTTTGGTATTCTGATATTTTTTTTAATTCTCTTTTAGTTGTCTTCTTCGTGTGTCTTTCTCAATTTTTTTGCAGTCTCTCCCATGCTTGAAGTGAATGAGAACAGTGGATTTCTGGTAGCTCCTACACTCTTCAGTTTATCTGGTGATACTCTTCCTTATTTTGTCCTCTCTTCCTTGAGCATATTTGTTTTCTATTGCTTTCAGACAAACAAGATTTTAAGTGGGAGTCAAGATGTGAGTAAATTTTTTTGATGTTTGCTGCTGTTTTTTATGATGGTTCCTGTTGTTTTGTGTTGTTTGCTGCTGGTCATAAGTGTTATGCATGAATGTGGAATTTTAATGTTGTGGCATGCGTGTTTGTGTGTGTTTGTGATTGGAGAAGTGAATCGCGATGATGATCTGAGAGTTGTTGGTAGTTGTGTGATGTTTTTGTGAGTAGTTAACCTTGAGTAAATATTGTTAAATTTTGCTGATTTGGAAATTCCGTGAATTCTATGAATTTGTGGGATATCATCAAGGTATGATTGAGTTTATGGTTGTGATTTGATTTGTTGATTTGCTTGGATTCTGATTTGTGCATTTGATTTCCCATAATAAAGTATTCTAAGTTGATGGTTTGAATGGATAATGCATTTTTTGTATACCCCTGAGGTTGGAAAATTTTGTGTTGGTTTGAAGGAGGTTGGAGTTTAGTCGAAAAAATTGTGCAAATAAAGGGACCGGTACAGCTGCCCATTTTTAGGGGCTCGGAAATTTCGAGCTAAAACCTAATGATGGAGTGGAGTTGCGGTCTCATGTTTGAAAAAAAGAAAAAAAAGGTGCTGAGACATCTGCCTACTTTCAGGGGTTCTAACCTTTCAAAGTCGGATACAATTAGAGCTAAAACCCGATAAGTAGAGTGGTGCTGCAGACCTTAGAAAAAAAGAAATAAGGAGATAGGGGAGTACACCAAGATGCAGAGTTTGTTAGGATTTATCAGCTTAGGTGAAGAATAGTTGAAAGAAAAAGGGGAATTGAATGTACATTGAGTAACCTGGTAGATTGATGGGTTGAGAATCGAGCATAGATGATGTCAGAACTTGGTGTCCTTAAGTTCAGAGATTTTTATAGGATTTTTGAATCTAGTCCGGGTTTACTCAAGTCGTTGCTTACACTAATGTCGCACTAGTTTTGTAGTGAGGACCTGAGCGAAAGTCATGACTACTCTATTCTATTCTGGTTGTGTTTTTGGTGTGAGTTTGCTCGAGGACTAGCAAAGATTTAAGTGTGGGGGAATTTTATAAGTGGATTATATTGCGTTATTTAAGTTACTTAGAGTGTGATTATTTGCATTTTATTGTGACTTGTTTGCGTATTTTTCTACTTATATGTACGTTGATGAGTTAAAAGCCCACTTGATCTTTTATTTTAGTTTCTGGGTGTTTTTAGGGCCTTTCTGGAGATATAGAAGTGTTGGAGAAGGACCCAAAGATCCATAATATGTATTGGGCCAAATTTTACTCACTGCAACCCACACTAGGGGGCCTAGTGTGGGCTAAATCTTGAACCAGATAGGCCAGCGGGATTTTTCACTAATTTTAGCCCAAACATCACACGAAAAAAAGTAGGAGGGCTCACGATTGGAGGCAGTCAGAGCGGGAGACAGAGTACGAACGAGAGCGGAATTGGACGGCAGAGCAGAACGAGAATTCGGCAGGGAGGCAGAAGCCAATTTGGAGGTTTTGAGAGTCGTATTTAGTTAGTTGTTTTTATTCCAATCCGGAAATTTCTGAACCCGCGTTTTAAAGTCGATGTTTTAATTTTAGACGTTTATGATATTTGTTTTTGGATTGTTTAATTTATCTGGTTTAAATTCTTGCGTATTGGAATTAATTAATTTAGATTGATCACCTAGGTTAATTATTTTAATATGCCCGTTAGTTTTAAGCACGTAATCCGTAATTGTTATGTGTGGTGACAATTGGTAACAACTAGTGGGTTCACTAGGGTAAATTAAGTCAGGTTCTTTCTGGTCGAGCTAGCATACTCGGAAATTTGTTTCTCTCTATCCTAATTCGTAATGCTTCTACTGGGTTAAATCTATGGGTTTACCTAGACTGCTTAGTTAGAAAGGTTTTCTTGAAGAGGCGTCTTTTCAATTAAATATACTTAAGGAATAAGACCGGGAAATCGAAGGGTTTTGATCCCCGAGGGGCATTAATCTTGAAAACAAATAGAGTAAATGTTGAGGTTGAAACCGTCGTGTTAATCTGGGGGATGAATGAACCGTGAGTTGGGATACTTGTTTCTTCTTGATTTCGTTTGTTAAATCTTCATAGTTGTTTTTTGCTTTTTATTATTTGCAATTTAGTTTCTAGAAATCCAATACAACCCCCCTTTTCTTGTTTGTCTCTATAAATTCATTCAATTAGCATTACAATTATTCTACGTTCCATGTAGATCGACCCCTTAGTTGCCACTACTACGAGTTAGTAGGGTAGATTTAGGTATTTATTTTTTGTCGCACCTCGACAGTGCGGTCAAATTTTGGCACCGTTGCCGGGGAACAGTGTGAATAATTTTTTTGTGTTTTTGTGTGATATTTTTGGGGCTTTTTTTCTGTTATTTTTCAAGTATTTTAGTGTGTTAGTTGTTAATTTTTCTCCCCCGTTACCCCCTCATTTATTTCTTTGTCATTGCAATTTTCTGCTGATTTCTGACACTGGCCCCCCTAGTGTCACTACAGCAGAAAATCTGAAACTCTTCTCTTTTGTTCAGTTTTTTTCATTTTCTTTATTAAGCTGCACATGTGTTTGTTATGTCTCTCAGGTATTGATTAGTGCAGGATCACGTGGTCACAAGGGAGCAAAAATTTGCAATTCTACCCCGAGATTACTAGGAGAGACCGAGTCTTGAGGCATCAAGCTAAAGAGATTAGGGAAGCATTCGAGTCATCTCCATTTTTTTAGGAATTTGAGTCGAGTGAATCAGAAAGCGAAGAAGAAGTTATGACAGAAACACAGACATTGAAAGAATTGGCTAACCCACAACTTGTGCAACACTTACTTTACATAGTTTACCCTCCTGCTACTAATAGTTTTGCACTTAAACTTGGTTTAATTCATTTGTTACCTAAGTTTTATGGTCGTGCAGGAGAGGATCCATACATGTACTTGAAGGAATTCCACATGGTGTGTTCTAATATGAGACATGCTGAGGCGATCGATGAAATGGTCAAATTGAGAGCCTTTCCTTTCTCATTGGAGGACTCATCAAAGGAATGATTTTACTATTTGCCTTCTGCAACGGTCACTACTTGGGTTCAAATGGAGCAATTGTTCTTGCAGAGGTACTTTCCAGCATCTCGGGTAGCTTGCATTCGGAAAGAAATGTGTGGTGTGATGCAGATGCAAGGAGAAACTCTCTATGAGTACTGGGAGCGATTCAAGAAGTTGGTGGCAAGTTGTCCCCAACATCAGATTTCCGAGCAGCTCTTGATGCAGTACTTCTATGAGGGTTTGACCCTTGCAGATTGTAGTTTGATAGATGCAGCAAGTGGAGGGGCCCTAAGTGGTAAAACTCCAGAGCAAGCACGAGCGCTCATTGAGAACATGGCAGAAAATTCTCGACAATTTAGCCATCATGATTCACCATTGAAAATGGTACGAGAGGTAAGTGATTCATTGATTAATGATAAATTAATTGGGTAAACATCTCTTGTGAGAATTCTTGTTGCAGGTGGAAATCAAACTCAACAGGAGAACGTAACACAGTTCCAAGAGGAGGCTAAATCGAGCATAAAAAGATTGGAGATGCAAATGTGTCAACTAGCCACCTCTGTAGGCCGAGTGGAGGCTCAAACCGGTGGAGAACTTCTACCTCAGCCTGGAATTAATCAAGAAAATGTGAGTGATGTCACGTCGAGGAATGGAAAACAGCTGGAGGAGATTAAAAAGCCCGCCCCTTCAACTGTTACTGATGAAAAAGAAGAGAAAGTTGTTGATCAGTGTTACACTGGTCCCCCCCAGTGTGGAACTTTCTGCAATACCGGATGAAAATTATGTTGGTAAATTAATTCCTAGAATTATTGATACTAATGTGATACATTTTTCTTCCAGGTTTGAACGAGCACTGAAGGTGGATAAGGAGAAATAAATCCTCGATATTTTCCATAAGGTGGAAATTAACATTCCACTACTTGATGTTTTGGCTCAGATTCCTAGTTATGCAAACTTCCTCGAGGATTTGTGCACCAACAAGCGTAGGCTCAAAGGGAATGAAAAAATCTTGATGGGAGGAAGCACTGTTCGTCACCATAGATTACCCTTTGATCGAAGGGATTACTTTACTCCTATCACGTGAAAAATAGATGCTGGTCGTCGAGCTAAAAGAAGTTAAACAAAAGCGCTCTACGGGAGGCAGCCCGTATTTTTTTTTTTTTTTTGGTATTCTGATATATTTTTTTTAATTCTCTTTTAGTTGTCTTCTTCGTGTGTCTTTCTCAATTTTGTTGCAGGCTCTCCCGTGCTTGAAGTGAATGAGAACAGTGGATTTCTGGTAGCTCCTACACTCTTCAGTTTATCTGGTGATACTCTTCCTTATTTTGTCCTCTCTTCCTTGAGCATATTTGTTTTGTATTGCTTTCGGACAAACAAGATTTTAAGTAGGGGGGTGGGGGAGTCAAGATGTGAGTAAATTTTTTTGATGTTTGCTGCTGTTTTTTATGATGGTTCCTGCTGTTTTGTGTTGTTTGCTGCTGGTCATAAGTGTTATGCATGAATGTGGAATTTTAATGTTGTGGCATGCGTGTTTGTGTGTGTTTGTGATTGGAGAAGTGAATCGCGATGATGATCTGAGAGTTGTTGGTAGTTGTGTGATGTTTTTGTGAGTAGTTAACCTTGAGTAAATATGGTTAAAATTTGCTGATTTGGAAATTCCGTGAATTCTATGAATTTGTGGGATATCATCAAGGTATGATTGAGTCTATGGTTGTGATTTGATTTGTTGATTTGCTTGGATTCTGATTTGTGCTTTTGATTTTCCATAATAAAGTATTCTAAGTTGATGGTTTGAATGGATAATGCATTGTTGGTGTTGGGAAATATGTAACTTA
The DNA here is from genome assembly GCA_037126765.1 of Stenogyne calaminthoides. Classification (NCBI taxonomy): domain Eukaryota; kingdom Viridiplantae; phylum Streptophyta; class Magnoliopsida; order Lamiales; family Lamiaceae; genus Stenogyne; species Stenogyne calaminthoides. The sequence continues at coordinate 26,781,554 of JBBCBC010000006.1, forward strand.
GTTTTGATGGAAGTTCCAAAACAGGTTGTAATAGGACCAGTCAGACCTGTTAGCTGACTGATGGCTTAGAACCAGATTAAGATGACCAGCTGAAATGTATAGATAGCTGAAGTAAAAGATAGGTCACATATTGAGGGGGAACTCAATATGTATAGGTCAGGTCGAAGCATCAGATGACCCAGATAAGGGCAGATGATCAGAAGACTAAGCTCAAATCAGAAGACAAGAAGTCAGAAGATCAGGTGAAGACAAGAAGACACTGAAGACTCAGATGAACCTGAAGACTCAGATAAACACTGAAGACTCAGATGAACCTGAAGACTCAGATAAACCTGAAGACTCAGTAACAAACCTGAAGACTCAGTATGACTGAATACACTGAGGCTCAGAGACACCTGAAGATCAAAAGACCTGAAGACCTACATTCAGCAGAGTCTGCATATTGAAGCTAAGACAATATGCATCTGAAGACTCAACAAGGTAGACTGATCAGTTATCTGATCAAGTCAGCTCACAACTGGTGACAATCAAAAAGATACACCAGACAAGACGAATCTTTTACAAAAAGAATATCAATCGTCTAACGGACAAAATTCAGAAGTGCCACCTCGCGAAGCCAAGGAGAAAGCGACACGTGCACAAAAAGAGCTGACATTGCGGGATATGACGCTGCGGACAAAAATGGTGCTAATGATGCCTACGGTCACTCTGATAATCGGAGCACGTGACAATCATATCCTACAGCATACCTAATATAGCCCGAAATTCAAATTGCTCTCCAACGGCTCTTTGATTTCGAGGTCTATAAAATGGGATCGATCTTCATTTTGAAGAAAGAGGACCAACAGTGATTAACAAGCACCAACAGAGATAAAAGCAAGAACAAACACGGAGACACCGCAAAAGAAGCTAAAGCTACAACAAAATCTCCGTTCAAAGAACACTACATTTGAAGATTATTCTTAGAGTGTTCATCCCATTAGTTCTTAGCAAGAAATCCTATCCACTAGCATTTTGGCTACCTAAAGCATCAGGATAGATTTCCAGTTAGAACCCTCAATCATTCTTTACCCAAACGCAAGTTAGGTTAAGTCTGTAGAGTGCGAACTCATTAAACATCTCGGCTATCCTTTTTAAGGATATAAGTCCCGCAGGTTACATTTGTAGAGTGGGAACTCGATAAACATCTCGGCTATCCTTTTTAAGGATATAAGTCCCGTAGGTTAAGCTTGAGTGGGAACTCGGTAAACATCTCGGCCATCCTGAAAAGGATATAAGTCCCGCAGTTTAAGTTTGTAAGAGTGGGAACTCGGTAAACATCTCGCCATCCCGAAAAGGATATAAGTCCCAAGAGTTAAAGTAGGTTAAGGTTCCCTGTGTTAAGGGAAGAGTGGGCGTGGGGCGGGTTTTAAATCGAACCACTATAAAAAGTCTTGTGTGCATTTACTTACTTTCTTATTGCTTTACACAAGCCACACAACTGAGTTTAAAACAGCATACATATTCTAAGTTAAGCTCAGTCTGCACCAAGCAACTGATCTGATCTGATTGACACCTTAGTCAACTGGTTGAAAACTGACTTCAGAATCAGATTGATAAAACTGGTTTTTCACACGGGTAAAAACAAGCTTCCGCACTATTCAGTTAAGCTGACAGATATCAAACTGATCTGCCCTCAGGCACTCAGTAAGATTGAACATCAGTCTAAACTGATACACTAGCACTCTGATCAGGTAATCTGCAGTTCACACCTGATCCGCACGAAAATTTTTAGAAATCTATTCACCCCTCCCCTCTAGACTTCCACCCTCACAAAACCCGTTCGGGACTTACAGTTGGTGTACCCTTGAGGTTGGAAAATTTTGTGTTGGTTTGAAGGAGGTTGGAGTTTAGTCAAAAAAATTGTGCAAATAAAGGGACCGGTATAGCTGCCCTTTTTTAGGGGATCGGAAATTTCGAGCTAAAACCTAATGATGGAGTGGAGTTGCGGTCTCATGTTTGAAAAAAAGAAAAAAAAGGTGCTGAGACATCTGCCTACTTTCAGGGGTTCGAACGTTTCAAAGTCGGATACAATTAGAGCTAAAACCCGATAAGTAGAGTGGTGCTGCAGACCTTAGAAAAAAAGAAATAAGGAGATAGGGGAGTACACCAAGATGCAGAGTTTGTTAGGATTTATCAGCTTAGGTGTAGAATAGTTGAAAGAAAAAGGGGAATTGAATGTACATTGAGGAACCTGGTAGATTGATGGGTTAAGGATCGAGCATAGATGATGTCAGAACTTGGTGTCCTTAAGTTCAGAGATTTTTATAGGATTTTTTAATCTAGTCCGGGTTTACTCAAGTTGTTGCTTACACTAATGTCACACTAGTTTTGTAGTGAGGACCTGAGCGAAAGTCATGACTACTCTATTCCATTCCGGTTGTGTTTTTGGTGTGAGTTTGCTCGAGGACTAGCAAAGATTTAAGTGTGGGGGAATTTGATAAGTGGATTATATTGCGTTATTTAAGTTACTTAGAGTGTGATTATTTGCATTTTAATGTGACTTGTTTGCGTGTTTTTCCACTTATATGTACGTTGATGAGTTAAAAGCCCACTTGATCTTTTATTTTAGTTTTTGGGTGTTTTTAGGGTCTTTTTGGAAATATAGAAGTGTTGGAGAAGGACCCAAAGATCCATAATATGTATTGGGCCGAATTTTACTCACTGCAGCCCACACTGGGTGGCCCAGTGTGGGCCAGAATCTTGAACCAGATGGGCCAGCGGAATTTCTCACTAATTCCAGCCCAAACATCACACGAAAAAGAGCAGGAGGGCTCACGATTGGAGGCAGCCAGAGCGGGAGACAGAATACAGACGAGATCAGAATTGGACGGCAGAGCAGGACGAGAATTCGGCAGGGAGGCAGACGCAAATTTGGAGGTTTTGAGAGTCGTATTTAGTTAGTCGTTTTTATCCCAACTCCTGGAATTTCTGAACCCGCGTTTTAATATCGATGTTTTAATTGAAGACGTTTATGATATTTGTTTTTGGATTGTTTAATTTATCTGGTTTAAATTCTTGCGTATTGGAATTAATTAATTTAGATTGATCACCTAGGTTAATTGTTTTAATATGCATGTTAGTTCTAAGCACGTAATCCGTAATTGTTATGTGTGGTGACAATTGGTAACAACTAGTGGGTTCACTAGGGTAAATTAAGTCAGGTTCTTTCGGGTCGAGCTAGCGTACTCGGGAATTTGTTTGCTCTCTATCCTAATTCATAATGCTTCTACTGGGTTAAATCTATGGGCGTACCTAGACTGCTTAGTTAGAAAGGTTTTTTTGAAGAGTCGTCTTTTCAATTAAATATACTTAAGGGATAGGACCGGGAAATCGAAACGTTTTGATCCTCGAGGGGCATTAATCTTGAAAACAAATAGAGTAAACGTTGAGGTTGAAACCGTCGTGTTAATCCGGGGGATGAATGAACCGTGAGTTGGGATACTTGTTTCTTCTTGATTTCGTTTGTTAAAGCTTCATAGTTATTTTTTGCTTTTTATTATTTGCAATTTAGTTTTTAGAAATCCAATCCAACCCCCCTTTTCTTGTTTGTCCCTATAAATTCATACAATTAGCATTACAATTATTCTACGTTCCATGTGGATCGACCCCTTACTTGCCACTACTACGAATTAGTAGGGTAGATTTGAGTATTTATTTTTTGTCGCACCTCGACAGTGCGGTCATTCATATAAAAATATTTACCTATAATTATATTATTCAATTGTAATATTATAAACGAATCAGACTTCATAATAGTCCAGTGGGTGTCACATGAGACGGTCAACATTGATATCAGTTATATAAAAAAAATGGGTAAAAGTTACTTGGTAAGTGAATAGTAAATCACATTATTTATTAGATCTCACAATTCACAAACAGTCTTATTCATGGTTCAACAAGAATCTTGAGTACATTTATATATAGCACATCCAAAATGTTTTAACTTAATTCATGAGCTATTTTTCATCACGCTTGTAACTTGTACTCTGAAATCCGTATTTCACATTTATCATGTATACAACTTCAAAATGATTCTATATACAACTTCACGTACACGATTAAACTAAACTGGAGAAAATGAAATAATTAGCCTAACCAAAACAAACCAAGTAAAACATGATCTAGTGATAATTAGCCATTGCTAATCCAACAGTACCGCTAACTGAGTCGACTCGGCTAACATTATGAGTTAGAGCATGTAACCTCTGTACCAATTCCTCTGTCTGAGCCGTGAGAAGCGAGTTGTGAGACTGAGTTGACAAGTAAAGCTGGGTGACAACATTGATCCTGCTAATAATATGGTTGTTTTGAGCAGTGAGTTGAGTCACCTCAGCAGCTAGTTCGTCCAAATGCTTCTGCTTCCTAACTCGGGATCTCCGTGCCGATTCCCTATTGGACAGCATCCTCCTCTTTTTCCTGTGATCCATTACAATATGACGTAAGCTTTCGTTACGGCTCGAGTAATCATTACCAAGGGCGCTATACCAAGAATCCATGAACAGAACAATGGAGGTTTCAGAGGAATGAATTTTGGAACCCCGGCTATTTATATAAAGACAAAAACGTGTGTGAACCCGAGTTTACCGTGAACTCAATGTTTTTAGTATCACTGTTATGTACAAAAACTGGTCTCACTATTATGCATAAAAACTATCATTGTTGTTCACAAAAACAATCACTACTTAAAAAATGTTTTATATTTTTAAACACAGTGAACGTTTTTATGCATAACAGTGATAGTTTTTATCTATAAGAGTGATAGAATTCATGCATAGACCTGATTTACGGAGTGTTACTCTTATATAAATTAGGAGAAGAAAGATAGATATTGAGCAAAGTTAGTTAGCATAAAGTGGAATACATACACACAGTACACTTAACTGCAGGAAATAAAGTATTGCTTGGGTTAGCAATCGTGCTGATTAAATAATTGTCACTTCATTTTTATTTATTGTTAGGACAAATTCCAAAAACATTAAAACAGAACCTATTGTTGGGTGAGTCTGATCGGCTGTTTCACATTCCAACTTTTTGGTAGACTCGGCCAGAATGAGCCTTTAGGGTTTTTTGGCCCAATTTCACCTATAAATACCTATCTGATTCGTTGTATTTATTATCACCGAAATATTAGTAAATCTCTTAGCTTGGTAGTGCCCCCAAACATAGTCATTCTTGATGAATTTGGTAACCAAATTTGTGTTATTTAATTTCGTTCTCTCTCAATTTCTCTATAATTGCAGTTTAAATCCTAACACCTATCTTTGCCACTAATTACACATTGAGGATGAAAGTTTCAACTTTTGCAGGGCGGGTATTAAACTTTCAAATTGTTATAAAAAGAGAATTTCGAACAAATTCATAGGCAAACAATCACATGCGAATTGACGAGAATACCCCAATTTTTGCCTGCGAATTTGTCCGGAATTCTTTTTTGCAATAATTTTAAAGTTGGACAATTAGTGACAAAGGTAAATCCTATTTTTGCAATTTATTTTTATTTTTGTATGATCATATGAATCCGGGAAGGAATACATTGAGAAGCCCAATAATGCTAGAACAAAAGAATGAAATTGAACAATGAAGGGCAGAGTAATTGAACCAGACGTTTAACAAAATATGTGAAATGTAGACAAGATTCTTTAATGGTGAAGTTTTGGTTTGCCTAATTATTTCATAGTCACTAGCAGCGGCACAATTCAGCACGGATAAGTGGAAAGTTTTGTAGATATTATTTAGTCAAATTAAGTGATACTTCTTTTTAATTGTTTAGGTTTATGGATGAGTCCATGGGCCACATGAAAAGACTAGCTAGTGTTCAAATTTTATGCCTAATTGTTATATGTATGAGACAAAAAGTTATATATATATATATGAGACGGTCTTATGCATGAGACTATTGAGACGGACTACAATCTAGCACAAATCACATTCACCCTCCCAAAGTATTAAAACGTCAATGCCCAAATTATGTCACGTCTCACCGTGAGACCGTCTAATGCAAGTATGCCTCAATAACTAAATATTAATAATGCTAAGAAAATTTAAACTTAAGTTGGGTATACTTTTTGGACGCTACATCAACAATCAATATCTTGTTAAGAATTTCCATACATGCAATTTTGAATAATTCAACAGTGAATTTTTTTTGTGTATAACAGTGATAATTTTATATATAACAATGATAGAGTTCATGCATATACCTGGTTCACATGAGTGTTACTCTCGAAATTTAGCATGATTGATGAAGATGAATATTAATTCTTTCCATATATTTCATCAAAATGGCATCATTAAAAAATTACAGGACATATGTTCTCCTCAATTGAGTGGGAGACCCAGGTTCGATTCCCTTTGGGAACGAATTGGAGTTATGGGAGTTATAAGGTGGCTTGGTGAATTTGTGGAGTGTTTGGGGTGCTTGGTGTACTAATTACTAACAACTAACTTTGTCCGATAAAAAAAAAATTAAAAAAAAATATGTTCAACACAATGAAGTATGAACTATTATTATCTGAAGCCAAATGACAGAATTGATCATTTTTCCCCACTCAAACACCACAAGCTTATACTACAATATAGTGAACTCCAAGATATGTACATTCTACATATGATTCCATAGATAGAAAACTCAGAAAACACACGTCGTATCGGAATTCATCAGTTATCGATCGACTCAATCCCCCACGGAGCAATCGCTCGTGTGTGTCTCCGCTCATCAACACCCTAAAACCACGATCAAAAACAAAATCCACGACTCGATCTCACGAACACAATTACACCCCTCATTAATTCCACAGCTAGCTACTGCGTTCATCCGTCGAAAGACTGGAAATCAATATACCACAGCATTGGCACAAGCAGCAGCCTCCGGGTGATAACAGAGGATCTCCCTCATCATCATTTCCCGAATCACCCTTTCCCCGATACTCTCATCAATATCAACACTTATCCTGTACTCCGCCGGAGGATTACCCCTCGGATCATAAAGATTCGCGACGTACGGATGGCAAAGCGCCTCCGTAACCGTGATTCTCTTCGAAGGATCAAACACCAGCATCCGCTCCAGCAAATTGATCGCCAGAGGATCCGCGTACGGATACAGAGACGAAAACAGGGCTCGTCTCGGGAACTGAACCGACCGGACGAACATTCTGGCTTTCGCATTGTCTATGAACTCTAGATCGGCTTCGGGTTGGGTACCGAGAACGCTGATTATGAGCTTGAGCTGAGTTAGAGTATCGGTTCCCGGGAAGATGGGCTTGCGGCCGAGAATTTCGGCTAGAATGCACCCGACGGACCAGACGTCGATGGAGGTTCCGTAGTTGTCGCACGACAGAAGGAGCTCTGGCGCGCGGTACCATCTGGTGACTACGTATTCGGTCATCAGCTGGCCGCTCGTTCGTGCTAGGCCAAAATCGCAAATCTTTAGCTGACAGGTGGTGGCGTTTACGAGGAGGTTTCCGGGTTTTAGGTCGCGGTGAAGCACGTTTGCGGAATGGAGATATTTCAAGCCTCTGAGTACCTGCATTGCACAAAGTCATCTGTCAAGCTACAAATTAACAGCTTCAAAATAAGAATAATTGAGTAGTGAATTAAGAGGAAGCGATAATACATTATTATGTTCCAATTTTAGAAGGGTGCGAATATTGACACCCGAATATTGGTTCATACACCAACTTTAGAGTTATATGGGATGGTATATATTGTTTCAAAATGTTGTATATATGAGTGGGATGAACAAAAATCTAGGTGTGGACAACCACACTTATCTTGAAATAAATGGAGATTAAAAAATGAAATTGACCGATGAATAATGTAAATGATTATAGAAGGGGAGATTGTTAATCAAAATGCATAAAGATTAACTTATTGTGAGACTTATTATTTGGGCAGAAGGTGAATTTGTCATCTTTTATACTCATTAAATACAATAACTCATTACTCATTCTCATTAATTATTTATTCTCAATTTAAAATTTTGAACCAAACACTCCTTAAATAAGTATGAGCAAATATAAAAGCTCAGTGTCATGTCAAATATTTTTATGCATTAATTGTACCGTACCGTGCAATTTAAATATATTTTTAAATATCATTAGTTGGTCAGTACTAGCTATTTTCACCAGACGATATTAATTATTTTCATTGAACAATATTAGTTATGCACCAATTGCATGTCACAACCGGTACATCCAAATATAACCCATCAATTTCTTGTAAACACAATCAATGGGACTCCCATCTGATAAGACAAAAAAGAAAGTACCTGAAAAATAAAGTACTTGCAATGGCTATTAGATAGAGGCTGTGAAGAATTGATAATCTGATGAAGATCCGTATCCATCAACTCGTACACCATATAAACATCCCTAAAACCCTTCCAATCACTCGGCATCATCACGTCTCTCAGACCGATCACATTTTCGTGTTTTATGTACCGCAAAAGCATTAGCTCCCTCAGAGTTCTCAACGCGTCCACTCTGTTCCCCCACACGTTGTTGACCTTCTTGATCGCCACTCTCTCGTTCGTTTCCATATTTATCGACGACGACGCCGTACGCTCCCCTGCCAATGCCCCTCACTGGAATATATTTGCGGTCGATTTGAACAAATCGCCACACTGTAGTAATGCTTCCCTTTTGAACGTATTCCGTTGGGGGGTTCCACATAAGTTGCCATCTCACTCCTGTGTAATACTATTCATCAAATTCATGTGATACTTCCGACACAAGTAAACCAGTTTTACCTGCACCTGTTTTGTGACTAATATTTTATGGTAAAATAACTAATACTTTTTAATTGAATAAATAATACTGTTCAGGAACACGCATAAAATCTCGTGCACATATTTTGCAACTAATACTTTATAGTAAAATAATTAATACTCCCTTCGTCACGCAATTAGTTGCACACTTACCTTATTTGGACGTCTCAATATTACTTGCACACTCAAAAAAAAAAATCCTTCATAAACTTTACCATCACAATATTCTCAAATTTACACAAAATGCAATTACTTTACTTTATACATAAAGGTTTACAAAATTACCCCTCAAATCTTAATGCTAAGTCTTTTTTTTTCTTAATGTGTGCGTCATTGCACATGTGAAAGAAATCTTGGGATGTAGGGAGTACCTTCAAATAAAACCAAAAGAACTAATACCATCAAACTGACACCTTTTAATGATACAAGTAATACTATTAAAAATACACACAAAATCCTGTGCACCTGTTTTTCAACTAATACTTTATAGTAAAACAACTAATATCTTTTAATGAAACAAAAAAAAAACTAATACCTTTTAATGAAACAACTAATACTGTGAAAAAACACACACAAAATACAATAAGTTGCCGCAGTAAAATTGGTTTAGGCAGGACTTTTGGTTCTTTTGAGAAAGTAGTACTTACATTTGGGATCTCAATTCACTTTACTCTGTCTTCAATCTTCCACTCGTATCATCATCATCCCTGCATAAGGGTTTAAGGCTTCAAGAATCCACCAAAAGAATTTAGCTGGCAATAATAATAATCCAGAGGTAATCTAATAAATTCTTGCTAATATCGTAGTTATAATTTGGTCAAGTAAGAGAATGGATATACATACAGATTTGTGAATATCATATCATGTATGAAAAGGGTCAAAAGAAAGGATATGATTAAGCGTAGGTGACGGGCCTCTCCAAAACCCACAAACATGACAGCTCTTTTTCTCTATCTCTATTAATTTTGGGAAATGTTGTTCAAGTACAATGTATGAAAATCTAGACAATTTGTTTTTTGCCTTTTTCGTTAATTTATTGTTTGATTAGGTACAAAGTTTTCTTGTTTGGGGGTAATGGGTTGAGAAGATTCGGAATTTGGTCCTATTGGAGTTGTCTTTATTTGGTGGAAATGCGTCTGCTTAATGGAGTTCTTGGCGTGAGTTGTTCAACTTTGAAATTATGCGAACAAATGAAACTACGACAAATGCCACGTGGAAAGATGTGGAATGCACGCCGGCGCCTCTTTCTCTGCATTTGCTTCTTATTGGAATTGGAATACTACAAATTACATAAACAAAACATACACATCTATCTCGTGCAAGATTATCTCATGTTAAAATCTCTTATGTACTAAATGTGAATTACCCCCAATTTATATGATGATTTTATTTCAAATCTCTAAATTTCAGTGAAAAATTATTTATAATATTATTATTAGTTTTTAAATTTTTTAATTTCTATCATTCATTATTTAATTTTGATATTACCTTCAATTTATCTTTTATCTATTAACTATGAATCACCTCCTATTTATGTGATTGCTATATTTAAAATATTTTTCTTCAAAACATATACTTTAATTTATATTAGGCTAGGTCTAGTATGCACCCGGGTGCATCATGCACTCATCGTGCATTTTAGAAGCGTGCAACTTGTTATGTTGAAAAGTGCGACTTATTTACACATAAAAGTGCAACTATTAATATGGGAACATAGTGGCACGCTTCTGTTTGGAATAGTTGGACGTTTATGTTTTGTATAGTTGCACGCTTCTAAAATGCACTATGAATGCACGGTGCACCCGGGTGCACATGAGACCCACTCTTTATATTAAACACATATTTCATAATTTATAATTTATAAATTTATACTCCCTCAAATTCTTTTTATATAATTAATTTTCATGATCATTTAAATTTTCTTATGCCAACATTAACCTTAATTTTTTATCATTAAATATTTATAATAATAAATACTATTGACTGAAAAAATTATTCCCACAACATAATTTATAGAAAAATAAAAAAAATTAATAACCATGAAAAATAATTGTAGGTCCCGAACGGATTTTCGTGAGGGCAGAAGTCTAGAGGGGAGGGTGTTGGGATTATACTGGAAAGTATGTTTTTACTTTGTATAATCAGACTAACTGAATTTCAGACTTATTTACTGAAATAAATTGTTTATCACTGATGCTTTAAATATCATCGAATGTTACATATATTTACTGCATAACTGTTCATTAAATAGTACGTGTTACATTGTAGTTAATTTAGTGATACCAAGATCACAGAAGATTAAATTAACAGTTCCTTGTAACTAAAAGTACACCATTCACGACCTAGATGGAAATGAACAATCTATCGTGAAAGGTTGTAGTGTAAGGCTCAGATTGGTTTGTCTTGACCAAGAGATTACACTAGTGCATGACTGATGCATTGAAGAGGACCTACAAGAGGACAAATTCTTCAGAACTGAACTAGGAAGAATTAGACCTCAGTGGTTAGTTATTTCTTAATCTTCGTTCCTTAAATAGGATTGCGTGTGGTTAGTAACTATTGCTTTGACTTATTATGGGAAGATAATCAGTGAGATTCAATACCCTATATCTTGGGCAATATTATTGGTCACATGCGATTGCTAAGATTTAATACGGAGAATCGTGTGCAAGTACGCTTGTTCGATTTGCCCCCTTGGGAGGTTCATAAGTTTTATCATACCAAATCTTGCAAGTGGAACTAGTTTCCGGTATGGATAATAATGTTGAATCATTCATTTACCAAGGATAAAATATATTAATTAATGGAAAGTTATTTCAGTGGCTTGAATTAATTAATGGGCTAGATAATCTTAAACACGGGAAATAATAATTGGGAGTCATATTAACTGTAATATGGGTTATGATGGATAGTGCAATATTAATTATGTAGTGGGATTAATTAATATTTAGGGCTTGAATAATATTGTGGCTCAATATTGATAATTCAAGGTCCATTGGAAGGTCCAATCTTAATTCTCCTAAAGGCCCCCCAAGTAGCCCAAGATAAAGTCCAATAACTAAAAAAGGTGTTTAAAAATAAAATAAATTTGTTGCCTATTTTTTCTTGTTTTTTCAAAAAATATGGATAAAAGGGGAGAAAGATTTTCTTTGAATTTTGTTATGGAATGAAGATATGTATTCTTGGAATACAAGATTATCTCATTAAATTCAAGAAATCTCCCACTTGGTTATTCATATAGATAAGTTTCGAAAATTTTGAAATATAAGGGAAAGAAAGATTTTCTTGATTTTCTTGAAAAGATATTATGGAAGATATGTATTTCTTGAAATACAAGAATATCTCATAAATTCAAGAAGATCCAAATCTTAGAATCTTTTCTCCTAATATTTTGAAAATCACCATAGCAAGATGAGGTGGGATATTTGTGGAATATTTTAATTATGGGGAAAAGAATATATGAGATATATTCAAGATATCTTGGAGATCAAGAAAAGATTTTCCCACATTGTTTTTCTTCCCTAAAAATCGGCCACCACCCCATCTATAAATAGGGGATGATTCTTTCATTCCCAAGTGCAATTCCATATGCTGGAAAAATTAGTAAATTCACAAAAGTGGTGCAACAAAGTTTATTTTTCCTTTTGTTAATTGTTCGCGAGTATCCTTCCACCGGATTGTCGAGCAAGGACTAGGGAATACTTGGGAAGGACTTTTGGTGTGTTTTCATATACAAGACCATTGCCAAAACTCGTAGTATTTCCGCATGCGTAGGATTTACGTGAACTGTTTATATGCATGATTTGTTGTTGAATTATTATTTGAATTAATATGGGTTACTTCATGCTATTAATAATTGTCAAGAATTAAATTTGTATTTAAATATTCATCCCGAATAGATCCGGGCAATTAATTCCCCAACAAAGGGTGAATAGACTTCTGAAAACTTTTTGTGCAAGATCAGGTGTGAAAGCAAGTATGCCTGATCAGAGTGCGTGTGGATCAGTTTGGACTGATATTCAACTTACTAATCGTCTGATGGTAGATCAGTTCGGTGTCTATCAGTTTAACTGATGTGCGGAAGTTAAGTTTTAACCCGTGTGAAAAACTAGTTTTGTAGAATCAGATTTTTGCTTATCTGTTTTCAATCAGATGACAAAGTGTCAAGATGATCAGATCAGTTGCTTGATGCAAAACTGATCCAGACTCAGAATATGTATGCAATATCAAATCAGGTAGTGTGTTATAGTGTAAAGCAGGTAAATCAGATAAAGCACACAAGATTTTTATAGTGGTTCGGATAACCAGTCCTACGTCCACTCTTCCCTATCAGCAGGGGCACCAACTTAACTAACTGGACTTAGTTTAATGTGTTAGTCCAACACAGTACAACAAATATTTAAGGATTTCTCACTCAACTGATCCCAAAAATCAGAAACTAGAAACCTTAGTCTGGAATCTTGCAAAACAAACTTAACCTAACTTTTGGGTTTGTGTATAAGATTTGTTGTTGTTCCAACTGGAAATCTATCCTTGTATATGTGTAGCCTAAAGCTAGAGAATAAAATTTATATGCTAAGAACTATGAGATGAACACTTAGAAAATATTCTTGATATTGTGTTCTTCGTGCAGAAATTGCTATAGCTTGAGCTTGATGATAATTTCCGTGGCTTCACTATGAAGGTTGATCCCATATTTATAGACCATGAAATCAAAGAGCCGTTGGAGAGCAATTTGAATTTCAGGTTATTTTTGGTAGATTGCAGGCTTGATGTGATGTGCTTCAGGAACGGCATGGCCGAAAACATGTATGTTTGTCCTGTCTAGCCGTTTGACTGTGTAGCACTAAATCCCGCATTACTAGCTCCGTGCATACATGTCACATTCTCATTGATTAACAAGTACACTTATTCAGTGTTTGCTTTACCAACTAAGGTTGACATTCTTCTTGTTTGATTTACCTCGTATGATCAGGTGCATCATCAGTTGTCACCTGGTGTGAGCTGACCTGATCAGATAAAACTAATCAGTCTACCTGATAGATTCTTCAGATGCAAGTTGTCTTAGCCCAACTTAGCAGACTCGACTGATGTAGATCTTCTGGTTTTCTCCAAGATTTGACCTATTCATATTGAGTTCCCCCTCAATATGTGACCTATCTATTACATCAGTTGTTCTATACAATAATTATCAACTGGTCACCTTAACCTGATATCTAGATCATCAGTTAGCTAACAGGTCTGACTGGTCCTATTACAAGTGTTTTGGAACTTTCATCAAAACTCTAAATTTCCCAACAATTTCCCCCTTTTTGATGAAATCAAAACTCTTGAGAAACCAACAACAGTTGATAAAATTTAAAGCAGTAAAGAACAAATAATCAGAAGACAATGAGAGTTTGTCTTAGGATCAGTAAAAATAAACTTTTTATTCATCGAATTTGTCTTTACAAGTTACATCTGAAAAGTTTTAGCATAAAATACAACTGATCCTAAAACTATCTTCTGATCTTCAAACTCTTGGAATGTAGCCCTCTGGCATCTCTCACAGGTCCTGTGGGATGTTGAAGATTCGATATAGTTTCCATTTGACATCATTGATCTGGTGAGGATCAGTTATGCGCGATTTTCTCAAGATGTCAAAATAGAATCTTTGAAAGGCCAATCTGTCGAATGAGCCATCCACCTTTCTTGTGTAGTCCATCACTTCATAATCTTGATGAGAGATTCTTACATTAATCTTCTTGACCTCATTCTCCAGATACTTCAAGAATTCTGGGTGCTTGTTCTCTAACCAGTTCAGAAATTCTTCATCTGGTGGTTCTTCCTTTGGCACCAAGTCTAGAACAAAAGCATCCAAGAGACATTCACCTCTGATTTTATTCCATTCTTCGAATCTGTCAGCATGTGCAGCAGTTTTCGGAATAATATCATCAATTTTTGCTGCCAGCCGAGGTTCCACGACTGATTTTCCAGCTTGACCTCTCTTTACTCTCGAAGTATATTTCCTCTTCAGTCCTTCTGCTTCGGCCATTTTCTCAGCTTTCCTTTCTTTTTCACTCAAACGAGCTTCTTCTGCAATCTGTTCCTCAGTTAATTTTACAGCAAGTTCCTTATCAGCTTGTATCTGACTTGCTGTGCTCCTTGTGACTCTCTTTGCTTGAGTAGCAGTTTTGGGAACTGATTCAGCTTTTGAGGGTCAGCTCCTCCGGCCATCTTTCTTGCCCTTGACTTTTCCATCTTTTCAGAAACTTCATTTGCAAATAAATCTAGATGGTCTAGTCTTTGGCCATATGTTTCAACTGTCTGAATTAGTTCTTCTGTAGTTTTTATGAAGTCAGTTGGTTTCTCAACCTGGCCTTCCCCCTTTTAGGTTTGATCAAAAATAGAATTGATGCGGGAAGTCAAGGAGCCAAAACTGACAGCAATGGCTTTGTTCAGATCAGATGCAATTAGTTCTTGAATTTTTTAGACCAACTCAGATTTTGCAGCTTCGATGGTATTGGAGAAGGTAAGAATTAACTTATCAATCTTCTCATCCGTTTTCTTCAGCTTTTATGTTGACATGATAAGAGATACTTGAAGTTGATCGACTGTGGTCATCTTCTCATCATAAGACTTTTTGAATTCATCATTCAGGCCAGTCATCGTTTGTTGAAACTGATCTTTTAAGGCTTCAATCTGGGAGATGGCAAACGCCCTTTGATCTTTCAGTTCGAGCATACACGCTTACCTTTGATCTGATATGGTATTGTTAACCGAGTTAGCCAACACACCATCAACTTCCTTCTTCAACAGATCCTTGAAACACGATCTGATTTCTCGCAACTGATCAGTGGTGATGTGTGTAGAAGAAATCCCTTGAACCACCTGATCAGTATCAATTGTTTGTGCCTCCAGTGGCTGGACTTGAACTGCATCACCAAAACCACCTTCATCGGCAGCTCCTACATCTCTCATGGTATCATCGTTTATGCAAGTTTCTTTGTCAGAAGCCGAGATAGACTCTCCCAACAGCTTGTTCAGCTTCCTGTATACCAAGGCCTTGACTGCCTCATCAAAAATTAACTCAGCTGGTGAACCAACCCCAACAGATTTCTTCATATCAAAGTCATAGTCGGCAAACTCATCAGCTCCTCCCATCTGTTCAATAATGATCATGAAATCTGAGAAATTCTTCAATCTGAGATCTCTCCATGTCAGAATCTCCAGAGTGTCTTCCCTGATAGTCGGATGGGCTTCCAAATCTGGATATAGTTCATCGATCTCTCGTTCAATTCGCATCCGTGCCATTTTCCCAGTAATTGTTTTGGATGATCTGGATTCGGGAATCGACTGCTCAGATTGGATAGGTGGTTGGGTTGAAGAAGTTTCTGGTGGTGGCTGATCAGTGGGCTATTTATTTATGTGATGAGTTCGATCTGGTTCCACAACAGGTGATTTGGCATGTTCGCTTGTTGGAGAAGGAGAGGGAGTCATGCGCTCAGCAGCTGGAGATTGAATGGGTGATTGAGCACAAGATTGAGGAGAAGGTGATCTTGTCTTTTCTTTGTCCTTCCCTTGCTCTCCTTCGAACTGCTCCAGAGAGCTTTCCACCAGAGAAGCATTCCTCTCAGACTTCTCAGCCAATTTACTTTGTGCAGCAGGTTGAGCTGCAGCTTCTTCCTCCTCTGACTCTTCTTCCAAGAAAAGATTCATTGGGGCCTGCTTCACCTTCTTTGCCTTCTTCGCCAGGTCCTTTATCTGGGTCCTCTTTCTCTTAGAAGGATTTGCTGATGCAGCAGAAGTGGCTTCCTTGACCTTGCCCTTCCCGACAGTCATCTTCATATCATCATCAGAAGGACCAAAGATGACTGATGTGTTGGTGAGGAAGGCCTTGTAGTTCTTCAGCCCCTTCTGGTCCCATTGAGCAGTTGGTAGTTTGTCCCTCAGAATGACTACTACCTTGTTGAGATTGCTGATCTTTTTCCTCAGAAAAACCTGCCTCTGTTCATTCACCCCAAACTTTGCCTGTTCTTGTAGCAGAATAGCCTTGAGGAATCCTGTCCAGTTAATGTTTGTGGCTCCATCCACAATAGCTGCCATGCAATGCATCTTGACAGCAGTCAGTCCATCAGGACTGAAAGAAATCCCCATGATTTTCTTCGACAGAACGTCAAAGAGTAGGCGAAACTTCCTCTTAAGCATAGGCCTGACAAAATTGGCAGTGTGCTTTTTATCTGCCTCCCTGAACAGTTGATCTCTGATCTGCTCATCTTCATTCTCTCTGTAATGAGCAGATGAAATTTTCCCTTTGGGCAGATTGAATAGGCGTGAGATATCTGCATTTGAAAACTTGACTTCTTCACCATTGACAGATGAAACAATTTCATCTCCAGGTGACACTACCTCCAGATTCCTCATAAATTTCAGGGCTTCATATTGCATCACTGGATTGGAGTGGGCTGCACAGTACTGCCCTAGGCCACACCTCCTCAATAAATGCTCCACCTCAATGGATTCTGGATCTCTAGTGATCCCAAAAATGACATATTTGTCCTCAACAATTTGATTGGAGAGGTTTGCGTAATTGCACATTATCTTTCCCATACCATATGTAGCCATCTACGACAAAAGAAACATGTGCGAGATTTTGTGCATAGAACATGAAACAAAGCACTTATTTGACTTCTCAGACAAATAATCAATTGTTTTATTCCTTAGAATAGACACACATATACCAAAATTAGAGAAAGCATAACACAGGGTAAATATACAGACATTTGTAGCCTATATGAGCAAATGATTTTAGGGAACTAACTCGACAAATAAACAAAAATTACCAAATTTTGCTTTTTGATTTTGAAATAATATGAATTGCAAGAAACACTTTGAATTGCAGAGGGTAAGTGAGAATTTGCTGAGTATAATGTTGATCGCAAGAATTTTGAGAAGTTTTTTTGGAAGGGTTTTGACGAAGCTTTATAAAAGAAAGGAGGGAAAATCGAGATTGGAAAATCAATCATTCGATCACAAATGAGCGACTGAGATTAGGTGGTTTTAAAAAGAACTAGATCGTGCAGGCAGGGATTGCAATTATGATTGCCTTTTAGATTTTAAAAACGCAATTAATAGCAATTAATACATATTCCTCAAGTCCGCATTAAATGATTTGCAGGGCGTGCGTCATAAAAATATGTGCACAGTAAAAGCAAATATTATCAGATAATTGCAGATAAGTAAGCAGAAAGACAACAGAAACAGAAATGCGTATCTGATTGACTGATGTTGTAATCAGTCAATATCCCATGAAGTCTGTTCAATTCTGACTGATTTCTGTTGATCTTAATTTCTGCCTAAACCTTAGTATTTCCCAACAATGTCCCATTTATTTGATCAGGTTCCTTCTGATCCAATCTGATCAGTTGAGGTTCCCCCTTCAACTGATATCCCTTTTCTGATCAGTCCCTGACTGATCATTCCTGACCAGTTGAGGTTCCATCTCAACTGATCCTTCCTGATCTGGTCAGTTTCTTAAACAACTGGTCTTGGAGATCAGTCCACCAAAGATTTCTGGTGCACTCTCTCCTAAGTCCAGAAGTCCTAGCTCATTACATAGTTCTCTGAATCTGACTTCAGCTAGTGGCTTGGTTAAGATATCAGCTCTCTGCTTATCAGTATGAATCTTTTCTATTCTGATATTCTTCTTTTCCACATGATCTCTTATAAAATGGTGTCTGACATCCACATGCTTGCATCTTGTATGTAATACTGGATTCTGATTAATTGCAATAGCACTATTACTGTCACAGAATATGGGCACATTCGCAACTATAATGTTATAATCTCTCAGCTGCTGACTAAGCCAGAGTAGTTGGGAACAACAGCTTCCTGCAGCCATATATTCTGCTTCATTAGTAGATGTGGCAACAAATGTCAGCTTCTTTGAGAACCAAGAGATCAGTTTACTTCCTAAGAACTGACATGTACCTAAGGTTGACTTTCTGCTTATTCTGCAACCTCCATAATCAGAATCAGAATACCCACTAAACTCTAGATTATCATCTGATGGGTAGAATAAACCAAGGTTTACTGTGCCCTTCAGATACTTAAGAATCCGCTTAGCTGCTTCCAGGTGGCTTTGCATTGGATTTGCCTGAAATCTGGCACATACACCTACTGCAAAAGTTATATCTGGTCTGCTGGCTGTCAGGTATAGTAAAGATCCAATGAGAGCCCTATATTCTTTCTGATTAGTTTTTTGACTATTCTCATCTGGATCCATCTTGAATCCAGTCATCATAGGAATTTTGGCTTCCTTACTGTTCTGAATTCCAAACTTAGCCAACAGATTCCTAGTATACTTTGCCTGACAGATGAATATCCCTTCTGTACTTTGTTTAACTTGAAGACCCAGAAAGTAATTCATCTGACCCATCATGGACATCTCGAACTTCCCTTGCATCAGTTTGCTGAATATGTCACATAGGCTCTTGTTGGGAGATCCGAAGATGATATCGTCGACATAGATCTGAACCATCAGAATATCTTCTCCATCTTCTATTCTGAATAGGGTTCTGTCTATTACTCCTTTAGTAAATCCACTATCTATCAGGAACTGAGATAGTGTATCATACCAAGCCCGAGGAGCTTGTTTCAGGCCATAAAGAGCTTTTCTTAAGCGGTACACCTGGTTGCCTTTTTCAAAGCCAGGAGGTTATTCAACATAAACTTCCTCAGCTAGTACCCCGTTTAAGAATGCACTCTTTACATCCATCTGATACACAATAAATCCTCTGTGGGCAGCATATGCCAGAAATAGCCGAATGACTTCCAGGCGAGCGACTGGTGCAAAGGTCTCATCATAATCAATTTCTTCTGATTGTGAATACCCCTTGGCAACAAGTCTTGCCTTATTTCTGGTTATGACATTGTTCTCATCCCTCTTGTTCTTGAATACCCACTTGGTGCCTATCACATCTTGGTGAGTTGGTCTGTCCACTAGTTTCCAAACTTGATTCCTCTCAAACTGCTCTAATTCTTCTTGCATGGCTAGAATCCAGTTGGCATCTTGTAGAGCTTCTTCTATGGTGGTTGGCTCCTTCAAAGACATATAGCAACAATACATGACACTTTTACCAACCTGATGTCTAGTTTGGACTCAGGCATTCGGATTGCCAATTATCAAATCAGGTCGGATGGTCATTTGACCAAGTCCTTCTTTTCTGATGTATATCACTTTGGATATTATCATCCTCATCTGATATTGAGTCACTAGTGGTTGGGAGTGGTGCAGTAATAGGATCCACTTGGCATGGACAAGTCTCAGCTGATGTTGGAATCATCATATGCTGATGTCTATCAGCATGAACATCAGGTGTTCCCCCTGAACCAGATGGTTAAGTTGTTACTGTCTCAGTTGTACTAGCTTCTTCATTGACAGTTGTATGTACCTTTGGGTCTGATTGACCTGGTGAATCAGTTAGATCTAGTTTTGGTGTTGGGATTATACTGAAAAGTATGCTTTTACTTTGTATAATCGAAACTGAATTTTCAGACTTATTTACTGAAATAAATAATTTATCACTGATGCTTTAAATATGATTGAATGTTATATATATTTACTGCATAAATGTTCAATAATTAAATGCGTGTTACATCAGTAGTTAATTTAGTGATACCAGATCACGAAAGATTAAATTAACGATCCCTTGTAACTAAAAAGTACGCCATTCACGACCTAGATGGAAATGAACAACCATCGCGAAAGGTTGAGGTGTAAGGCTCAGATTGGTTTGTTTGACCAAGAGATTACACTAGTGCATGATGATATGCGTTGAAAAGGACCTACATGAGGATAAATTCTTCAGAACTAAACAAGGAAGAATTAGACCTCAGTGGTTCGTTGTTTCTTAACCTTCGTCCCTTAAATAGGATCACGTGGGATTGGTAACTATTGCTTTGACTTATCATGGGTAGCGAATCGAGAGAGATTCAATACTTTTTATCTTGGGCAATATTATTGGTCACATGTGATTGCTAAGATTTAATACTTAGAATCGCGTGTGCAAATGCGCTTGCTTGATTTGCCCCCTTGGGAGGTTCATAAGTTTTATCATACCAAATCTTGCAAGTGGAATTAGTTTCCAGTATGGATAATAATGTTGAACCGTTCCTCGACCAAGGACAAAAGATATTAATTAACGGAAAGTTATTTCAAATGCTTGAATTAATTAGTGGGCTAGATAATCTTAAACACGGAAATAATGACCTATTATATTGACCGTAATATGGGTTAAGATGGATAGTCAATATTAATTATGTAGTGGGATTAATTAATATTTATGGGCTTGAATTATATTGTGGCTCAATATTAGATATTCAAGATCCATTAGAAGGTCCAATCTTAATTCTCCTAAAGGCCCCCTGAGTAGCACAACATATAGTCCAATAACCTAAAAAGGTGATTAAAATAAAATAAATATTGTTGCTTTATATTTCCTCTTATTTTCGAAAATTATGGATAAAAGAGGGAGAAAGATTTTCTTTGAATTTTGTTATGGAATGAAGATATGTATTCTTGGAATACAAGATTGTCTCATTAAATTCAAGAAATCTCCCACTTGGTTATACATAATGAAATTTCAAAATTTTGGAAATATAGTGGGCAAGAAAGATTTTCTTGATTTTCTTGAAAAGATATTATGGAAGATATGTATTTCTTGAAATACAAGAATATCTCATAAATTCAAGAAGATCCAAATCTTGGATTCTTGCACACTAATATTTTCGAAAATTCCATAAAATAGAGGAGGTGGATTTTTGTGGAATATTTTAATTATGGGAAAGAGAATATATGGGATATATTCAATATTTCTTGGTGACCAAGAAAAGTCTTATCCCACATTGAAAAACAACACAAATTTCGTCCACCCTCTCTCCTATAAATAGGGGATGATTAGTTCATTCCCAAGTACAATTCCACGTGCTGGAAATATTAGCAAATCCACATACGCAGCAAACAAAGTTTATTTTTTTTTCTTTTGTTAATTGTTCGTGAGTATCCTTCCACCGGATTGTCGAGCAAGGGCTAAGGGAATACTTGGGAAGTCCTTTTGGTTAGTCCGTCCGACCAAAGCCACTGCCATCGCGAGAGGTACGTTCACGTAAACTCGTAGATTCCGCATGCGTAGGTTTTACGTGGCTTTTTATATGCATGATATGTTGTTGCAATTATTATTTAAATTAATATAAGATTAATTCATGCTAGTAATAATTAATGAATTAAATTTGTATTTAAATATTCACCCCGAATAGATCTGTGTGAATCATTCCCCAACAAGCGCATCGAGCCACTGTTTAAGACTCAATTTTTTAAATTGTAATTTAATTAAATGGACATTAAATTTGAAATTGGATAGTAGAATGTTAGATCTGCTTTTGCGGTATCCAATTGTCATGGATTTTAATGTTTTATTTTGCATGCATATAAACTGTGGTTTTTTAATTCGATTCGTTCGGTTTTGTTTTTGCCTCGTGAAAAATCCACGAGTAGACTAGGATTTGTTTGATTTGATCAATGTAATAGACTAGTCTAGATCTAGGTTTATTTATTTTTTGTAAATAAATTGTAACCGGATCGGAACGAAAAAAGACGAAGAATTAAAGGACAAAATCGAACCAGCGTGGCGTGGCGGGCGCCGCTATTGGCATGCACGGGCGGCGAAGGCGGCTGCGAGCCGAGCGAGATGAAGGAGCACAAGACGGGCGTCTGCTCCGAGCCAAACGGACGGGCGAGAAGCAGGGCTGTGGCGAGACGGAGCCCGGGGGTCGTCGGCAAAGCGGAGGCGGCAGCGGCCACAGACGCCTCTTCGCGAGCAGACGCTTTACTGCCGAATCTGTCGGCGCCACCGACAATTGCTTAGAACCGGCGGCAAAAAAAGCCGTGAGCGTCTGGTATCCTATAAACCAAAAGCCGGCCGCCGGATCTTGGCGTGCATCCGGCCGTGAGCCGCTTGGCGTGGCGGTTCGAGAAGAAGTATTTTTTCTAGACGAGCAGTGGGAGAAATTCGAGACGTGTTTCTTCAAGATCAAGCCAAGAAAAATCAAACCATGACAATTGGATAATTTGTGCCCAATATGTTTATTTTTCTGTTTTCTTGATTTTATTTGTGCTATCTTATGCTTTATTTAATTTGTTTAAATGTGTTTGCATGAGGGTTGCCAAATTGAAAAATCTCAATTTCAAAATTACTAAGTATGTTTTAAATAATTGACAATTTTATTCCGGATAATAAAATTGAATTAATTTTGACCTCCATGATTTATTTATTTGTGAATTCTTTTGGAGAAATTCCCCCCACGGGACGGTCAAAAGATAGGTTTCACATGAATGAATTCCAAACAGATGATTGTGGGTTATTACTAGTGGCGACGATGACCCTCCCCACGAGGCTCGATCAAAGCGAAATAGTAATCCTGTATTTAATCATGGTTATTACTTAGGTTTAAAATTGATATGCATATACTTCCCCGAAGTCCCTGTCAATTTTATATTGGTCAAGTGGGAGCCAACTATTAATCTGGATATTAAAGGTTTGTAACGGTTCTTGTTTGTAACCTGCTTGAATGTGTTTAAATAATGACCCACCCCACGTGGCTTATTTAAACTGTTTTGAGATGTTGGCTGATGCATGTTCATATTTTTTTTGAGATTTTAAATATGATGGCATGTGATCAAACCTTGTGATACTTTTGTGCTTATGCATATTATTGTTTATTTCAGTTCATCATGTCGCAACCTTTTTAATCCATTTATTATATACACTCAAAGAACACCAATTATCCGGCGAAAACTATAATGTTTGGAAGCGAAATATGATGCATGTCCTACTGCACAAAAAACATTATTGGATTCTTGATGTACCCAAGCCACGTAAACTCTTGATGAATCAACCGATGCGGCAAGACATGAGTATAATATTTGGGAGCAAAGTTAATGAACCCATGAAACGTGTAATCTTGACTTCACTGCATCGATGATTTGAAACACGTTCATGAAGGTGTTGAGTCTGCTGGAAATTATGCAAAGTCTTGAAGAAATGTTTTCAACAAAAGACCGCGCATGATCGATTAGTTTAAAAATGACGATGTGGCTAAATTTGAAAATGGTTGAGGAACACGTAAAGGAGCATGTTCTCGAGTTAAAAACCATTTTTAAACCGGCTTATCTCGGAACTAAGTATTGTGATGAGGCCCAAATCGAATTTACATTGCTTACTCGCCAAGGAGCTTGATGAATTTTCTTTTTGGTTTTGTGATGAGTGATCACATGTTTACCATGGATGATCTTCAAGAAGCCTTGGAGAAAGTGGAGAAGCATTTAGGAAAGAAAGACGAAGCATTGGTGATCAAAAGCCTTTTCTCGAGATTTAGGCCAGTGGAAGGGAAGTCTCAAGAAAAGGAAAGTGGTCAGAACCAAAGCAAGCTCATCATTAAGAAAAGTGAGAAAAAGACGGTTAGTTGGTTGGGTGTCAAGAAAGAACCAAAAGGAACATGTTTCAATTGCGGGGAGAAAGGACATTGGAGGTCAGCCTGTTCCAATCACAAAAGGAAAGGAAAGAAAGGTAATCCTCACTCACTAGTTGTTGAAACTTGTTTAGCGGCGTATGCCTCCCATTTATGGGTGGTGGATACGGGATCCACTAATCATGTTTGTTTCACGTTACAGGGGTTCAAAAGGACCCGACAACTAAGTGGAAGTGAGATCCTCATCACACTGGGCGATGCTACGAGAGTGGCAGCTGAAGCAGTGGGAGAAGTGCACCTGTCTTTTGAAGACAGAGTTTTAATTTTGAGATATTCTTTACGTTCCGGATTTTTTAGAAAGAATTCATTTTCAGTTTCTAAACTTTTATGATGGATATTTTGGTTACTTTTTTAATAAAAGTTGTTACCATTTTTTTTGATAAATTTATCTGTCATGGAACGTTGTTGAATGATCTCTATACAATTAATTGTGCACACCACTCACGAAATGTATCCTATAACACATCAACTGTTTCCGAGAAAAGAAAACGTTCATCAGACATGAACGAGACACTTCTTTGACATCTAAGATTAGGGTCATATAAATCCAAAGAGGATCCAAAGGTTGGTGAGATACGGTTCACTAGGGTGTTCTCCAAGTTGAACCGATTTCAACCTGCGAATCATGTTTGGAGAGTAATATGACCGAGAGGGCATTTGGAGCCAAGGGGAATAGGGTCAAAGAAGTGTTAGAAATCGTTTACACAGATGTGCGTAGTTCAATGTCAACCAAAGCAAGAGGAGGTTATGAGTAATTTTATTGATGATTACTCAAGGTACATTTTCCTTATGAAGCATGAATCTGAGACCTTTGAGAAATTCTAAGAATTTAAGGCTCAAATAGAGAATCATATGGAAAAACGTATCAAGTCTCTACGATCTGATCGTGGAGGCTAATACCTCAGCGATGAGTTTTTGAACTACTTATCTGATGAAGGCATTGTATCCCAGCTCACCGCACCCGGAACCCCTCAACAAAACGGGGTTTGCAGAGCGAAGCAACAAAACTCTTTTGGAAATGGTTAGATCAATAATGAGTTATACGGATCTTCCCGAAGTCGCTTAAGGGGTCATGCCTTGGAAAACAAAATGACTTACATTACGAACTTGGTGCTATCCAAATCGGTTCCCGAAACCCCAAAGAATTGTGGACGGGCGCAAGTCCGATATGAGACACATGAGAACTTTGGGGTGTCCGTGCGTGTTGGACAAAAATCGGTAAATTGGATCCTCGATCGTAATTAAAAATCATTTTTTGTAGGATACCCCGAGGGAACAAAAGGGTGAATGATTCTATAGTTACGAAGATCAAAAGGTGGACATCCGCACCCACTTTAGATTTTGGAAGAAAACTATATGAACCAAAGAAAACCCGTGAGATTACCTTAAATGAGCTTAGAGGGCAAACCTCGGTTAAATCGTTTGTTATATGATATACCAAACGATACGTTTTCTGGCACAACCGAGCCTAGTCATAGTGGGAGGGTTGTTAAACAAACCGAGAGATTCATGGGAATAGGAGAGTCCTCGGACTTGATTCCCTAATCGCACCCATGGACATATGACGAGGCACTCCAAGATAAGGATCTGATTCTTGGCAAAAGCAAACAATGAAAGCCGATATGGGTTCTATGTTTCATAATAGAGTGTGGGAGCTAGTCGAACCACTTAATGGGGTCAAACCCATTGGATGCAAGTGGGTATATAAGAGAAAAAAAAAACCGGACGGAAGGTTGAAACCTTTAAAGAAGCAAGACTAATGGCGAAAAGGTTATACTCGTAAAGAAAGGGATCAATTATGAGGAAACTTTTTTCGTCCCAGTAGCCATGCTTAAATCCATCTCAGATTCTCTTATCGATTCTTTGCAAGATTTCGACTTTGAAGTCTGGCGGATAGATGTCAAGACGACTTTTTCTTAACGGAAGTCTTGATAAAGAGATCTATATGCAACAACCCCATGTTTTCATTAAAACAGGCCAAGAACACCTAGTTTGTAAAGCTCAAGAGGTCCATTTACGGACTCAAACAGGCATCCAGAGCTTGGAACCAAAGTTTTGATCATGTAATAAAGTCTTATGGGTTTGATCAAAACAAGTTTGAAAGTTGTGTGTATAAAAAGTGTTTGAACCCATTGGTATTCTTAGTACTATCGTAGATGACATTGTGATCATCGGGAACGATGTGAAGGTGTGGTCGACGTAAGGGCATGGCGTTTCAAAAAGGTTTTTGATATGAAAGACTTAGGGAAAGCCGGACACATCCTTGGGATCAAGATTACTCGAGATCGCAAGAAAATGATGATCGGGTTATCGCAAGTATTCACACGTTGACACTGGTTTTGAAACAATTCAGCATGCAAGATTCCAAGAAAGGATTCGTACCTTTCAGACTTGGAATCCATCTATCCAAAAAATATCCCCTAAGACGCTAAAAAGGAGATAGATGACATGAAAGGCATTCCTTGTGCTTCCCATTTTGTGGAAACCTTATATATGCAATGATGTGTACGAGACCCGGATATATGCTTTTGCCGTAGGCATGGTAGCAAGATATCGAGTAACCCGAGGAAAGCGAATGGGCGATAGTTAAAACATTACGAAGTGTCCGAAAAGAACTCGGGATAGAATGTTGATTTATCGATCGATACTCCAATCCCCATCGGCTTCCACACCTGACTCGGTTTCCAATCGATATAGATTCGAAAATTATCTGCCTCGATTAGTGTGTTTCCATTTGGGAAGTGTAGCCATCAAATGGATGAGTGTGAAGCGCAAATGCATCCCCGACTCAACCATGGGACTCGGGTAAGTAGTCGCCAGTGAAGCGTTGAAAGAACCGATTGGGCTCTAGATCTTCTTAGTGGACTTGGATGGTGTTACAATTTGACTAGCAATATCTCGCTAGGGGCGATTGCAAATTCAAGAGAACCAAGAGTCCACGAGTCAAACAAACACATTAAAGGAAAGACGCCTTATACGAGAAATCGTTAGAGAGGAGATGTAGATGTGGCAAAGATAGCGTCACGAGGACGACTTTCTAGCGATCCATTCACAAAGTCCGCCTCAATACATTCGAGAGACATGTGAGTGGAATGGGTGTCAAGACCGCGCTAACTGCTTTGAGTATAAGTGGGAGAAATTATTAGGTTCGTGTAGGTGACATTAGATGTCACGGACTACTCGAGACGTGTTGTAGTATACTTAAAAGCGGACTTTGAGTATAAGTGGGAGATTGTTGGGATTATAATTTAAAAGTATGCTTTTACTTTGTATAATCGAAAACCGAATTTTTCGGACTTATTTATTGAAATAAATTATTTATCATCGATGCTTTAAATATGATTGAATGTTATATATATTTCTTTATAATTGTTCAATAATTCATCGTGTTACATCAGAGTAAATTTAGTGATACCAAATCACGAAGATTAAATTAATGTCCCTTGTAACTAAAAAAGTACGCCATTCACGACCTAGATGGAAATGAACAACCATCGCGAAAGGTTGAGGTGTAAGGCTCGATTGGTTTGTCTTGACCAAGAGATTACACTAGTGCATGACCGATCTTGTTGAAAAGGACCTCTGAGGAGGATAAATTCTTGAGAATTGAACAAGGAAGAATTAGACCTCGGTGGTTCGTTGTTTCTTAACCTTCGTCCCTTAAATAGGATCACGTGGGATTGGTAACTATTGCTTTGACTTATCATGGGTAGCGAATCGGAGAGATTCAATACTTTTTATCTTGGGCAATATTATTGGTCACATGTGATTGCTAAGATTTAATCTGAAGAATCGTGTTGCAAGTACGCTTGCTTGATTTGCCCCTCGGGAGGTTCATAAGTTTTATCATACCAAATCTTGCAAGTGGAATTAGTTTCTGTATGGATAATAATGTTGAACCGCTTCCTCGACCAAGGACAAAAGATATTAATTAACGGAAAGCTATTTCAAAGGCTTGAATTAATTAGTGGGCTAGATAATCTTAAACACGAAAATAATGACCAGGAGCCATATTGACTGTAATATGGGTTAAGATGGATAGTCTGATATTAATTATGTAGTGGGATTAATTAATATTTATGGGCTTGAATTATATTGTGGCTCAATATTAGATATTCAAGATCCATTAGAAGGTCCAATCTTAATTCTCCTAAAAGGCCCCCGAGTAGCCTAACATATAGTCCAATAACCGAAAAGGTGATTAAAATAAAATAAATATTGTTGCTTTATATTTCTCTTTATTTTCGAAAATTATGGATAAAAGAGGGA
The DNA here is from genome assembly GCA_037126765.1 of Stenogyne calaminthoides. Lineage (NCBI taxonomy): Eukaryota > Viridiplantae > Streptophyta > Magnoliopsida > Lamiales > Lamiaceae > Stenogyne > Stenogyne calaminthoides. The sequence goes on from JBBCBC010000006.1 coordinate 26,810,196, forward strand.
GAAAGATTTTCTTTGAATTTTGTTATGGAATGAAGATATGTATTCTTGGAATACAAGATTGTCTCATTAAATTCAAGAAATCTCCCACTTGGTTATACATAATGAAATTTCAAAATTTTGGAAATATAGTGGGCAAAAAGATTTTCTTGATTTTCTTGAAAATATATTATGGAAGATATGTATTTCTTGAAATACAAGAATATCTCATAAATTCAAGAAGATCCAAATCTTGGATTCTTGCACACTAATATTTTCAAAAAATTCCATAAAATAGAGGAGGTGGATTTTTGTGGAATATTTTAATTATGGGAAAGAGAATATATGGGATATATTCAAGATTTCTTGGTGACCAAGAAAAGTCTTATCCCACATTGAAAAACAACACAAATTTCGTCCACCCTCTCTCCTATAAATAGGGGATGATTAGTTCATTCCCAAAGTACAATTCCACGTCTTTGAAAATATTAGCAAATCCACATACGCAGCAACAAAGTTTATTTTTTTCTTTTTGTTAATTGTTCGCGAGTATCCTTCCACGGATTGTCGAGCAAGGGCTAAGGAATACTTGGGAAGTCCTTTTGGTTAGTCCGTCCGACCAAAGCCACTGCCATCCCGAGAGCGTTCGCTCACGTAAACCCGTAGATTCCGCATGCGTAGGTTTTACGTGGCTTTTTATATGCATGATATGTTGTTGCAATTATTATTTGAATTAATATAGGATTAATTCATGCTAGTAATAATTAATGAATTAAATTTGTATTTAAATATTCACCCCGAATAGATCTGTGATTATCATTCCCCAACATTTGGAACATACACTGTTACGTGATCTGATCATTTTTTCCTTGATACTTAACTGATCCATTTTCTGAGCATCAGGTACCGATTGATCTGATACTACTTGTTCTGAGGCAGATTTCTCTTGTTCAGAGGATGTCTCATCAAAAACCACATGGGGTGTTTCTTCCACAACTAGGGTTCGCCGGTTGAACACCCTGAAAGCCTTGCTGGTTGAGGAATATCCTAAGAATATACCCTCATCTGACTTGGCTTCAAAGGTTTTCAACTGACTCTTCCTATTGTTGTGTGTGAAACACTTGCACCCAAAAACATGGAAGTAAGAAACACGAGGTTTTCTGTCCTTCCACATTTCATAAGGTGTTTTGAAGTGAATCTTAGTCAGAGAGCAACTGTTCTGAGTGTGGCATGCTGTGTTGATAGCTTCTACCCAGAAACAGTTTGGTGTTGCATGTTCAATTAACATTGTGCGAGCAGCTTCTTTGAGTGTTCTGTTTCTCCGTTTTGCTACTCCATTTTGTTGTGGTGTTCTTGCAGTTGATGTTTCATGTTGTATTCCAAACTTAGTGCAAAAGTCAATAATAAAAGAGTTCAGAAATTTTGTACCTTTATCTGATCTGATTTTTACAATACTGACACTCTTCTCATTTTGCAGTTTCTTGAGCAGCTCAGGTATCTTTGTTGTAGTCTCATTTTTCTTATACATGGATACAACCCAGGTAAACTTGGAATAATCATCCACGATTACTAGAGTGTATTTGGGTCCGCTGAGACTAAGTGGTGTGACTGGTCCAAACAAATTCATATGGAGCAGTTGTAGTACTTTGCTGGATGCTGGTCCTGGGATCCCCTTGAATGAGGCTTTAACCTGTTTTTCCTTTTGACATGCGACACATGTCTGATCCTTAGAGAATACCTCATTCGGGAGACCCTCAACCAGGGACATCCTTGCTATCTTGTTAAGAGTTTTAAAGTTCAGATGGCTCATTCTCTTGTGCCAGAGCCAACTGCTGCTTTTGGAACTCTTAACAATCAGGCATGTATTTCTTGGACAATTGTTCCAATCTGCAGTGTAGATCGTTCCTTTCCTTGAACCAGTTAACAAAATCTGTTGAGTAGCTCGATTCTTGATAGTGCACTGATCAGTTGAGAACTCAACACTGAATCAGTTGTCGCAGAATTGTGAAACCGATAATATGTTGTGCTTTAAACCATCGACATACGAGACTCCTGTAACCTGTACATCATCATTCTCTAAGGTTCTGAATCCTCTGGTAAATCCAAAGTTATCATCACTAAAGAGTACACGTGGGCCTTCTTGTTCTGTGTATGAACTGAGGAGATGTTTGTTTCCAGTCATGTGCCTTGAGCATCCACTATCGATGTACCAGATAGTTGCTTGTACACCTCCTTTATTGGCCAAACCCAAGCGAACCTGCAATCAGATTAGGCTTTAGGTACCCCTGTAGGATTGGATCGTGAGGGGTTAGAGTTAACTTTCGGGATCCAAACAAACAGGGAACTTCTATGGTAATCATTAAGATCAGAAGGCCTGATTTGTCTCCCATAAACATCTACATAATCATACATCTCTTCATGTTCGTTTTGATCATTATGAGTGTGAACCTTGGATGAATTAGAAGACTTGGGATTTTTCTGATTGGATTGTCTTCTTTTAATCCAGTGTGGTTCAGGTGCAAATGTCCTAGATTTCTGGTTGAAGGGATAGGTACGACTGCTACCATCAATAGATTCATATCTCTTTTACACAAATGGTTTCTGCAGTTTACCCCTAGCTTGCTAATTAGGCAGCCTGACCTGATTAGGTTTCAGATCAGATTTTCCCTTGGGAGGTTATCTTTTCTGATTTCTAATATGCTGATCGGGTTGAGATTTCTTCAGAAGAACAAGGTTCTTCTGTTGATTCCTCGGCTGATGTTTGATCAATTGAGGTCCATTTCTATTCCCTTTCTGATCAGACACTTGCCTTACCTGTTCAGCAGGTCTGTTTCCCTTCTTTGATACATATTTAGCTTTTCGTGTATCTTGTCCAGAAACCTTCCTAAATTCACTTTTGGACTGTGAACCAGGTTGGACATATGAGGATCCAGAAGGGATATCATACCCAATACCCTTCTTATCAGTTGGCTTTCGAAAGTAGCTTGTTATTTCATCAATATTTTTGGCGGCTTTTCCAAAAATCTCTACTTTCTTTTGCAAACTGTCCTCACTTTGTTTTAGACTCTCATGCAGTCGGAAGAGTTCATCAAACTTAGCTTGGAGGATTTTGAGATCATCAGCTTGCTGTTTGTTAATAGCTAGTTGTTCCTTAATCAGTTTATCCTCATCAGAAAAACTGACTTTTAGAAGCTCCAGTTCTGTAGTCATTTTCGGAACAGTTTCAACTGATTTCAGTTCAGTAGCTTTTCTTGCAGCATTATCTTTAACAAGCTGATTGTTCTCTGACCTCAACTTATCATTCTCAGCTTCCACTATAGTATAAGTGTCTACTGCATTAGAGAGGTCATCAAGCAATTTCTCATTATAGAGCTGCAGGTCAATCTCTCTAGCAGGTGTGCTCAGCACAACAGGTGTGGAAACAGAAAACACAGAAGGTTTAGAGGATACCTCAGAGTTATCAGCATCCTTAGCCATCAGGCAGATGTCATCATCAAATGAGAACATCAGATCTTCGAAGTTGTTGAAATCATCAGCATTTTTCATCAGACAAAAATCTTCTACAGACGAGTAACCAGAATCTTCTGAAGGTAAATAAGAGTCATCTATCCCAGACTTATCAACAACCATGACTTTTCTGCCTCTGTATCTTTCCTCTCTTTTATTCCACTTGTCTTCTCTTTCTTTGGAGTCAGGTCAGGGAAGTCTACACTGTAGTGACCTGATTTCTGACAGTTGAAACATCTCCAGGCTCCACGGAATTTCTTCTGCCAGGTGAGTCATTTCTTCTGTAGAATCTGTCAGGTGACTTCCCCATTTGCATGTAATCTGAATTTCTCCTTTCTTATCTGATGTCTCTTCTATCATAAGACCAATCACCTCTTTTCTTATCCTCTCTGTGATCCTCCCTATGATCATCTCTTCTATCACCAGATCGATTTCTTTCTGATGATCTGTCAGTAGATCTCCTATCTCTTCCTCTGCTGTTCTGATAGTCTTTATAAAATTTCTGATATTTTCCCAGTTGAATGTTGGATCTTTCAAGCTTTCTAGTCAGCAAAGCAATCTGTTCTGTCTGACTTATGATATTTTCAATAGGTTCAGTAGACTTTGAGCTGCTGTCGGCTGCTTTTAATGCAACTGCTTTCGATGTGGCAGGTGTGACTTCGGCAAACGACTCATCATCTTCTTCTTGCCCTCTTTCAATCATATCAAACTCATGGGCTTTAAGGCTCAGAAACAGGTTGCTCGGTTTCATCTTCGCAATGTCTTGACAATCCTTTATCACAGTAACTTTCATATCCCATTTCTTTGTCAGAGATCTCAAGATCTTGTAGTTGATGTCTTTGTCTGACATTTCTCGTCCCAGTTTCCGTAGCTTGTTGACAGACATGGTGATTCTTCCATCGAGCTGATTTATGGTTTCATTTGGCAGCATCTTGAGTTTCTCAAACTTAACCAGCTTGGCTTGCAATCTGCTGTCTTTGATCAAATCATTTCCTTCGCACATCTCAGCAAGCGTATCCCACATCTGTTTGGCAGTCTTGAGATACTTGATCTTCTCTCTAGTTATCTTGTCCATCGTCCTCATAATAATATGTCTAGCCACAGTATCCAGATTGGACAATTTTCTTTCCTCGGCATCCATCAGAGAAGGACTCTTTCTGATTCGGGCTCCAACCGGAAATTCTGGATCACCTCCTTCAGCTGGGTTGTTGTAGTAGATGATGATGGGTCCTTGTTCAAGAACTTCCATCATTCTGCTGCTTATAGCTCCCAGATGGTTGCTCATGAGTATGGTCCAGTCTGCATACTCATCAACAGAAAACTTAGGCAGATCATGATACATACCAGAGGTATTATCCATGCTGATTCTGAGTTTTGAAAACAAATGAGTTTTAAAAATAGGTTTTTCAAGATCTGTTCAAGTGACCACAATGGTTCTTCCCCAAGAACCGATGATACTCAAAGCCAGTGGTCCATAGAACCACTTCTCTGATACCACTTGTAGGTCCCGAACGAGTTTTCGTGAGGGCAGAAGTCTCGAGGGGAGGGGTGAATAGACTTCTGAAAACTTTTTGTGCAAGATCAGGTGTGAAAGCAAGTATGCCTGATCAGAGTGCGTGTGGATCAGTTTGGACTGATATCCAACTTACTGATTGCCTGATGGCAGATCAGTTCGGTGTCTATCAGTTTAACTAATGTGCGGAAGCTAAGTTTTAACCTTTGTGAAAAACCAGTTTTGTAGAATCAGATTTTTGCTTATCTGTTTTCAATCAGATGACAAAGTGTCAAGCTGATCAGATCAGTTGCTTGATGGAAAACTAATCCAGACTCAGAATATGTATGCAATATCAAATCAGGTAGTGTGCTATAGTGTAAAGCAAGTAAATCAGATAAAGCACACAAGATTTTTATAGTGGTTCGGATAACCAGTCCTACGTCCACTCTTCCCTATCAGCAGGAGCACCAACTTAACCAACTGGACTTAGTTTAATGTGTTAGTCCAACACAGTACAACAGATGTTTAAGGAGTTCTCACTCAACCGATCCCAGAAATCAGAAACTAGAAACCCTAGTCTGAAATCTTGCAAAACAAACTTAACCTAACTTTTGGGTTTGGGTATAAGATTTGTTGTTGTTCCAACTGGAAATCTATCCTAGTATATGTGTAGCCTAAAGCTAGAGGATAAGATTTCTATGCTAAGAACTATGGGATGAACACTTAGAAAATATTCTTGATATTGGGTTCTTCGTGCGGAAATTGTTATAGCTTGAGCTTGATGATAATTTATGTGTCTTCACTATGAAGGTTGATCCCATATTTATAGACCATGAAATCAAAGAGCCGTTGGAGAGCAATTTGAATTTCAGGCTATTTTTGGTAGATTGCAGGCTTGATGTGATGTGCTTCAGGAACGGCATGGCCGAAAGCATGTATGTTTGTCCTTTCTAGCCGTTTGACTGTGTAGCACTAAATTCCGCATTATCAGCTCCGTGCATACGTGTCACATTCTCATTGGTTAATAAGTACACTTATTCAGTGTTTGCTTTACCAACTAAGGTTGACATTCTTCTTGTTTGATTTACCTCGTATGATCAGGTGCATCATCAGTTGTCACCGGTGTGGTGGGCCTGATCGGATAAAAACTAATCGATCTACGATAGAGTCTTGAATCTGCAAGTTGTCTTAAAATGAACTTAGCAGACTTGACTGATGTAGGTCTTCTGGTTTTCTCCAAGATTTGACCTATTCATATTGAGTACCCCCTCAATATGTCACCTATCTATTACATCAGTTGTTCTATACAATAATTATCAACTGGTCACCTTAACCTGATATCTAGATCATCAGTCAGCTAACAGGTCTGACTGATCCTATTACAAGTGTTTTGGAACTTTAATCAAAACTCTAAATTTCCCAACAATAATTATTAGGGATATATATGAGATAATGATGGGTGAAAATGTCAAAATTATATAGTATCTATTATGTAAATAATATATAAGACTGAAATTACTATGACATCTATTTTTAATGGGAGGAAGAAATTTAGAATAAGAAATGAATAAAAATATGCACAAATAATATTGAAATATAAAAATTATACATGTAATTAAATTAATTAAATATTTAAAATATTTCAATTAAAATTAATAAAAAAATATTTTAAATACTACGTAGTACGCGGGTTACGTGTTAATTTATTATGTACTACTTATTTGTATTTTGAGTGTATTTCAAAATCATTTTATTTTTTTATTAACAGCATTAATTTGATAATATTAATTGATTCATTAAAAGATAATTCATTCATCCTGTTTTAGATTGTTCAAAACAAAATGGTACGAATTTTAGTGAGAAATTTGTTTATTAAAATGGGTAAAGATACTCCATTCATCCCTTTCTAGAGAATGATATAAAAATAGATATTTTTGTGTGTAAATGTTAGTGATATAAGATATAATATAAAGATGTTTGTAAGGAAATTATTTAAGAGGGTAATTTTTTTTGCCATTTATAAAATAAAAAATTTAAATAAGGATATTCATTTATGAATTTAGAGCGATCTAAAATAAAACCCGGATATTAATTGTTACATATAGAGTGAGATTGCAAAATTGTTAGACGGTAAAAAAATATTTTTCATAAGAGCGCCTCTTAAAGAAAATGTTTAAATTCAGCTCATGATCCGTATTACAAAACACAATCTTAAAGATTTTTTTTGAAGGTCAAATAGACCCCACAACATAAAGTGCAAGAACCAAAGGTTAAAACTTCTAAGTTGTTGATAGTTGGTTTTTCTTTTTTGATGACAAGTTGTTGATAGTTGTTAAACATTTAACTAATGATAAATTCTTGCAACGTCAAATAAATTATGAGTTATGTTAAAAATTTAATATATCTTGCTTATCAATTAATTAATTTGCATTTTTTAATAATAGATGAATGTTCACCGATTTTAATATGAGATGATTTCACAACAAAATGCCTCGACTTATGTAATTACGTACATATGAATAAATTAATTTTGGGTGTCATTCTCATTATCACATGTTAAGCCTAATTCTCAACCATAATTCGTAGTGTGTGTTAGTCAACAACTCTTACGAATAGATTAGGTGCATAATGTCATTGAGAAAGATAAAGTGCAACCGAATGTTAAATACGACGGGAAAAAAAAAGTTTTGAATTGAAGAGTCTAGAATTTTCGATTCGATTTAAATGATTGGATGAAGTTATAATAAACTCCCCTGTGAAATTTGTTCATATTATGAAACGAATTTCATTACATTTATAGATTGATATCACTATTCTTATAAATTAATACCAATAATATTTAATATAATATAATTTTATTTTATAAATGTAATGGTATCAATTGATAAATGTATTGATATTAATTTATAAAGTCATCCTTTATATAAATTTAAAAGTTAATCATTTTTTTATAAAAAGAAATATTTAAGTAATCTCTAAATTTTGGTAAACGGTTAGAACTTAAAGTGTACTTAAGTTTTAAATTTAGAATATAAATATAAATACTAGTGTTAGCCCCGCGAACTTTGCGGTTTAAAAAAATATTATGTAAAAAATAATTAATAATATTTTAATATTTTATTTATTTATTATTATTTTTTATTAAATAATTTGTAATTTACAAAAATGTTAAAAATGAAAATATAATTCAAATATGCAAATGATTTTATATGTTATTATACCTGATGACTTTATAAAAAATAAATGAATCCACAAATTTAAATTTCAAAAAGAATATATATATATATATATATATATATATATATATATATATATATTTATATATAAATGTTCAAAAGGAATTTCAAGAATTTCTTAAACAGCGAAGTAAAAACATACTAGTTGAGGACAATTCCTCAAAACCAGATGATGGAGCATCATATGCTTCAGCTATTAAGAAAGAATACACCTACTTTGATTCTCCAAAGAGAGAATTAATTCTTCACATTGAAGATGATGACGAAAAGTTCAAAGAATCTCCATGGATTCTTATGGAAAAATACATCCCGAATTGTGGATGGACTGTTGAATCTTACAAGACTAGAGGTTTCTATGAAAACATTCTCACTAGTCTTGGCAGTGTGGAAATCCAACATTTTCCACCCAAGAGTAATAGTATTAATTACCCCAAGTTTATTATCAAAATGATTATCTCCTTCCAAGAATGAGGTATTTCTCCTTTATCTGAAAATAAAATGTTGAATGAAGTCAACAAGATCACTTACCAGTACAATTACTGGGATTACCTTGAGAGTTTTTATAAAACTCTATTTTATCACAATACCAAACATTCTCATACTTGGTTGATCATATTATGTGATAATATTGGAAGGAATCAAATTCCTAACTGGTTTCTCTCCTGGTGGGAGATTTTTGGTGCTATGGCGAATATTTTGCCAGAAGAGGTTAAACCTCTCTTAGAAGAATACTCTATAGTATCCTCTTCTCTCAAATCTCATAATACAAGTGGTAAAACTATTTGTATGTTTTTCATTGATTTAGGACTCCCATGGGTCTGGAAATGGAGACCAGATTTTGGTTATACTGAAACTGGAATTCCTTGTTTATGGAGGATTTGTTCCACTAGATTTTGGAATAATCTTAATGTTCTTACACCAGGTTCCAATGAACTTCTTATTAAAGAAAATCTTGATAGGATTAGAACATCTGCAACATTCACAAGGTCTCGATGATCCTTGCTGATAAGATTCCCAACTATCCTTGGTCAGACATTGGGCGAAAGCAATACTTGGAGAAGTTCAAAGCATTGCTACACAAGGATGAAGAACTGTCTGGGCAAAGTGATGATGACCCAACCCCATATGTGCCGAAATCCAAACAAACCTCATCTGTGCAGTCAGAAGCACGAGGTAAACCAAAGATGAGGGCTACCAAAAAAAACAAGTAACAAGCAAGCCAGCTGACCTTGGGGGTGAGAAACGTCAGAGAACACTCACCACAATGCTGACAAAAAGGGTTGGAATGCCTTCAGGAGGTCTTCATGACGAGGACAGTGATGTTGAAGTTCTGGAGACTGGTGAGACTCTACTGATTGAATTACCTGGTAAGGAAACTGTCGTGAGTTCTGAACACACGGTCAGTGCAGATCGAGAACTGCCAATAATGGAGGAGTCTGATCAGATGGATGTTGGTGAAACTGCAGAAGAAAATCTTGAGGAGGTTCAGGACGAATCTGAACCATCTGATTCGGCACAACTGAGCTCACTATTTAAGAGTCGAGAATCCACTCATTTCCCCAGATCACCTACCCCACCATCACCTCACACACCCAGATCACCTAACCCACCATCACCTCAATCACCCAGATCACCTACCCAACTCCAACCTGATCAACCAGATCTTACTCAACCTTCTCAACCAGAAACCAACCAAGCCAAACCTGAACCAATTCCTTCTGATGATACGATGCCTACAGAACCCTACTCACCAGGCCAGTCTGATTGGCAGAAAGCTATGTTTGTCTCTGTGACCAACAATTCCTTCAATCACAGAACTGTGATCGAACCTGATTCACCTGAACCAGTTCACCCTGCTGTCAAATTCTTGAGATTACGCATTGAGAATTATCTGAATAAGACTTTCCCTTTTCTGGTGGAACACCCGGAAGTCAGACAGCAAGTGGCGGAGATTTTGTTTTGGAGAGATATCAGACTACAGGAAATTGAGGATTTTCTGATAATCCTCGAAGTGATGGGTCAATCTGCTTTTGTTGACTTGGAACTGAAGATGAAGGAGTTAGCTGGAGTCAACAGTGCAGCAGAACTAGCATCAGATGCTGATGTCAACTGGCTGATTAGTAAGAAGATGGGTTATCCTGATGGGAAGGTAGATGATGAAGAGATGGCTACCGATGAACCAGCTGAGGGTGAAGCAGATGAGACACTAACTGGTGAGGCATCAACATTTGAGAAACCTGTCATTATTACACCTGAGACCCTAGATCTTCTTCTACGACGATTCAAGATGGGGTAAAGGTTTCCATTGAAGCTAAATTCAACGTTCTGGCAGCAAATCTGAGGAGTCAGATGGAAGAAAAGACAAAACTAATAGTTGAATCAGAACGAAGCCTCACAGCTGCAAAGATCTCCGATATGCATGTTGATATTACCGAAAGAGAGATGAAGTGAATTGAGCTACTGGCACATAAACTTGGTGATGAGGTGTCTACGTTGTCTGAAATCAGAATCTTGCTTGAAGAAGTTTATAAATCTCTGATGAAGGCAGACACCAGTTTTGATGCAGCTTGGCGAAGATTTGAGGCATCTATGTCTAAGGCCAGAACTGCGCTGGAAAAGGCAGTAAGTCGGATGTTGGGGCCTGTAGACAAGCCAGATACGACCGTTCGCATAACTCCTATGGAGATTGATGAACTGAAGCAAGAGATGTTAAAATAATTTGGAATTCTTGAACGAAAACTATCAAATCTTTCTGATGAAACCAAAAAGGGGGAAGGACCAGAACCAGAAAAACAAGCTGATACATCTGAAGGACCACTTGCTATGGTTGCTGCTGTCCAAACTCCAAAACAAGTTGCTGCTGAGGTTCTTGACACTGAACTTCAAGAAATGTTTTCTACTATTGAAGAACATAGCAGGCAACTTGAAGCTCAAGACAAGACTCTATCTAAACAGAAAGTATCAGTGGGAGATCTGACTGCTCGTGTAGATAGGATTAAGGATTTCTCCTCAACTGTTCAGAAGTGCTTTGAAACAGATGATCAAGCAAAGAGTCTTAAGCTGATAAAGAAGTTGGAAGCTGAAGAAATGGCCGAAGCTGAAACAGATAAGAGAAAACAACTGAAAGGAAAGAAGCCCATTCAAAAATCAGTTGTTACCAAATCAGAATTGCTACTGAGCAAAAAGCAAATTAAAGAAAAGAAGGAACAAGACAAAAGAAGGAAAGTCATTGAGGAAGCCACTAGGATGCAAAAGTTGAGAGAAGCAGCTGGGCTTAACCGAGCATACATCAGAAGACAGAGAAAAAAGGCTGACATTGCTGAAGACACTGATTGGGAAGAAAGAGCAATACCTGCTCCGGTTCTGAACATTCCGGTATGTCGTGAAGATCTGCACGAACGATGGAAAATGATCAAAGCAGACTGGCTCTGTGATGTTTATATTATCCAGCGCATACCAGAAGACCCTGATCAGGTGAAATTTGACGAAGATTTCCTCAACTAGCTGGAAATCAAATCCGAAGATTTCTACAAAGTGGTGATGCGAGAAGGAAAAATCACGACCCTAGTTCCCTCTGCACCAAGGTATGAAACAATGATACCACCACTCAGGTCAGATAAGTCCTTTGATCCTGTTGCCTTCAAGAAATTATACTATCAGACTCTGGAACGAGGGAATATCATTGAAGCTGACAGACAGAGAGATGTACTGATCAGGTTATATGATATCTTTGAGATTCCTAGGGATCTGAGGAATGCCTTATAAAGATCAATCAGAAGATGTTTTCTTAGATCAGATGATAGGTAATTTTCACTCAACATTTCTTGTACGTGTAAACTGCTTTATTAATCAATGAAATGTTTTACCTTCCTGATCTCAAGACAAAGTCTCATTGTCTTCTGATTACTGTCTTTTACATTGTGGTTATCTGTTTTTCTGATTATATGTTTTGGTTCCATCAAAAAGGGGGAAATTGTTGGAAAAATTGTGTTTAGTTTTGATGGAAGTTCCAAAACAGATTGTAATAGGATCAGTCAGATCTGTTAGCTGACTGATGACTTAGAATCAGGATAGGATGACCAGCTGAAATGTATAGACAGCTGATGTATAAGATAGGTCACATATTGAGGGGGAACTCAATATATATAGGTCAGATCAGGTCAGAAGATCAGAAGACCAGATGAGGTCAGAAGACAAGTGAAGTCAGAAGACCAGATGAGGCCAGAAAACAAGTGAAGTCAGAAGACCAGACGAAGTCAGATGATCAGGTGAAGACATGAAGCTCAAGTTCAGAAGACCTAAAGATCAGAAGTCTACCAGAAGATCAAGACCAGAAGACCTACATCAGTCGAGTCTGCTAGTTGAGCTAAGACAACTTGCACCAGAAGACTCTATCAGGTAGACTGATCAGTTTTATTTGATCAGGTCAGCTCACACCAGGTGTCAACTGAAGTTCCACCAGATCATACGTACTATCAGGACAAGAATAATGTCAACTTTAGTTGGTAGAACAAACACTGAAAAGTGTATCTGTTAACCAATGAGAACGAGACACGTATGTACGGAGCTGACAATGCGGGATTCGGCGCTGCATAAGTCAAACGGCTATAAAGGACAAATATACACGCTTTCGGCCATGTCGTTCCTGAAGCACGTCAAATCAATCCTGCAACCTACCAAAAGTAGCCTGAAATTCAAATTGCTCTCCAACGGCTCTTTGATTTCGAGGTCTATAAATATGGGATTGCTCATCATAGTGAAGACACGGAAATTATCATCAAGTTCAAGACTGATGGTCCCGGTGGAAAACCCATGAAATGCGGAATAATCATGAAATGCATATAAAAACAGGGGTGAAGGAATGGTGATTACAGATTTTTGCGTTTTAAGCTCATGTGTTGTGTTTTGCTTATAATCGAATGCATATGACAATATAAGAACATAAAGCAATAAAGAACACAACAAAGTATAGTGGTTCGGAGGCTCAAGCTCCTACATCCACTCTCCCTTTCTAGGAAATTCCTTCCAATGGACTTATCACCCTCTCGGGTTCGCCTCTAGATATTTAATGAGCTCTCACTCCAACAGGACTTATCACCCTCCACGGGATTGCCTACAGATGTTTACCGAGTTCACACTCCAACGGGACTTATCACCCTCACTCGGGATTGCCTACCCTCCCTTTCGGGATTACTAGATGTTTACCGAGTTCACACTCACCTACAAACTTAACCGACTGATTTGGGTAAGGTTTGTTTGGTTTCCAACTAGGTTGAGATTTTCCCTTACATTTGTTTAGCCTCAATGCTAAGGTTGGGAAAAAATCTCTAAGCTAGGATACATCGTGGGTTGCTTAGATTGGGTTCTAGAACACTCTTGAACATATTTGTATATCTACAGACTTGTGTTCTAGGGTGGGAATGCTTTGGGTATAACTCTCTTTGGCTCTGTAGCATCTCGTGCTATAATCTCCACGCATCCACACTTGATAATGAAGGAAGATCTTGTATTTATAGTGTGGATTTGAATGTTACCGTTAGGTGGAGTCACATTCAAATCCATACTATTCTGTAGCTTCTTGCAGCTTTTCCAGGCTGGTTGTCTTCCTCTCATTGGTCCACGTCAGCTGAATTGCAACGGCTATATTCTTCAGATTCTTCTGAGTCTCAGGATCTTCGATTCTACACGAGTCTTGAGTCTCTCGAGCCTCGATTAATGCGGTGACATCTTGAGTCTCGGGTTTCTTGATTCACAAACTTCTCTTGGCGGACCTTATCCGATCGAGCATCTTGACACTCGATTGCTTCTTCGACTTCGAACAATCGACCCTCGGTCACTAGCTTTTCGAGAATGATCATCAGCAGCGTTTTGATTCTCAGTGAATATGACTTCTCTTCTGATGACTTTTTTTTTACGTCGATATGCATTTACGGTTTTCTAATATCGATTTCTCTTCCGCTTTGATCGATCGGCTCACATGATCGGATCGATATAGCATCATCAATCGACATATCAGTTTATCTGCATCAGATTAGTACATCAGTTTAGCATATTAGGTTAGCATATCAATTTAGAACATCTGATCTCAACACGTTTGATCTTGATCATCTGCTCATCTTCATATCTGATCTCGATCACGTCTGATCTCGATCAGTCTCATCTGCTCCTCTTCTGATCTGCAACCTTCTCTTCCGATCTTACGGTCGGTTCATTTACGATCGGCTTTGTGCCAGCTCTTCGATCACCAGATCGGCTTTCGTGCGTTCTTCCGATCATCGATTAGATCTGTTTCGGTCATCGATCAGTCATCATCCGTCATCCGATCACCGGGCTTAGCTTTTCTTCTCTTCTGATTTTGCTCAGCTCATCAGTTAACTCCGGAACTCATCTTACTCATCTGATCTCGATCGGTCTAAATCAAGAACCTCGTCGATCTCGATCATCTACGCCCGATTTAAATGAGTTCCCCTCAATTTGTTCTCTCGTTCCCCTCAACTTGTTATCGTAAATTAGCTTCAATAACACAAGTTGATAATGTTTTTTAATTCATCAAAACTAAAATATCCCAACAATTTCCCCCCTTTTTTTTGATAATGACGCCTTAAAACATTAGAATATATGTATTTTTTAAAAAACGGGTTTTTTTTTTAAAAATCTGTTCAGTGGTCACTCAAAATTAGAGAACCGTTTTGAAAAACATTGACTGTTGAATCGCTCTCTTCGATACCAATTGATGGTCCCGTGGAAAACCCATGAAATGCGGAATAATCATGAAATGCATATAAAAAGCAGGGGTGAAGGAATGGTGATTCTGATTTTTGCGTTTTAAGCTCATGTGTTGTGTTTTGCTTATAATCGAATGCATATGACAATATAAGAACATAAAGCAATAAAGAACACAACAAAGTATAGTGGTTCGGAGGCTCAAGCTCCTACATCCACTCTCCCATTCCTAGGGAAATTCCTTCCAATTGGACTTATCACCCTCTCCGGGTTAGCCTCTAGATATTTAACGAGCTCTCACTCCAACGGGACTTATCACCCTCCACGGGATTGCCTCTAGATGTTTACCAGAGTTCACACTCCAATCGGGACTTATCACCCTCACTCGGGATTGCCTACCCTCCCTTTTTGGGATTGCTAGATGTTCTGGGAAGTTCACACTCACCTACAAACTTAACCGAATCGATTTGGGTAAGGTTTGTTTGGTTTCAACTAGGTTGAGATTTTCCCTTACATTTGTTTAGCCTCAATGCTAAGGTTGGGAAAATCTCTCTAAGCTAGGATATACATCGTGGGTTGCTTAGATTGGGTTCTAGAACACTCTTGAACATATTTGTATATCTACGACTTGTGTTCTAGGGTGGGAATGCTTTAGGTATAACTCTCTTTTGGCTCTGTAGCATCTCGTGTTATAATCTCCACGCATCCACACTTGATAATGAAGGAAGATCTTGTATTTATAGTGTGGATTTGAATGTTACCGTTGGATGGAGTCACATTCAAATCCATACTATTTTGTAACTTCTTAGGACTTTTTCCAGTGGTTGTCTTCCCCTCATTGGTCCACGTCGAATTTGAATTACAGCTATATTCTTGATTCTTCCGAGTCTCGGGATCTTGATTCTACTGAGCCTTGGTCTCTCTGAGCCTCGATTAATGCGGTGACATCTCGAGTCTCAGGTTTCTTGATTCAACAGACTTCTCTTCAGCGGACCTTGTCGTCGGGCATCTTGACACTCGGTTGGTTCTTCCGACTTGAACAATCGACCCTCGGTCACTAAAGACTTTCAGGTAACCGATCATCGGCCCGCGTTACGATTCTCGGTGAATATGACTTCGGATGACTTCTCTTCCGATGACTTTTTTCGATCGATATCAGATTTACGGTTTTTCGATGTCGATTTCTCTTCGATCCGATCGGCTCACATGATCGATCGATCGATATAGCATCAGTCGATATATCGGTTTATCCGCGCCAGTTTAGTACATCAGTTTAGCATATTAGGTTTGCATATCAGTTTAGAACATCTGATCTCAATCACGTCTGATCTTGATCATCTGCTCATCTTCACATCTGATCTCAATCATGTCTGATCTTGATCATCTGCTCATCTTCATATCTGATCTCGATCACGTCTGATCTCGATCAGTCTCATCTGTTCCTCTTACCGATCTGCAACCTTCTCTTCGATCTTCCGGTCGGTTCATTTACGATCGGCTTATGCGCTCTTCTTCCGATCACCAGATCGGCTAAATGCGCTCTTCCGATCATCCGATTAGGTCTGTTTCGGTCATCCGATCGAATTATCTGCAGTCATCCCGATCTTCGATCACCGGCTTAACTTTTTTTCTCTCTTCGATTTTGCTCATTTCATCGCTTAACTCCGGAACTCATCTTACTCATCTGATCTCGATCAGTCTCGTCTACAACCTCGTTTGATCTCGATCATCTACTTCTGATTTCGTGAGTTCCCCCTCAATTTGTTCTCTCGTTCTCCCTCAACTTGTTATCTGTAAATTAGCTTCAATAACACAAGTTGATAATGTTTTGGCATAATTCATCAAAACTAAAATATCCCAACAAAGACATAAGCAAATTTCCGCACGAAGAACACAAAATTCAAGTTTATTTTATAAGTGTTCATCCCATTAGTTCTTAGCATAGAAATCTCATCCTCTAACTTTAAATTTTACATAAACACTAGGATAGATTTCCGGTTGGAACAACAACAAATCTTTACTCAAACCCAAAAGTTAGGTTAAGTTTGTTTTGCAAGATTTCGGTAGGGTTTCTAGTTAGATTTAAGGGATCGGTTGAGTGAGAACTCTTTAAACATCTGTTGGTTGTACTGTGTTGGACTAACACAATAAACTAAGTCCAGTTGGTTAAGTTGGTGCCACTTGTGATAGGGAAGAGTGGACGTATGACTGGTTGTCCGAACCACTTTAAAAATCTTGTGTATATTTACTTGCTCTTAACTGCTTTACACTATTGCACACAACTTGGTTTAAAACTGCATACATATTCTGAGTTAGGATCGATCGCACCAAGAATCGATCGTCGATTAACCAGACAGTTTTTGTCACCGATTGAAAATAGACTTCAGAATCTGATTTGAGAAAATTGGTTTTTCACGCGGGTTAAAACTGGCTTCCACACAATCAGTTAAACTGATAGACACCGAACTGATCTGCCATCGAAGATCGATTAAGTTGGATATCGATCCAAACCGATTCGCTTCGCCTCGATCGAGCAACTTTGTCATCACACTTTGATTTACGAAAAAGTTTTGATCTATTCACCCCTCCCCCTCTGAAACTTACTCTCCACCCGAAACGTCCTACACTACTGATATAATTCTTGGGAATTCATGTCTACAAATATATTTCTCCATAAAATCTCTAAGTTAAATTTTTTAGCAAATTCATCTCGAAATTCAATGCTTTCATGAATCGGTGGCGAATTGGTAAAACGATTATTCACGTGGATATCATAGTTGAGAATTAGTGTATGAATTCTTTGTAAATTATGTTTCGTTCTTCCGTATTTAATTATGCAATTAATTGTTTGTTGTTGGTGAACTGTTTATTTCCGCTGCGCATGTATTACGTGTTTACGTGTCTTTAAATTCCAACAGTAGTATCAGAGCTCCAGACTCTTGACTTAATTGTATAATATAAATCTATTTCGTGGGTTAAATTTTTGCTTGAATCTCAATTTTATTTGCCCAATACATACTGTTAATTTGGTTTAAGAAATTAATTAGATTTTTCGGAAGCCTTAGACCAACTCAGCCATTTCAATGCTTGGCATTAATTTGGTGATTTCGGTTTCGGCGCATACAAATTAATGTGTTAATTGTTAAAAAAATAATAATAAATAAATAAAAATTTGGGCGAGAACAGGTAAACAAAACTTCGGCTGCTGCGACTGAATTCGGGCGGCGGCGATTTGACTCCGGAAGTCGGATTTCTACAGATTCGCTCGGTGTCTAAAAATTTTCGTTGATTTGGTTTTTCCGCTAGTCGGATTTAACGCTAGAGATTTCAGATTTGTGAGTAGCGATTTCTGCAGATTCGTCGTTGTCTCTATGCGACGGGTTTCAATGGCCGGCTTGGAGCCGTCATTGATTTCGAGCGAGCGTTGGACGGCGGTCGGCGACCGACTGCGTCGGACAGGAGCAGCAGGCGTTCTGGGTTGGGCGGCGCCGGTGTACGCTACGTCGTTTTCTGGAATAGGGCGTCCATGGCTCAAGGGCCTGGATTGGATTGAGAATTAGATTCTCACCAGGCCCTTCTAAGAAAATAGGAAACTAATTGCAAATAAGCCCTTTCTATTTTTAAATTCTGAAATTTAATAAGGCCATGTTTGGTTGGATGTTATTTAAATTTCTTGAAATTTATAAGAACATGTTTGGTTGGACCAAATTCATGGAAAATTTGATAAAATTAAGTTTTGGGATGATATTATTGCCTATTTTTTCCAACACAATTTCAGTCTTGGAAAAATTAAAAATCCACAAAGGTTCTAAGGCACAAATTTTCTTCCCCCCACCCCCCTCTTATAAATAGGGGATGATTTTTTCATCTCCAACACAATTTAAGTCTTGAAAAAATTAGAAATCCACAAAGGTGGTGCAATATTTTTTTCTTTCTCTCTTTGTTATAATTGTTCATGAGAATCCTTCCACCGGATTACAAGGAAGGACGTGGAACATATTTGAGAAAGAATTTGGGTTGATCCATCTGCTCAAAGATTGTCACTTCGAGAGGTATGTTTCTTGTAAACTCATAGATTCCACATGTATAGGATTTTACGTCGAATAAATTGTACGCGTGATTGTTGTTGGTATTTGGTTATTGAATTAATAGGTTAATTCATGTTAGAAATATATGTTCAATTTAAATATGTATTTAATTGCACCTCGAATAGATCCGGACATCCAATTCCCCAACACTCTAGTCTCTACAAAGGTTTTTTTTTTTTTTAAATAAATGTTTGTATAAATGTTCCATAGAAAGAGCCAAGTATGTGAAGTCATGAATAAGATGAGTTGCAGTGGTGATAGTACTTAGTTGTTGCAACAATTTGATGCTGGAGTTAGTATATTGGACTGTGAGTTGCAGACTTGTAGTGGAGTTAGTATATTGGAGTATGAGTTGCAGACTTGTAGGGGAGTTAGTATATTGGTACTTGATTTTTTTAATCTGTTGCAAGGTAAAAAAAATTATTGCCTCATTTATTTATTATAAATATTTGGTATTACGTGGTTAAAAGTTGCATTATTATCTAAGTAATTCTATGCTTGTATGAAATTTGGTGAACTTATTTTAATATTCAAGACATTTAATTTAGATTGTTAAAATTGAAATTTAAATTAAATATTAGATGTATAATTTATATATTTAATTATATATTACGTAATTATAGCGTTATACCGGTTTAACCGTTTTAAAAATGGTCAGACCCGGTCGGATCGATCCGATCAAAATCGTTAAGGTTGTCCGGTCCGATCGCCGCTTCCGCTTTTAAAACATAGTACCGCAACTTTTCTTAGTCAAACTCCATGGGCCATTTTTAATTGAGTTTGGCGGCTGGAATGGAGTGGAGGCATGGGCCTTAATTAATTGCTGCTGCTTGCTGAATTGGGTCGCCGAAATATTTAGGCTTCAACATTTTTTTCTTTCCTTTTCAAGCTCCATTTGTTTCATCCTTAATTTTAGTTCTTGATTTGCTCTTTCGATTGACCTCAATAATTTATAGGTACGTATTTTGTTCTAAATATCCTTATTTTTTTATAAAATAACAAAACATTATCTTTCTCAACAATTAAGTATAATTAGTCAAGACAAAAACTTATATGAGATGGTCTCATACATGAGATGAGTCTCTATTTGACCCATATTCAACCTGTTGAATCGAATACCCACTAGACCCGTTTAATTGAATTTAAAAAATAGTCCGGCCAAAAAATAAAATACCCAATAAACCACTTGGTCTTCTCTGTTCAGATTTTCCTTGCGCGTTGCCTTTCTTCCTTTCCCACCCGCCGCTAACCGAAGGTCACCGCTCGAAGTTGATCTGCTGGAACATCTCATGCCTTGCCTCCTCTCTCTTGTCCTGCTCCTTTGATATTTCCTAAGATTATTGCTAGTATTATGCTCGTGTCGGGAACATCTGTTATTTGATTCTTTTGTGATTTTGTTATGGTGTGTAATTTTTTGCCTAATATTCAAATCCTTTATTAGTATTCAAGGTGTGGTGAAAAATGTAGTAAATTAATCATAACAAGAACAAAGGTCAGGTGTATTCATGGTTTATTGATTTTGGGTTAGAATTGTTCTGCATAACATGGAAGTATCTTTGATATGTTGATATTCATGAATGGATTATTAGTACTTTAATACTTTGTACCATATTAAAAGGTTCTTGACCAGATTTTCGAAATATGAATCACAGAAACAATTTCATTGTGCTAATTTTTTTGTAGGAATATGAATAATTGTAACAGATTGTATAAATTTTATAATTTTGATAAATATATATGAACTTGATACACCTGACTAGATTTTTTACACTTCTGACGACATAGTTGGTACTCCTGACCAGATTTTTATAAACTGATATTAACAGTACAAATTAAATCATTAAAATAATTTAAAGTTATGATACTTCTGACAAGATATTTGATACTCTTGTTGTGATACTTGATACTTTACTATTATGTACCATTATAAGATATTCTTGACTAGATATTCAAAATATGAACCACTGAAACAATTTCATATTGTTTTTTCATAGGAAATATAAATCACTGACACAATTTCAAACGGTTTTTCATAGGAAGTATGAATAATTGAAACAGTTGTACAATTTTTTTATACTTTTGATAAACATTTATTAATATGATACTCCTGACTAGATATTTGATACTTCTGACCAAATAGCTAATACTCCTGAACATATTTTTATAAACTAATGTTAATAGTGCAAAATAAATAATTTAAATTTATGATACTCCTTACATGATATTTGATACTCTTGATGCCATAATAAAAATCTCTGGACCAAATATTTGAAATATGAAAATTGTTTGTTCGAAGGAAATATGACACTGAAACAATTTCAAACTATTTTTTTTTAGGAAATATGTATAACTAAAACAATTGTACAATGTTTTATATTTTTGATAAACATTTATTAACCTGATACTCCCTACTAGATATTTGATACGTCTGATCAAGTTGTTGATACTCTTGACTAAATTGTTGATACTCCTAAACCTCTGTAACTACCCCACCCCTTCTTCTCTCAGCTTCTCCTTAGACTGGCCTGGTTCACCGAACCGGTCGATTTCCTATTCCAGCCGGTCCAAGAAACCGGCGGCCCCACAAAAGCGGACCTGCATGTGCGCCCCCACGAACCACCCATTCGCTTCGATGCAACCCACACAAAGGGGGATTCACCAATAATTCTAGGATTTAAAACTTGCAAATGGCATCGTGGGGGAGCTCGAGTAGGCTGCACAGGAGGCGCTCCGCCTTGAAGAATCCGCTGTGCGAATCAATGCGGTGGAGGGGGATTTGGTAAAATTATATTTTAAATTCTATTACTTTTTTTCACTAAGTTGGGCCCCCTAACCAAATTTTCTGGCTCCATCACTGGCCTTGGCGGCGTTAAATTCGACCGTCGTCACATAGGGGGTGAGCAGAATATGGTAAAAACCGAAAAACCGAGCCAAACCGAACTGAAATATAAATTCGGTTTGGTTAAATTGGTTCTCGGTTCGGTTTCGGTTTTTCATTTTAAAAATTTTGGTTTTCGATTTCGGTTTCGGTTTTTAGGGTAAATTTACCAAAAACCGAAAACCGAACTGAAGTTTTTACTAATATATAAATAAATAAATAAATAAATATATATATATATATATAATAAACTCTAGTCCTAAACAACTGTACAATTCAAATATATTAACCCTCAAAATTCATCCAAGGATCCACCACTTCTCCCTCAAAATTCACCTACCCACCGGCCACCGCATCGCGCCCACAGCCGAGTCTCCGACGTCTGACCCACCGCACGCATCTCCCTCGCTCACCAGAGAAGGGCATCTTTCCTTCAGGCCGCATCGTGTACCTCCGTAAGGTGCCGCCGCACGATGCCTTTCCTGTTCCACTCCCCGCACGAAATCCGGTCACCCTCCCCATCTCTCTGTCGTAGGTCCATCATCGTAGCCCACTGCCGCCATTGCCGTTGTGTCGGCCCTCTCTCTCTCATGCTGCTATTTTTCTAGGCCTTTTAATTATTTTTTTATCCATTTTCACCGTATGGTAGAAAACAATAGGGAGGGGAGTTGGGGCTATTTTCCTTCGGCTGTAATTTTTGGCTCCCAACAAGCAATGTTTCCATTAGGATGTAGGAATTGATTGTTGTGCGTGCTTGGTATATTCCTGGAGTGATAAATTTGAATTTTTTTTCTGTTAACTTCTTTTTTTTTTAATCTGGAGAGGGGCTGTAAAATGGCTTTATTCCTGGGGTGGCTTTTAATGGCTTAATTCAATAATGCTAAAATTTTGGTTTTTTCGGTTTTAAACCAAAACCGAACCGATAAAAGGTTTCAATCGGTTTTATACTTGTTTGGCTCGGTTTCGGTTTATTTTGGTATGAAATTCAGTTTTAATAGTTCGGTTCGGTTACCGATTTACCGAATGCTCACCCCTATCGTCACATAATCATTGCCTCCACGACGAATTCCGTCTGCGGCCTAGCTAGCTTTCCTCCATGTCGAAGGCGTGATTGGGTGTGTTTGGGTACAAAGATTAATGGGTTCTTGAACGAAACGCGTTTGCGGGCGAGAAGAAAGCTATCCGAACAACTTTTAAACTCTGTTATCAGTGCCTTCTTTAATAAAAAAAAATCCTCATTTTTTCTTCTTTCAATTCTTTTTCAATAGTATTATTTTCTAAAAAATAACGTATTATTTTATAATTCTCTAAATTTTATGTATCATTTCTAAATTTTCAATTTTTAGTTAAAATTCAATTTAAATTCTTTTTGGTCTTATTTTTAAACGTTTCTTCATAATTCAACTATTACAAATTTTAATTACACTAAATTTATTTAATTTGACTAAATTATAAATTATTTAATTTCCTCTTTGTTCTAGGGTTTGAGCATCATATATTTCCCCTAAACTTGTTGGCATTCTATTTTATTTGCTTATTTGTTAGATATCTATGAGCTAGGAGTTGAGATTAACATTTATTCTCATTTTTTGGAATAAAATCAACATCAGTATGTATGCTGTGTTAGTCTCAGTGTTATGCCTATCTAAGAAGATTTCCAAGATCTCTTGTTTTCGAACATATCAAAAAAATAATAGCTTTGTTTAATCAAACACATTATTCAGGTATTCATGCTAATCTAACCAACCATCTCTCTTTTCCTAATTTGCAACAAGTAAAACAGAGACATGAATCATGAATGACTAATGCAAGTGAATGAAATGTCAATTAAATATGTAGTAATAAACATATTTATGATTCTGATTTTAATGCCTCAATCTGTTTCTTCAGATTAATGCGTTGGTGGATGCTCGATTAGAGCACCACTACCTATACCGTGAGGTTATGGGTTCGAGACTTCATTTGTCCGATAAAAAAAAGAAAATGGACTGGTGGATGCTGCTGCGAACCACTTACAATGTCAAGTCGCTTAAACATGGTGAGGATTATCTGGAATGTGATGTTGGAAGATGGGATGTTAATTTTTTTACTATTGTTTCATCTAGTCTTTTTTCAATTTTCCTTTGTTTTCTTGGGAAAACATGCATATTTATGTATCCTGAATTCCTGATATGGAGAGAGAAAATGACAACTGAGTACCTTCTTTATACAAGACAGGGCTAGAAACAGGAGTTTGATTGAAACTTTGGTAATTATTTGCTGGATAATTTGGAGTTAAGCTTAGTTTGCAATTACTATTGGTATGACATGATGCATAAATTCCTTTTTCTACTAGTGATTTCTTCCACAGATAAAAGTAGGTATATATCAGCTTTCTGATTCATGCTATAATAGATTGCTAGAACCATGTTTGTTAGTGGGAGTGGTAGGCTTTCCTTAAATGCTTTTGTGCCTGTTAAACTTCAGCCCAGTGTTTTCAAAAACCGGTGGAACCGGTCTGACTACCCTCAAAAAACGGTTGAACCGGAATAAACCGCCCAGATGCTGAAAAATCAATCAAAACCGGAAACCGGTAAAAACGGTTAAACCAATTTTTTGCTTTTTTTTTCATCTTTATTTTATATTGTGTTGTGTTGATTCTATTGTGTTTATTTCAATATGAAACTTATAAATTATAGCTTTAAATTTTATAAGTGCACATTTATTTCATTTTAACGATTGGATCGCCCATCCGACCGGTTCAACCGGTTAAACCGCCAACCGGTGCCCAGTCCAATTTAATCACCGGTCCGATTATTAAAACACTACTTCAGCCATCGACATCAGTTCAACCTAGCTAGTTGAGGGAATTGTTGCTCCTTTGCACATTTTCTAGCTCTTAAAACACTTGTTAACATGTAACCACCATGTTGCTTGATTGTAGATAATATCCTAATTGTGTTATCATGATTCCCAATTTACACACACACTATTATACATGCTTATATTCAACTACTTATTGTAGTTGGTGATGTTTAAGCATCAGAGTATGTCATCCTTAATTTGTAACACTAATGACACTATATTATGAGAAATTGTTATCTCCCTTAATACAAATTACTAAATCAATCTCTATTTGCATTGATACTTTTCTTAAAACCTGAAAAGTCCTCATATTTGGCTCATTTGATAGAAGAAGCAACAGAGTTTATAAGTGGAATATGAACGTTTTCTTAGTTCACGAGAACAAAATGACTTAAAAGATAATAGGTTAGGAGGCAAAAAATTAAGTCAATTTTATAAGTACAAAAAATAAATAAAACAAAAAAGTGGTTAGAGAATATATAATGCATGATGCTGCAAAATCATAGAATTGGGTTGAAGAATCTTTAGCACATGGCATTTTTATATTTGTAGCAAAGCAACTTTGAGAATCATAAAAGTTGTTTGAATGTTTTAGTATTTTCTCTTGAGTATTCAATGCTGCCAATAGATTGATATATATTCTCCTTTTCTTATAAGAAAAACGAAAATGGGAGGTAGCAGAAAAGGGGGAAGAAGGGGCGGACGAAACGCAGCTACGGTACCATATTCGTTTCATTTATTATTATCTTTGTTCTATGGTTTGAGCATTCATCTCTGATTTCCCTCGAACTTGTTGTCATTCGGTTAAACAAAGGGCCTAATTGCGTTTTTTTTCTGCACTGAGCCCTTCAAATCGTTGGACCGCCTCTGCCTGCAATTATATTACTCCCGTTCATGCTAATTCTGCATCTCTCTCTTTTCCTAATGTGCTGTAATTAAGTAAAATGAAACCAAACAGGGACATCAATTATCAAATGTCAATTAAATCTGTTTTATGATTTGTAATTTTAATGCCTCTATTTGTTTGTTCCACATGTGTAGGACTATCTGTACTCTCCTCCATTGTATTGCAGATTCCCATCGTTTGAACATCCCACTGTAGTCCGTACTCGTTTCCACACTAATCCGTCTCTTGTTCCCTACTCTTCCACCTTCAATACACACATTCATCAACTTTCTACTTCAATACCGATTAGCAACGATCCAACGTTGAACTCCGATGCTTCTACTGCAGAGGAACACAAAATCTCTGTTTCGACGGTCTTTCCCATTTCTGCTTCTTTTCATAACCATAAAAAGGAGTTGGCTATCATCATGGCGTCACCGTTTTCACAACACAATGATCCTCAACTTGATCCTCAATCTTCATTCGGCTATGTTAACGTCACTGAGTTTGCTCAAAATCTCCGGGAAGACATGGAAGATGATCCAGAGGAAGAAGTCGAGTCTGCTCTTGATCCAGCCTTCGTTTATGTTCATGAGCACCGAGTGAAGATCGAACATGCTAATTTGGTTAGAGCCATGTTTGAAATATATGGTGATATTACCAAGGGAAGTAACATCAAATCTCCTGGCATCCTCTATTTGCTACTCCAACACGTATGTGTTATGTACAACAATCTGAAGGAAACTAAATTTTTCCATGTCACGCTTATAGAGCTCGAGAATATGCTTGCTGAAGTCAGGGATCTCGAGGGTCAGAAGATGAATGTGGGATGGCTTCGTGAGAGAATTGAAAGTGTAATTAAAACACGGATTGATTTTGGAAAATACTTGGCGATTAAGGAAGGGAAGAGTGAACGTGAGACGAGCATTAAGAGGCTGGAGAAGAAGGTTTCGTTGCTACAACAGCAGTTATGTGCAGTGCAAAAGCAGCTAGAAAAGGTGAAGTGTGATGGGGCGAATGAATTGGCTCTTGATATCAGAGGTAGAATAGTTGATCACACCACGCGCTCTTTAGTGCATGGCCTTCTCTTATCCACTGCTCAATTGGTACGTCCAACAGTTGTGGTGTATATAGGTGGTGTTTTCAAGCTCTTTTGGAACCCTAGAAGCTTTTTTTTTTTTTTGAAAAAATTGAGTCTTACCAACTTTAAAAAAAAAAAAGTGCTTCTCACTGTTCCAATATAGTTTCAAAACACCACCATAATCATTTTGTTAGATTATTGTGCGAGAACGTTTGAAGATTTTATTATATTTCATGATGTTGTTACATTATGATGATAGCCAATAGATTAATGCAAGTAGCTATTTGGTTGATTGTTGTTATATATCCCTGATCAACTATGTAAATGTAATAATGCTTCACTAGTCACAAAATATGAACATAACATATTGTAATTTCTAAAATCACAAGTGAGCAGTGAGCATAAAAGTATCTAGGATTCCACACAAGTTGAGTACAACGGAATTAGGAAACACATTTATTTCTTGTGTGAAGAATCTGGAATGAATTGCATTCTAAGTATTGATCTTCTTGCACATGTTACGTACCATCGACTTTGCATATTGCTTGATAAAATGCTCCTTATTATTAGCTGCATATTTCCTCACAAATTCTTGAAGTAGCTGCTATCGAAATTCAAAGGGGTGACGAAGTCCAAGAAGAACAGGTTGTGGTCCCCACCGGATCTACGACACCTCCTCTTTAATTGGTCTGCATAGGATTCACCCAGCGTCGACGACGTTCCTGATTGGTTGTATAGCATTTGCCTGAAACTAGCACATTTTGCATTTCCAATTGTGTGGCTTCCTACAAGCAGGATGCATGCATGGTGTTAGATGAATGTTAGAATCCAGTTAATTTAATACTATTTTTTTATGTATACAGTACCAGATAATGCCACCAGATCAACTATGTTGAGGCCCTGATGCTTAAACTTGGTGAGGATTGTTTGGAAAGTGGAAAGTGGTGTTGGGAGGTGGGATGTTTTTGTTTGATCCACTCAAACTGCTTCCTCTTGAATCTTTTCTTCCCAGTTGAACCTCCCAATTAGACTCTCCACTCTACAATGTTTTTAAAATGCTACTAGTATTTCACCAGAACGATGTTCGACAGGTCTTATTTATTATATTATGTAATAAATTATGAATTTATTGCGCTCCAACCTAATTTGAGAATTATGAGTCAAATATCAAATGAATGTTTGTCTAACGTATGAGATGGTTTCACACAAAATTTTCTTTTAATATTATAATCTTATACATAATTTTTTTCTTATTTATGTAAATTAATATTAGATTATTAATTTATATATTCATTATATATAAGATACGGTTTAGTGCTTTGAAACTCTATTACATTTTTTTAAAATTATATGTAATATTTGTAAATATTAATAGTAAAAAATATGTATTACATTAAAGTTATTAGATTGATTAGAAAATTTTATATTGAGATTTTTCTCTAATTAATGATTTATCACATAGTGTCGTAAAATTAGAATTTATTTATTTAATTTTATTAAAAGCAAATAAAATGAGAGAGAGTGGGGAAAATGGCGTGGAGAGAGAGAGAGAGAGAGAGAGAGAAGGGAAAATAGACAAAAGAAGAGAGAGAGAGAGTGAGGAAAATGACGGGAACAGTTTTTGCAGAAACTATCCTATTTTTATATATATGTATAGGTTAGTTTTGGATTTTTGTAAAGAGAGGAGAGAGAGTGGGGAAAATGACGGGAACAGTTTTTGCAGAAACTATCCTATTTTTATATATATGTATAGATTAATTTTGGATTTATCTATCTTTTTTTAAAAACCATGAAAGTTATATATTTAAATGCCATGTAATTCGTTTACAATTTTGGTCCTTATAGCCTCAATTTTTTGAATAAATTCAAGAAAAATTTTATCGTTTTTCGCTCATAAACAAGGTTGCTACGAAAATTAAGGGTTTTACGAAATCTTATATAGGTCCGTGACCGTTTATTTAAGTGATTTTTAAAGTGATTGAAAGAACGATAAAATTTTCTATTTTAGATAAATGATGTTATAATTACATAATATGTAATTAAATATATAAATTATAGCCCTTAATTTTGTTCCTATATAATACTAATACATTAGAAGATTGATAAAATTACATTGAAGCCCGTCTTACTCAAAAGATGGTTGCTACGATAAAAACCATGAAGAGTCGAAGTGAAATCTTATATAGTTTAAATGCCATGTAATTACGTTTACAATTTTGGTCCTTACCATCCATATCTCAATTTTTTCTCATGGTATTTAACCGTAAAATTTTGATCTCATTTTGTACAAACATTAGTTTTTCACAAAAAATTTTTTATCGTTTTAATATTGGTAAACAAGTCACGTGTCGGTTAAAATTAGGGGTATATATATATATATATATATCGATGAAAAAGATGTAGTATATTGTTGTGACCTCACATACAAACAATGAATGTGAAAACAATGTAATCGTTAAATAAAAACTCATTTTTAAAGAATTAGAAAAAAGCAAGAAATTTCATTGTGGGTTTAAGTTGCGGAAAAAATAATATTTTATTTAAATCATTAATGGGGCACTTATTAAGTCTTTGAAATCAGCCCATAGTAAATGTTGGTCATCTCCCGATTAGAACCCTCAATTTTAATTGACATCGTGATTTAGTTTCTTCTTTCCGTATTGGCGGCAATTAAACGTTTTTTCCCTAAATATAAGGATCGAAAAAACGATAAAATTTTCTATTTTAGGCAAAAATGAGATCAAAATTGGACAACAAAGATAGTTATGGGACCAAAATTAAATTGTTGAATTACTCCTAAGTATGGCCACATGAATTTTTTTTTTTTTTGGATAAGACAAAAAATGATGTGTTTGGTTATCTGAAAGAAAGTTATAGGATCAAAAAACTTTTTTTCTCCTATTAGTTGTGCCCTAATTACATTCTCACCCGAAAAGTCCTAGCTCGTTTCATTTCCCTCTTTCGCAACCAAATTTTTAAAAATCTTCTTTCAAATATTTTAGAGTTAAACTTTATGCCTTGTAGTCCTCGATACTATTCGTTCTTGAGCGGTGAAAAAACCCTTCATTTCTCCGATTCCTAAAGGGTTTTATTTAAATGATGATTTTGGGAACTGAAAAAGACTTACCATCCATGGAAGAGGAAGTCGGATGGCTTTGAAACGGCTCCAATGTAGAGCTCGGGTTTAATCCGACAATTGACTCATGGTATTTAACTGAAAATACAATATAAACTCATATGGGTCTACTGCACAACACGATGTTGTACAACACAGGATCAAAATTCATTAGTTTTTTCACAAAAATATATTTGTCTATCAGTATTAATTATTTTTACTGAATAATATTGGTTGTATAATTATCAAATAATATTACTTATGTACCAGTTGCACGGTACAATTTGTGCACCCAATTAACCCAAGTGTTACACTATATATATATATATATATATATCGATGAAAAAAGATGTAGTATATTGTTGTGACCTAGAAAATATGTCTAGGACGACAAACAATGAATGTGAAAACAATCGAAAGTAATACGCAAGAACGCAGAGGTTTTGCTTATGTTTTTTTTTTTGCGCTAAAAGCTAGATCATTTCATTGTGGGTTTAACTCATATTTATAGAATTACAAGGCATTATTTACAATCATTAATGGGGCACTTATTAAGTCTTTGAAATCAGCCCATAGTAAATGTGCGAGGTCATCGCATCCCTGATTAACCCCGTTCGTGGACATATTTCTTGATCTCTTCATATCTTTATGTTTTTAGTTTCTTCTTTCCGTATTTTTTTCTTGAACAAAACTCAACGTGATAAACGTTTTTCCCTAAATATAAGGTCTCCTTCTTTTACATTCCTTTTATTTTTTGGTGTGCAGTTAAAGGAAAGAAAAGGCTTTCAAATAAACCACCCAAAAAAAGAGTTCATTTTTGGTTTCACGAACATAATAAATTGTCGTGGTTCGAAAATTCTTTATTTTCTATTTCTCAAAAAAACCACCCTTACAAATATGAAAAAGTTTTTTTATATTTTTTGTTAAGGTATTGTTCATTGTTACATTATCAATGATGCCTTGTTGAATTACTCCTAAGTATGGCCACATGTTGTGATTATCATACATAAATTAGGGGCAACAAATAAAATAATTTAATTGTGTTAGAAACAAATTGAATTTAGATAGACAAAAAACATAACAACCAAATTAATTACATACAATACATACCAAAAAAGACGAATTGGAATCCATATATGTTTATATATCCATGTTGGTTTTTGGATAAGATAGAGTCAATTGCATGTGTTTGGTTAGATTTATTTTATAATCTCTTGTTATTTTTAGTCAAATTATTTTGCTTTTTGAATTCCGGATTATCTAATCCTCAAAAATTGACCTATTGAATTCCCATAAGATTATCCTTTTTTATTTGGTTTTAATCTCACCATTTTCAATTTTAATAAAATTAAAATAATTTCCATTCTATTTTGGGGAGTTAGGAAATAATTATCCTTCCAAATATCCAACCTTTAAGATAAAAAAGTTGACCAAAATAAAACCTTCATATTTAAAAGAAGTAATTTATTGTTTATTGACCAAGAAAATGATCCAAAATATAAGGATCAAAGAGTAAACCATTGGTTTTAATCTCACCATTTTCAATTTTAATAGAATTAAAAATTTCCATTCTATTTTGGGGATAAATAATTATCCCACCAACCTTTAAGTTGACCAATAAAACCATGTTTGATCACTATTACCACAAGTTTGACAAGACATTGATGACATTGAGTGAAAATATGATTATCACTTCCACCATATATATATATATATATATTCACACAATTATCATCCTCCCTCTATCCACAATATTTCTCTACAAGAAAATAAAAAACTTACTACGTAATTTCCTAAATGATATGATAAGTCCAACAAAAATAATTATATACTTAAATAGTGAAGATAGTGTACGATTTGTGTACAAATTCTTCTAATTAATAGGCATTTCATTCCTCAAATTATCTATTAAAATATTGTCAATCACCAAACTAATTGTTTATGAAAATGTAATTTATAGGAAAATAATACCCTGCGCACAATCGTCAACGTGTGCTAACAACTTAGCAAAAAATTATTCTGGTGCGTTTTCCTTTTAGGAGAAACTTATTCTGCTTTATGAAACTGCATGAACAATGCATGCAACATTACCTAATTAACTTTCGCAATTTGTTTCTTAAGTGGGGTGGCATGTGGCATACACACTTCTTTCAGTTAACAAACAAAATATTCAATTTTTTAACATCAATCTGCCACCACCAACTTATTAATTAGGAGTTTTATCCCTTCAGAGCTTGAAAGATGATAAATTTATTAATTTAAAGCCTAAAAGATTTTTCCTATCGATTCAAGGCTGAAAGATAGAAAACTATCAATTCAGGGCCTGAAAGATAGAAACTATCAATTCGAGACCTACACATTTTAAGGTCTTGTTTGTCACTAAACTCTAAATCCTGAACCGTAAACCCTAAATCTTGAACACTGAACCCTAAAACCTGAACCATGAACCCTAAACCTTGAACCATGAACCATGAGCCTCAAATTGATAGTTTATATCTTTCAAGGCCTGAATTGATAGTTTTCTATCTTCCAGGCCTTGAATCAATAGGAAAAAAAATTCAGGTCTTAAATTGATAAATTTACCATCTTACAGGCCCTGAATTGACATTTTTCCTATTAACTATTATATATATATATATATATATATATATATATATATATATATATATACTCTACTCATTTAATTACTTTACAATTTTTAATCAATCTTAGCGGAGCTGGCATGTGGCTTACACACACTTGTTTTTTAATTAATTAAGCTGAAAAAGTCGTCCTAATTTTGTCGCTGCATAGCTTTGGCTTGGTTCAAGTGTTGTGAGCAATTTAAGGATTAACTATACATTATATTCACACCATATATACCTAAAACTTTTTCGCAAACAATTTGAGCCCAATTAAGATTTATTTTTAATAGGACAAATGGTTACTCGAACTATGACCTTAATGTTTCTCTAACCACTTGAGCTATTCCACTTCGTCATAAAGGGAATCATTAGACATGTTCACCTTCTATAAGAAAAGAGTTGGTCTCATGTGCATCCTGGTGCACCATGCACACATAGTTCATTTTAGAACTGTGCAACTTATTATACTAAAAGATGCAACTTCTTTACTCTGAACCGTGCAACTATTAAAATGAAAAATAGTTATACGTTTTAGTATAAATAAATTACATCTTTCTGTATAATAAGTTGTACGATTCTAAAATGCACTATGAGCGCACGGTCCACCTAGATCTGAATGCATATAAGACTTAACAATAAGAAAATTGTGGGCTCCGTTGAAGTGTGGTCAACTAATTATGAAGTCACTACTTACGAGATAAGGTTTGTTTAATTAGAGTTTTTCGATAGATAAGGTTTGATATGATTAATTTAAAATCAATTGCCTTTAGTTGGATAATTGGCCTCAAGTTATGTAATTGACCTCAAGTTATGTGACCCTAATTTTATAGTACTAGTTTTGTATTGTGCTTTTGGAAAACCTCTATGTCATTAATGTTTAAGAAACTTGTTCAAACTTGCACCAACAAAAAAAATAGAGAATTAACGACGGCCAATATTCTGTTGCAATTTGCGCATAAACTTGCTGACTAATTTGATGATGAAATTATTATAGTCGATTACTGATTGAAAATTTATCCATCGATAATTAAAAATGAATTTTACGGCCGTGAACATTTATTATTTGTAAAATTTATAATTTTGATAAAAGTTTTAAAACACATGTAGTAGGATCAGTCGAATATATTAGTCGACTGATTATCAGATAGTAAACTAGCTGACCATGTTAGACAGATGATACAATTAGAGATAAATCATATATTGAGGGGAACTCAATATATCATATCAGTCTTCTGAAGATCAGAAGACCTTCCTAATGGAGGAATAAGTAGAGTCTCAAGACGATTCTAAGTCAGTCTTGAATAAGACCCAAGATTAGCACATTAGACTGGTCTGATGTTAATCTGGTACGAGGTCAAATGACTCAATTAGAGTTAGCTCAAGTCCGAATTCATGAAGAATATAAATCAAGTCATGACATTCAATCTGGCATATTCTCTTACGAAATGGAGTTCTTAGGTCTCACTAATTGATGCGTTGTACCAAAATATGTACTTTGACTGATAAGCAAGATACAAAGTATCACAATCAAGTGGCTAGAAAGTACAAAGTTACATGCTTATAGCATGGCCGCCCTGCAAACATCACTTCATACCCGACTCCTACCTAAAATAGATTGAAATTTGAATTGTTCTCCAACGGCTCTTTGAATTTCAACTCTATAAATATGGATGAACTCCTTTAGAGTTTATTACAGAAATTATCAAGCATTCAAGCTATTCAAGCATTTCTGCAAGAAACACTCAAGCAAATATCAAAATATATACTTAGTGTTCATCCAATTCAAACTTAGATCGAAATATTCTCAATCCAGCTTTAGGCTAACTAATTGTACAAGATATTTCACTAGTTGAAAATCAAACAAACCCCTATACAAAACCTGTTAGAAAGGTTGTAAGCAAGTTTGTAAGTTAGTATTATCTAGCTTATAGACCGAGATAGAGGTGGATCTTTGTAAAACTGTAGTTTGCTGATAGAAAGAGTCATGGAAGAGTATGAGTTGAAAAATGAGCAGAGGCGAACCAAAATAGTGAATAAGTGAAAGAAATGTGCACGACCAACACAAAAACTCGAGCACTTTTGCTCAAATCGAGCATGATATTTTTTTTACAGGGAGTTCAGAAGCTGTGAAAAGTGCATGACCAGATTGTGCACTCGTGCAGGAC
Source organism: Stenogyne calaminthoides (assembly GCA_037126765.1). Lineage (NCBI taxonomy): Eukaryota > Viridiplantae > Streptophyta > Magnoliopsida > Lamiales > Lamiaceae > Stenogyne > Stenogyne calaminthoides. The sequence goes on from JBBCBC010000006.1 coordinate 26,844,814, forward strand.
TTCACGACTCGTGCACCAAAAAAAGAAAAAGCGCACACACGTTTTTGCCATGCACAACCGTACCAGCTTGCTCGAGCACGATCAAGACGCCAAAAATGCGTCTTGCTGGCAGATTAATATCCAGTGAACTCTGAAGTCATGGTTCGTGCACCAGAAAACATTAAACACACCTACGACTTTGATGCGCACGACCAATTCTTCAATTCGTGAGTGCACGAGTCGTGCAAGACCAAAAATGCTGAATCAAAAATCTTCACCTAGAGACACATGCCATCATCCACCCAAGAGTATAAAAGGCCAAAAGGTCATTTTTCTACTATTCAGCAGCAATTGGGAGAGAAGACACCAACCCCAAGTGATATCTTTGTGTTTCTCAAGCAATACTTTAGATAACTTTTATATTTGATTCAATAGAAGTTATAGATTAACACAAATTTAACTCAATTTCAGTTTTATTTCAATTCCAAGCAAGGAATATTCAAGGAAAATTTGTTACCTATTTCATGTTTTGTGGCAACAACATCGTTCAAGAGGAGATATCTTTCTTTTACATTGAGTATTTGCTTATTTTCTCCATGAGTTTTGTTTGTTTTTGCTATTTAGTCATGAGTGTTTCTCTAAGCACCATGGAATAAGGTCCTTTGTCTTGGGGTGTTTAGAATTATGTGGGTAATTGATTAGTTGCTTTGATAATGGGTATTTGTTTCTAGTGATTGTTTAATACTTATAAAATACAAGGTTTTCATTGTTCAATTTGGTTGAATATTTCTATTAACTTGCTTGTTGAGGCATGATTATCATAACGAGAGTCGGGTAGACATGCTAAGATGTATGGGTGTGAGTTGAGCTAGTTAGGTTTTATCAAAATGAGAGTTGAGTAGATGCATAAAAACCCCTCTAATTGACACTTGTTGCTTGAGTGGAAAGTGGGGAGACAACAGGAGTTTGGACCTTGATATATGAGTGGAAAAATGCATGCAATGATTAGTAGTTAATAAGAGGCTCTTAAAAATGTGATTACTCGAGTTAGAATATGTTGAGATTGCTCTTATATGTGTAAGCTCCAGAATTGGGCATTCATTGAGTATCCCATAAGGAAGAATACATGAACATCACTTCTTACTATTTGAATCTAAATGAGTTGTTTGCTTGTCTGCTCTTCTTGTTAATTGTTGCATCTTTTAATTAATTGCTTTCAGGTAGTTGTTAATTAGAACTTGTCTTATTTGAAAACATGATTTGCACTATAATTATGCGCCAATACATAACTTCGAGGATACAATTTTCAATATGTATACTGAAATAACAAACATCTGTTATTTGCCTTTTCACTAACACTTATATGTACTTACAATAACACGTGTTTGTCCTTATAGTAACACATGTTTGTCCTTATAGTAACACAAATATTAGAGCGAGTTTTGCTATTTTTCATTTGCGTGAATTTTATAGAAAAATCCATTTGAACCAGTTCAACTCGCAAAACAACCATGAATATTTTTATGTGCTTATCCGGTTCTCCTTCTGACTAACGGGTCATGTTTCACGAGTTTTTCCTTACGTAACATACATTTGCCCTTATAGTAACAATGATCTTGGAGCGAGTTTTCTAATTTTGCCTTTACGCAGAAATCTTTTCTTGATTCGACCTGCACATGCACTACAAAAAATAAGGTGATTTACGACGGTTTTAGCGACGGTAAAAACCGTCGCTACAGGATGTAGCGACAGTTTACTGACCGTCGGAGAAATGAGGGTTGCTAAAATATAGCGACGGTTTTTTCCAAGACCGTCGCTACTAACGACGGTAGTAAATTCATCTCTACGTATCGACGGTTTTTTACCGTCGCTATATTGCGACGGTTTTGTCGACGGAAAAGTGGACCCGGTTCCGGGTTGAACTAACGGTCGCTATGACCGTCGATATATTATCGACGGTTATGACGTCATATACCGTCGTAAACAACGATGATTATCCATCGTTATTAGTGACGAAATTTACCGTCGATATGTGTGACGGTTTTTCTCCGTCGGTCATAACGACGGAAAATCAGTCGCTAATTCCGTCGATAAAACCGTCGCTAAATCGGGATTTTTTGAAAAAAAAATGGCTCACGATGGTTCGAACCCGGGCCCAGGGGGCGCCCGGATGGGCACCGAACCACCCGAGCCACGGACCATCTCGAACCCAACCACCAAGCATCTCATATATAAGCCACCAAGCCTCCCAATTAAATGAGGCATTTATTCGCCCCCGTGGGGGGACCGAACACGGGACCTTGGGCGGCCGAGTGGGGATCAATTCCGCTCGGGCACTTACTTCTTTGCGTTTACTTAATGAATTTAATTGTATATGTCCTAAAATTCATTTTTTTTCAATTTTTTTAAAAATTCTTTATTTCAATTATCTTATTTAATAATTCAATTACATTTTAATATAATAATTTATATTTTTTATTTATAACTTGTAATTAAATTAATTAAATTAAAATCGTATTTTTTTAAACTTATTTTTAATAATATTAATTCTATATTAATTTAAAATTCATTTTTTATTTTTTTTAAATTGTCTTATTTAATGACAATTACATTTTAATGTAATAATATATATTTTTTATTTATAAATTTATATGAATTCCAATTTTTTTAAAATTATTTTGAATAAAACTATTTGTATATTTATTTAAAATTAATTTTTTTCAATTATCTTAATTAATTAATGATTCAATTACATTTTAATATAATAATTTAGTTGTTTTTATATTTATGATTATAGTTTTTTAAATTTAAAATTAATTGTGTTTATACTGGATAATTATCAAAAAATAAATTATGTTAAGAACAAAATTAAATAACTAGTAATATCATAATAGAGCGTTGTCAACGTGAAATATTACAAATGAAATACAATATAATTATTATTCGTCATCCTCATCGTTGCCCCCATCTGTATTATCATTCTCCTCCTCCTCTTCCTCATCCTCCTCCTCTTCCTCATCCTCCTCCTCTTCGTCCTCCTCATCCTCTTCCTCGTCCTCCTCTTCCTCACCATCTTCATTCTCCTCTTCCTCACCATCTTCATTCTCTTCCCCGCCGCTATCAATCTCTATCAAATCTGGATTTGCAGCTGATAAGTCTACGAAAAGATTGAAATCTCCTGTATGCACTTCAATTTGAGTGGCAACTGTTTCCATTTGGAACAGAGCGTCGTCAACTGCGGTAGTTGAATCCGATTTAGGAACTTGCACCAGTGATCTCGTCTTTACTTTGCAAACAGCTATCCATTCATTATTTACTTTCGAACCTGGATACGTGCAGTAGTATACTTGGGATACCTGAGCAGCAAACACAAACGGATCATACCCCGGATATCTTCTTCTTCTATGAACATCGACCAATTTGTATTCGGGATGAATCCTTGTTATTGAAGCAGATGGATCATACCGATCACACTTGAACAACACAACAGTATTCTCAGGGAACCCTGGATATCCTACTTCAACAACTTCTTGCAGGTGTCCGAAGTAGTCACGACTTTCCCCATCGAACATTGCACTGTTAATGCAAACACCACTGTTCACAGTAGATTTGGTCGATGCATAATCCTTTGTATGAAATTTGTAACCATTTACATAGTATCCTTGGTACGTGTTGACCACACGTAGTGGTCCTCTACTGAGATCCCGCATGAATGGGTTCACAATTCCACCATTATAGCCCTGTGACACGACGATTTGAAGTTAAATATATAGGGAAAATTACTCTAAGGTACAAAATTTATGGGAAAATTACTCTTAGGTACAATGTGCAAAAATTACGTTGCACTATAGTATCTAGTTTGAACTAAAGTGCAAATTGTTTTTGCACATTGTACCTTAGAGTAATTATCCCATGTTTTTTGCACTTTAGAGTGAGGACCCCAAATATATAATTGTAAATATTTAATATGAATTTATTAATAAACAACAGTTTAGAACCACTCACATAGTTTTGGAACCACTCTGCAAAACCACGAGTAATATATTCACCTACTTGTGCATCTGAGATGTTTGGATCTATATGGTGTAGCTCTTCAGTAAATATCCTAATTTAAAGCAATATATTATATTAATCAACTATTATATAATAAATTAATATTCTAATTATGTAAATTGTTGGGCCTGTTTGAAAAACCCATGAATGCGTTAAATACCAATTGTAATGTATATACAACAGGGGTAAGGGAATGGTGGTTCATATTTTTTCTTTTAAACCATGTGTTTTGCTTATAGTCGAATGCATATGACAAGTAAGAATATAAAGCAGTAAAGAACACACGATTTTTATAGTGGTTCGGACAACTCGTCCTACATCCACTCTTCCCTTCATGGGGCACCAACTTAACCAACAGATGTTTACCGAGTTCTCACTCAAACGGGACTTATCTCCCTCTAAGGGATCGCCTACCCTCCCTTTCGGGATTGCTTAGATGTTTACCGAGTTCTCACTCAAACGGGACTTATCTTCCTCACGGGATCGCCTACCCTCCCTTGCGGGATTGCTTATATGTTTAACGAGTTCTCACTCACCTACAAAATTAACCTATCAAACTGATTTGGGTAAGGTTTGTTTGGTTTCCAACTAGATTGAGATTTTCCCTTACATTTGTTTAGCCTCAATGCTAAGGATGGGAAAATCTCTCTAAGCTTAGGATATTACATTTGTGCTTAGATCTAGGGTAGAACACTCTTGAATATATGCGTGTATGTCTTGTTCAGTGTTCTATGGTAGAAATGCTAGATGATTTTGCTCTGTAGCTTCAATGGTGTTTTCACGCATTTTTCCACACTTAATTTGATGGAAGAACTTGTATTTATAGTGTGGATTTGAATGTTACCGTTGGATGGAATCACATTCAAATCCATACTATTCTGTAGCTTTTGCAACTTTCTATGGCTGGTTGTCTTCCTCTCATTGGTCCACGTCAGCTGAATCTAACGGCTATATTCTTCAGGATCCTTCTGAGTCTTCAGGATTCTTCTGAGTCTTCAGATTCTTGATTCAGCAGACTTCTCTTCAGCGGACCTTGTCTGATCAGATATACTGACACTCAGGTTATCTGATCTGATCTCGATCACGTCTGATCTCGATCAGTCTCATCTGCTCCTCTTCTGATCAGCAACCTCCTCTTCTTATCTGGTCATCTGATATGGTCTTCTGATCAGGTCATCTGATCTTCTGGTCCCAGGTCCATCTGATCCGGTAACTTCTGATTCTTCTGATCAGCTGGCTTAGCTTTTCTTTTCTTCTGATTTTGCACAGCTCATCAATTTACTCGGAACTCATCCTACTCATCTGATCTCGATCAGCCTCGTCTGATCTCGATCATCTCCGTCTGATTCCATGAGTTCCCCCTCAACTTGTTCTCTCGTTCCCCCTCAACTTGTTATCTGTAGATTAGCTTGAATAACACAAGTTGATAATGTTTTGGCATAATTCATCAAAACTAAAATATCCCAACATAAATGATACGTATATGAAATACTTACTCAATGTACGGTTGGACTTCCTCAAAATTGAATAACACATATTTATGTGCAGCTTCAATCTCTTGTCGGTTAAACCATGGTCGTTCATTTGTCTTACCCAAACATCGACCTGGAAACTTAAACACGGACAACATACCCTCAATATCATCAGCAACATTGTCTGTGCCTCTACCATCGTAATTATGAGGCTCGTTTCTCAACCTTGTTCTAACATGGTCCTCGAATAGTAAGAACAAAATGTGTAACCTCCTCACACAAGTAGGCATTAACAATTGATGCTTCAACTTTTGCCTTTTGTTTAGCATTGAGCTTCAAGTTATGTACATACCTATAGATATATAATAAAAAAAAATTTAAGATCAAAACATAAATATATTAATATTTGTATAAATAGTTGTGAAGTGAATGTTTACCTCTCAAATGGATACATTCACCTGTATTGCACCGGACCGACAATTTTGGCTTCATATGCTAAGTGCACCGGTAAGTGCTCCATCGAATCAAAGAAGGTTGGAGGGAAAATGCGCTCCAACTTGCATAAAATAACTGGAATATCTTTCTCCAAACGGACCAAGTCGTCCCACTTAATCATTGTAGACGTTAAATCTTTGAAGAATAAACTCAACTCAGTTACAACCCTCCAGATATTGTTCGGTAGGAATTCCTGGAATGCGAGGGGTAACAGTCGTTGCATAAACACGCGACAATCGTGGCTTTTCATCCCGGACACCTTCCCATTTGATGTGTTTACACAATGTCTCAGATTGGAGACACAGTCATCTGGAAATCTCAGATCTTCAATCCAATTACACAAAGCCACTTCTGTCTCTTATCAAGTGTGTAATTGGCTTGGGGATATCTTCCGGTACCCTCATCCCTCTTCAAGTGATCACGTTTACATATCTCGTTCAACTCATCACGCGACTTTGCAGTGTCTTTTGTCTTGCCCTCTGTGTTCATGATTGTGTGGAACAAGTTATCGAACACATTCTTTTCGATGTGCATCACATCTAAGTGTGCCAAATCAAAAGTGAGCTCCAGTAGGGCAAGTCCCAAAAAATGCTCTGCTTCTTCCAACCACCCGGTACCATTTTATTATGCTCCTCCGCATGTTCTTCTGTTGTTTTCCTCAATCCCTTCTGATTAATTTGATTTAACAACCTTTTACCTGCATGAATGCAAAGAGTTATAAGTTAATTAATTTATCATATGTATATAGAAATATATTAATTAATTTAAAATAACTAATATAAAAATACCTGATCTTTTTTTCAAACCCTTTTTTATAACAACTGTGTTCTTGATAAAGTCCTTTTTATTCTTGTTGGTCCCGTTTGAAAAACCCATGAATGCATTAAATACTAATTGTAATGCATATAAAACAGGGGTGAGGAAATGGTGGTTCCAATTTTTATTTTTAAAACTATGTGTTTTGCTTATAGTCGAATGCATATGACAAGTAAGAAGATAAAGCAGTAAAGAACACACGATTTTTATAGTGGTTCGGACAACTAATCCTACATCCACTCTTCCCTTCATGGGGCACCAACTTAACCAACAGATGTTTACCGAGTTCTCACTCAAACGGGACTTATCTCCCTCCAAGGGATCGCCTACCCTCCCTTTAGGGATTGCTTAGATGTTTATCGAGTTCTCACTCAAACGGGACTTATCTCCCTTACGGGATCGCCTACCCTCCCTTGTGGTATTGCTTAGATGTTTAATTAGTTCTCACTCACCTACAAACTTAACCTATCAAACTGATTTGGGTAAGGTTTTGTTTGGTTTCCAACTAGGTTGTGATTTTTCCTTACATTTGTTTAGCCTCAATGCTAAGGATGGGGAAATCTCTCTAAGCTTAGGATATTACATTTGTGCTTAAATCTAGGGTAGAACACTCTTGAATATATGCGTGTATTTCTTGCTCAGTGTTCTATGGTGGAAATGCTAGATGATTTGGCTCTGTAGCTTCAATGGTGTTTTCACACATTTTTCCACCCTTAATAATGAAGGAAGAACTTGTGTTTATAGTGTGGATTTGAATGTTACCGTTGGATGGAGTCACATTCAAATCCATACTATTCTGTAGCTTTTGCAGCTTTTCAGGCTGGTTGTCTTCCTCTCATTGGTCCACGTCAGCTGAATCTAACGGCTATATTCTTCAGGATCCTTCTAAGTCTTCAGGATTCTTCTGAGTCTTCAGAATTCTTGATTCAGCAGGATTCTCTTCAGCGGACCTTGTATGATCAGGTATATCGACACTTTCGGTTAACCGAGTTTCACTCTTCGACTTCGGACAATCGGCCTTTCGGTCACTAGAACTCTGCTATCGATCATCGATGGCGTTCGATTCTCGATGAACATGATTTCAGATGACTTGTCTTCAGGTGACTTCTTTTCTGATTTCTTCTCGCCTGATCTGATTAGCTCACATGATCAGATCAGTATAGCATCAAGTCAGCATATCAGTTTATCTGCATCAGATTAGTACATCAGGTTAGCATATCAGGTTAATTGCATCAGGTTATCTTATTTGATCTCGATCATGGCTGATCTTGATCAGTCTCATCTGCTCCTCTTCTGATCAACAACCTCCTCTTTTGATCTGCACCCTTCTTTTCTGATCTGCACCCTTCTCTTCTGATCTGGTCTCCTGATCATCTGACCAGCTTATCTTTTTTGGTCATCTGATCAAGTCACTTCTGATCATCTGATCTTCTGATCTCAGATCCGTCTGATCAGGTAACTTCTGATTCTTCTGATCAGTTGACTTAACTTTTCTTTTCTTCTGATTTTGCTCAGCTCATCAGTTAACTCCGAAACTCATCTTACTCATTTGATCTTGACCAGTCTCGTCTGCAGCCTTGTCTGATCTCGATCATCTACTTCTGATTTTCATGAGTCCCCCCTCGACTTGTTCTCTCGTTCCCCCTCAACTTGTTATCTGAAAATTAGCTTGAATAACACAAGTTGATAATGTTTTGGCATAATTCATCAAAATGAAAATATCCCAACAATTCTTTCGAAAAGGATGATCTTCTGGTAAAAAATTTCGATGGTTATCAAACCATGAAACTTTTCCGCTAAGCGGGAGACTGAAAGCATCAGAATCCTCCATGCAGTAAGGACATGCTTGTTTCCCAACCATCCTCCATCCGGACAGCATGGAGTACGCAGGATGATAGGCCCGGTGGAAAACCCATGAAATGCAGAATAATCATGAAATGCATATAAAAACAGGGGTGAAGGAATGGTGATTCCAGATTTTTGCGTTTTAAGCTCATGTGTTGTGTTTTGCTTATAATTGAATGCATATGACAAGATAAGAACGTAAAGAAGTAAAGAACACAATAATGTATAGTGGTTCGGAGACTCAAGCTCCTACATCCACTCTCCCTGTTCCTAGGGAAATTCCTTCAAACTGGACTTATCACCCTCTCGGGTTTGCCTCTAGATATTTAACGAGCTCTCACTCCAACTGGACTTATCACCCTCTCGAGCTCGCCTCTGGACTTATCACCCTCTCGGGCTCGCCTCTTGATGCTTAACGAGTTCACACTCCTATGGGACTTATCACCCTCTCTCGGGATTGCCTAACAACTACCTCACTTCACCACTAGTTATCTCTTACGAGAATGGGGTTTGGGTTTGGTGTTGTCTCCAACTATGGTGAGATTTTCCCTTACATTTGTTTAGCCTCAATGCTAAGGTTGGGAAAATCTCTCTAAGCTTAGGATACATCGTGGGTTGCTTCGATTGGGTTCTAGAACACTCTTTGAATATATGTGTATATCTACAGACTTGTGTTCTATGGTGGGAAAGCTTGAGTATTTGTCTTCTTAGCTTTGTAGCATCGTTTGCTATATTCTCCACACTTAATTTGATGGAAGATCTTGTATTTATAGTGTGGATTTGAATGTTACCATTGGAGAGAATCACATTCAAATCCATACTATTCTTTGTAAGTTCTGCAGTTTTTTCAGGCTGGTTGTCTTCCTCTCATTGGTCCACGTCAGCTGAATTCCAACGGCTATATTCCTCAGTTTCTTTGTCTTGGAACATTCAGGTTTATACTGAGTATTCAGTAATTACTGAGTCTTCAGTAATTACTGTGTCTTCATGGTTCTCTGAGTCTCAGTGTCTTCAGAGACATACCGAGTCTTCAGGTTTCTCTGAGCCTTCAGGTTTCTCTAAGTCTCGGGTTACTCGGGGTTCTTGATTCATGAGACTTCTCTTGGCGGACTTTATGCGTCGGGCATCTTGACCCTCGGTGGTGAGTTCGATTCTTCGACTTGGACATCGACCCTCGGTCACTTTTACTTCTTGAGTCTCGGATCAATTTTATTTCTTGAGTCTCGGATCATTTTACTTCTTGAGTCTCGGATCTTCTTTTGAGTCTCGGATTACTTTACTCGAGCTGTCGATTTCTTCTTTGCACGATCGATCATTCGGCGATCGGATCAACCTTATCTTCGAATCAACATAGCAGGATAGCATCAAGTAAGTACATCATATCAGGTTAGCATATCAGATTATCATATCTGATCTCTATCACGTCTGATCTCGATCAGTCTCTTCTGCTCATTTTCATATCTGATCTCGATCACGTCTGATCTTAATCAGTCTCATCTGCTCATCTTCTGATTTGCAACCTTCTCTTCTGATTTGCTGGCTTAGCTTTTCTTCTCTTCTGATTTGCACAGCTCACCAGTTTAACTCGGAACTCATCTAACTCATCGATCTCGTCGGTCTAAATCTGCGACCTAAATCGATCTCGATCATCTACTTCTGATTTTGTGAGTTCCCCCTCAACTTGTTCTTTCGTTCCCCCTCAACTTGTTATCTGTAAATTAGCTTCAATAACACAAGTTGATAATGTTTTGGCATAATTCATCAAAACTAAAATATCCCAACACAGGATAGTCGCTGATTGTCCAGAGTAGGGCAGCCCTCATCGTGAAGTTCTGCTTTCTCGATACATCGTATGTCAACACTCCATTATCCCACAGATGTATTAAGTCTCTTATCAGGGGCTGAAGGAAAATATCTAGTTTGTCCTTTGGATTCTTTGGACCAGGTACCAATACTGTGAGAAACATCGTTTGGGGCTTCATGCATATCCAAGGAGGTAGATTATAAGGAGTCAATATAACCGGCCATAACGAATACTGCTTACCGTGCAATCCAAATGGACAAAAAACCATCAGTGCTGAGACCTAACCGAACATTCCTAGGTTCGTCAGAAAAAATAGGAAATACCTCATCAAGATGTTTCCAGGCCATCGAGTCATCAGGGTGTCTTATCTCTAAGGTATCTGGATTAGTCTCTGTATGATTTCATGTCATATCTTTGGTTGTGGCACTAGATTGATACAGTCTCTGAAGACGAGGAATGATCGAGAGGTAATATATTATTTTATTTGCCACTTTCTTCTTTGTTTTCTGCTTCTCTCGACCATTAGTCTAGTTCCGTCGCGGTACTTTGTACCGAGAGTGCCCACAAAATCTGCACTTATCTCGATTTGCGTCTTCTTTGTTACCCCAGAATAACATGCAGTTATTGATACAACAATCAATACTCTCTACTGGTAGACCCATACTCTTCAACAAATTTTTGGCTTGATATTCTGTAAAGGCACCTTATTACCGGGAGGACATACCTCATTGATCAACTTACTAATCTTGTTATATGCTCTTTGAGAAAGTTTGTTCTCAGCCTTGATAGCCATGAGTCGAGCATTGAATAACAACAGAGAGTGAGTTTGACATCCATCATACAGATCTTTGTCAGCTGCTTTGAGTATTCTGTAAAAATTAGCTGCTTCCTCATTTGGTTCCTCCTTAGCCTCATCTTGAATCCCACCAGCTTCCCTGATCATCGTATGATACATATCCGGTGTATCCACTGCAGGTGGCTCGAACTGTACTCCAGGATCATCGAATCCATGATCATCGTGTGTCTCATTGTATTCGAGAGTATTATAATACACTTCAAGGTCATTGAAATCAACATTCCACCGCTCTTCACCATGACATGTCCAATTGTAGTAATATGGAACAAAACCTTTCATGATGATATGTGTCTAAACATCCACAGTCTCTCTGTATGACTTGTTTTGACATTTTTTTGCACTACACGAACATCTTATACGACCTTCTGAATTTGTTGCACCATGATTAATTTCAAAATGAATGAAGTTATTAACTTCATTCAATAACTCCATATTTATACTTCCGTTGATAAGTCGAGGAGTCGAATACATCCACTAATGATTCGAATATTCAATCTGTTTCAAATCATTATCAATATGTTAATTCTACAAAAAAATTGACAGAGTTTCGTCTGTATATGTAAATATCCAAATATATTCTTCTATCAAATAACATCAAATACATTCATTTAACATAAAATATCTACCCAATATTCATCTAACTATGATAACAACATTAATTTAACATAAACTATCAATAAAATATATGTAAATACCAAACTTATCAATTATATATTTACATTACACTATATATATTTTTAAACAGTAGAAATGTAAAAACGTACGGTAAATCATCTTCGAGGAGTAGATACGCTTCCGCTACACAATATGCACTTCAGAAAACGATTTTCGCCTCTATCTACACAAAATTTGGTGTTGGTTTTCGACAGTTTTTGTTGGTTTTTTACTGTTCTGCAGACTGAGTTGTCTAGTTTTTTTTTAGATTTTAGCGACGGATTCAGCAAAGGTCTAGAAACCATTGCTACTAACGACGGCCCAGCGACGGATATTTCTGTCGTTAATAGTGACTGTTTAGCGACGAAATTCAAATAACCGTCGCTAAATACACAATTTAAAAAAAATAAAAACATAAATTAAAATTGTTCAATAATGTTTAAAAGTGTTCAGTCATAATTAAAAATAAAAACATAAAATTAAAATTATTCATAACATAATTAAAATAACAATGATCCTAGAAGGGATCTACCCTCCAAACAGCTACAATTGACTCTCAAACTTCGTGCCCAAGTTTTTCTGATAAATCCACCCCGTCTTCCCTCCACTGTGTACGCCACTTGTACATCATGTCATGGTAACGGGGTGCAGCAAGTTTACAAAATGACTTATAAACTACATTGGTCACGAGCTCAGGACTCCACGTAGTTTGTTTCTATATTTTAAAAATAATACAATAATTAATTAAATTAATTTTAACAATATATATTAAAATAAAATATTTTAAGTAAATTTTATACCGTAAACTCCTGAAAATACAATTGAAGCTGATCAGTTGACACATTTTTCCAACAATATGAGTTGACAACAATTCCCACCCGCATGATGACGTTGTAGGCTATACAGGAAGCGTGGTGACCAGGTACAATACTATATATAACACATTAAAAAATAAATACAGAATTAATAATTATTGTATTAAATTAATTAATTATATAATTATTATCGTATAAAAAAACAACACTTACGCTCCATTAACAATATTGATAGATAAACCAGTAGTAGGCCCTCGGGATGAAGCAGGAACGTTACCACTTTCAGCAGCCATCTAAATAAAATTTTATTATATTATTAATTATATTATATAAAATAAAATATAAATAAATATACGAAAAAATAATTAAAGTAGTACTGTGAATATCGAAGAATACACATGAACGAGGCTTGTTTGTATTACTTTTTGATTTGATTGATGAAACAAATGGGTAGGCTGGTCCGGTATTTATAGAATTGGATTTAGCGACGGATTTAACAAATCCGTCGCTAACTTTAATGACACCGCCTCATAACGGGCGGATCTCCTCCCAATGGGCATATCTCTTCGTTTTCTGCGAAGTGTAGCGACGGTTTTCAAGAAACCATCGCTAATTTCGTCGCTAAAATGCCGATTTGGACTAACCATCGATGAACCATCGTTAAACAGTCCCTGACTTCGACGGTTTTTTGTTCTGTCGCTAAATGTTGTGAATTTGACGGTTTGACTCAAATCGTCGACAAAACCGTCGCTATTATCGATGGCTTGGTTAACCGTCGCTAATTTCCGTCGTTAAAACCCGCCTTTTTTGTAGTGAGGATCCATGAATATCTCAATATGTGTTTATGCACTTCTTATCTGACCCGCGGGTCATATTTCATGAATACATGATCAATGAAAAATTTCATTGATAAGTGGATTATATTGCGTTATTTAAGTTACTTATAGTGTGATTATTTGCATTTTAATGTGACTTATTTGTGTATTTTTCTACTTATATGTACGTTGATGAGTTAAAAGCCCACTTGATCTTTTATTTTAGTTTCTGGGTGTTTTTAGGGCCTTTGTGGAGATATAGAAGTGTTGGAGAAGGACCCAAAGATCCATAATATGTATTGGGCCGAATTTTACTCACTGCAGCCCACACTGGGGGGCCTAGTGTGGGCTAAATCTTGAACCAGATGGGCCAGCGGGATTTTTCACTAATTTCAGCCCAAACATCACACGAAAAAAAACAGGAGGGCTCACGATTGGAGGCAGTCAGAGCGGGAGACAGAGTACGGACGAGAGCGGAATTGGACGGCAGAGCAGAATGAGAATTCGGCAGGGAGGCAGACGCCAATTTGGAGGTTTTGAGAGTCGTATTTAGTTAGTCATTTTTATCCCAACTCCGGGAATTTTTGAACCCGCGTTTTAATGTCGATGTTTTAATTCAAGACTTTTATGATATTTGTTTTTGGATTGTTTAATTTATCTGGTTTAAATTCTTGCATATTGGAATTAATTAATTTAGATTGATCACCTAGGTTAATTGTTTTAATATGCCTGTTAGTTCTAAGCACGTAATCCGTAATTGTTATGTGTGGTGACAATGGATAACAACTAGTGGGTTCACTAGGGTAAATTAAGTCAGGTTCTTTCAGGTTGAGCTAGCGTACTCGGGAATTTGTTTGCTCTCTATCATAATTCGTAATGCTTCTACTGGGTTAAATCTATGGGTGTACCTAGACTGCTTAGTTGGAAATGTTTTCTTGAAGAGGCGTCTTTTCAATTAAATATACTTAAGGGATAAAACCGGGAAATCGAAGCGTTTTGATCCCTGAGGGGCATTAATCTTGAAAATAAATAGAGTAAATGTTGAGGTTGAAACCGTCGTGTTAATCTGGGGGATGAATGAATCGTGAGTTGGGATACTTGTTTCTTCTTGATTTCGTTTGTTAAATCTTCATAGTTGTTTTTTGCTTTTTATTATTTGCAATTTAGTTTTTAGAAATCCAATACAACCCCTCTTTTCTTGTTTGTCTCTATAAATTCATACAATTAGCATTACAATTATTCTACGTTCCATGTGGATCGACCCCTTAGTTGCCACTACTACGAGTTAGTAGGGTAGATTTGGGTATTTATTTTTTGTCGAACCTCGACAGTGCGGTCAAATTTTGGCGCTGTTGCCGGGGAACAGTGTGAATAATCTTTTTGTGTTTTTGTGTGATATTTTTGGGGCTTTTTTTTCTGTTATTTTTTCAAGTATTTTAGTGTATTAGTTGTCAATTTTTCTCCCCCGTTACCCCTTCGTTTATTTCTTTGTCATTGCAATTTTCTGCTGATTTCTGACACTGGCCCCCCCAGTGTCACTACAACAGAAAATCTGAAACTCTTCTCTTTTGTTCAGTTTTATTCATTTTCTTTATTAAGCTGAACATGTGTTTGTTCTGTCTCTCAGGTATTGATTAGTGCAGGATCGCGTGGTCACAAGGGAGCAAAAATTTGCAATTCTACCCCGAGATTACTAGGAGAGACCGAGTCTTGAGGCGTCAAGCTAAAGAGATTAGGGAAGCATTCGAGTCATCTCCATTTTTTCAGGAATTTGAGTCGAGTGAATCAGAATGCGAAGAATAAGTTATGACAGAAACACAGACATTGAAAGAAGGCTTTTTTCGGTTATTTTTTCAAGTATTTTAGAGTGTTAGTTGTTAATTTTTCTCCCCCGTTACCCCCTCATTTATTTCTTTGTCATTGCAATTTTCTGCTGATTTCTGACACTGGCCCCCCAGTGTCACTACAGCAGAAAATCTAAAACTCTTCTCTTTTGTTCAGTTTTATTCATTTTCTTTATTAAGCTGTACATGTGTTTGTTCTGTCTCTCAGGTATTGATTAGTGCAGGATCACGTGGTCACAAGGGAGCAAAAATTTGCAATTCTACCCCGAGATTACTAGGAGAGACCGAGTCTTGAGGCGTCAAGCTAAAAAGATTAGGGAAGCATTTGAGTCATCTCCATTTTTTCAGGAATTTGAGTCGAGTGAATCAGAAAGCGAAGAAGAAGTTATGACAGAAACACAGACATTGAAAGAAGGCTTTTTTTCTGTTATTTTTTCAAGTATTTTAGTGTTTTAGTTGTTAATTTTTCTCCCCCGTTACCCCCTCGTTTATTTCTTTGTCATTGCAATTTTCTGCTGATTTCTGACACTGGCCCTCCCAGTGTCACTACAGCAGAAAATCTGAAACTCTTCTCTTTTGTTCAGTTTTATTCATTTTCTTTATTAAGCTGCACATGTGTTTGTTCTGTCTCTCAGGTATTGATTAGTGCATGATCACGTGGTCACAAGGGAGCAAAAATTTGCAATTCTACCCCGAGATTACTAGGAGAGACCGAGTCTTGAGGCGTCAAGCTAAAGAGATTAGGGAAGCATTCAAGTCATCTCTATTTTTTCAGGAATTTGAGTCGAGTGAATCAGAAAGCGAAGAAGAAGTTATGACAGAAACACAGACATTGAAAGAATTGACTAACCCACAACTTGTGCAACACTTACTTTGCATAGTTTACCCTCCTGCTGCTAATAGTTTTGCACTTAAACCTGGTTTAATTCATTTGTTACCTAAGTTTTATGGTCGTTCAGGAGAGGATCCATACATGTACTTGAAGGAATTCCACATGGTGTGTTCTAATATGAGACATGCGGAGGCGATTGATGAAATGGTCAAATTGAAAGCCTTTCCTTTCTCATTGAAGGACTCATCAAAGGAATGATTTTACTATTTGCCTTCTGCAACGGTCACTACTTGGGTTCAAATGGAGCAATTGTTCTTGCAGAGGTACTTTCCAGCATCTCGGGTAGCTTGCATTCGGAAAGAAATATGTGGTGTGATGCAGATGCAAGGAGAAACTCTCTATGAGTACTGGGAGCGATTCAAGAAGTTGGTGGCAAGTTGTCCCCAACATCAAATTTCCGAGCAGCTCTTGATGCAGTACTTCTATGAGGGTTTGACCCTTGCAGATTGTAGTTTGATAGACGCTGCAAGTGGAGGGGCCCTAAGTGGTAAAACTCCAGAGCAAGCACGACCGCTCATTGAGAACATGGCAGAAAATTCTCGACAATTTAGCCATCATGATTCATCATTGAAAATGGTACGAGAGGTAAGTGATTCATTGATTAATGATAAATTAATTGAGTTAACATCTCATGTGAGAATTCTTGTTGCAGGTGGAAATCAAACTCAACAGGAGAACGTAACACAGTTCCAAGAGGAGGCTAAATCAAGCATAAAAAGATTGGAGATGCAAATGTGTCAACTAGCCACCTCTGTAGGCCGAGTGGAGGCTCAAACCGGTGGAGAATTTCTACCTCAGCCTGGAATTAATCAAGAAAACGTGAATGATGTCATGTCGAGGAATGGAAAACAGCTGGAGGAGATTAAAAAGCCCGCCCCTTCAACTGTTACTGATGAAAAAGAAGAGAAAGCTGCTGATCAGTGTTACTCTGGCCCCCCCAGTGTGGAACTTTCTGCAATACCAGATGAAAAATATGTTGGAAAATTAATTACTAGAATTATTGATACTAATGTGATACATTTTTCTTCCAGGTTTGAACGCGCACTGAAGGTGGATAAGGAGAAACAAATCCTCGATATTTTCCATAAGGTGGAAATTAACATTCCACTACTTGATGTTTTGGCTCAGATTCCTAGTTATGCAAATTTCCTCGAGGATTTGTGCACCAACAAGCGTAGGCTCAAAGGGAATGAAAATATCTCGATGGGAGGAAGTACTGTTCGTCACCATAGATTACCATTTGATCGAAGGGATTACTTTACTCCTATCACGTGAAAAATAGATGTTGGTCGTCGAGCTAAAAAACGTTAAACAAAAGCGCTCTACGGGAGGCAGCCCGTATTTTTTATTTTTATTTTTGGTATTTTGATATTTTTTTTAATTCTCTTTTAGTTGTCTTCTTCGTGTGTCTTTCTCAATTTTGTTGCAGGCTCTCCCGTGCTTGAAGTGAATAAGAATAGTGGATTTCTGGTAGCTCCTACACTCTTCAGTTTATCTGGTGTTACTCTTCCTTATTTTGTCCTATCTTCCTTGAGCATATTTGTTTTGTATTGCTTGCGGACAAACAAGATTTTTTAAAGTGTGGGGAGTCAAGATGTGAGTAATTTTTTTTGATGTTTGTTTCTTTGTTTTTTTGTGATGGTTCTTTCTTTGTTTTGTGTTGTTTTTTCTTTGGTCATAAGTGTTATGCATGAATGTGGAATTTTAATGTTGTGGCATGCATGTTTGTGTGTGTTTGTGATTGGAGAAGTGAATCACGATGATGATCTGAGAGTTGTTGGTAGTTGTGTGATGTTTTTGTGAGTAGTGAACCTTGAGTAAATATGGTTAAATTTTGCTGATTTGGAAATTCCGTGAATTCTATGAATTTGTGGGATATCATCAAGGTATGATTGAGTCTATGGTTGTGATTTGATTTGTTGATTTGCTTGGATTCTGATTTGTGCTTTTGATTTCCCTTAATAAAGTATTCTAAGTTGATGGTTTGAATGGATAATGCATTGTTGGTGTACCCCTGAGGTTGGAAAATTTTGTGTTGGTTTGAAGGAGGTTGGAGTTTAGTCGAAAAAATTGTGCAAATAAAGGGACAGGTACAACTGCCCATTTTTAGGGGCTCAAAAATTTCGAGCTAAAACCTAATGATGGAGTGGAGCTGCGGTCTCATGTTTGAAAAAAAGAAAAAAAAAGGTGCTGAGACATCTGCCTACTTTCAGGGGTTCGAACGTTTCAAAGTCGGATACAATTAGAGCTAAAACCCGATAAGTAGAGTGGTGCTGCAGACCTTAGAAAAAAAGAAATAAGGAGATAGGGTAGTACACCAAGATGCAGAGTTTGTTAGGATTTATCAGCTTAGGTGAGAAATAGTTGAAAGAAAAAGGGGAATTGAATGTACATTGAGGAACCTGGTAGATTGATGGGTTAAGGATCGAGCATAGATGATGTCAGAACTTGGTGTCCTTAAGTTCAGAGATTTATATAGGATTTTTGAATCTAGTCCGGGTTTACTCAAGTCGTTGCTTACACTAATGTCACACTAGTTTTGTAGTGAGGACCTGAGCGAAAGTCATGACTACTCTATTCCATACCGGTTGTGTTTTTGGTGTGAGTTTGCTCGAGGACTAGCAAAGATTTAAGTGTGGGGGAATTTGAAAAGTGGATTATATTGCGTTATTTAAGTTACTTAGAGTGTGATTATTTGCATTTTAATGTGACTTGTTTGCGTGTTTTTCCACTTATATGTACGTTGATGAGTTAAAAGCTCACTTGATCTTTTATTTTAGTTTTTTGGTGTTTTTAGGGTCTTTTAGGAGATATAGAAGTGTTGGAGAAGGACCCAAAGATCCATAATATGTATTGGACCGAATTTTACTCACTGCAGCCCACACTGGGGGGCCCAGTGTGGGCCAGAATCTTGAACCAGATGGGCCAGCGGGATTTCTCACTAATTCTAGCCCAAACATCACACGAAAAAGAGCAGGAGGGCTCACGATTGGAGGCAGTTAGAGCGGGAGACAGAGTACGGACGAGAGCAGAATTGGACGGCAGAGCAGGACGAGAATTCGGCAGGGAGGCAGACGCCAATTTGGAGGGTTTGAGAGTCGTATTTAGTTAGTCGTTTTTATCCCAACTCCGGGAATTTCTGAACCCGTGTTTTAATGTCGATGTTTTAAGTCAAGACGTTTATGATATTTATTTTTGGATTGTTTAATTTATCTGGTTTAAATTCTTGCGTATTGGAATAATTAATTTAGATTGATCACCTAGGTTAATTGTTTTAATGTGCCTGTTAGTTCTAAGCACGTAATCCGTAATTGTTATGTGTGGTGACAATTGGTAACAACTAGTGGGTTCACTAGGGTAAATTAAGTCAGGTTCTTTCGGGTCGAGCTAGCGTACTAGGGAATTTGTTTGGTCTCTACCCTAATTCATAATGCTTCTACTGGGTTAAATCTATGGGCGTACCTAGACTGCTTAGTTAGAAAGGTTTTTTTGAAGAGTCGTCTTTTCAATTAAATATACTTAAGGGATAGGACTGGGAAATCGAAACGTTTTGATCCTCGAGGGGCATTAATCTTGAAAACAAATAGAGTAAACGTTGAGGTTGAAACCGTCGTGTTAATCCGGGGGATGAATGAACCGTGAGTTGGGATACTTGTTTCTTCTTGATTTCGTTTGTTAAAGCTTCATAGTTATTTTTTGCTTTTTATTATTTGCAATTTAGTTTTTAGAAATCCAATCCAACCCCCCTTTTCTTGTTTGTCCCTATAAATTCATACAATTAGCATTACAATTATTCTACGTTCCATGTGGATCGACCCCTTACTTGCCACTACTACGAATTAGTAGGGTACATTTGAGTATTTATTTTTTGTCGCACCTCGACAGTGCGGTCATTCATATAAAAATATTTGCCTATAATTATATTATTCAATTGTAATATTATAAACGAATCAGACCTCATAATAGTCCAGTGGGTGTCACATGAGACGGTCAACATTGAAATCAGTTATATAAAAAAAATGGGTAAAAGTTACTTGGTAAGTGAATAGTAAAGCACATTATTTATTAGATCTCACAATTCACAAACAGTCTTATTCATGGTTCAACAAGAATCTTGAGTACATTTATATATAGCACATCCAAAATGTTTTAACTTAATTCATGAGCTATTTTTCATCCCGCTTGTAACTTGTACTCTGAAATCCGTATTTCACATTTATCATGTATACAACTTCAAAATGATTCTATATACAACTTCACGTACACGATTAAACTAAACTGGAGAAAATGAAATAATTAGCCTAACCAAAACAAACCAAGTACAACATGATCTAGTGATAATTAGCCATTGCTAATCCAACAGTACCGCTAACTGAGTCGACTCGGCTAACATTATGAGTTAGAGCATGTAGCCTCTGTACCAATTCCTCTATCTGAGCCGTGAGAAGCGAGTTGTGAGACTGAGTTGACAAGTAAAGCTGGGTGACAACATTGATCCTGCTAATAATATGGTTGTTTTGAGCAGTGAGTTGAGTCACCTCAGCAGCTAGTTCGTCCAAATGCTTCTGCTTCCTAACTCGGGATCTCCGTGCCGATTCCCTATTGGACAGCATCCTCCTCTTTTTCCTGTGATCCATTACAATATGACGTAAGCTTTCGTTACGGCTCGAGTAATCATTACCAAGGGCGCTATACCAAGAATCCATGAACAGAACAATGGAGGTTTCAGAGGAATGAATTTTGGAACCCCGGCTATTTATATAAAGACAAAAACGTGTGTGAACCCGAGTTTACCGTGAACTCAATGTTTTTAGTATCACTGTTATGTACAAAAACTGGTCTCACTATTATGCATAAAAACTATCACTGTTGTGCACAAAAACAATCACTACTTAAAAAATGTTTTATATTTTTAAACAGTGAAAGTTTTTATGCATAACAATGATAGTTTTTATCTATAAGAGTGATAGAATTCATGCATAGACCTGATTTACGGAGTGTTACTCTTATATAAATTAGGAGAAGAAAGATAGATATTGAGCAAAGTGAGTTAGCATAAAGTGGAATACATACACACAGTACACTTAACTGCAGGAAATAAAGTATTGCTTGGGTTAGCAATCGTGCTGATTAAATAATTGTCACTTCATTTTTATTTATTGTTAGGACAAATTCCAAAAACATTAAAACAGAACCTATTGTTGGGTGAGTCTGATCGACTGTTTCACATTCCAACTTTTTTGGTAGACTCGGCCAGAATGAGCCTTTAGGGTTTTTTGGCCCAATTTCATCTATAAATACCTATCTGATTCGTTGTATTTATTATCACCGAAATATTAGTAAATCTCTTAGCTTGGTAGTGCCCCCAAACATAGTCATTCTTGATGAATTGGGCAACCAAATTTGTGTTATTTAATTTCGTTCTCTCTCAATTTCTCTATAATTGCAGTTTAAATTCTAACACCTATCTTTGCCACTAATTACACATTGAGGATGAAAGTTTCAACTTTTGCAGGGCGGGTATCAAACTTTCAAATTGTTATAAAAAGAGAATTTTGAACAAATTCACAGGCAAACAATCACATGCGAATTGACGAGAATACCCCGATTTTTGCCTGTGAATTTGTCCGAAATTCTTTTTTGCAATAATTTTAAAGTTGGACAATTAGTGACAAAGGTAAATCCTATTTTTGCAATTTATTTTTATTTTTGTATGATCATATGAATCCGGGAAGGAATACATTGAGAAGCCCAATAATGCTAGAACAAAAGAATGAAATTGAACAATGAAGGGCAGAGTAATTGAACCAGACGTTTAACAAAATATGTGAAATGTAGACAAGATTCTTTAATGGTGAAGTTTTGGTTTGCCTAATTATTTCATAGTCACTAGCAGCGGCACAATTCAGCACGGATAAGTGGAAAGTTTTGTAGATATTATTTAGTCAAATTAAGTGATACTTCTTTTTAATTGTTTAGGTTTATAGATGAGTCCATGGGCCACATGAAAAGACTAGCTAGTGTTCAAATTTTATGCCTAATTGTTATATATATGAGACAAAAAGTTATATATATATATGAGACGGTCTCATGCATGAGACTATTGAGACGGACTACAATCTAGCACAAATCACATCCACCCTCCCAAAGTATTAAAACGTCAATGCAAATTATGCCACGTCTCACCGTGAGACCGTCTAATGCAAGTATGCCTCAATAACTAAATATTAATAATGCTAAGAAAATTTAAACTTAAGTTGGGTATACTTTTTGGACGCTACATCAACAATCAATATCTTGTTAAGAATTTCCATACATGCAATTTTGAATAATTCAACAGTGAATTTTTTTTTTGTATAACAGTGATAATTTTATATATAATAATGATAGAGTTCATGCATATACCTGGTTCACATGAGTATTACTCTCGAAATTTAGCATGATTGATGAAGATGAATATTAATTCTTTCCATATATTTCATCAAAATGGCATCATTAAAAAATTACAGGACATATGTTCTCCTCAATTGAGTGGGAGACCCAGGTTCGATTCCCTTTGGGAACGAATTGGAGTTATGGGAGTCATAAGGTGGCTTGGTGAATTTGTGGAGTGTTTGGGGTGCTTGGTGTACTAATTACTAACAACTAACTTTGTCCGATAAAAAAAAAAATTAAAAAAAAAATATGTTCAACACAATGAAGTATGAACTATTATTATCTGAAGCCAAATGACAGAATTGATCATTTTTCCCCACTCAAACACTACAAGCTTATACTACAATATAGTGAACTCCAAGATATGTACATTCTACATATGATTCCATAGATAGAAAACTCAGAAAACACACGTCGTATCGGAATTCATCAGTTATCGATCGACTCAATCCCCCACGGAGCAATCGCTCGTGTGTGTCTCCGCTCATCAACACCCTAAAAACCACGATCAAAAACAAAATCCATGACTCGATCTCATGAACACAATTACACCCCTCATTAATTCCACAGCTAGCTACTGCGTTCATCCGTCGAAAGACTGGAAATCAATATACCACAGCATTGGCACAAGCAGCAGCCTCCGGGTGATAACAGAGGATCTCCCTCATCATCATTTCCCGAATCACCCCTTCCCCGATACTCTCATCAATATCAACACTTATCCTGTACTCCGCCGGAGGATTACCCCTCGGATCATAAAGATTCGCGACGTACGGATGGCAAAGCGCCTCCGTAACCGTGATTCTCTTCGAAGGATCAAACACCAGCATCCGCTCCAGCAAATTGATCGCCAGAGGATCCGCGTGCGGATACAGAGACGAAAACACGGCTCGTCTCGGGAACTGAACCGACCGGACGAACATTCTGGCTTTCGCGTTGTCTATGAACTCCAGATCGGCTTCGGGTTGGGTACCGAGAATGCTGATTATGAGCTTGAGCTGAGTTAGAGTATCGATTCCCGGGAAGATGGGCTTGCGGCCGAGGATTTCGGCTAGAATGCACCCGACGGACCAGACGTCGATGGAGGTTCCGTAGTTGTCGCACGACAGAAGGAGCTCTGGCGCGCGGTACCATCTGGTGACTACGTATTCGGTCATCAGCTGGCCGCTCGTTCGTGCTAGGCCGAAATCGCAAATCTTTAGCTGACAGGTGGTGGCGTTTACGAGGAGGTTTCCGGGTTTTAGGTCGCGGTGAAGCACGTTTGCGGAATGGAGATATTTCAAGCCTCTGAGTACCTGCATTGCACAAAGTCATCTGTCAAGCTACAAATTAACAACTTCAAAATAAGAATAATTGAGTAGTGAATTAAGTGGAAGCGATAATACATTATTATGTTCCAATTTTAGAAGGATGCGAATATTGACACCCGAATATTGGTTCATACACCAACTTTAGAGTTATATGGGATGGTATATATTGTTTCAAAATGTTGTATATATGAGTGGGATGAACAAAAATCTAGGTGTGGACAACCACACTTATCTTGAAATAAGTGGAGATTAAAAAATGAAATTGATCGTTGAATAATGTAAATGATTATAGAAGGGGAGATTGTTAATCAAAATGCATAAAGGTTAACTTATTGTGAGACTTATTATTTGGGCAGAAGGTGAATTTGTCATCTTTTATACTCATTAAATACAATAACTCATTACTCATTCTCATTAATTATTTATTCTCAATTTAAAATTTTGAACCAAACACTCCTTAAATAAGTATGAGCAAATATAAAAGCTCAGTGTCATGTCAAATAATTTTATGCATTAATTGTACCGTACCGTGCAATTTAAATATATTTTTAAATATCATTAGTTGGTCAGTACTAGCTATTTTCACCAGACGATATTAATTATTTTCATTGAACAATATTAGTTATGCACCAATTGCATGTCACAACCGATACATCCAAATATAACCCATCAATTTCTTGTAAACACAATCAATGGGACTCCCATCTGATAAGACAAAAAAGAAAGTACCTGAAAAATAAAGTACTTGCAATGGCTATTAGACAGAGGCTGTGAAGAATTGATAATCTGATGAAGATCCGTATCCATCAACTCGTACACCATATAAACATCCCTAAAACCCTTCCAATCACTCGGCATCATCACGTCTCTCAGACCGATCACATTTTCGTGTTTTATGTACCGCAAAAGCATTAGCTCCCTCAGAGTTCTCAACGCGTCCACTCTGTTCCCCCACACGTTGTTGACCTTCTTGATCGCCACTCTCTCGTTCGTTTCCATATTTATCGACGAGCAGACAACGCCGTACGCTCCCCTGCCAATGCCCCTCACTGGAATATATTTGCGGTCGATTTCGAACAGCGTCTGCCACACTCTGTAGTAATGCTTCCCTTTTGAACGTATTCCGTTGGGGGGTTCCACATAAGTTGCCATCTCACTCCTGTGTAATACTATTCATCAAATTCATGTGATACTTCCGACACAAGTAAACCAGTTTTACCTGCACCTGTTTTGTGACTAATACTTTATGGTAAAATAACTAATACTTTTTAATTGAATAAATAATACTGTTCAGGAACACGCATAAAATCTCGTGCACATATTTTGCAACTAATACTTTATAGTAAAATAATTAATACTCCCTTCGTCACGCAATTAGTTGCACACTTACCTTATTTGGACGTCTCAATATTATTTGCACACTCAAAAAAAAAAAAAATCCTTCATAAACTTTACCATCACAATATTCTCAAATTTACACAAAATGCAATTACTTTACTTTATACATAAAGGTTTACAAAATTACCCCTCAAATCTTAATGCTAAGTCTTTTTTTTTCTTAATGTGTGCGTCATTGCACATGTGAAAGAAATCCTGGGATGTAGGGAGTACCTTCAAATAAAACCAAAAGAACTAATACCATCAAACTGACACCTTTTAATGATACAAGTAATACTATTAAAAATACACACAAAATCCTGTGCACCTGTTTTTCAACTAATACTTTATAGTAAAACAACTAATATCTTTTAATGAAACAAAAAAAAAAACTAATACCTTTTAATGAAACAACTAATACTGTGAAAAAACACACACAAAATACAATAAGTTGCCGCAGTAAAATTGGTTTAGGCAGGACTTTTGGGTCTTTTGAGAAAGTAGTACTTACATTTGGGATCTCAATTCACTTTACTCTGTCTTCAATCTTCCACTCTTATCATCATCATCCCTGCATAAGGGTTTAAGGCTTCAAGAATCCACCAAAAGAATTTAGCTGGCAATAATAATAATCCAGAGGTAATCTAATAAATTCTTGCTAATATCGTAGTTATAATTTGGTCAAGTAAGAGAATGGATATACATACAGATTTGTGAATATCATATCATGTATGAAAAGGGACAAAAGAAAGGATATGATTGAGCGTAGGTGACGGGCCTCTCCAAAACCCACAAACATGACAGCTCTTTTTCTCTATCTCTATTAATTTTGGGAAATGTTGTTCAAGTACAATGTATGAAAATCTAGACAATTTGTTTTTTGCCTTTTTCGTTAATTTATTGTTTGATTAGGTACAAAGTTTTCTTGTTTGGGGGTAATGGGTTGAGAAGATTCGGAATTTGGTCCTATTGGAGTTGTCTTTATTTGGTGGAAATGCGTCTGCTTAATGGAGTTCTTGGCGTGAGTTGTTCAACTTTGAAATTATGCGAACAAATGAAACTACGACAAATGCCACGTGGAAAGATGTGGAATGCACGCCGGCGCCTCTTTCTCTGCATTTTCTTCTTATTGGAATTGGAATACTACAAATTACATAAACAAAACATACGCCTCTATCTCGTGCGAGATTATCTCATGTTAAAATCTCTTATGTACTAAATGTGAATTACCCCCAATTTATATGATGATTTTATTTCAAATCTCTAAATTTCAGTGAAAAATTATTTATAATATTATTATTAGTTTTTAAATTTTTTAATTTCTGTCATTCATTATTTAATTTTGATATTACCTTCAATTTATCTTTTATCTATTAACTATGAATCACCTCCTATTTATGTGATTGCTATATTTAAAATATTTTTCTTCAAAACATATACTTTAATTTATATTAGGCTAGGTCTAGTATGCACCCGGGTGCATCATGCATTCATCGTGCATTTTAGAAGCGTGCAACTTGTTATGTTGAAAAGTGCGACTTATTTACACAGAAAAGTGCAACTATTAATATGGGAACATAGTGGCACGCTTCTGTTTGGAATAGTTGGACGTTTATGTTTTGTATAGTTGCACGCTTTTAAAATGCACTATGAATGCACGGTGCACCCGGGTGCACATGAGACCCACTCTTTATATTAAACACATATTTCATAATTTATAAATTTATACTCCCTCAAATTCTTTTTATATAATTAATTTTCATGATCATTTAAATTTTCTTATGCCAACATTAACCTTAATTTTTTATCATTAAATATTTATAATAATAAATACTATTGACTGAAAAAATTATTCACACAACATAATTTATAGAAAAATAAAAAAATTTAATAACCATGAAAAATAATTGTAGGTCCCGAACGGATTTTCGTGAGGGCAAAAGTCTAGAGGGGAGGGGTGAATAGACTTCTGAATTTTTTTTGTGCAAGATCAAGTGTGAAAGCAAGTATGCCTGATCAGAGTGCGTGTGGATCAGTTTGGACTGATATTCAACTTACTAATCGTCTGATGGCAGATCAGTTCGGTGTCTATCAGTTTAACTGATGTGCGGAAGTTAAGTTTTAACCCGTGTGAAAAACTAGTTTTGTAGAATCAGATTTTTGCTTATCTGTTTTCAATCAGATGACAAAGTGTCAAGATGATCAGATCAGTTGCTTGATGCAAAACTGATCCAGACTCAGAATATGTATGCAATATCAAATCAGGTAGTGTGCTATAGTGTAAAGCAGGTAAATCAGATAAAGCACACAAGATTTTTATAGTGGTTCGGATAACCAGTCCTACGTCCACTCTTCCCTATCAGCAGGGGCACCAACTTAACCAACTGGACTTAGTTTAATGTGTTAGTCCAACACAGTACAACAAATGTTTAAGGAGTTCTCACTCAACCGATCCCAGAAATCAGAAACTTGAAGCCCTAGTCTGAAATCTTGCAAAACAAACTTAACCTAACTTTTGGGTTTGGGTATAAGATTTGTTGTTGTTCCAACTGGAAATCTATCCTTGTATATGTGTAGCTTAAAGCTAGAGAATAAAATTTCTATGCTAAGAACTATGAGATGAACACTTAGAAAATATTCTTGATATTATGTTCTTCGTGCAGAAATTGCTATAGCTTGAGCTTGATGATAATTTTCGTGTCTTCACTATGAAGGTTGATCCCATATTTATAGACCATGAAATCAAAGAGCCGTTGTAGAGCAATTTGAATTTCAGGTTATTTTTGGTAGATTGCAGGCTTGATGTGATGTGCTTCAGGAACGGCATGGCCGAAAGCATGTATGTTTGTCCTTTCTAGCCGTTTGACTGTGTAGCACTAAATCCCGCATTACCAGCTCCGTGCATATGTGTCACATTCTCATTGATTAACAAGTACACTTATTCAGTGTTTGCTTTACCAACTAAGGTTAACATTCTTCTTGTTTGATTTACCTAGTATGATCAGGTGCATCATCAGTTGTCACCTGGTGTGAGCTGACCTGATCAGATAAAACTAATCAGTCTACCTGATAGAGTCTTCAGATGCAAGTTGTCTTAGCCCAACTTAGCAGACTCGACTGATGTAGGTCTTCTGGTTTTCTCCAAGATTTGACCTATTCATATTGAGTTCCCCCTCAATATGTGACCTATCTATTACATCAGTTGTTCTATACAATAATTATCAACTGGTTACCTTAACCTGATAACTAGATCAATAGTCAACTAACAGGTCTGACTGGTCCTATTACAAGTGTTTTGGAACTTTCATCAAAACTCTAAATTTCCCAACAATTTCCCCCTTTTTGATGAAACCAAAACTCTTGAGAAACCAACAACAATTGATAAAATTTAAAGTAGTAAAGAACAAATAATCAGAAGACAATGAGAGTTTGTCTTAGGATCAGTAAAAATAAACTTTTCATTCATCGGATTTGTCTTTACAAGTTACATCTGAAAAGTTTTAGCATAAAATACAACTGATCCTAAAACTATCTTCTGATCTTCAAACTCTTAGAATGTAGCCCTCCGGCATCTCTCGCAGGTCCTGTGGGATGTTGAAGATTCGATATAGTTTCCATTTGACATCATTGATCTGCTGAGGATCAGTTATGCGCGATTTGCTCAAGATGTCAAAATAGAATCTTTTAAAGGCCAATCTGTCGAATGAGCCATCCACCTTTATTGTGTAGTCCATCATTTCATAATCTTGATGAGAGATTCTTACATTAATCTTCTTGGCCTCATTCTCCAGATACTTCAAGAATTCTGGGTGCTTGTTCTCTAACCAGTTCAGAAATTCTTCATCTGGTGATTCTTCCTTTGGCACCAATTCTAGAACAAAAGCATCCAAGAGACATTCACCTCTGATTTTATTCCATTTTTCGAATCTGTCAGCATGTGCAACAGTTTTCGGAATAATATCATCAATTTTTGCTGCCAGCCTAGGTTCCACGACTGATTTTCCAGCTTGACCTCTCTTTACTCTCAAAGTATATTTCCTCTCAGTCCTTCTGCTTCGGCCATTTTCTCATATTTCCTTTCTTCTTCACTCAAACGAGCTTCTTCTGCAATCTGTTCCTCAGTTAATTTTACAGCAAGTTCCTTATCAGCTTGTATCTGACTTGCTGTGCTCCTTGTGACTCTCTTTGCTTGAGTAGCAGTTTTGGGAACTGATTCAGCTTTTGAGGGTTAGCTCCTCCGGCCATCTTTCTTGCCCTTGACTTTTCCATCTTTTCAGAAACTTCATTTGCAAATAAATCTAGATGGTCTAGTCTTTGGCCATATGTTTCAACTGTCTGAATGAGTTCTTCTGTAGTTTTTATGAAGTCAGTTGGTTTCTCAACCTGGTCTTCCCCCTTTTGGGTTTGATCAATAAGAGAATTGATGCGGGAAGTCAGGGAGCCAAAACTGACAACAATGGCTTTGTTCAGATCAGATGCAGTTAGTCCTTGTGTCTGAGCAGTTAGTTCTTGAATTTTTGAGACCAACTCAGATTTTGCAGCTTCGATGGCATTGGAGAAGGTAAGAATTAACTTATCAATCTTCTCTTCCATTTTCTTCAGCTTTTCTGTTGACATGATAAGAGATACCTGAAGTTGATCGACTGTGGCCATCTTCTCATCATAAGACTTTTTGAATTCATCATTCAGGCCAGTCATCGTTTGTTGAAACTGATCTTTTAAGGCTTCAATCTGGGAGATGGCAAACTCCCTTTGATCTTTCAGTTCACGCATACACGCTTGCCTTTGATCTGATATGGTATTGCTAACCGAGTTAGCCAATACACCTTCAACTTCCTCCTTCAACAGATCCTTGAAACACGATCTGATTTCTCGCAACTGATCAGTGGTGATGTGTGTAGCAGAAATCCCTTGAACCACCTGATCAGTATCAGTTGTTTGTGTTTCCAGTGGCTGGACTTGAACTGCATCACCAAGACCACCTTCATCGGCAGCTCCTGCATCTCTCATGGTATCATCGTTTATGCGAGTTTCTTTGTCAGAAGCCGAGATAGACTCTCCCAACGGCTTGTTCAGCTTCCTGTATACCAAGGCCTTGACTGCCTCATCAAAAATTAACTCAGCTGGTGAACCAACCCCAACAGATTTCTTCATATCAAAGTCATAGTCGGCAAACTCATCAGCTCCTCCCATCTGTTCAATAATGATCATGAAATCTGAGAAATTCTTCAATCTGAGATCTCTCCATGTCAGAATCTCCAGAATGTCTTCCCTGATAGTAGGATGGGCTTCCAAATCTGGATATAGTTCATCGATCTCTCGTTCAATTCAAATCCGTGCCATTTTCCCTGTAATTATTTTTGATGATCTGGATTCGAGAATCGACTGCTCAGATTGGATAGGTGGTTGGGTTGAAGAAGTTTCTGATGGTGGCTAATCAGTGGGCTATTTACTGATGTGTTGAGTTCGATCTGGTTCCACAACAGGTGATTTGACATGTTCGCTTGTTGGAGAAGGAGAGGGAGTCATGCGGTCAACAGCTAGAGATTGAATGGGTGATTGAGCACAAGATTGAGAAGAAGGTGATCTTGCATTTTCTTTATCCTTCCCCTGCTCTCCTTTGGACTGCTCCAGAGAGCTTTCCACCAGAGAAGCATGCCTCCCAGACTTCTCAGCCAATTTACTTTGTGCAGCAGGTTGAGCTGCAGCTTCTTCCTCCCCGGACTCTTCTTCCAAGAAAAGAGTCATTGGGGCCTGCTTCACCTTCTTTAGCTTCTTCGCCAGGTCCTTTGTCTGGGTCCTCTTTCTCTTAGAAGGATTTGCTGATGCAGCAGAAGTGGCTTCCTTGACCTTGCCCTTCCTGACAGTCATCTTCATATCATCATCAGAAGGACCAAAGATGACAGATGTGTTGGTGAGGAAGGCCTTGTAGTTCTTCAGCCCCTTCTTGTCCCATTGAGCAGTTGGTAGTTTGTCCGTCAGAATGACTACTACCTTGTTGAGATTGCTGATCCTCTTCCTTAGAAAAACCTGCCTCTGTTCATTCACCCCAAACTTTGCCTGTTCTTGTAGCAGAATAACCTTGAGGAATCCTTGCCAGTTAATGTTTGTGGCTCCATCCACAATAGCTGCCATGCAATGCGTCTTGACAGCAGTCAGTCCATCAGGATTGAAAGAAATCCCCATGATTGTCTTCGACAGAATGTCAAAGAGTAGGCGAAACTTCCTCTTAAGCATAGGCCTGAAAAAATTGGCAGTGTGCTTTTTATCTGCCTCCCTGAACAGTTGATCTCTGATCTGCTCATCTTCATTCTCTCTGTAATGAGCAGATGAAATTTTCCCTTTGGGCAGATTGAATAGGCGTGAGATATCTGCATTTGAAAACTTGACTTCTTCACCATTGACAGATGAAACAAGTTCATCGCCAGGTGACACTACCTCCAGATTCCTCAAAAATTCCAGGGCTTCATATTGCATCACTGGATTAGAGTGGGCTGCACAGTACTGCCCTAGGCCACACCTCCTCAATAAATGCTCCACCTCCATGGATTCTGGATCTCTAGTGATCCCAAAAACAACATATTTGTCCTCAACAATTTGATTGGAGAGGTTTGCGTAATTGCACATTATCTTTCCCATATCGTATGTAGCCATCTACGACGAAAGAAACCTGTGTGAGATTTTGTGCATAGAACATAAAACAAAGCACTTATTTGACTTCTCAGAAAAATAATCGATTGTTTTATTCCTTAGAATAGACACACAAATACCAAAATTAGAGAAAGCATAACACAGGGTAAATATACAGACATTTGTAGCCTATATGAGCAAATGATTTTAGGGAACTAACTCGACAAATAAACAAAAATTACCAAATTCTGCTTTTTGATTTTGAAATAATATGAATTGCAAGAAACGCTTTGAATTGCAGAGGGTAAGTGAGAATTTGTCGAGTATAATGTTGATCGCAAGAATTTTGAGAAGTGTATTTGGAAGGGTTTTGACGAAGCTTTATAATAGAAAGGAGGGAAAATCGAGATTGGAAAATCAAGCATTCGATCACAAATGAGCGACTGCGATTAGGTGGTTTTAAAAAGAACTAGATCGTGCGGGCAGGGATTGCAATTATGATTGCCTTTTGGATTTAAAAAACCCAATTAATAGCAATTAATACATATTCCCACATCCTCATTAAATGATTTGCAGGGCCTGCGCCATAAAAATATGTGCACAGTAAAAGCAAATATTATCAGATAATTGCAGATAAGTAAGCAGAAAGACAACAGAAACAGAAATGCGTATCTGATTGACTGATGTTGTAATCAGTCAATATCCCATGTAGTATGTTCAATTCTGACTGATTTCTGTTGATCTTAATTTCTGCCTAAACCTTAGTATTTCCCAACAATGTCCCATTTATTTGATCAGGTTCCTTCTGATCCAATCTGATCAGTTGAGGTTCTCCCTTCAACTGATATCCCTTTTCTGATCAGTCCCTGACTGATCATTCCTGACCAGTTGAGGTTCCATATCAACTGATCCTTCCTGACCTGGTCAGTTTCTTAACCAACTGGTCTTGGAGATCAGTCCACCAAAGATTTCTGGTGCACTCTCTCCTAAGTCCAGAAGTCCTAGCTCATTACATAGTTCTCTGAATTTGACTTCAGCTAGTGGCTTGGTTAAGATATCAGCTCTCTGCTTATCAGTATGAATCTTTTCTATTATGATATTCTTCTTTTACACATGATCTCTTATAAAATGGTGTCTGACATCCACATGCTTGCATCTTGTATGTTACTGGATTCTGAGTAATTACAATAGCACTATTACTGTCACAGAATATGGGCACATTCGTAGCTATAATGTTATAATCCCTCAGCTGCTGACTAAGCCAGAGTAGTTGGGAACAACAGCTTCCTACAGCCATATATTCTGCTTCATTAGTAGATGTGGCAACAAATGTCAGCTTCTTTGAGAACCAAGAGATCAGTTTACTTCCTAAGAACTGACATGTACCTGAGGTTGACTTTCTGTTTATTCTGCAACCTCCATAATCAGAATCAGAATACCCACTAAGCTCTAGATTATCATCTGATGGGTAGAATAAACCAAGGTTTACTGTGCCCTTCAGATACTTAAGAATCCACTTAGCTACTTCCAGGTGGCTTTGCATTGGATTTGCCTGAAATCTGGCACATACACCTACTGTAAAAGTTATATCTGTGTTGGGAAATTTGTATTTAAGTTTTGATGGAAGTTCCAAAACAGGTTGTAATAGGACCATTCAGACCTGTTAGCTGACTGATGACTTATAATCAGATTAAGATGACCAGCTGAAATGTATAGATAGCTGATGTAAAAGATAGGTCACATATTGAGGGGGAACTCAATATGTATAGGTCAGGTCGAAGTATCAGATGACCAGATAAGGTCAGATGATCAGAAGACTAAGACAGATCAGAAGACAAGAAGTCAGATGATCAGGTGAAGACAGAACACTGAAGACTCAGATGAACCTGAAGACTCAGATAAACCTGAAGACTTAGATAAGACTGAAGACTCAAATGAACCTGAAGACTCAGATGAACCTGAAGACTCAGTAACAAACCTGAAGACTCAGTATGACTGAAGACACTGAGGCTCAGAGTAACCTGAAGATCAGAAGACTACCAGAAGACCAGAAGACCTACATCAGCCGAGTCTGCAAATTGTGCTAAGATAATCTGCATCAGAAGACTCTACAAGGTAGACTGATCAGTTATCTGATCAAGTCAGCTCACACCTGGCGTCAACCAAAATGGTACACCAGACAAGACGAATATTCTATAAAAGAAATATAAATCGTCTAAAGGACAAATACTGAAGTGCCGCCTCGCGAAGCCAAAGAGAAAGCGACACGTGCACAAAAAGAGCTGACAATGCGGGATTCGACGCTGCGGAAATAAACAACACTAATCATGCCTACGGCCACGCTGATATTCGGAGCACGTCACAATCATATCCTACAACCTACCTAATATAGCCCGAAATTCAAATTGCTCTCCAACGGCTCTTTGATTTCGAGGTCTATAAAATGGGATTGCTCTTCAAAATTGAAGAAGGGAACCGGATCGAGTAGACTGAAAAGAAGCAAAAACTATAGCAGAATCTCTGCTCGAAGAATACTGAATTTGAAGATTATTCTTAAGTGTTCATCCCATTTGTTCTTTTCAAGAAATCCTATCCTCTAGCATTTGGCTACATAAACACTAGGATAGATTTCCAGTTGGAACCACAACAAACCTGTTGGGAGATGAATTTAATAAAGATATATGATTTTGATTAAGATCCCAAAACCCCTAAGTATGACATGTTCATAATGATCTTGATAGTTGAGTCAGGATTCAGTTTTAGAGTACTCAGGATGTTATCTGCAAAATGTATAGTCAGCAGATATAGTTCAGGATAGGTTCTGAAGACTCTGAAGAACTCAGTATGTTTCTGAAGTATCCGAAGTTTCAGGATGAAACTGAGATACTGAAGACTCAGTATGATACTGAGTAACTGAAGACTCAGCACGAAAACTCAGTACATCAGTCAGTATAAACTACAAAGATTCAGAAGACCCTGAAGACTCAGAAGACTCTGAAGACGCAAGACTGAAGACTGAGAACTGAAGATCAAGAATACTGAAGGCACAATAATTAACTGAAGACTCAGTAATGTACTGAATGCTCAGTATGAACCTGAATGTTCTGAGACACTGAAAATATCTATCTGAAGGATGCAATACTGAGAAGATCGCGATTCCTTAGAAAGTTAGATATTGCCTAGACATTCAAATGCAGACAAAAGGAACTAAGTCAGAAGTGTTGTTAAGGTTATATCAAACTCAGAGTTTGTAACCAAAAAGAGCCGTTGAAGGTGTCTACCTTTAACTGGAGACAAAAGTCAAAAAGAGGAAGACGACACTGTACCATACTGACACTGACAGTGACAGGTCGCTGAAAAAGATGTTAGATGTACAAAAGTTCCAGACTGCAAAAAGTGAAGACCGGCTACATGAAAGGCTATTGCCTAAAACGTGTTAGGGAGTTTCAAACCCTAAATATAGCCGTTTCTCACATACCTTAAGAGGAAACTCAC
Organism: Stenogyne calaminthoides; assembly: GCA_037126765.1. Lineage (NCBI taxonomy): Eukaryota > Viridiplantae > Streptophyta > Magnoliopsida > Lamiales > Lamiaceae > Stenogyne > Stenogyne calaminthoides. Next base: position 26,880,401 of record JBBCBC010000006.1, read on the forward strand.
GAAGCTATCTCTCCAACGGATAGTTTTCAAGAGTGACCTTGGTGTATGCCTATAAATACTGGTGACCCTCTACATTGTAAGGTGGCGAGAAATTTATACGCAACTCAAGAGCTCAAACTTATTCTTGCAAAAGTTAAAGCACTCGAAAAACTTAGAATTTCCCAAGTGCTTCGATATTGAAGAGAGCTCACTATACTAAGCCTAGCTTGATAAGATTTATCCAAAGCTTAGTCGAGATATCCTAACCCTTTGCATTGTGCTTCATTGTAAAGGATATCTCATCCTAGTTGGAAACCAACCGAGAAACCCCAAACCCTTGAGAAGGTAGTTGGAGTGTGTTTGTTGGTGAGAAGAGTTGTAAAGAGTTAGTAAACTACGCGGAGTAGTCAGAAAACTCTAGAGGAGAAGTTAGTAAGCTGCAGGGGTAGTCTGAAAGCTTGTTTGTGTTTGAGTAAGTAAACTACGGAGGTAGTCAGAAAACTCAAGGTCGGGTTGAGTAAGTAAACTACGTGGAGTAGTCAGAAAACTCAGGGCCGAGTTGAGTAAGTAAACTACGAGGTAGTCAGAAAGCTCAGAAGTTGATAGTGAATTTCTCTGAAGAGTCAGGGAGAGTGGACGTAGGAGCTTGAGTCTCTGAACCACTATAATTGCTGTGTTCTTTATTGCTTTCCTTATCTGTGCTTAACTGTTGCATTGACTTGTTTTTGAAAGCATACTTTTCACTGATATTCAGTTGGAATCAATCCACTGAAGTTGCATAAGTGAATCACAGCCTAATCACTATTTTCATAAAGGGAAGGTTTTCAGCAAAGCTTAAAACGAGTATAAACTAAAGGGCCAACCATTCCGCACGACTGAGTAGCTAGAACAGATAGTTACCGAACTGAACTCTCTTCTGAGGATTCAGTAAGTTAGTTATCTGATCCAAGCAACTCAGGATCTCTGACACTCAGGACTCAGTTGGGATTATCTGAGGTATCTGAAAGCAGCTCAGGATCATTGTCTCAGTAGACTTTGACTCAGAGCGATCTGTGCTTCTCAGAACCTAATCTTCAGGATTATCTGACCCAAGCTTACCTCAGTAAGAAAAAGTTTTAAAATCACTGAACACGTGTATTCCCCCCCCATACACGTGTAAGACTCGTTTGCACCGGGACCAACAAAACCTTTACCCAAACTCAAAGTTAGGTTAAGTTTGTTACCGCAAGATTTCAGACTAGGGATTCTAGTTTCTGATTTCTGGGATCGGTTGAGTGTGAACTCGATAAACATCTGTTGAGTGTTGGACTAACACATTAAACTAAGTCCAGTCGGTTAAGTTCGGTTAAGTTCAGTTAAGTCGGTTAAGTTGCCCCTGTGTTAAGGGAAGAGTGGACTTAAGACGGGTTTTGTCTAAACCACTATAAAATCTTGTGTGCATTTACTTGCTCTTTATTGCTTTACACTATTACACACAACTGAGCTTAAAATTGCATACATATTCTGAGTTAACATCATTCTGCACCAAGCAACTGGTCTGATCAGGTTGACACCTTAGTCAGCCGATTGAAAACTGACTTGAGAATCTGATTTGATAAAACTGGTTTTTCACACGGGTATTTACAAGCTTCCGCACTATCAGTTAAATTAACAGATATCAAACTGATCTGCCCTCAGGCACTCAGTAAGATTGAACGTCAGTCCAAACTGACTCACTAGCACTCTGATCAGGCAAACTGCAATCACACCTGATCTGCACGAAAAGTTTTCAGAAGTCTATTCACCCCTGCCCTCACAAAACCCGTTCGGGACCTACAATCTGGTCTGCTGGCAGTCAGGTATAGTAAAGATCCAATGAGAGCCCTATATTCTTTCTGATTAGTTTTTTTACTATTCTCATCTGGATCCATCTTGAATCCAGTCATCTTAGGAATTTTGGCTTCCTTACTGTTCTGAATTCCAAACTTAGCCAACAGATTCCTAGTATACTTTGCCTGACAGATGAATATCCCTTCTGTACTTTGTTTAACTTGAAGACCCAGAAAGTAATTCATCTGACCCATCATGGACATCTCGAACTTCCCTTGCATCAGTTTGCTGAATCTGTCACATAGGCTCTTGTTGGGAGATCCGGAGATGATATCGTCGACATAGATCTGAACCATCAGAATATCTTCTCCATCTTCTATTCTGAATAGGGTTCTGCCTATTATTCCTTTAGTAAATCCACTATCTATCAGGAACTGCGATAGTGTATCATACCAAGCCCGAGGAGCTTGTTTCAGGCCATAAAGAGCTTTTCTTAAGCGGTACACCTGGTTGCCTTTTTCAAAGCCAGGAGGTTGTTCAACATAAACTTCCTCAGCTAGTACCCCATTTAAGAATGCACTCTTTACATCCATCTGATACACAATAAATCCTCCTTGGGCAGCATATGCCAAAAACAACCGAATGACTTCCAGGCGAGCGACTGGTGCAAAGGTCTCATCATAATCAATTTCTTCTGATTGTGAATACCCCTTGGCAACAAGTCTTGCCTTATCTCTGGCTATGACATTGCTCTCATCCCTCTTGTTCTTGAATACCCACTTGGTGCCTATCACATCTTGATGAGTTGGTCTGTCCATCAGTTTCCAAACTTGATTCCTCTCAAATTGCTTAAATTCTTCTTGCATGCCTATAATCCAGTTGGCATCTTGTAGAGCTTCTTCTATGGTGGTTGGCTCCTTCAAAGACAGATAACAACAATACATGGCACTTTCACCAACATGATGTCTAGTTTGGACTCAGGCATTCGGATTGCCAATTATCAAATCAGTCGGATGGTCATTTGACCAAGTCCTTCTTTTCTGATGTATATCAGTTTAGATATTATCATCCTCATCAGATATTGAGTCACTAGTGGTTGGGAGTGGTGCAGTATTAGGATCCACTTGGCATGGACAAGTCTCAGCTGATGTTGGAATCATCATATGCAGATGTCTATCTGCAGGAACATCAGGTGTTCCCCCTGAACCAGATGGTTCAGTTGTTACTGTCTCAGCTGTACTAGCTTCTTCATTGACAATTGTATGTACCTTTGGGTCTGATTGACCTGGTGAATCAGTTAGATCTAGTTTTGGAACATACACTGTTACGTGATCTGATCATTTTCCTTGATACTTAACTGATCCATTTTCTGAGCATCAGGTACCGGTTGATCTGGTACTGCTTGTTCTGAGGCAGATTTCTCTTGTTCAGAGGATGTCTCATCAAAGACCACATGGGGTGTTTCTTCCACAACTAGGGTTCACCGGTTGAACACCCTGAAAACCTTGCTGGTTGAGGAATATCCTAAGAATATACCCTCATCTGACTTGGCTTCAAAAGTTTTCAACTGACTCTTCCCATTGTTGTGTATGAAACACTTGCACCCAAAAAACTTGGAAGTAAGAAACACGAGTTTTCTGTCCTTCCACATTTCATAAGGTGTTTTGAAGTGCATCTTAGTCAGAGAGCAACTGTTCTGAGTGTGGCATGCTGTGTTGATAGCTTCTGCCCAGAAACAGTTTGGTGTTGCATGTTCAATTAACATTGTGCGAGCAGCTTCTTTGAGTGTTCTGTTTCTCCGTTTTGCTACTCCATTCAGTTGTGGTGTTCTTGCAGCTGATGTTTCATGTTGTATCCCAAACTTAGTGCAAAAGTCAGTAATAAAAGAGTTCAGAAATTTTGTACCTTTATCTGATCTGATTTTTACAATTCTGACACTCTTCTCATTTTGCAATTTCTTGATCAGCTCAGGTATCTTTGTTGTAGTCTCATTTTTCTTATACATGAATACAACCCAGGTAAACTTGGAATAATCATCCTCGATTACCAGAGTGTATTTGCGTCCGCTGAGACTAAGTGGTGTGACTGGTCCAAACAAATTCATATGGAGCAGTTGTAGTACTCTGCTGGATGCTGGTCCTGGGATCCCCTTGAATGAGGCTTTAACCTGTTTTCCCTTTTGACATGCGACACATGTCTGATTCTTAGAGAATACCTCATTCGGGAGACCCTCAACCAGGGACATCCTTGCTATCTTGTTAAGAGTTTTAAAGTTCAGATGACTCATTCTCTTGTGCCAGAGCCAACTGCTGCTTTTGGAACTCTTAACAATCAGGCATGCATTTCTTGGACAACTGTTCCAATCTGCAGTGTAGATCGTTCCTTTCCTTGAACCAGTTAACAAAATCTGTTGAGTAGCTCAATTCTTGCTAGTGCACTGTTGAGAACTCAACACTGAATCAATTGTCACAAAATTGTGAAACCGATAATATGTTGTGCTTTAAACCATCGACATACTAGACTCCTGTAACCTGTACATCATCATTCTCTAAGGTTATGAATCCTCTGGTAAATCCAAACTTATCATCACCAAAGAGTACACGTGGGCCTTCTTGTTCTGTGTATGAACTGAGGAGATGTTTGTTTCTAGTCATGTGCCTTGAGCATCCACCATCGATGTACCAGATAGTTGCTTGTACACCTCCTTTATTGGCCAAACCCACGCGAACCTGCAATCAGATCAGGCTTTAGGTACCCTTGTAGGATTGGATCGTGAGGGGTTAGAGTTACCTTTCGGGATCCAAACAAACCGGGCACTTTTATGGTAATCATTAAGATCAGAAGGCCTGATTTGTCTCCCATAAACATCTACAAAATCATACATCTCTTCATGTGCTTTCTGATCAGTATGATTATGAGTGTGAACCTTGGATGAATTAGAAGACTTGGGATTTTTCTGATTGGATTGTCTTCTTTTAATCCAGTGTGGTTCAGGTGCAGATATCCTAGATTTCTGGTTGAAGGGATAGGTACGACTGCTACCATCAAAAGATTCATATCTCTTTTACACAAATGGTTTATGCAGTTTACCCCTAGCTTGCTAATTAGGCATCTTGACCTGATTAGGTTTCAGATCAGATTTTCCCTTGGGAGGTTATCTTTTCTGATTCCTAATCTGCTGATCGGGTTGAGATTTCTTCAGAAGAACAAGGTTCTTCTGTTGATTTCTAGGCTGATGTTTGATCAATTGAGGTCCATTTCTGTTCCCTTTCTGATCAGACACTTGCCTTACCTGTTCAGCAGGTCTGTTTCCCTTCTTTGATACATATTTAGCTTTTCGTGTATCTTGTCCAGAAACCTTCCTAAATTCACTTTTGGACTGTGAACCAGGTTGGACATATGAGGATCCAGAAGGGCTATCATACCCAATATCCTTCTTATCAATTGGCTTTCGAAAGTAGCTTTTTATTTCATCAATATTTTTGGAGGCTTTTCCAAAAATCTCTACTTTCTTTTGCAAACTGTCCTCACTTTGTTTTAGACTCTCATGCAATCGGAAGAGTTCATCAAACTTAGCTTGGAGGATTTTGAGATCATCAGCTTGTTGTTTGTTAACAACTAGTTGTTCCTTAATCAGTTTATCCTCATCAGAAAAACTGACTTTTAGAAGCTCCAGTTCTGTAGTCATTTTCTGAACAATTTCAACTGATTTCAGTTCAATAGCTTTTCTTGAAGCATTATCTTTAATAAGCTGATTGTTCTCTGACCTCAACTTATCGTTCTTAGCTTCCACTATAGTATAAGTGTCTACTGCATTGGAGAGATCATCAAGCAATTGCTCATTATAGAGCTGCAAGTCAATCTCTCCAGCAGGTGTGCTCAGCACAACAGGTGTGGAAATAGAAAACACAGAAGGTTTAGAGGATACCTCAGAGTTATCAGCATCCTTTGCCATCAGGCAGATGTCATCATCAGATGAGAACATCAGATTGTCGAAGTTGTTGAAATCATCAGCATTTGTCATCAGACAAAAATCTTCTACAGATGAGTAACCAGAATCTTCTGAAGGAAAATAAGAGACATCTATCCCAGACGTATCAACAACCATGAATTTTCTGTCTCTGTATCTTTCCTCTCTTCTATTCCACTTGTCTTCTCTTTCTTTGGAGTCAGGTCAGGGCAGTCTACACTGTAGTGACCTGGTTTCTGACAGTTGAAATATCCACGGAATTTCTTCTGCCAGGTGAGTCATTTCTTCTGTAGAATCTGTCAGGTAACTTCCCAGTTTGCATGTAATCTGAATTTCTCCTTTCTGATCTGTTGTCTCTTCTATCATAAGACCAATCACCTCTTTTCTTATCCTCTATGCGACCCTCCCTATGATCATCTCTTCTATCACAAGATCGATTCTTTTCTGATGATCTGTCAGTAGATCTCCTATCTCTTCCTCTGCTGTTCTGATAGTCTTTATAAAATTTCTGATATTTTTCCAGTTGAATGTTGGATCTTTCAAGCTTTCTGGTCAGCAAAGTAATCTGTTCTGTCTGACTTATGATATTTTCAATAAGTTCAGTAGACTTTGAGCTGTTGCCGGCTGCTTTGAATGCAACTGCTTTCGATGTGGCAGGTGTGACTCCAGCAGACGAATCATCATCTTCTTCTTGCCCTCTTTCAATCATATCAAACTCATGGGCTTTAAGGCTCAGAAACAGGTTGCTCGGTTTCATCTTCGCAATGTCTTGACAATCCTTTATCACAGTAACTTTCATATCCCATTTCTTTGTCAGAGATCTCAAGATCTTGTAGTTGATGTCTTTGTCTGACATTTCTCGTCCCAGTTCCCGTAGCTTATTGACAGACATGGTGATTCTTCCATCGAGCTGATTTATGGTTTCATTTGGCAGCATCTTGAGTTTCTCAAACTTAACCAGCTAGGCTTGCAATCTGCTGTCTTTGATCAAATCATTTCCTTTGCACATCTCAACAAACGTATCCCACATCTGTTTGGCAGTCTTGAGATACTTGATCTTTTCTCTAGGATCACCTCCTTCAGCTGGGTTGTTGTAGTAGATGATGATGGGTCCTTGTTCAAGAACTTCCATCATTCTGTTGCTTATAGCTCCCACATGGTTGCTCATGAGTATGGTCCAGTCTACATACTCGTCAACAAAAAACTTAGGCAGATCATGATACATACTAGAGGTATTATCCATGCTGATTCTGAGTTTTGAAAACAAATGAGTTTTAAAAACAGGTTTTTCAAGATCTGTTCAAGTGACCACAATGGTTCTTCCCCAAGAACCGATGATACTCAAAGCCAGTGGTCCGTAGAACCACTGCTCTGATACCACTTGTAGGTCCCGAATGGGTTTTCGTGAGGGCAGAAGTCTAGAGGGGAGGGGTGAATAGACTTCTGAAAACATTTTGTGCAAGATCAGGTGTGAAAGCAAGTATGCCTGATCAGAGTGCGTGTGGATAAGTTTGGAATGATATCCAACTTACTGATCGCCTGATGGCAGATCCGTTCGGTGTCTATCAGTTTAACTGATGTGCGGAAGCTAAGTTTTAACCCGTGTGAAAAACAAATTTTGTAGAATCAAATTTTTGCTTATCTATTTTCAATTAGATGACAAAGTGTCAAGCTGATCAGATCAGTTGCTTGATGGAAACTGATCCAGACTCAGAATATGTATGCAATATCAAATCAGGTAGTGTGCTATAGTGTAAAGCAAGTAAATCAGATAAAGCACACAAGATTTTTATAGTGGTTCGGATAACCAGTCCTACGCCCACTCTTCCCTATCAGCAGGAGCACCAACTTAACCAACTGGACTTAGTTTAATGTGTTAGTCCAACACAGTACAACAGATGTTTAAGGAGTTCTCACTAAACCGATCCCAGAAATAAGAAACTAGAAACCCTAGTCTGAAATCTTGCAAAACAAACTTAACCTAACTTTTGGGTTTGGGTATAAGATTTGTTGTTGTTCAAACTGGAAATCTATCCTAGTATATGTGTAGCCTAAAGCTAGAGGATAAGATTTCTATGCTAAGAACTATAGGATGAACACTTAGAAAATATTCTTGATATTGTGTTCTTCGTGCGGAAATTGCTATAGCTTGAGCTTGATGATTATTTCTGTGTCTTCACTATGAAGGTTGATCCCATATTTATAGACCATGAAATCAAAGAGTCGTTGGAGAGCAATTTGAATTTCAGGCTATTTTTGGTAGATTGCAGCCTTGATGTGATGTGCTTCAGGAATGGCATGGCCGAAAGCATGTATGTTTGTCCTTTCTAGCAGTTTGACTGTGTAGCACCAAATCCCGCATTATCAGCTCCGTGCATACGTGTCACATTCTCATTGGTTAACAAGTACACTTACTCAGTGTTTGCTTTACCAACTAAGGTTGACATTCTTCTTGTTTGATTTACCGCGTATGATCAGGTGCATCATCAGTTGTCACCTGGTGTGAGCTGACCTGATCAGATAAAACTAATCAGTTTACCTGATAGAGTCTTCAGATGCAAGTTGTCTTAGCCCAACTTAGCAGACTTGACTGATGTAGGTCTTCTGGTTTTCTCCAAGATTTGACCTATTCATGTTGAGTACCCCCTCAATATGTCACCTATCTATTACATCAGTTGTTCTATACAATAATTATCAACTGGTCACCTTAACCTGATATCTAGATCATCAGTCAGCTAACAGGTCTGACTGGTCCTATTACAAGTGTTTTAACTTTAATCAAAACTCTAAATTTCCCAACAATAATTATTAGGGATATATATGAGATAATGATGGTGAAAATGTCAAAATTATACAGTATCTATTATGTAAATAATATATAAGACTGAAATTACTATGACATCTATTTTTAATGGGAGGAAGAAATTTAGAATAAGAAATGAATAAAAACATGCACAAATAATATTGAAATATAAAAATTATACATGTAATTAAATTAATTAAATATTTAAAATATTTCAATTAAAATTAATAAAAAATTATTTTAAATACTACGTAGTACGCGGGTTACGTGCTAATTTATTATGTACTACTTATTTGTATTTTGAGTGTATTTCAAAATCATTTTATTTTTTTATTAACAATATTAATTTGATAATATTAATTGATTCATTAAAAGATAATCCATTCATCCTGTTTTAGATTGTTCAAAACAAAATGGTACGAATTTTAGTGAGAAATTTGTTTATTAAAATGGGTAAAGATACTCCATTCATCCCTTTCTAGAGAATGATATAAAAAATAGATATTTTTGTGTGTAAATGTTAGTGATATAAGATATAATTTAAAGATATTTGTAAGGGAATTATTTAAGAGGGTAATTTTGTTTGCCATTTATAAAATAAAAAATTTAAATAAGGATATTCATTTATGAATTTAGTGCAATCTAAAATAAAACCCGGATATTAATTGTTACATATAGAGTGAGATTGCAAGATTGTTAGACGGTAAAAAAATATTTTTCATAAGAGCGCCTCTTAAAGAAAATGTTTAAATTCAGCTCATGATCCGTCTTACAAAACACAATCTTACAGATTTTTTTTGAAGGTCAAATAGACCCCACAACATAAAGTGCAAGAGCCAAAGGTTAAAACTTCTAAGTTGTTGATAGTTGGTTTTTCTTTTTTGATGACAAGTTGTTGATAGTTGTTAAACATTTAACTAATGATAAATTCTTGCAACGTCAAATAAATTATGAGTTATGTTAAAAATTTAATGTATCTTGCTTATCAATTAATTAATTTGCATTTTTTAATAATAGATGAATGTTCACCGATTTTAATATGAGATGATTTCACAACAAAATGCCTCGACTTATGTAATTACGTACATATGAATAAATTAATTTTGGGTGTCATTCTCATTATCACATGTTATGCCTAATTCTCAACCATAATTCGTAGTGTGTGTTAGTCAACAACTCTTACGAATAGATTAGGTGCATAATGTCATTGAGAAAGATAAAGTGCAACCGAATGTTAAACAGACGGAAAAAAAAAAGTTTTGAATTGAAGAGTCTAGAATTTTCGATTCGATTTAAATGATTGGATGAAGTTATAATAAACTCTCTTGTGAAATTTGTTCATATTATGAAAAGGATTTCATTACATTTATAGATTGATATCACTATTATTATAAATTAATACCAATAATATTTAATATAATATAATTTTATTTTATAAATGTAATGGTATCAATTGATAAATATATTGATATTAATTTATAAAGTCATCCTTTATATATTATGTTAGAGTTCAACGTGTCTCAAGTTTGAACCCGAAAGTATTATATAAATTCTAATATTCTAGATCAAAATCCACATAATGTTCAAATTTAACATGTAATCTTGAGTTATAGTTTTTTATTAAAAATTGCAAAGTACAGCTAGCAATTTAAAAAAATTATATAAATTTAAAATTTAATCATTTTTTTATAAAAAGAAATATTTAAGTAATCTCTAAATTTTGGTAAACGGTTAGAACTTAAAGTGCACTTAAGTTTTAAATTTAGAATATAAATATAAATACTAGTGTTAGCCCAGCGAACTTTGCGGTTTAAAAAAAAATTACGTAAAAAATATTTAATAATATTTTAATATTTTATTTATTTATTATTTTTTTGATTAAATAATTGTAATTTACAAAATGTTAAAAATGAAAATATAATTCAAATATGCAAATGATTTTATATGTTATTATACCTGATGACTTTATAAAAAATAAATGAATCCACAAATTTAAATTTCAAAAAATATATATATATATATATATATATATATATATATATATAAATGTTCAAAAGGAATTTCAAGAATTTCTTAAACAACGAAGTAAAAACATACTAGTTGAGGACAATTCCTCAAAACCAGATGATGGAGCATCATATGCTTCAGCTATTAAGAAAGAATGCACCTACTTTGATTCTCCAAAGAGAGAATTAATTCTTCACATTGAAGATGATGACGAAAAGTTCAAAGAATCTCCATGGATTCTTATGGAAAAATACATCCCGAATTGTGGATGGACTGTTGAATCTTACAAGACTAGAGGTTTCTATGAAAACATTCTCACTAGTCTTGGTAGTGTGGAAATCCAACATTTTCCACCCAAGAGTAATAGTATTAATTACTCCAAGTTTATTATCAAAATGATTATCTCCATCCAAGAATGAGGCATTTCTCCTTTATCTGAAAAGAAAATGTTGAATGAAGTCAACAAGATCACTTACCAGTACAATTACTGGATTACCTTGAGAGTTTTTATAAAACTATATTTTATCACAATACCAAACATTCTCATACTTGGTTGATCAAATTATGTGATAATATTGGAAGGATTCAAATTCCTAACTGGTTTTTCTCCTGGTGGGAGATTTTTGGTGCTATGGCGAATATTTTTCCAGAAGAGGTTAAACCTCTCTTAGAAGAATACTCTATAGTATCCTCTTCTCTCAAATCTCATAATACAAGTGGTAAAACTATTTGTATGTTTTTCATTGATTTAGGACTCCCATGGGTCTGGAAATGGAGACCAGATTTTGGTTATATTGAAATTGGAATTCCTTGTTTATGGAGGATTTGTTCCACTAGATTTTGGAATAATCTTAATGTTCTTACACCAGGTTCCAATGAACTTCCTATTCAAGAAAATCTTGATAGGATTAAATCCAAAATGGATTTTTACAAGAAAAGTATTGAGGACCATGTTATTAATACTGTTGCTTCTTTTTCTAAATACTCCAAGAAGTATTTAGGTATTCTCTCTAAAGAGAAAATTATTGATCAATATATGGATCTGATCAAAAATAATCTATTGGGAGATATTGATTTCTCAGATTCAAAATCTGATGCTTCTATGTTGCCTGGTTCTGATCTTCAGGACGCTCAAGACCCAAACGAAGATTGTCAAGATCTTTCTCTTCACGAAAGCTTTGACTTGTTCAAACACTCTCTTAAAGAGAGAATCAGGGAAAAAAAATTAATTATGGAAGGATCTCATTCACATATGTTCTTTACATCTTTTACAACAGAAGGAAGGGATATTCAACATGGAATAATTCGTTCCAGGTTATACTATCTCCTGAATGATACAGGAGTTCTTCATTATAATATCTGGAGAGTTCCTTCTGATATTCTTGTTGATAATGAAAATAATGTGATTAAAAATAAGAATTATTTGAAAGTTCTTAGAAAAAAGAATAAGAGTTTTGGAAGAATGGATTCCATGGCTCGAAGCTTCACTTAGAAGGAATGAAGGACTTGGATTTATTTATCCAAATCGTCAAGAATTGACATATTTCAAGGAGTCTCTTAAACTCCTAAAAAAGCAAGCTTCATTAATGGCGATTTAGAAAAAAGACTTTGATTTAGCACATTCCAGCAAGATGTGGCTACAGTATCAGACAAAATCAAATATCTTCATTACTTGCATCAGCAGACAAAGTACTGTTCATGAATAGTAATTACTATTCAAACTTTTTTTGTCTTTTTGTGGCTTTGTTTTTTTCTGCACTATTTCATTTTTATTTTGAAATTTGGGGTTTGATGTCCGGCTCTTTCATCTATAAATAGGTTTGTATATTCTTTTTAGAGGCACCCTCGAGTTTAGACTCGCCCCCTCTTTCTCTCTCTAAATCCCTCTCTAGTGTGCAACCTCGTAACCTTGTAATATTATTGTTCATAAACTTGTTTTTGCTTGTGGCTTTTTAAAGGTATATTGTTATTTAAATTCTGTATTTTAAATTTTTATTTCTGATGATCACCGCCTCAATGGTTGGCTAAAATACTTGTATTGAATCATGACCTGACTTAACTATACTCTACTATCATGTGCATTTGGAATTATATTCCTATATTGATCTGTAATTTGATATATCAAAGGTAGAGTTGGTTTAACCAGTAGGTTTGAGCTTTCTAGTGATATTCATGAGTTAACCATGTGGGCTAGCCCTTTTTGCCGTTATGCCGATGAATATGCGCAGGCGTTCTTGGCTGTAAAAGCTTTTTTCAGGTTAACTCATGGGCTATGGAATTTCTCAGTAATTTCCTATCTGTGTGTTGGGAAATTTAGAGTTTTGATGAAAGTTCCAAAACACATGTAATAGGACCAGTCAGACCTGTTAGCTGACTGATGTTTTTAATACCAGTTATAAGATGACTAGTTGATAATTATTGTATAGAACAACTAATGTATAAGATAAGTCACATATTGAGGGGGAACTCAATATGTATAGGTCAGATCAGAAGAACAAAAGATCAGCTGAAGTCCGACAGGCTAGAAGGCAAGGGAAGGACAGAAGACCAGACGATCTTATAAAGTCAGATAATCAGGTGAAGTCATGAAGCTCAAATTCAGAAGACCTGAAGATCAGATGACTACCAAAAGATCAGACCAGAAGACCTACATCAGCCGAGTCTGCTAGTTGAGCTAAGACAACTGGCACCAAAAGACTCTATAAGGTAGACTGATAAGTTGTAACTGATCAGGTAAGCTCACACCAGGTGGTAACTGATGTTTCACCAAGTCATACGTTGTTGATCTGAACAAGGAGAATGTCAACTTTAGTTGGTGAACAAACTCTGATATGCTGTACTTGTTAACCAATGAGAACAAGACACGTATGACCTGAGCTAACACTGCGGATTTCGGCGCTGCATAGTCAAACGATTAGAAAAACAACAAACACGCTTTCGGCCATGCCGTCCCTGAAGCACGTCACATCAATCCTACAATCTACCAAATATAGCCGAAAATTCAAATTGCTCTCCAACGGCTCTTTGATTTCTAGGTCTATAAATATGGGATTACTCTTCAGAGTGAAAAACAGAAATTATCAAGAAGCTCATACTATAGCAAAATTTCCGCACGAAGAACACAACCTTGAAGATTATTTTCTAAGTGTTCATCCCATAGTTCTTAGCACATAAATCTTATCCTCTAGCTGTTAGGCTACTTGAATACTAGGATAGATTTCAAAGTTGGAACAAACAATAAATCTTACCCAAAACCCAAAGTTAGGATAAGATTGTTTAGCAAGATTTCAGACTAGGGCTTCTAGTTCTGATTTCTGGGATCGGTTGAGTGAGAGCTCTATAAATATTTGTTGGTGTAATGTGTTGGACTAACACAATAATTTAAGTCCAGTTGGTTAAGTTGGTTAAGTTGGTGCCCCTTGTGATAGGGAAGAGTGGATGTAGGACTGGTTGTCCGAACCACTATAAATCTTGTGTGCATTTACCTGTTTGATTAACTGTTTTACACTATTGCACACAACCTTGATTAAATCTGCATACATATTATGAGTTAGAATCAGCTAGCACTAAGCTACTGATCTGATCAGTTTGACTCCATAGTCAGCTAATTGAAAACAGCTTAGGAATCTGATTTGTTATAAACTGGTTTTTCACATGGGTATAAACTAGCTTACTCACAATCATTTAAACTGATAGACACCGAACTGATCTGCCCTCAGGCGATCAGTAAGTTGGATATCAGTCCAAACTGATTCACTTGCACTTTGATCAGGCAAACTGCAATCACACCTGATCTGCACGAAAAAGTTTTCAGAAGTATATTCACCCCTCCCCTCTAGACTTCTGCCCTCCCGAAACCCGTTCGGGACTTACAAGTGGTATCAGAGTAGTGGTTCTACATACCACTGACTTTGTATATCATCGGTTCTTGAGGAAGAACCTTTGTGGTCACTTGAACTGATCTTGAAAAACCTTTTTAAATCTCATCTGTTTTCAAACTCACGATCAGCGTGGATAATACTTCGGGTATGTATCATGATTTGCCTAAATTTTCCATTGATGAGTATGCAGACTGGACGATATACATGAGCAACCATCTGGGATCAATAAGCAGCAGGATGATGGAAGTTCTTGAATGAGGACCCATCATCATCTATCATGACAACCCAGCTGTTGGAGGTGATCCGGACTTTCCAGCTGGAAGCCTTGTCAGAAAGAGTCCCGCCCTGATGGATACTGAAGAGAGAAAGCTGTACACTCTGGATACGATAGCCAGGCACATAATCATGAAGACCATGGACAAGATAACCAGAGAAAAGATAAAGTATCTCAAGACAGCCAAACAGATGTGGGACACGCTTGCTGAAATGTGTGTAGGAAATGATCTGATTAAAGATAGCAGACTGCAAGCTGAACTGGTGAAATTTGAAAAACTCAAGATGCTACCAAATGAAACCATCAATGAGCTCGATGGAAGAATCACCATGTCTGTCAACAAGCTTCGGGAACTTGGACGAGAGATGTCAGACAAAGACATAAATTACAAGATCTTGAGATCTCTGACTAAGAAGTGTGATATGAAAGTCACTGTAATAAAGGATTGTCAAGATATTGCCAAGATGAAGCCAAACAACTTGTTCCTGAGTCTTAAAGCCCATGAGTTCGATCTGATCGAAAGAGGGCAATAAGAAGAAGACGAGTCACCTGCTGAAGCCACACCTGCCACATCAAAATCAGTTGCATTTAAAGCAGCCAACAGCAACTCAAAGTCTATTGAACCTGTTGGGAATATTATAAGCCAAACTGAACAGATTGTTTTGCTAACCAGAAAACTTGAAAAATCTAACATCCAACTTGGTAAGTATCGCAGATTTTACAGGGACTATCAAAACAGCAGAGGAAGAGATAGGAGGCCAGCTGACAGATCTCCAGAAAGGACCAGATCTGATGACCGAAGAGATGATCACAGAAAGGATCGCAGAGAAGATAAGAAAAGAGATGATCGGTCTGATGAAAGGAGAGACAACAAATCAGAGAGAAGAAATTCTGATTACAATCAGACAGGTAAGTCACCTGACAGATTCTACAAACGAAATTACTCACCTAGCAGAAGGAGTTCCGTGGATCATAGAGCATGTTTCAACTGTGAGAAACCAGGTCATTACAGCGCAGATTGCCCAGACCTGACTCCAAAAGAAAGAGAAGAGAAGCGGAACAGAAGAGAGCAACGCTATAGAGACAGGAAAGCCATGGTTGCTGATATATCAGAAATTGATGATTCTTATCTGCCTTCTGAGGATTCAGGCTACTCATCTGTAGAAGATTTCTGTTTGATAAGCAACGCTGATGATTTCTACCACTACGATGATCTGATATTCTCTTCTGATGATGAAATCTGTCTGATGGCTAAGGAGGAAGACCAATCTGAGGTAACCTCTAAACCTTCTGCTCTCTCAGTTTCCACACCAGCTATGATTAGCACACCTGCTGGAGAGATTGACTTGCAGCTCTACTCTGAGCAATTGCTTGATAATCTCTCTAACGCAGTAGACACTTATACGATAGTGGAAGCTAAAAACGATAAGCTAAGGATTAAAAATACTCAGATTTTTAAAGAAAATGCTGACAGTAAAGCAGCTGAACTAAAATCAGCTGAAGCTACTCAGAAGATAACTGAAGAACTGAAAGTTCTGAAAGTTAATTCTTCTGATCAGGAGAAGCAGATTAAGGAACAACTAGCTATCAATAAATAGCAAGCTGATGATTTTTAAATCCTACAAGCCAAGTTTGATGATCTCTTCCGACTACATGAGAGTCTGAAATTAACTGAGGATAGTTTACGGAAGAAAATACAGGTTTTCACGAAATTTTTGAAAACCGTTCAGGATATGAACAACTATTTTCGAACGACAACTAATAAGAAGGGAATTGGGTATGAAAACCCTTCTACATCCTCAAAAGCCCCGTCTGATTCACTTCAAAAAGGTGTAATCAAACGAGTTTCTGATATAGATACACATAAAACAAAATTTGTATCTAATAAGGGAAAGAGACCTGCTGGACAAGTAAGGCAAGTGCCCAATCAGAAAGGGAACATAAATGGACCCCAACTGATTAAGCATCAGCCAAGGAATCAATAGAAGAACCCAGTTCTTCTGAAGAGACCTCTACCTGATCAGTAGATTAGATATCAGAAAAGACAACCTCTAAAGGGGAAATCTGATCTGAAACCTAATCAGGTCAAGCTGCCTAACAGACAAGCCAAGGGTAAACTACTGAAACCAGATATGCCAATAAGATATGAATCTTTTAATGGTTGCAGTCGTACCTATCCTTATAATCAGAAACCTAGGGCTGCTGCACCTGAGCCCCACTGGGTTAAAAGAAGACAAAATGCAAGGAAAAATCCCAAGTCTTCTGATTCACCCAAGGCTCGCACAAATAATCATACTGATCAGAATGCATATGAAGAGATGTATGATTATGTAGATGTTTATGGGAGACAAATCAGGTCTTCTGATCTATCTGATTACAATAGAAGTGCCCTGTTTGTATGGATCCCTAAAACCAACTCTAACCCCTCAGGACCCAATCCTAAAGGGGTACCTAAAGCCTGATTTAATTGCAGGTTCGTATGGGTTTGGCCAACAAAGGAGGTGTACAAGCAACTATCTGGTACATCGATAGTGGATGCTCAAGGCACATGACTGGAAGCAAACATCTCCTTAGCTCTTACACAGAACAAGAAGGCCCACATGTACTCTTTGGTGATGATAACTTTGGTTTTACCAGAGGATTTGGAACCTTAGAGAATGATGATGTACAGGTTACTGGAGTCTCGTATGTCGAAGGTTTAAAGCATAACCTGTTATCAGTTTCACAATTCTGCGACAATGAATTCAGTATTGAGTTCTCGACTGATTAGTGTACTATCAAGAATCGAGCTACTCAACAAATCTTGTTAACTAGTTCAAGGAAAGGTACGATTTATACAACAGATTGGAACAGTTGTCCAAGAAATGCATGCCTGATTGTTAAGAGTTCCAAAAGTAGCAGTTGGCTCTGGCACAAGAGAATGAGTCATCTGAACTTTAAAACTCTTAACAAGATAGCAAGGATGTCTTTGGTTGAGGGTCTTCCGAATTAGGTATTCTCTAAGGATCAGACATGTGCCGCATGTCAGAAGGGAAAATAGATTAAAGCCTCATTTAAGGGAATCCCTGGACCAGCATCCAGCAGAGTATTGCAACTGCTCCATATGGACTTATTTTGACCAGTTACACCAGTTAGTCTCAGCGGACGCAAATACACTCTGGTAATCGTGGATGATTATTCCAAGTTTACCTGGGTTGTATTCTTGTATAAGAAGAATGAGACAACAACAAAGATATCCGAGCTGCTCAAGAAACCACAGAATGACAAGGGTGTCAGTATAGTGAAAATCAGATCAGATAAAGGTACATAATTTCTAAATTCTTTTATTACTGATTTTTACAGCATGAGACATCAGCTGCAAGAACGCCACAACAGAATGAAGTAGCAGAATGGAGAAACAGAACACTCAAAGAAGCTGCTCACACTATATTAGCTGAACATGCAACACCAAGCCGTTTCTGGGAAGAAGCCATCAATACTGCATGCCATACTCAGAACAGATGTTCTCTGACTAAGGCTCACTACAAAACACCCTATGAACTGTGGAAGGGCAGAAAACCTCGTGTTTCTTACTTCCATGTTTTTGGGTGCAAGTGTTTCATACACAACAATGGGAAGAGTCAGTTGAAGACTTTTGAGGCCAAGTCAGATGAGGGTATATTCTTAGGATATTCCTCATCCAGCAAGGCTTTCAGGGTTTACAACAGGCGAACCCTAGTTGTGGAAGAAACACCTCATGTGGTCTTTGATGAGACATCTTCTGAACAAGAGAAAGCTGCCTCAGAACAAGCAGTACCAGATAAACCGGTACCTGATGCACAAAAAATGGATCAGCTAAGGATCAAGGAAAAAGGATCAGAACACGTAACAGTGTATATTCCAGAACATGATCTTGCTGATTCACCAGGTCAATCAGACCCTAAGGTACGTACAACTATCAATGAAGAAGCTGGTACAGCTGAGACAGTATCAACTGAACCATCTGGTTCAGGGGGAACACTTGATGTTCCTACGGACAAACATCAGCACATGATGAGTCCAATATCAGCTGTGACTTGTCCATGTCAAGTGGATCATAATTCTGCACCACTCCCAATCACTAGTGATGAACTACTATCAGAAGAGGATGATGCTCTCCAAACTGATGCAAATCAGAAAAGAAGGACCTGGGTAACCAGTCATTCAACTGATCTGATCATCGGAGACACATCTGATAGAGTCAAAACTAGACATCAAATTGGTGAAAGTGCCATGTATTGTTGTTATCTATCTTTGAAGGAACCAACTAAAGTAGAAGAAGCTCTACAAGATGAAAACTGGATTCTAGCCATGCAAGAAGAACTGGAACAGTTTGAGAGGAATCAGGTTTGGAAACTGGTGGACAGACCAACCCATCAAGATGTGATTGGCACAAAGTGGGTATTCAAGAACAAGAGAGATGAGAATAAGTCATAACCAGAAATAAGGCAAGACTTGTTGCTAAGGGGTATTCACAATCAGAAGGAATTGATTATGATGAGACCTTTGCACCAGTCGCTCGCCTGGAAGCCATTCGGCTGTTTCTGGCATATGCTGCCCATAGAGGGTTTATTGTGTATCAGATGGATGTAAAGAGTGCATTCTTAAATGGGGTACTAGCTGAGGAAGTTTATGTTGAACAACCTCCAGACTTTGAAAAAGGCGACCAGGTGTACCGTTTAAGAAAAGCTCTTTATGGCCTGAAACAAGGTCCTTGATCTTGGTATGATACACTCTCTCAGTTCTTGATAGATAGTGGTTTCACTAAAGGAATAGTGGACAGAACCTTATTCAGAATAGAAGATGGAGAAGATATTCTGATGGTTCAGATTTATGTGGACGACATCATCTTCGGATATCCCAACAAGAGTTTATGTGAAAAATTCAGCAAGCTGATGCAAGGGAAGTTCGAGATGTCTATGATGGGTCAGATGAGTTACTTTCTGGGTTTACAAGTTAAGCAAAGTACATAAGGGATATTCATCTTTCAGGCGAAGTACATTAGGAGTTTATTGGATAAGTTTGGAGTTCAGAACTGTATGGAAGCCAGAATTCCTATGATGACTGGATTCAAGATGGATCCAGATGAGAATGGTCAGAAAACTAATCAGAAAGAATATAGGGCTCTCATTGGATCTCTACTATACCTGACTGCCAGCAGACCAGATATCACTTTTGCAGTAGGTGTATGTGCCAGATTTCAGGCAAGTCCAATGCAAAGCCACCTGGAAGCAGCTAAGCGGATTCTTAAGTATCTGAAGGGGACAATAAACCTTAGTTTATTCTACCCATCAGATGATAATCTAGAGCTTAGTGGGTATTCTGATTCTGATTATGGAGGTTGCAGAATTGACAGGAAGTCAACCTCAGGTACATGTCAGTTTTTAGGTAGTAAACTGATCTCTTGGTTTTCAAAGAAGCAGACATCAGTTGCGACATCTACTACTGAAGCAGAATATATGGCTGCAGGAAGCTGTTGCTCCCAACTGCTCTGGCTTAGTCAGCAGCTGAGGGATTATAACATTGTAGCTAAGAACGTACCTATATTCTGTGACAGTAATAGTGCTATTGCAATCACTCAGAATCCTGTTCTACATACAAGATGCAAGCATGTGGATGTCAGACATCATTTTATAAGAGATCATGTTGAAAAGAAGAATATCAGAATGGAAAAGATCCATACTGATAAACAGAAAGCTGATATTTTAACCAAGCCACTAGCTGAGATCAGATTCAGAGAATTATGCAATGAGCTAGGGCTTCTGGATCTCGGAGAAAGTGCACCAGAAATGTTTGGTGGACTAGTCTCCAAGACCAGTTGGTTAAGAGACTGACCAGATAGAAAGAGACAGTTGAGGAAGGTACCTCAACTCATCAGATCTGATCAGAAAAGAATTATCAGATTAAGGTGGAACTGATCAGATTGGAAGGTTATACTTTGTAAGTCGATTAAGATGTTCAACAAGCAAGTTGTATAAGATTAAGGCTACAAAGCGCATAAGAAAGTAGAAACAACACAACAATGAAATAATAGAACTTTTCATTGATAAAGACCCGGAGGTCAGATTTACATTACAAGTTACAAGTGCAAAAGGACCCGGAGGTCATTACATAAACCATAAACCGTAAACCCTAAGCCTAACCTTAGAAAGGGGGGGGAAGAGGCTTTAAAGATTTTAGAGCCTGATGCTCCCATTTTCCCCCACTTAACCCTAAAAGGGGTGTGAGAGGCTTTGAAATAATCCTAAGCCACCCTCAGAGCTTCGGAGTGAGGAGCGAGAGCGGCCTTGAAGAATTTCTAAGTAAGGAGCCCCTATCCCTAAAATCAATGGGCTCTCCAGCTGTTAAATGGGACACAAGTGCCAAAGATGTGGTCTAAAGACCACATGGCCACAAGTGTCGCATGCAAATATTGAGTTTGATATACGATGATCAGCTGTTCTTTGATCAAGATCGAATACCGAACTCATGTTTTGTATCAGACTGAGTCAATTGATGCTAATTCCGTCATCTCGATAGGCACACAAGGTGCATATGGTTAGGAGAAGTGTCTTCTCATTTGCTATAGCAGATCCGCCACCTCGGTGGTAGAGAAGCTTGGCAATAATCGTATGTGTAATCTTCGATGATGTCGAAAGCAGAAATAAGGGACACACATTAAAGGTCTTTGCCGGAAGTTTCACCGGAAATAAGGGTTCATCGGGAAACATGAAGTATAAGCTAAATAAAGAAGATGAATGGTTTATGTTGTGTTGTTTGCCTAAAACCCCAAATCTATTTATAGAAGAAAAGCAGGGGTATAGGTGCAAATTTAATTTCTCAAGACCCTTAAGAGAAATCTGCACCTCAAGGACAGCGCGTAGGAAACACGTGACTGATGATTGGATAAGCTTACGGTGATTGATATCCCAAAGTATCCAGACTATTATTACGAATGTCAAATCGTGCCCACTTAGGGAATCGAGATGAATCTCCGTTTTTTCAAGACTAAGCTTAGGCGGTAACACTTATTCCAAGAATTGACTTGTCTGAGTAGAATCAGATTAGGTCAACTAAAATCTGATTAGATAAGAGACTGATCAGATGAGGAAGATCAGTTGAGTATGATACCTCAACAAATCAGATAAATCAGTCAATAAGTAATCAGAGATAATAGTTGAAGGGGGAACTTCAACTGATCAGGAAAGATCAGAAAAGGGAATATCAGACGCAAAGTGGAGCGGATCAGTTAAAAGGGACAGTTGGGATATTATAAGGATTAGGCAGAAAACTAAGATCAACAAGTGGTACAGACAGACTTCAAGTGGTATTGACTGATTACAATATCAGTCAACCAGATACGCATTTCTGTTTCCTTGTTTACTGTTTACATATCTGAAATTATCTGATATTATTTGCCTTTACTGTACACATACTTTTGTGACGCATGCCCTGCAAATTATTTAATGTGGACGTGGGGTATATGTATTAAATTCTACTGAATGTGTTTTTAAATCCAAAAGGTAATCGTGCGTGCATATCCAAACCACACGATCAAAACCGCTCAATCTGGATCGTTTATCCTTTTCAAACGTTTGATATTCTACTCTCGATTTTCCCTCCTTCCTTTTATAAGCTTCATAAAAAACCTACCAGAGTACTTTTCTCAAAATTCTTGCGATTTATTTTTTTGCAAACTCACAATTAACTTTCTGCGATTCAAAGTGTTTCTTACGATTCAACCTATTTAAAAATCGAAAAGCAGAATCTGGTAATGTCTGGTTATTTGATGAATTACTTTTCTAAAATCCATTGATCATATAGATTACGTCTATTTTTGTTATCCTGTGTTATGCCTTATCATTTCTTGATATCCGTATGTATTCATCGATTACTAGGTCTGAGAATAGGTCTGATAATCAATATATGATATCTTTATGGTTATGCACAAATTTTAATTGAGTCTATCTTGTTGTAGATGGCCACTCACGGAATGGGCAAAATTATGTGTAACTATGCGGATTTGGCAACCAAAATTGTTGAAGACAAATTTGTAAGGTTTGGTGTTACACGGGATCCGGAATCAATGGAGGTGGAACAAATTCTGAGGAAGGGTGGTCTCGAAAAATACTGTGCTGCTCACTGCAATCCAGTAATGCAGTATGAAGCACTGGAGTTCTTGAGGAATTTGAAGGTTGACGAGGAGAATCCTGGACACTAACTGATATCTTCAGTAAATGGAGAGGAGGTCAGACTTACAAATGATGATATATATCGGCTGTTCAACCTGCCCAAAGGAAAAATCTCTCCTGCTCACTACAGGGAGAATGAAGACGAACTGATCAAGAATGAACTCTTTAGAGAGGCTGATAAGCACCAGACCGTAGGCTTTGTCAGGCCTATGTTGAAAAGGAAATACCGTCTGTTGTTTGACATTCTGTCAAAAACAATTATGGGTATCTCGTTCAGCCCAGATGGACTAACAACTGTAAAAATGTATAGTATGGCTGCTATTATCGATGAAGCAAAAATATTAATTGACATGGTTTTATGAAGGCTATTTTGCTCCAAGAACATGAAAAATTTGGAGTTAGTGAACAGAGACAAGTCTATCTAAAGAAGAGAATCAACAATCTAGACAAGGTTGCAGTCATTCTGAAGGACAAACTACCACATGCTGAATGGGATCAGAACGGACTGAAGTCCTAAAAGGCTTTTCTCTCTAACACATCTGTCATCTATGGGCCATCAGATGATGATATGCGGCCCATCCCCCCTAAGACTAAGAAAGGGAAAAACAAGGAGACAACTACATTTGCAACTGATGCTCCTCAAAAGAAGAAGAGAAAACTGGTAAAGGCTCAGGAGAAGAGGCCAAAGAAGGTAAAACAGGCCGCCATGACTCTTTTTCTGGAAGACAAGTCAGATGAAGAAGGAGTGCCAGATCAACCTGATGCGCAACAGAGATCTGCTAAAATATCAGATAGGCAGACTTCTCAAGTTGAGAGCTCGCCAGAACAATCTGAGGGAAGAGCAAGGGACGAACGATCTCCTTCAACTCAATCTCGCACTGATTCACCACTCAGACTTCTAGCTGCTGAGCATATCTCTCCTTCGCCTTCACCTGCTCGCGAACTTGAAAGTTCACCAGTTCGCGAACCAGTATGATCACCTGCTGCAGAACCAGACGCACGAGCTGCTACAGCAGAACCTCTGCAGATTCAGCCAATCAGTAAACATCTAGCTACTCAGACGCCACCAGAACCCTCTACATCTCATCAACCGGAACCTGGTCGATCTGAACAGTTGATTACTGAGTCCAGATCATCCAAGACCATCACCGGGAAAATGACCAGAATGAGAATTGAACGCGAAATTGATGAGTTGTATCCAGAGTTGGAAGCCCATCCTGTTATTCGGGAAGAAGTAATGGAGATCCTCACTAGGAAAGATCTCCGTTTGAAGAACTTCTCAGATTTCATGATCATTATTGAACAGATGGGAGGTGCTGATGCATTCGCCGACTTTGATTTCGACATGAAGAAATCTGCTCAGGTAGGATCACCAGCTGAACTAATAACTGCTGAAGTGATCAAAGCTCTGATCCACAGAAAGCTTGGAATAATTGAACAAGTTGAACTGGAGACTGCTGAAGAAACTCCTAAGGAAGATGATCCTATGAAGGATGTGGGAGCTGTCGATGATAGTGGAACTGGTGCTGCAGTTCATGACCAGCCACTGGAGGCGCAAACAACTGGAAATGATCAGGTGATGCAAAATATTCATGCAACACACATCACCATTGATCAACTTCAGGAGATCAGATCTTGTTTTAAAGATCTTCTGAACGAAGAAGTTGATGGAGTGTTGGCTAATGAACTTAGCAACACAATAGCTGATCAGAGGCAGATTGGCCTCAAAGAAATAACGGATCAACGAGAATTAGCTATTTCCCAGATTGAAGCAATCAAAGAGTAGTTCTCTCAAACCGTGACCAACCTGACTGCTGAATTTAAGAAGACAGTTGACGACTAGTTAGTTCAGGTTGATCAACAACAAGTTTCTCTTCTGATGGTCATAGAAAAGCTTGAAATGACTGAAGGAAAACATGATAAACTCATTCTTACCCTCTCTACTGCCGTTGAATCTGTCAAGACTGAGCTGATCTCAAAGATTCAAAATCTATCTACTCAAGCTCAAGGTTTATCTGTTGAATATCTTAACAAGGCCCTATTAGTCAGCTTTGGATCTCTGACTTCCCACCTCAACGCTCTTTTTGATCAAACCAAAAAGGGGGAAGGACAGGTTGAGAAACCAACTGACTTTATCAGAACAACAGAAGAACTAATTTAGACAGTTGAATCCTATGGCCAGAGACTAGACCATCTGGATCTGTTTGCTAATGAAGTTTCTGGGAAGATAGAGAAGTCAAAGGCAAGAAAGTTAGCTGCGGGTGCTGGGACATCAAAACCTATACCAGCCAGTCAGACTAAGAGAGTCACGAGAAACACAGCTAGCCAGATACAGGCCGATAAGGAACTGACTGAGAAACTAACTAAGGAGCAGATTGCTGAAGAAGCTCGACTGACTAAGGAGCAGATTGCTGAAGAAGCTCGAATGACTAAGGAGCAGATTGCTAAAGAAGCTCGTATTAGTGAAGAAGAAATAAGAGCAGAAAAATTGGCAGAGGCAGAAGATTTGAAAAAGAAATACAGATTGAGGGCGAAGAAAGGCAAAGTCGGAAAATCTGGGCCAGAACCTCAGTTGCCAGCAAGAGTTGATGAAATCGTTCCGAAAACTGCTGCACATGCTGATAGGTTCGAGGAATGGAAAAAGATCAGAAGTGAATGGCTTCTGGATGCATTTGTTCTGGACCTAGTGCCACAAAAAGAATCACCAGATGCAGAATTTCTCAACTGGTTGGAGAATAAGCACCCAGATTTTCTGAAATATCTGGAAAATGAGGCCAGAGTAATCAATGTTAGAATATCTCGTCAAGAGTATGACGTGATGGAATACTCAAAGAAGGCATACGACTCATTTGACAGACTGACATTTCAAAGGTTCTATTTTGACATCCTGAACAAAGCTCGCTTAACTGATCCTCAGCAAATCAATGATGTCAAATGGAAGCTATACCGGATATTCCACGTTCCTCAGGATCAACGAGAAATGGCAGATGGATATAAGCTAAGAGATTAAAGATCAGAAGACTGTTTAGGATCAGCTGAATTTAAACCCAAACTTTTCTGATGTAATATGTAATCGATATATCTGATGAATGAAAAGTTTATTCTTTTTTTGATCCTAAGACAAAATCTCATTGTCTTCTGATTATGTGTTCTTTACTGATTTATATTTATCAACTGTGTTGGTTTCTCAAGTGTTTTGGTTTCATCAAAAAGGGGGAAATTGTTGGGAAATTTAGAGTTTTGATGAAAGCTCCAAAACACATGTAATAGGACCAGTCAGACCTGTTAGCTGACTGATGTTTTTAATACCAGTTATAAGATGACCAGTTGATAATTATTGTATAGAACAACTGATGTATAAGATAGGTCACATATTGAGGGGGAACTCAATATGTATAGGTCAGATCAGAAGAACAAAAGATCAGCTGAAGTCCGACAGGCCAGAAGGCAAGGGAAGGACAGAAGACCAGACGATCTTATAAAGTCAGATAATCAGGTGAAGTCATGAAGCTCAAATTCAGAAGACCTGAAGATCAGATGACTACCAAAAGATCAGACCAGAAGACCTACATCAGCCGAGTCTGCTAGTTGAGCTAAGACAACTGGCACCAGAAGACTCTATCAGGTAGACTGATCAGTTATAACTGATCAGGTCAGCTCACACCAGGTGGTAACTGATGTTTCACCAAGTCATATGTTGTTGATCTGAACAAGAAGAATGTCAACTTTAGTTGGTGAACAAACTCTGATATGCTGTACTTGTTAACCAATGAGAACAAGACACGTATGACCAGAGCTAACACTGCGGATTTCGGCGCTGCATAGTCAAACAACTAGAAAAACGACATACACGCTTTCGGCCATGCCGTTCCTGAAGCACGTCATATCAATCCTGCAATCCTACCAAATATAGCCGGAAATTCAAATTGCTCTCCAACGGCTCTTTGATTTCTAGGTCTATAAATATGGGATTACTCTTCAGAGTGAAAAACGGAAATTATCAAGAAGCTCATACTATAGCAAAATTTCCACACGAAGAACACAACCGTGAAGATTATTTTCTAAGTGTTCATCCCATAGTTCTTAGCACAGAAATCTTATCCTCTAGCTGTTAGGCTACTTGAATACTAGGATAGATTTCAAAGTTGGAACAAACAACAAATCTTACCCAAAACCCAAAGTTAGGTTAAGTTTGTTTAGCAAGATTTCAGACTAGGGTTTCTAGTTCTGATTTCTGGGATCGGTTGAGTGAGAGCTCTATAAATATCTGTTGGTGTAATGTGTTGGACTAACACAATAATCTAAGTCCAGTTAGTTAAGTTGGTTAAGTTGGTGCCCCTTGTGATAGGGAAGAGTGGACGTAGGACTGGTTGTCCGAACCACTATAAATCTTGTGTGCATTTACCTATTTGATTAACTGCTTTACACTATTGCACACAACCTTGATTAAATCATCATACATATTCTGAGTTAGAATCAGCTAGCACTAAGCTACTGATCTGATCAGTTTCACTCCATAGTCAGCTGATTGAAAACAGCTTAGGAATCTGATTTGTTATAAACTGGTTTTTCACACGAGTATAAACTAGTTCCGCACAATCAGTTAAACTGGTAGACACCGAAATGATCTGCCCTCAGGTGATCAGTAAGTTGGATATCAGTCCAAACTGGTTCACTTGCACTCTTATCAGGCAAACTGCAATCAAACCTGATCTGCACGAAAAAGTTTTCAGAAGTCTATTCACCCCTCCCCTCTAGACTTCTGCCCTCACGAAACCCGTTCGGGATATAGATATTTGCACGATCGTTATGTTAATATGGTATCAGAGCCATGAGAGGTAGGGTATATTTATGTTATATGGTTAATGATTCAATACATCTTAGATTCTTATGAATCTGTTCCGTTTGAAATATACTGTCAAAAAACAGTATTACTCAGGAATACGATATTCCTGAAAATCTTGATTTATTAAATAAATGGACTATTCCTAGAATTGAACCTAAAATGGTTTACAAATTAGGAGCTTTTGAAAAGCTAGGTTTTAAACAAATTGTTAAAACCACTGAATCTTCCATACCTCTTCATGAAGAACTCATAAGTTCTTACATATTGGTTGTGTTCAGGTCGCTTTTAGGCCGCTCACCTTAAATGGCTTACCAGAAAGATTTCTTGCTTCTCTTAGAGATGGCAGAAACCTTAACTGGACACAATCCCTAATGGGAATTATAGAGTCTAGCTTGGCTCTAGGACCTATCTATTTTGACGCTTATCCTAATTTATATCTATCTTTATCTGATAGTAATATTCTTGAAGCTTTAACATTAAATGTTAAAACCCATGGTTATAATTACATACCAGGTACTGAAGTTATGTGTATCTGTTATCGTATTTATTATAAACTTTTATTTACACTAAATCCTATGTGTAAAAGAATTGAAAAAGATAATAATGAGACAATTCTTATTGAAACAAATTTTGGTAAATCAAACATTACTACCAGAAGATCCATTAAGTGGGAAGAAATTGTTTTTCCTGAAAATTGGATTATAGAACAATATGTTCCTAAAATTCCTATTGTTAATAGTAATTTTAAACATATTACTTAAAGTAATGATGGTACAATTAGTATTGATTTTCAAAATAATAAAAAAAGAAATTCAACTTCTCGTTCTAGATCAATGTCTAGTCATTCTTTCATATCTCCTTTGGATTATGAGGTAGAATTACCTTCTGAATCTAGAGCTTCTACTTCCTCTTATAGAGAAAATACTTATTGTAAAACTAATAATTATAATAATGAGAAAATAATTTTTGGTCCCAAAAGATAATTTAATTTTATGAAAAAGGGGAGGGGGGAGAAATGGTGATTTTTATTTTTATTAACCGATGTGTTTTGCTTATAACCAAATGCATATGACAAGTAAGAACATAAAGCAATAAAGAACACAACAAAGTATAGTGGTTCTGAGACTCAAGCTCCTACATCCACTCTCCCTGTTCCTAGGGAAATTCCTTCAAACGGGACTTATCACCCTCCACGGGATCGCCTATAAGCTTTCTGACTATCCAAGATAGTTTACTCACTTCTTCTACATTTGAGTTTTCTGGCTGACTACTCTGCAGCTTACTTACTCAAACACACACAAGCTTTCTGACTATCTAAAATAATTTACTCACTTCTTCTCTAGAGTTTTCTAGCTGACTACTCTGCAGCTTATTCACTCTTTACAACTCCAACAATCATACACAAACTACCTAACAATAGGTTTGGGTTTGGTTGGTGTCTCCAACTAGGTTGAGATTTTCCCTTACAATGGTTTAGCCTTTATGTTAAGGTTGGGAAAATCTCTCTAAGCTTAGGATATATCATTGGTTGCTTAGATTGGGTTTTGAACACTCTTGAATATATTTTGGATATCTACAGATTTGTGTTCTATGGTGGGAATGCTTGAATATATGGCTCTTAGCTCTATAGCATTTTTTCACACTTAATTTGATGGAAGAGCTTGTATTTATAGTGTGGATTTGAATGTTACCGTTGGAGAAAGTCACATTCAAATCCATACTATTCTGTAATTTCTGCAGCTTTTTGTCAGGCTTTTTGACCACCTCTGATTGGTCCACGTCAGCATTCAGGCCTTCTAAAATCAGCATTCAAATTCAAGATTTTAAGATTCACGAATTGACAGATTCAAAGACTCTGAATTCAAAGATTCAAAGACTCTGAATTCAAAGATTTCAACATCGATTTTGAAATTTCAAAGATCGAAATTCAATATTTCAAAGATCGATTTCAAATTGAAGATCGATTTCAAAGATTTCAAAGATAGGATTTTAGCGTTCAGGATTCCTCGTTCAGGCCATTCTGACATTCAGCGGTTTTGGACTTCAGCCTTCTTCAATTCAGGCCACTTTTCCTCGGGCCTATTTTCCATTCAGGCCACTTATCTTCAGGCCTATTTTCTCAGGAAACTTCAGATCAGTTCCCCCTCAACTTGTTCACTTCCCCCTCAACTTGTTACCTGTAGAAATGAACTTAAACAATACAAGTTGACAAATACATAATGTTTTGGCATAAATAATCAAAACTAAAATATCTCAACAATTTTCCCCTTTTTGATAATGATGTCAAAACCATTAAAAATGCTTCCAAAAAAAAATCTCTTCCCCCTTTTTAAAAAAAGAATCTGTTCAGGTGACCACAAATAATTTTTTTTTAAAAGAAAACAATAATTATCAAAATCAATGATCTTTAGAACACCTGCTCTGATACCAGTTGTTGGTCCCAAAAGATAATTTAATTTTATGAAAAAGAGGAGGGGGGAGAAATGGTGATTTAATTTTTTTTTATTAATCGATGTGTTTTGATTATAACCAAATGCATATGACAAGAAAGAACATAAAGCAATAAAGAACACAACAAAGTATAGTGGTTCGGAGACTCAGGCTCCTACATCCACTCTCCCTGTTCCTAGGGAAATTCCTTCAAACGGGACTTATCACCCTCCACGGGATCGCCTATAAGCTTTCTGACTATCCAAGATAGTTTACTCACTTCTTCTACATTTGAGTTTTCTGGCTGACTACTCTGCAACTTACTTACTCAAACACACACAAGCTTTCTGACTATCTAAAATAGTTTACTCACTTCTTCTCTAGAGTTTTCTGGCTGACTACTCTGCAGCTTACTCACTCTTTACAACTCCAACAATCATACACAAACTACCTAACAATAGGGTTTGGGTTTGGTTGGTGTCTCCAACTAGGTTGAGATTTTCCCTTACAATGGTTTAGTCATTATGCTAAGGTTGGGAAAATTTCTCTAAGCTTAGGATATATCATTGGTTGCTTAGATTGTGTTTAGAACACTCTTGAATATATTTTGGATATCTACAGATTTGTGTTCTATGGTGCGAATGCTTGAGTATATGGCTCTTAGCTCTATAGCATTTTTCCACACTTAATTTGATGGAAGAGCTTGTATTTATAGTGTGGATTTGAATGTTACCGTTGGAGAAAGTCACATTCAAATCCATACTATTCTGTAATTTCTGTAGCTTTTTGTCAGGCTTTTTGACCACCTCTGATTGGTCCACGTCAGCATTCAGGCCTTCTGAAATCAACATTTAGCTTTCAGTATTTCAGCATTCCTGAATTCAACATTCAGCACTCCTGAATTCAGCATTCAACACTCTTGAATTCAACATTCAAAGACTTCTTACGAATTCAAAGATTTCAAAGATCGATTTTTCAGATTTCAAAGATCGATAATTCAAAGATTTCAAAGATAAGGATTTCAAAGGTTTGAAAGATCGATTTCAAATTTTTCAAAGATCGATTTTAGCGTTCAGATTCCTCGTTCGTGCCATTCGGACATTCAAATGGTTTTTGACTTCAGCCTTCTTCAATTCAGGCCACTTTTCCTCGGGCCTATTTTCCATTCAGGCCACTTATTTTCAGGCCTATTTTCTCAGGAAACTTCAGATCAGTTCTCCCTCAACTTGTTCACTTCCCCCTTAACTTGTTACCTGCAGAAATGAACTTAAACAATACAAGTTGACAAATACATAATGTTTTGGCATAAATAATCAAAACTAAAATATCCCAACAATAATTATTAATGTAAATAATATTATCCACAAAGATGGATTTGATCCCGAACAATTTTGGATTGTAACTTTAAAATGTAATTTTATGAATTTTAATGATGAGTTTAATAATCCTAAATGAGATAATTTTAGAATTTGGTATTTTAAGTCATTTTCAAAAGATGATTTAGATTACTTTGTTAACCGTCTTTATAAATTCCGTGAAAAGTATAAAGAAATTACTTATTATGTTCCTTGGTTTATTAAAACCTTTTATATTAACTATATTTCAGTTATTGAACGTGATTATAAAATAATATTTGGAGGAATACAAAAATCTGTTTACCCTCCTCATGTTCCTTTTCAAATTGAGAAAAATAGTAGAATATTTAATTTTCTTACATTCTTCAGAATCATTGAAAATGATGTCTTACAAATTACTGTTAAACATATCAATCAAATGATTGAACAAAATAACTTTTGTAATCTTTATCTTTCTATTATTGGAGAAGAAATTATTTCTTTACATGATAAAGTTGATAAAATCATCTCTAAAATTGATTCTCAGAACAAATTTGAAAATAATGATAATATTAATAATAATGTTATTATTAAGACTGTTTCTTCTATTCAGTCTCCTGTTGAGATAAAAGATTTTAAATCTGAAGCTTCTGTGTCTGATCTTGAAAAGATCATTAATGAAAAATTTGGTAACTTAAATATTTTGGCTTTAGATAATGACTTAGATGAAAGTCACGTTACTCGATCCCATAATATTGGTAGTTAGAGTAATACTAATAGTATTAATAAAATGAAATGGGCTGATAGGCCTACCATGTCTACTTACTATTATAAGAGACCTACTCCTATGGATGTTCTTAATGAAGAACAGAAAAACATTTTCAGCAATTCTTATTCTGGTAAAGGTATTTATGAATGAAATATTGATGGCGGGAGTGATAATCATATTTTCACTCAATGTCATCGTATGCTTATGTATAGTTCTGCTTGTAGAACTAGTGGTAATAATGATTTTAATACTGCACAGGCTATTACTGTCGGTTTTACTGGTCAACTTAAAGGTTGGTGGGATAATTATTTAACTCCCCATAATAGAAATGAAAATTTTAATTCTATTAAAGTTGAAAATGGTGAGACTAAAACTAATATGCTGTTTATTCTTTGATTCTTACTATTTTGGATCATTTTACTGGTCAATATACCAATAAATATGAAAATACTAGAACTCTTCTTTTAAATATGAAGTGTAAAACTCTTACTGATTTCAGATGGTACAAAGATACTTTCTTGTCTCGTATTTATGAGATTCCTGATTGTAATCAGGATATTTGGAAGAATAAATTTATTGATGGTCTTCCTTTTTTATTTGCTGAAATAGTTAAAAAAGTTCTTAGAAAAGACTCTAATTCTATTAATTATGAGTCTTATACTTTTGGCCAAATCATTAGTATTTGTGTTCAGGAAGGATTATATCTTTGTAATGAACTCAAATTAAAAAAGACTCTTATGGAAAGAAAACAATTAGGTCAATTATGTGATCAATTTGGATTAGATAATCCTAATTCTAAAAAAAATTGTCTAAAACTAATAAAAGATATTTTAAACAAAAATCTACTTATAAAAGAAGAAAACATCATTCTTCTAATAAGCATAAAGAAAAAAATCATGAAAATGATAAAAATAAAAGAAAATCTTTTAAAAGGAAAAAATATAATACAATTATTTGTAAAAAATGTAATAGGTCTGGTCATTATGCTAATCAGTGCTATGCTAAAGACAAGATTAAAAATCTTGATATAAATGAAGAGCTCAAAGAAACTCTCTTTAAAATTGTTATGAATCCTAATACTGATTCAGAATCAGAAAAGTCTTATAATGATTGCTCTTCTATTGAATCTAAATCTGATGATGAAGACTCTGTTAAGTCTGACAAGGAAAAATGCAATGATTGTATGCTTGGAAAACCTTGTCTTAATTGTATCAGTAATACTGATAATACTAATAATACTGATAATGAGTTTTATAAACTCATGAGTCAATTTTAAGATATGAATATTAGTGTCTTGACTAATAAAAATATTTTAGAATTTCTTAAACAGATTAAAGATTCTGACTTAAGAGACAAAATTATTGAGCAATTACATGATTCCTATTATAAAAATGAGGATAATAATAAAACTAGTCTTTCTAATAAGATTGATAGTAATTATTATAATATGGGTGAATTAGAAAAACTTCTTCGCCTTAAGAATATTAAAAATAATCCTGTAACTATAAATGATTTAGTTCATGAGATTAACAATCTTAAAACTGATGTTAAGATTCTTCAAAATCAGAATTCTGATCTTTTTGTTCGTCTTTCCTTAATTGAGAAACATAAAGGAAATATTGATGATGGTGAAACCAGCTCTAATGCTCTTTCAAATTTGTTTGATAATAGTCATAATGTTAATATTGATAAAAATCATTTATCTACTATTAATATGATTATATCCCAGAAATGGTATACTAAGATTTCTCTTCTTATAAATAACTCCTATAAGAAAGATTTCATCGCTATGATTGATAGTGGTGCTGACTTAAGTGTCATACGGCTAGGAATAATTCCTACTAAGTTCTTTGAAAAAACTACTCACTCTCTTTCTCATGCAGGTGGAGGTTCTTTAAAGATTAATTACAAACTCAAAAATGCTTATATTTGTGTTGATGGTTGTTGTATTTCCAATGACTTTCTTTTTGCTGAAGACATTACTAGTCAAATGATTATTGGTCTTCCTTTTTTATTTAAAATATATCCTCTTACTTTTGTTAGTGAAGGAGGAATTACAGGTACCTATAATGGTAAACCTATTACTTTTAAATTTATTACTAAACCTGTAGGTTCCGAACGGGTTTCATGAGGGCAGAAGTCTAGAGGGGAGTGGTGAATAGACTTCTGAAAACTTTTTCGTGCAGATCAAGTGTGATTGCAGTTTACCTGATCAGAGTGCAAGTGAATCCGTTTGGACTGATGTTCAATCTTACTGAGTGCCTGAGGCAGATCAGTTTGATATCTGTCAGTTTAACTGATAGTGCGGAAGCTAGTTAATACCCGTGTGAAACACCAGTTTTATCAAGTCAGATTCTCAAGTCAGTTTTCAATCGGCTGACTAAGCTGTCAACCTGATCAGATCAGTTGCTTGGTGCAGACCGATATTAACTTAGAATATGTATGCAGTTTTAAGCTCAGTTGTGTGTAATAGTGTAAAGCAATAAAGAGCAAGTAAATGCACACAAGATTTTTATAGTGGTTCAGACAAACCGTCCTACGTCCACTCCTCCCTATCACAAGGGGCACCAACTTAACCAACTTAACCGACTGGACTTAGTTTAATGTGTTAGTCCAACACCCAACAGATGTTTATCGAGTTCACACTCAATCGATCCCAGAAATCAGAAACTAGAATCCCTAGTCTAAAATCTTGCAAAACAAACTTAATCTAACTGTGAGTTTGGGTAAAGATTTGTTATGGTTCCAACTGG
Organism: Stenogyne calaminthoides; assembly: GCA_037126765.1. Lineage (NCBI taxonomy): Eukaryota > Viridiplantae > Streptophyta > Magnoliopsida > Lamiales > Lamiaceae > Stenogyne > Stenogyne calaminthoides. The sequence goes on from JBBCBC010000006.1 coordinate 26,915,445, forward strand.
AAATCTATCCTAGTGTTTATGTAGCCAAATGCTAGAGGATGAGATTTCTATGCTAAGAACAATGGGATGAACACTTAAGAATAATCTTCAAATTCGGTGTTCTTCGAGCGGAAATTCTACTATAATTTTTGCTTCTATTTCAGTCTGCTCGATCCGGTGTCCGTCATTCACTTTGACGAGCAATCCCATTTTATAGACCACGAAATTAAAGAGTCGTTGGAGATCAATTTGAATTTCGGGCTATATTAGGTAGGTTTGTAGGATTTGATGTGACGTGCTCCTAATATCGGCGTGGCCGAAGGCATGATTAGCGCCGTTTATGTCCGCAGCGTCGAATCCCGCATTGTCAGCTCTTTTTGTGTACATGTCACTTTCTCTTTGGCTTTACGAGACGACACTTCAGTATTTGTCCATTTGACAATTGACATTCCTTTTGTAGAATATTCGTCTTGTCTAGTGTACCATTTTGGTTGACGCCAGGTGTGAGATGACCTGATCAGATAACGTATCAGTCTACCTGATAGAGTCTTCTGATGCAGATTGTCTTAGCACAATTTGCAGACTCGGCTGATGTAGGTCTTCTGGTCTTTAGGTTACTCTGAGCCTCAGTGTCTTCAGTCATACTGAGTCTTCAGGATTGTTACTGAGTCTTCAGGTTTCTCTGACTCAAGGTTTCTCTGAGTCTTCAGGTTTATCCGAGTCTTCAGGTTTATCCTAGTGTTCAGGTTTATCTGAGTCTTCAAGTTTATCTGAGTCTCAGTGTCTTATGTCTTCACCTGATCATCTGACTTCTTGTCTTCTGACTCGTCTTAGTCTTCTGATCGTCTGACCTTATCTGGTCATCTGATAATTTGACCTGACCAATACATATTGAGTTCCCCCTCAATATGTGACCTATCTTTTACATTAGCTATCTATACATTTCAGCTGGTCATCTTAATCTGATTCTATATCATCAGTCAGCTAACAGATCTGACTGGTCCTGTTACAACCTGTTTTGGAACTTCCATCAAAACTAAATACAAATTTCCCAACAATTTCCCCCTTTTTGATGGAACCAAAACACTTAATCAGAAAAACATATTACACGAGTATAAATGCAGATAATGTAAAGCAGTACATACTTCAGAAGACAATAAGATGTTGTCTTAGAATCAGAGAGATAGAATATTTCATTCAGATAGGTGTGTGCATTACATAATACATAGAAACGTACCTATCATCTGATTCCAGGTTGTCTTCCTCAGGTGTACTTGAACCTTTGAAGTTCTTTGGGGATACCAAACATCTTGTACATCCTTTGCATCAGCTTGTCCAGATCTTCTCTTCTATGGATCCCTCCTTTGTCAGCAAATCCATAATAGGCATCCTTGAATTTTACAGCATCTAGCTTGTTGTCTGGACGCAAAGGTGGAAGGAGTTGTTCAAAGGGAGGAGCTTCAGGTATTAGTGACATGATCTTCCCTTCCTTCATCACCATCTGGTAGAAGTCTGGGTACTTCGTTTCTAACCAGTTCCGAAATTCATAACCATTTTCTGTCTGATCTTGATGAATTGGAATCATCTCCAGGATGTACACGTCACACAACCATTCTGCTCTGATCTGATCCCATTCTGGAAGCAGATCTAGCCGGGCACAAAGGATGTCTTTAACAGGTGCCGGAAGGGCATTCTTTTCCCAAGCAATCTCCTCTTCTGCTGCTTCATTCTTTCTCTTCCTTCGGATGTATGCGATGTTTAGTCCCTTAGCCTCTGCTAACTTCTGCTTCTTGATGGCAGCCTCTCTTATTCTCTGTCTGGTTTGCTCTTGAATTTGTTCAGGAGACATCTGGCTTTTGACAGAGGATACTTGTCCTTGTCTCTGAACTTCAGCAGTAGCTTTCACCATCTTGCCTTTGCCTTTCTTTCTCTTCAGAGTTTTCTCAGGTTCATCTCGTTCATCTTCTTCTGCTAATTTCTTAGCGAGTTCAAGGCTCTTGGCCTGATCATCAATTTCCATTCTTTTCTGTGCAGAAGAAGAGAAGTCTTCAATCTTATCGACTCTGGCAATAACATCTGAAAGAGCGATCTTCTGCTCAGTGATCTCCTTGCTATGTTGCTCCACAGTTTCTTTTAGTTCAGCAACAAGATCAGTAGATGGAGTGGCTGGCAAGTCAGATACAGTGGTTTCTGGAAAAGATGCAATAGTTACCAACTGTGTCTGCTTTTCCTCTTTCTCTTGTCCTTCCCCCTTTTTGGTTTCATCAAAGAGGTTTTGACAGCCTGCGATTCAGAGCAATAAACTGCCGTGTGATCTCCTCTTTGAGTACCTCAACAGCAAGAGGAGTGATCTGAGCGGTGGCAGAAGGTGCAGGAGTTAAAAAGTGTCTGAGAGCAAATTCGATGTCCTTTCTTGCTCGTTCTGTAGAAGCTGCAAACTGCTTCCAACTCATATCCATGTGGTTGTCAGTCTTCTCCAGGGATGCCCAAACACTTTCCAGTAGCACCTGTGTCTCATTGAGCATGTCTGTCTGAACTTTGAGTTAATCAGACTGGAGATTGAGCTTCTCGGCAAGAGGATTTACTAGTTGCATCACATCAGAGAGGATGGCATTATGCATCCCAACTGTGAGACTCCTTTCTCTGTCAACCAGTTTTGTTTGCTCTTCTTCAAACCGCTTCATCAGATCTGCTGTGAGAGCTGTGAATTTGTCTTCAATAGCAGCCTTTACCCCATCCTGAATCTTCTCAGTATAAAGATCTAGGGTATCGGAGCTCAGCATAGCAGTCTGGTCAGATGTTGAAGCCTTGCCAAGTCGGGGCTCATCTGCAGCACCAATTCTTGGTTCATCGGCAACTCCCTCAAGAGTTGTAGGAGGTTGAACAGTCTCCTCTCTATTGTCAGCAATTCCGAACCTTTCATGAATCAACCATCTGATATCATCCTCAGAGGCCAATTCAACAGCGCTATCAATCCCAGCATTGTTCAAGCACTTCATCTCCAAGTCTACAAAGAAATCAGATCCCATATTTTTCATGTGGATTAGAAATTCTTCGATGCTTTTCAGTCTGATATCCCTCCAGAACACAATCTCTTATATCTGATGCTGGATGCCCGGATGTTGTTCCAATTCAGGGCACAGGTCTAGCAGATACTCCTTGATTTGTTGCTTCATTATCCTTATGATCGGGCTTTCAGAATCAGGTGAAGCAAGCACGGTTCTGGTATTGAAGGGATTATGAGAGATGGACACATGCTTGTCAGATCTCTCAGGTTCTGGTATCTTGTTTGGAGATTGGGAGTGAGATGGGGATATTTGTGGTTCAAGTTCGTTCTCCACTTGTTGAGGGGGTTCAGTTTCCTGAACAGGTTCAATGGTTGGGGGAGTGGGAGATCTGGGTGATCTGACTGGTGAGGGTGAGGGTGAGAATGTTTTGTGAGGAGAGGGTGGTGGTGATGATTTTTGAGGAGAGGGTGATGGCGATTTGGAAGTGGGCGTAGGTGATCTTTCTTTCTGGAACATCTTGGTGAGAGGCAGAGAATTAGATGGTGATTCTTCATCAGAGTGCTCCACTTCAGTTCCTCTGACAGCTTTCTCTCCTTCTTCTTCGATCATCTGCTCGTCCCTTACTTCACTGGCGGTGTGCCCAGAACTGACTGCTATCCTCACTTCTGATTCAACCTGAATCAGATCCTCCGTTTTGTGAACTTGGTGAGCAGAACTAGGTGCAATCTTCAGAGGAGAAGTAACTCTCTTCTGACGTTTTCGTTGAGCATCTGGTTTCTTGGCCAGATCCTTCCTCTTCAACCTCTTCTCTGGAATGGCCGTTCCCTGCGCTTCTAAAGATGCAGTTACCTTTTCTTTTCCCTTATTTTCTCCCTTGGGTTTGGGAACATAAGGAGTAGGGTCCTCATCAGATTGACCAGTAGGGTCCTCATCAGTAGGGTCCTCATTGTGCAACCTTGAATTTTCGAGACCCAAACGAGTGTTGGTCTCTTCAGCAATGATGAGTTGTTGGCCGAGCAAATTCTTCTCGCATTCCATGGCCTCGACGTCAGTTCGGAGTTTACGAAGCTCGACATTCATCTCATTCTGAACACTTTGTATGCCGACCACCTCCTCCTGAGCAAGGTTTAGCTCCTCCATTGCCTGGCGAGCAACTTCCTGAGCCTGGCGAGCATCTTCTTGAGCCTTACGAGCATCTGCTTGAGCCGAGGATATCTGTCCTTCAGCCAACCTCAATTCATCCGGAGTTTTGCTCAGCTCGTTCACCTTCTCTTCAAAACTTCTGATCAGAGCCAAGTAGTTAGCATGAAGATTGGCGGACTCAGCATAAACTTTCTCAAGGATGACCAAAGATTGGCCCTGGTGTACTAGGCCAAGTCGCATGTTTTCCAAAGGTGTTAGACCCGTGGTGGCCTCTTCCAGCTCAGTAGTCCATTCTCGAATGGGGGTCTCGCACGCCTTCTGAACATGCTCGGGAAGACCCAGAATATTGCGAACACTTGGAGAGCAGTAATAATTCTTCAATTCGGGCATCAGAGGCGCCAACTTGCTCAACCTGCATGTTCACCCGAGCAAATAAATGAAATAAAGTGAACAAAATCAGTTGAAGGAAAAAGTAATTCAATGGGTGAACAAACATACCTGTTCGCCCGAGCAGGATCCCATCCCAAAAATGACTTATCTTCGGGGGACCGGAGTTGAGGGTTCATAGGAGTCCAAGCCCGAGGTTCTGGAGGAGGTGGAGAAGATGTACCCACCTCCATTTCAACTATTTGAGCGACCGGACCAACCACAGAGGCGGCCGTTCTGATCGCTTCGGCAGTGGGGGTCTTCCTAACAGCATCGATGCTCGTCAGAGCCTGTTCGCTTGCCCCCTGCTCATCGGTTTCCACCCTTGGTCTTTTTGGTGACGGAGCCTGTTCACTCGCCTCTTGCTCGGCCGACCGAGTTTTCCTCTTCGGTTGGTTCGACTCCCTAGGGCCAGATGCAGATGCTCGACTCACCTTGCTCACCCTGCTCGCTTCCCCTCGATTTGCTCGATGAGCCTCCCGCTCAGCTTGAATTCGAGCAAGCTCCAGAGGTCTTTTTCTTCGAGCCATTTCAGTATGCTCGGATGTACTCACGGCAACAGTAACAACAGGGAAAGCTATAGATAAAATAGTTCATTATACAAGAAAGAGAAACAGCGAGCAAAATGTACAAAACATATGCAAATGCAAAAAATAATCCTTACCAGCGGGATTAACAGCTACAAGATGGTGAGGGGGAACGAACAAGCCTCCTCTCTTCCTTTGATCGGCGGTATTCAAAGTCTTCATAGATCGTTCTGAGCGAGGCTCGAGATCGATTTGCCAGACGCTGCTAAAATAGCTTTCGTTGGTCTCTTTGCCCGTTGCAGCTGGAATTCCTGAAATGAAGAATAAGTTAAAATCAGTTCAAGCTAAAGAGCGAAAGACACAAAAATACATACTTTGATAAACCCCAAAATCAGTGGGGATGTCTAAATGAGCATCTGGTTCGCTTCCAGAAGCCGGGCTTTTCCAATCGCCCCCAACGAACCAGAATTTTTCCTTCCAATCACTGATTTTGTTCGGCACATCCTCAATGATTTTGCACTTGGCATTTGCCTGCATGAACAGCCATCCATGTTCACCCTTCGGACGGGTCAAATGCACTAGTCGAGCAAGTTCAGCTGCTGTGGGATAATACCTGGGCTTCATTTTGCCGAACAAAGTCAAGAAGCTCATAATCATATGCCACCCATTCGGCTTCAGCTGCGTAATGGTAATGTTCCATTCTACGAGCAAATGAGTGATTGCCGGATGGAGTGGAAATCGAAGACCCGCTTCCATCGTGTCTTAATTTACAGCAACACAACCCTATGGGGGCTGGTCTGCTCGCTCATCGGGACCAGGTGCCCAGAAAAAGACATCTTTGGGGGTTTCGTAATTTCTATACAGCTGAGCGAGCATGTCAACATCAATTATGCTCGCAATTTTGCTCGCCGAGTATTCATTCTCAACCTTAGTCCTACGAGGTTGTTCGGGCCAATCAAAATTATAACGAGCATTATACTCGTTATATGTTGGGCTATGAGGGACACCGACAGGGATATTAAGTTCAGTGTTTGGCTCGCCGCCTATCCCTATGTTCGACTCATCGATATTCACAACCATCAAGAATTCCTCCCTCACATTATCATCATCCCTATTCACATCAACACTATCTACAACCATAGACCTAATTTGGGGTTGGGGCAAAGAATCATCACTCAAATCATCCAAAAAATCACTACGGGCTAAGTCCCTATCTAATTCGTTTAGGGCATCATCGGAATCGGAGGAAAGAATGGCAAACGGATGCCGAACATGCCAACGAGACCTTGATCCCGAAGCATTTATCTCCAACGCACTAGCGTCGCTACGGGGGATTATACAGAAAGAGGGGGAGGAAGAACTATGGTGGTCCGATTCTATTGAGGCAGAAGAGTTTGAACGAGAAGCCATAATCGGAATAAGAGAGAGAGTGCAATAATTACCTGAATAAAATCTTTTGCCGGAATGATGAAGCCCTTGCCGGAAGTTTCAGATGCGAAAGAGATTGAAGACAGAGAGAAGAGGAAAATAAAGAAAAGAAATTGAGGCGGCGAAATAAGGTATTTATAGATACCGTGTTCAATTTTGAAAATCCGGCATAGAATACGAAATGACACTTACTATGGCCCAATCAAATTATAACAGCCGGGCCCCATGATGAATACAAAGCGACCCGGCTGGGGGGTATTGTTGTGTTCGATATAATTATTCAGCATTAATCGAACACGTAAGAGAGACACGTGTAATATTCAATTATTAAAATAATCATGCTCGATGGACAAGTGTGCTCGCCGCTTGACGACAAAACAAGTTTGTTCGCCAGCTCGCCACTTGTCAATCAAAGCGAACATGCTCGCCTACTAAAGTAAGTTTTGTTCGCTAGCTCGCCGAGCAAGCATCATTTGTTCGGCGACTCGTCGCTCGCTTAAAACGAGCAAGTTTGCTCGTTAGTTCCGCACTTACCGAGCAAACAAGAATACTCACCAACTGACCGAGCAAACAGGTATGTTCGCCACTCAGATCAGGAAAGAAGGAATCAGATAAGCTGAGTCAAGTGACCTCAGGGTCAGTATGCTCAATGCACAGATATCCTGAGGGCTCAGACATCCTGAAGGTTCAGACATTCTGAAGGGTCAGTATGCTCGATGCTCAGATATCCTGAGGGCTCAGACATCCTAAAGGCTCAGACAAACCTGAGGGGTCAGTAAGCTCGATGCTCAGATATCCTGAGGGCTCAAACATCCTGAAGGCTCAGACAAACCTGAGGGGTCAGTATGCTCAATGCTCAGATATCCTGAGGGCTCAGACATACCCGATGCTCAGATAACCTGAGGACTCAGATAACCTGAAGGACTCAGACATGCTCGATGAGGACAATATTCCGGCATAAAATTGATATGGTTTAATGGGGCGAACAAAGCATTCAGTCGAGCAAAAGATTGATTTGGACGACCAAAAGAGTGCCTTATAGACAAGCAAATGCAAAGATCAACCAGGAAGACGAAGTTGGAAACGTGGCAGCATTACATGAGTTCTTGCATGGCCCGAAGTCTCCAGCTCATGCATGCCAAACCAGCTCATGCTTGTCAAAGTACTATAAATAGAAGAAAAAACAACAAGATAGAGGTTCACAAAAATTTCCCAGAGGGGTAAGGTACAGAAAAATTCGAGAGTTCATCCATACACATAAAAAAACCCTAGCACTCATATACCAACTCTCCAAATCATCTTTATCCATAACGATTCATCTTCATGAGATGTATCAAATATTGTACGTGTAAAACTCGCAATACTACATCCCTGTCTTGGTACGCCCCCAGAGTAGTCATTTCTTGACGAACTGGGTCAACAAATTCCTCTTATTTACAGTTTATTTTACACGTGCATATTTTGTTTGTGAGTTGTCACCGAATTAGCCACATAATATTCTCCATATAAAATGACTCGCAACAATAGTAGGTGTGGAAATTGAAAGAGCTGAAGGTTTGGAGGTTACCTCAGATTGGTCTTCCTCCTTAGCCATCAGACAGATTTCGTCATCTGAAGAGAATATCAGATCTTCATGGTCGATGAAATTATCAGCATTGCTTATCAGACATAAGTCTTCTACTGATGAGTAGCCAGAATCCTCAGAAGGCAGATAGGAATCATCAATTCCTGATGTGTCAGCAACCATGGCTTTTCTATCTCTGTAGCGTTGCTCTCTTCTGTTCCGCTTCTCTTCTCTTTCTCTTGGAGTCAGGTCTGGACAGTCGGCGCTGTAGTGACCTGGTTTCTCACAATTGAAGCATGATCCACGATCCACGGAACTTCTTCTGCCAGGTGAGTCACTCCGTCTGTAGGATCTGTCAGGTGACTTTCCTTTCTGATTGTAATCTGAACTTCTTCTCTCCGATTTGATGTCTCTTCTCTCATCTGACCGATCATCTCTTTTCTTATCTTCTCTATGATCCCTTCGGTCATCAGATCTGGTCCTTTCTGGAGATCTGTCAGTTGGCCTCCTATTTCTTCCTCTGTTGTCTTGATAGTCTCTGTAGAGTCTGTGATACTTACCAAGTTGAATGTTAGATCTATCAAGTTTCCTGGTAAGCAGAGCGATCTGTTCAGCTTGGCTTATTATGTTTCCAACAGGTTCAGTGGCCTTTGATCTGCTGCTGGTTGCTTTGAATACCAACTGATTTTGATGTGGAGGTTGTGGCTTCAGCAGGCGACTCGTCTTCATCTTCTTGCCCTCTTTCGATCAGATCAAACTCATGGGCTTTAAGACTTAGGAACAAGCTACTTGGCTTCATCTTGGCAATGTCTTGGCAATCCTTGATTACCGTGACTTTCATGTCCCATTTATTGGTGAGAGATCTCAAGATCTTGTAATTGATGTCTTTATCTGACATCTCTCGTCCAAGTTCTCATAGCTTGTTTTATGACATGGTGATTCTCCCATCGAGCTCATTGATGGTTTCATTCGACAACATCTTAAGCTTCTCAAACTTCACCAGTTCAGCTTGTAATCTGTTGTCTTTGATCTGATCATTTCCTTCACACATCTCAGCAAGCGTATCCCACATCTGTTTAGCTGTCTTGAGATACTTTATCTTTTCTTTGGTGATCTTATCCATCGTCTTCATGATTATATGCCTGGCTATTGTATCCAGTGTATACAGCTTTCTTTCTTCTTCATCCATCAAGGCAAGACTCTTTCGGACAAGGCTTTTAACTGCAAAATCTGGATCTCCTCCAACAACTGGGTTGTCGTGATATATGATGATGGGTCCTAGTTCAATGACTTCCATCATTCTGCCGCTTATTGACCCCAGATGGTTGCACATGTATATTGTCCAATCTGCATACTCATCAATTGAAAATTTAGGCAAATCATGATATATACCAGAGGTATTATCCATGCTGAATGTGATTTTGAAAACGAATGAGTTTGGAAAATGGTTTTTCAAGATCTGTTCAAGTGACCACAAAGATTCTTCCTCAAGAACCGATGTTACTCAAAGCCAGTGGTCTGTAGAACCACTGCTCTGATACCACTTGTAGGTCCCGAACGGGTTTCGTGAGGGCAGAAGTCTAGAGGGGAGGGGTGAATAGACTTCTAAAAACTTTTTCGTGCAGATCAGGTGTGATTGCAGTTTGCCTGAACAGATTGCAAGTGAATCAGTTTGGACTGATGTTCAATCTTACTGAGTGCCTGAGGGCAGATCAGTTTTATATCTGTCAGTTTAACTGATAGTGCGGAAGCTAGTTAATACCCGTGTGAAAAACCAGTTTTATCAAGTCAGATTCTCAAGTCAGTTTTCAATCGGCTGACTAAGCTGTCAACTTGATCAGATCAGTTGCTTGGTGCAGACTGATATTAACTTAGAATATGTATGCAATTTTAAGCTCAGTTGTGTGAAATAGTGTAAAGCAATAAAGAGCAAGTAAATGCACACAAGATTTTTATAGTGGTTCAGACAAACTGTCCTACGTCCACTCTTCCCTATCACAAGGGGCACCAACTTAACCAACTGGAATTAGTTTAATGTGTTAGTCCAACACCCAACAGATGTTTATCGAGTTCACACTCAACCGATCCCAGAAATCAGAAACTAGAATCCCTAGTCTGAAATCTTGCAAAACAAACTTAACCTAACTTTGAGTTTGGGTAATGATTTGTTGTGGTTCCAACTTATGTAGCCAAATGCTAGAAGATGAGATTTCTATGCTAAGAACAATGGGATGAACACTTAAGCATAATCTTCAAATTCGATGTTCTACGAGTGGAAATTCTGCTATAATTTTTGCTTCTATTTCAGTCTGCTCGATCCGGTGTCCGTCATTCACTTTGATAAGCAATCCCATTTTATAGACCACAAAATCAAAGAGCCGTTGGAGAGCAATTTGAATTTCGGGCTATATTAGGTAGGTTTGTAGGATTTGATGTGACGTGCTCCGAATATCGGCGTGGCCGAAGGCATGATTAGTGCCGTTTGTGCCCGCAGCGTTGAATCCCGTATTGTCAGCTCTTTTTGTACACGTGTCGCTTTCTCTTTGGCTTTACGAGACGACACTTCAGTATTTATCCATTTGACGATTGATAAAACCTATTCATAAGGTTCTTAATTAGATTCAAGATCAAGTTAACAATAAAAATTGTCAAATCAATTTTCTTAAAGAGGAATTACTATTGATGATAGATTAAAGAATCCTAAACTTCAGGATAAAATAAAATTTTTAAATAACAAATTTTCTATTGAAATTTGTAATGATTTTCCTAATGCTTTTTGGGATAGAAAGAAACATATAGTTTCTCTTCTTTATGAGGAAGATTTTAAAGAAAATAAAATACCAACTAAGTCTAGACCTTGTCAAATGAACTCTGAATATTTAGAGTTATGCAAGAAGGAAATATCTTCCTTATTACAGAAGAAGCTTATTACTCCTTCTAAATCCCCTTGGTCTTGTACTGCTTTCTATGTTAATAAACATTCTGAACAGGAACACGGAGTTCCTAGATTAGTTATTAACTATAAACCTCTTAATAAGGTTTTAAAATGGATTAGACATCCTATTTCTAATAAGAAAGATATTCTTGATAGATTAGTCAATGCTCTTGTATTCTCTAAATTTGATTTAAAATCAGGTTTTTGGCAAATTCAGATTAATCAACCTGATAGGTATAAAACTGCCTTCAATGTTCCATTTGGTCATTACAAATGGACTGTTATGCCTTTTGGTCTGAAGAATGCTCCTTCAAAATTTCAGCAAATTATGAATGACATTTTTAATCCCTATAGTGATTTTATTATTGTCTATATTGATGACATCCTTGTATTTTCTAAAGATATTGAAATACATTTTAAACATCTTGATATGTTTAAAAACTTAGTTATTAAAAATGGTTTAGTCATTTCAAAACCTAAAATGGTTTTATTCCAAACCAAAGTTAAATTTCTTTGTCATATTATTGATAAAGGTAATATTGTTCCTATTCAATGTAGTATTGAATTCGGTAATAAATTTTCTGATATTATAACTGATAAAACTCAGTTACAAAGATTTTTAGGAAGTCTTAATTATGTGTCTTCTTACATTAAAAATCTTGCTGAAGATTCCGCTATTTTATATGATAGACTTAAAAAGAATCCTTCTCCTTGGAATGATAATCATACTAAGGTTGTTATTAGAATTAAAGATAAGGTCAAGAATATTCCTTGTCTTATGCTTGCTAATCCCTCAAGGGAAAAATAGTTGAAACTGATGCCTCAGATTTGGGGTATGGTGGTATTTTGAAACAAATTAATCCTGATAATAAAAAGGATTATATTATTAGATTTTATTCTGGTAAATGGAATAATAGTCATAAAAAATATTTTGCCACCGCTAAAGAGATTTTATCTACTGTTAAATGTGTTCTTAAATTCCAAGATGATTTATATAATAAAAAATTTTCAATTTATACTGATTGTAAAGCTGCTACATTTATGCTCTTTAAAGACTTTGAACATAATGTTTCAAAGCAAATGTTTGCCAGATGACAATCACATCTTGCTTATTTTGATTTTAGTATTATCCATAAGCAAGGGAAAGATAATCATCTTCCAGATTTTTTAACTCGTGAATTTATTTCTTCATGACAGTTATGAGCCAGTCTGGAAGAAATCCTTATTCCTCTTATGGGGGAAGAGGAGGCAGAGGATCTCCTATTTTACAACAAGGGAAGAAATCCCTTTACAATCAGAATATTTCTGGTGTTGGTTCTTCTTCAAAAGAAGGAAATGTTCAAAAGGAATTTCAAGAATTTCTTAAACAGCGAAGTAAAAACATACTAGTTGAGGACAATTCCTCAAAACCAGATGATGGAGCATCATATGCTTCAGCTATTAAGAAAGAATACACCTACTTTGATTCTCATATATATATATATGCTCACACATACATTAAATTATAAATTTTGAAAAAAATATTTGTAAACAACATTTGTTGTATGCTTGGAAGGTTTCCATTCAGACCGAGACACAAAATTTTCATACTTCTTTTACTTTTTAACTCTGAGACGGCAACATATAATTTTATGTGTGTGAAAATCAGATTGGGAAGATACAAACGTACAGTTGAAAGAGATATTGATACAAACTTTTCTTTATCGTCATCGCAAAACATAATAGGATTGAAAATTGCTTCCTCTTAAACTTTACAGGCATTGTTTAGTCTGAATTAGTTAATGTCATTTTTGGAATGAACATCTTATTTTCAGTATTTTTTCCTAAAATTGTTTGTGCTTTAAAATTATGATTTCCCAGCTTTGTCACAACTAACCTCGTGCTATTGCACAAACCTGACTTTCCATCAATATTCCTAAGAAGCATTACATACACTCCTTCCTTCAAAACGAAACGATGATTTGGTACTCTTGAGCACTTAATAAAGAAAATTAATAGAAAGCAATTGTTGGTCCCGGCGTAACGAGTCTTACATGTGTATAGGGGGGGGAATACATGTGTTCAGTGATTTTTAAAACTTTTCTTACTGTGATCAGATGGGTCAGGATGTCCTGAGAATTTTGCCCTGAGAAGCACAAATTGCCCTGAGTCAAAGTCTCATCGAGATGAAGTGATCCCGAAAGCAACTTTGAAGCTTGATTAACCTAACGATCCTCGAAGTTTTATCGAGTTCTGAGAAGCTTGGATCAGATAATTATCTTACTGAATACTCAGTAGAGTTGGTTCAGTTTGGTAACTATCTGTTCTAGCTAATCAAGAGTGCGGAATGTGTTGGTCCTAAGTTTATACTCGTTTTATCTTGCTGAAAATCTTTTCTTTAGTAAAACAATGGTTAAGGCTGTGATCAGGTTCTATGCAAGTTCAGTGGCTTGTTTCCAACTGTATATCAGGAAAAATAATATGCTTTAAGTGAAAATATGCAACAGATAGAATGCAGTACAGAAAGCAAATAACACTGCAATTTATAGTGGTTCAGAGACAAAGCTCGTACGTCCAGTCTCTCTGATCTTCAGAGAAATTCCTTAACACACTATCACCTAAAGATTTCAGGCTGAACACAGCAGCTTACTAACTTATCTACCTTGAGTTTTACTAACTCAACACACACAAGCTTTTCTCGACCGCCTAAAAAAATGACAAGGGGCACTGACCCCAAAAGGGCGATCAAAGACTAACCGCCTTCCCAGAGGTGAGAAACATCAATACTAGGGATTACTGGCTCCCTCGCACTGAAAGACCAGCGGGTTTGAATAATGTGTTCGACCATCTCGGAAACCTTGGAGCACTGAAAGCTCCACACAACGCGGAGGATGAGGCCAATTCTCAGCCCGAAAATGATGAACATCTTGATCGCAACCTCACATTCGAACTAGCTGCACACCACAACGAAATGCCAAAGGGTTCCGCCGCTTATCACGGCAACAGGCAGGGCACCTTTCCGACCTCACATCTTCGCGACACACAAGTCGCCGCACTTACCCGCACTGTTCAGGCATTGATTGAACAGATTGAAGATCAGAACGGGATGATGGGGACATACTCCAACCTCGTCATCCCGAGATCACCATTTGGTACGCTAATCACTTTAGCACCTACTCAAAGGAAAGTCGACGCAGCGGCAATAGATTACTACAATAGGAGCTCTGACCCAAGGATTCATGTATCGAGGTATATCTCTTACATGGCATCCATGGGTGCAACCGACGCGACCAGATGTAGGCTCTTTCCTTTAACTTTGAGCGACCTTGCTCATATGTGGTTCACTTCACTGCCTCCATGCTCGGTGGACACATTCGATCAGCTCACCAGGCTATTCTTGAGTCATTTCTCGACAATGGCTCCCCGACTAGTGACCAAACAGCTCCTGATGAATGCTCAATAGGGTAACGATGAGTCTGATCGATCTTATATTGAAAAGATCGAGAAGCTCATCCTTGAAGGAGATCCCTTAGGGGATGAGGTGAAACTATTCGGGGCCGTTGGCAGCCTCAGAAAGGGAACCAAGATGTGGTGATGCATTACCGCTGACTATCCAACCAATTACACCGACTTTTGGAAGCGGGCTGGCGACCTAATACTTACTACAGAGCTTCTGGAGTCCCGGCTCTCCGACACAGAGGAAGTCGAGGCACCAAAGAGGAGTTCTAAGCTGGGAGCCACCAAAAAAGCTTCCAACAACTACAAGCCGTTCGAAGAATCAATTCCTGTGAAATTGATGGATGTCCTAGGCATGATGCCTTTTGGTCCTAGTGTAACGAGTCTCACACGCGTATGGGGGGGAATACACGTGTTCAGTGATTTTTTAAAACTTTTTCTTACTGTGATCAGAGGGGTCAGGATATCTTGAGAATTTTGCCCTGAGAAGCACAAATCGCCTACGAGTCAAAGTCTCATCGAGACAATGATCCCGAAAGCTTTTCGAAGCTTCAGATTATCCCAACTGATCCTGAGTTTTATCAGAGATCCTGAGAAGCTTGGATCAGATAATTATCTTACTGAATACTCAGATAGAGTTGATTCAGTTTGGTAACTATCTGTTCTAGCTAATCAAGAGTGCGGAATGTGCTGGCCCTAAGTTTATACTCATTTATCTTGCTAAAAATCTCTTCCTTAGTAAAAACAGTGGTTAAGGCTGTGATCAAGTTTGATGCAAGTTCAGTGGATTGTTTCCAACTGAATATCAAGAAATCAATATGCTTTCAGTGAAAAACATGCAACAGATAGAATGCAGTACAGAAAGCAAACAACACAGCAATTATAGTGGTTCAGAGATAAAGCTCCTACGTCCACTCTCTCTGGTCTCCAAAGAAATTCCTTAACACACTATCACCTAAAGTTTTCAGGCTGAACACAACAGCTTACTAACTTTTCTACCTTGAGTTTTCTGGCTGACTACTGCAGCTTACTAACTCAACACACACAAGCTTTCTGACTGTCTAAAACAGCTTACTCACTTCTTCTCTAGAGCTTTCTGGCTGACTCAATCTGCAGCTTACTTGCTCTTTACAACTCTTACTCACCAACAATCAAACAAACACTCAAACTACCTATAAAAGGGTTTGGGTTGGGTTGGTTTCCAACTAGGGTGAGATATCTTTTTACAATAAGTACAAATTCAAAGGCTAGGATATCTCTACTAAGCTTTGGATATATATCAAATCTAGGCTTAGTGAATGAGCTCTCTTCAATGTGAAACACTTGGGAAATCTTGGGTTTTTCGAGTGCTTCAATATGCAAGAATACGAATGAGCTCTGGAGTTGCTTTGATTTCCCGTAACCTTGCAATGGTGAAGGTCACTGGTATTTATAGGAAAATTCTCCAAGGTCACTCTTAAAAAAAAACTATCCGTTGGAAGAGATAGTTTCAAGGGTTTTCTCTTCTGGTTATTGATGAACGACTATTTTTAGGTTTGAACGCACCCTTGCAAATTTTAGGAAATATGCAGCTATGTATCCAATCACCAACTTCTGTGAACTGGAAGATATCAGTCCTAACATTTCTCAGTAAGATGTCGCTTTCAGTGTCAGTAAAGTACGTTGTTGTTGCCCCCTCATTGGTTGAAATATTTCTTTGAACAGAGACAAACAAAACGGCTCTTTTTAGGTTGACCTTTCTGAACTGATATGTTCCTTAATGTCCACGAATGTCTAACATTCTGTTTGTTTATACTAGGAATGAACATAACACTATTTCATCAAAATAGTTGTTCAGGGTCCTTTTTGATCAGCACAAATAGTCTTCAGGATTTATTCAGGTCTTCAGGATTTTCCCGAGCATTCAGGATTCTTCTGAGTCTTCAAAGTCTTCAAGGTCTTCAGGGTCTTCAGGGTTCTTCTGAGTTTTCAGGATTCTTCTGAGTCTTCAGTACACTAACACGTCCCTGATCTATATCTGCTGACTATACATGATGCAGATAGGTCTGAGTCCTAAATTCTATTGAAACCTGATCCTGATTCTATACTATCAAGATATCCTGAACATGTCATACTCAGGGTTTTTGGGATCTAATCAAAATCTTTATTTAAATTCATATCCCAACAATTTCCCCCTTTTTGATGATGCCAAAATCATCTTGTCACATAAGAAAACCTAACCTATCACTCAGGTTTTAGTTAACTATTACATTCAATGGCATATCAGATAAGTAAGAACATGTAAAAAGATAATGAGATATTATCTTGAACATAAAAGATAAACTTTTCATTGATGAAGGATAAGAGTTACATTTTACAATGAAAACCAAAAGAAATTAAACAAAAGTATATAGTCTTCAGTCTTCTTCGATCTCATCCTCTGGTACTTCCAAGTTGAACATCCCATAGTACCTCTTCTTCAGTTCATCTCTTTCCTTGATAATATCTGGGTTGTTTCCTGTTAGGCCTAGCTGGAGGGCATACTGAGCAATTTCTTGAGAGATGGAAGCCTCATTCACATAGCCATTCTCAAATCTTGGAGCTGGATACATGTATGGCCCTGGAGCAACAATTTGAGTATTGTTCTCATCTGCCAGATTAATCCATTTTTGTAAGTACTCCGAGTAGAATGTCGACAAATATTCAATGAAGGCTTCATTCTTGTTGGGAGATGAATTTAATAAAGAAGTTTTGATTAGATCCCAAAACCCCTGAGTATGACCTGTTCAGGATAATCTTGATAGACTGAGTCAGGTTTCAGTATAGATTGTTCAGGAAGTTATCTGCACCATGTATAGTCAGCAGATATAGATCAGGTTAGTTTTGAAAATACTGAAGACACTGAAGACTCAGTATGTCACTGAAGACACTAAAGACTCAGTATGTCACTGAAGACACTGAAGACTCAGAAGATACTGAAAGACCCAGTAAGTTACTGAAAACTCAGAAGATACTGAAAGACCCAGTAAGTTACTGAAGACTCAGGAATACCCGAATGTTCAGAGGCACTGAAGAAATATCTATCTGAATTCATACAAAACTGAGAAAAATGTACATGTTCAGAAAAGTAGACATTGCCCAAAACATTCACATGCAGACATAAGGAACTAAGTCTAAGTGTTGTTTAAGGTTGTCTCATTCAGAGAGATTGACCAAAAAGAGCCATTTTGTTTGTCTACATTCACTGAAGACAAGAACCAATCAGAGGAAGACAACACTGTACTTTACTGACACTGAAAGCGACAGGACCTTGAATCATTTCAGTAGTACTAAGTTCCAGACTGCAAAAATTGGTGATTGGCTACATGGCTGCATATTTCCTAAAACATGCAAGGGAGTGTTCAAAACCTAAATACAGTCGTTCATCAAACACCAGAAGAGGAAACCCTTGATACTATCTCCTCCAACAGATAGTTTTTCAAGATTGACCTTGGTGAAGGTTGCCTATAAATACCAGTGACCTTCTACATTGAGAGGTTACGGGAAATTTCAAGCAACTCAAGAGCTCATTCGTATTATTGCAAATTGAAGCACTCGAAAACCCTAGAATTTTCCAAGTGTTTCACATTGGAGAGAGCTCACTATTCTAAGCCTAGATTGATAGAAATATCCAATTCTTAGAAGAGATATCCTAGCCTTTGCATCTGTTCTTATTGTAAAGGATATCTCACCCTAGTTGGAAACCAACCCAAAACCCAAACCCTTTGTTAAGGTAGTTTGTGTGTCATTTGTTGGTGAGTTAGAGTTGTAAAGAGTTAGTAAGCTCCAGTGAGTTAGCCAGAAAACTCTAGAGAAGAAGTTAGTAAGCTACTTATGGTAGTCTAAACACTTGTGTGTGTTTGAGTTAGTAAGCTGCAGTGAGTCAGCTAGAAAACTCAAGGTAGAAAAGTGAGTAAGCTACAGTGAGTTAACCTGAAAGCTTTAAGAAGTGGTTAAGGAATTTCTCTGAAGATCAAAGAGAGTGGACGTAGGAGCTTGAGTCTCTGAACCACTATAATTGTTGTGTTGTTTGCTTTCTGTACTGCATTATCACTGAAAGCATATTTTCACTGATATTCAGTTGGAACCAATCCACTGAACTTGCATCAAATTGATCACAGCCTTAATCACTGTTTTATCGAAGGGAAGATTTTCAGTAAAGCTAAAACGAGTATAAACTTAGGGCCAACCATTTAACACACTTGAGTAGCTAGAACAGATAGTTACCAAACTGAACTAACTCTACTGGGGGTTCAGTAAGATAATTATCTGATCCAAGCTCCTCAGGATCTCTGATAAACTCAGGTTCAGTTGGGCTAATCAGAAGCTTCGAAAGCGGCTTTCAGATCATTGTCTCGATGAGACTTTGACTCAGTAAGCAATCCGTGCTTCTCGGCAAAATTATCGTGATAACTCCGACCCATCCGACCTCGAAAGAAAGAAAAGTTTTAAAAATCATCAACACGTGTATTCCCCCCCCATACATGTGTGAGAATCGTTAGCACCGGGACCAACAAGTGGTATCAGAGCAGTGGTTCATTTTGACCACTTGCTTTGGTAGCCATAGTCTCTATTGCTGAAAGATTTTGGTGGTCTATTGAATAGATCTATTTGCTGATATCTTACAAGGCTCAGTCATCATGCCTTCTAAAAAACTCCCTATGTTCTCTGTTGAGAGCTACGATCTATGGAGATTGAGAATGCAGCTCATCTCAGATTCAAAACATGAAAGAATGTGGAGAGTGGTTTACGAAGGACCATTCAAATTTATTTATTGTGAATCCTAATCACCGATCTTTGAGAGAAATGATCCCAGAGATGAATTTCCAAAGCCTGATGATCAACTTACTCCTGATGAGAGAAAGTTAGTCAATCTGGACTGCATTGCTAAAGATACTTTGTATAGCGCTATTGATGATGGTGTTATGGGGATGATCTCTCATTGTAAAACTGCAAAGAAATATGACACACACTTGTCATTATGTGTCAAGGCACGAGATCATATTAAGGAAAACAAACTTTCATTGCTATTGGAAAGTTTGATAGCTTTGAAATGGAAGATGGTGAATCCATTGACAAACTTGAAGTCGATTCACTAAAGATTATGAATGATCCTGAATGCTCTTGGGAAAAGATACCCACAGAGAGAAGTGGCACTGAAAATTCTTAGAGGATTATCTAAGAAATGGGATATACATGCCGTGGTGATTGAAAACACCAAAAATATTTATTCCATGCCTTATCAACAAGTTTTCTCTGAACTGTAGGCATCATTAGCGCCGTTTTTGTCCGCAGCGTCGTATCCCAAATTGTCAGCTCATTTTGTGCACGTGTCACTTTCTCCTTGGCTTTGCTAGGCGGCACTTTAGAATTCGTCCGTTAGACGATTGATATTCCTTTTGTAGAAGATTCGTCTTGTCTGGTGTATCTTTTAGATTGTTACCAGGTGTGAGCTGACTTGATCAGGTAACTGATCAGTCTACCTTGTTGAGTCTTCAGATGCAAATTGTCTTAGCTCAATATGCAGACTCTGCTGATATAGGTCTTCAGGTCTTTTGATCTTCAGGTGTCTCTGAGTCTCAGGATCTTCAGTTCTATCTGAGGATAGTCTGTGCAAGAAAATAGAGGTTTTGAAAAGTTGTGTTATAGCATAATGTTCTACACTCCTGCACCTTCTGCCACCGTTCAGATCACTCCTCTTGTTGTCAAGGAACTCATAGAGGAGATCTCACGGCAATTAACTGCTCTGATACGACTTGTTGGTATCAGTTCAGAGATGGGTTTTTAAAAATTAGATCAACTCAGGCGATCACATTGAAAAGGTGATCTTTTGAGCTCCGGCTCTGATACCACTTGTAGGTCCCGATTAAAACCCAATTTGCGCGTGCGGAAGCGAAACATGTCATGTGATGCATATAAAAATAGGGGTGAGGAAATGGTGATACCAAATTTTTCGCTTTTAAGAACATGTGTGTTCTTTTGGTTGTAATCGAATGCATATGGCAAGTATGAACATAAAGCAGTAAAGAACACACGATATTTTATAGTGGTTCGGACGAAACCCATCCTACATCCACTCTTCCCTTAACACAGGGGCACCTTAACCGAACTTAACCTGCGGGACTTATACCCCTCACGGAATGGCCGAGATGTTTACCGAGTTCGCACTCAAGCGGGACTTATCTCCCTTACGGGATTGCCGATAGATGTTTACCGAATTCACACTCAAGCGGGACTTATCTCCCTCACGGGATTGCCGATAGATGTTTACCGAGTTCACACTCAAGTGGGAATGATCTCCCTCAATGGATTGCCGATAGATGTTTACCGAGTTCACACTCACCTAACTATCTTAACCTAACTTTGAGTTTGGGTAAAGGTTTGTTTGGTTTCAAACTAGGTTGAGATTTTCCATTACATTTGTTTAGCCTCGATACTAAGGATGGAAAAATCTCTCTAAGCATAGGATATAGCATTTGTGCTTAGATCTAGGGTAGAACACTCTTGACTATGTGCGTGTATTTCTAGCTCTGTGTTCTATGGTGGGAATGCTTGAGTATATAGGATTGGGAGCACAATTCCTGTTGAATGCCTTAGCCATGCTACGATCGGGCCATATTTCAGGACTCGCATCATCTGGCACACGACCTTGGCTGGGAACTACTAGAACCCATATCTTCTTAGCTCTGTAGCATCGTTTGCTACATTCTCCATACTCTTCCACATTCATCCACGCTTGATAATGAAGGAAGAACTTGTATTTATAGTGTGGATTTGAATGTTACCGTTGGAGAGAATCACATACAAATCCATACTACTCTGTAGCTTTTTGTAGCTTTTCAAGCTTGTCGTCTTCCTCTCATTGGTCCACGTCAGCTGAATCTAACGGTTATATTCTTCAGTTTCTTCTGAGTCTCTAACGGCTATATTCTTGAGATCTTCCGAGTCTCGGGATCTTGATTCTATCTCGAGCCTAAAAGTTTATCCCGAGCCTTCAGTTATCTCGAGCCTTCAGTTATCCGAGCCTTGAGTTCTTGAAGAATTTCATCGAGTCTCGTGTTCTTGATTCAAAGAGACTTCTCTTGGCGGACCTTATGCGATCAGCATCTTGACACTCGGACTTCATGAGTTCGATTCTCGAAGTTCGTACATCTTGACCCTCAGGTCACTTGACTCAGGCTCTCTGATTTCTTCTTGCCTGATCTGATCAACTCGACTGATCAGATCAACATATCTTCAGGATCATCTCAGGATAACATTAGGTCATCTGCAACAGGTTGGCATATCAGATTATCATATCTGATCTCGATCACGTCTGATCTCGATCAGTCTCATATGCTCTTCTTCATATCTGATCTCGATCACGTCTGATCTTGATCAGTCTCATCTGCTCATCTTCTGATCTGCAACCTTCTCTTCTGATTTGCTGGCTTTAGCTTTTTCTTCTCTTCTGATTTTGCACAGCTCATCAGCTAACTCCAAAACTCATCTGAATCATCTGATCTCGATCATTCTCGTCTGCAGCCTTGTCTGATCTCGATCATCTTCTTCTGATTTTATGATTTCCCTCTCAATTTGTTCTCTCGTTCCCCCTTAACTTGTTATCTGTAAAATAGCTTGAATAACACAAGTTGATAATGTTTTGGCATAATTCATCAAAACTAAAATATCCCAACAATTTCTCCCTTTTTGATAATGATGCCAAAACATTTAAAATATATGCATTTACAGTGATCGGGTTTTTGAAAATGGATCTGTTCAGTTGTTCACTTTGAAATTAGTGAACTTTAGAACTCCCACTCTGATACCACTTGTAGGTCCCGATTAAAACCCAATTGGCACGTGCGGAAGCGAAACATATCGTGTGATGCATATAAAAACAGGGGTGAGGAAATGGTGATACCAAATTTTTCACTTTTAAGAACATGTGTGTTCTTTTGCTTGTAATCGAATGCATATGGCAAGTATGAACATAAAGGAGTAAAGAACACACGATATTTTATAGTGGTTCGGACGAAACCCGTCCTACATCCACACTTCCCTTAACACAGGGGCACCTTAACCGAACTTAACGTGCGGGACGTATACCCCTCACGGGATGGCCAAGATGTTTACCGAGTTCGCACTAGAGCGGGACTTATCTCCCTTACGGGATTCCCGATAGATGTTTACCGAGTTCACACTCAAGCGGGACTTATCTCCCTCACGGGATTCTCGATAGATGTTTACCGAGTTCACACTGAAGTGGGACTTATCTCCCTCACGGGATTGGCAATAGATGTTTACCGAGTTCACACTCACCTAACAATCTTAACCTAACTTTGAGTTTGGGTAAAGGTTTGTTTAGTTTCCAACTAGGTTGAGATTTTCCCTTACATTTGTTTAGCCTCGATGCTAAGGATGGGAAAATCTCTCTAAGCTTAGGATATAGCATTTGTGCTTAGATCTAGGGTAGAACACTCTTGACTATATGCGTGTATTTCTAGCTCTGTGTTCTACGGTGTTAATGCTTGAGTATATAGGGTTGGGAGCACAATTCCTGTTGAATGCCTTAGCCGTGCTACGATCAGGCCATATTTCAGGACTCGCATCATCTGGCATACGACCTTGGTTTGAACCATCGAACCCATATCTTCTTAGCTCTGTAACATCGTTTGCTACATTCTCCATACTCTTCCACATTCATCCACACTTGATAATGAAGGAAGAACTTGTATTTATAGTGTGGATTTGAATGTTACCGTTGGAGAGAAGCACATTCAAATCCATACTACTCTGTAGCTTTTTGTAGCTTTTCAGGCTTGTTGTCTTCGTCTCATTGGTCCACGTCAGCTGAATCTAACGGTTATATTCTTCAGTTTCTTCTGAGTATCTAACGGCTATATTCTTCAGGATCTTCTGAGTCTCAGGATCTTAAGTTCTATCTGAGCCTTCAGTTTATCTGAGCCTTCAGGTTATCTGAGCCTTCAGGTTATCTGAGCCTTCAGGTTATCTGAGCCTTCGTGTTCTTCAAGAACTTCTTCGAGTCTCGTGTTCTTGATTCAAGAGACTTCTCTTGGCGGACCTTGTCGATCAGCATAATCGACACTCAAGCTTCTTGAGTTCAGTCTCGAAGTTCGAGACATATATCGACCCTCGTCACTTGACCCAAAGCTATCGATTTCTTCTTGCTCGATCCGATCAAATTTCGACCGATCGATCAACATATCTTCAGGATCATCTCAGGATAGCATCAGGTCATCTGCAACAGGTTGGCATATCAGATTTATCATATCTGATCTCGATCACGTCTGATCTCGATCAGTTTCATATGCTCTTCTTCATATCTGATCTCGATCACGTCTGATCTTGATCAGTCTCATCTGCTCATCTTCTGATCTGTAACCTTCTCTTCTGATTTGCTCGATTTAGCTTTTTCTTCTCTTTTGATTTTGCACAGCTCATCAGCTAACTCCGGAACTCATCTGAATCATCTGATCTCGATCATTCTCATCTGCCGCCTCATCTGATCTCGATCATCTTCTTCTGATTTCGTGAGTTCCCCCTCAATTTGTTCTCTCATTCCCCCTTAACTTGTTATATGTAAAATAGCTTGAATAACACAAGTTGATAATGTTTTGGCATAATTCATCAAAACTAAAATATCCCAACATTAAAGCTTATGAGTTTGTGATTGACAAAAAAACTAAGAAATCTGACAGCAAAGATGATTCTTCATCTAGCAAGAATGTGGCTTTCAAAGCCAAAGAGAAATCCTGTAAGTCTAGAGAGTCTGAGAACTCACTTGCCAAAAAACAGGATGAGCAGGAGGATAAGCTAGTACTGATGGCAAGGAGGTTTGAAAGACTCAATAGCAGATATGGAAAATATAAGAAATATTACAGAATCACAGTACAAGAGAAACTCGTGTTCGAGGACGATACACTTAGAAAAGGAAGGACCACAAAACTGAAGGATCCTCATCCAAAAAGAAGGACTCCAAGACCAAGGAGGAAAGTGATCAGGATGATGATGACAACAGATGCTACAACCTGTCAAAGAAAGGTCACTTCCAAAGATGACCGCCCCGGAAATGAAAAGCTAAAGAAAGAAAGGAAAGACAAGCCAAGAGAGACAAGAAAGATCTCCAAAGAAGAAAGCTATGATTGCTAAGGAAGAAGAACATTCTGAAGAAGGTTCCAGTTCCTCAGATGAGATTTTCTCAGATAGTGACAGTGATGATGTTTGTCTTATGGCTGTGGAGGAGGTAAATTCTTCTATATCTGTTGTTGCTCCTACACAAGCACATGAGTTCTCAAGTTCAACTGTAAACAATAATTTTGACCTGATGGATTCTTTTGAGAATCTTATGAAGGACTATTCTGTGTTACAAGAACTACTCATTGAAACTCAAGAGCGTAAACAAGGAACCGATCACCGAGAATCAAGTGGAAAGACTTTAAAAATGCTGAGATCACTTCTCAATTGATGGGAACTACTGATGAACTAGATGTTCTGAAAGTACAACTCTCAGAATAAGAGAAAGTGATAGAAATCCTGAATGGAAAATTAGAGAAATCCACTGAGGAGATCCAAATTTTATCGTAATCGAAGTTCAATGACCTCTTTCGAAGCATGAGACTCTAAAGAAATGTGACGATAGTGCGCAGAGAAAGTTAGCTCTATTGAATTCTGCATCTAAAGTGATAGATGAAATTCAGAGTTATCAAAGACCTGCAACTATAAAGGCTGGATTGGGATATAATCCAGGGGGAACCTCACAAGGTCTTCCTCGAATCTCGCTTCTAGTAGCACCAAGATCGTTTTTGTTAAACCAAATGGCATCAAATATTCTCACCAAGAACAACCCAAGGTTTTAGACAAGGGTAAAGGACCTATGGTTTCAAAAAGGTTCAAGGAAGAAATCCCAAACCTCGTGAAAAGGTTAGAAAACCCAACACTCGAAGAGGGTAATTTTTCAGGCCAAGACATCAAAAAGCCTCGTGCAAAGAATACCAACAACTCAAGAGATCTCAGATTGAACCATCGGAGGAATTTTCGTAAGAGAAACACTCAATGAGATATTCTCAACCGAAAAGACCAAGTCCTCGACATTGAAAGACCACAATTTCAAGACAGCAACCTAAACCCCACTTGCCTAAGGGTAAAGGTTTCCTGAACCCAAGTCAGCAGAGACAGAGACCAGCTGCACCAAAGGTAAGGCACTTGAACAAAAGGCCTGAACCCAAGAAGAACTCTAAGGCTCATGTTCATGCTAAGGGTGGCACTCATACATAGGATACTGCCAAGGCTTCTAGGGTAGATGTTTATGGGAGACAAATCAGCCACTCTAAAGTAATTAGAGTTGTTAGGCAGATTTGGGTTCCAAAAGGTACAACTAACCTTGTAGGACACTACACCAAATGGGTACCTACGAACTGATCTGTTTTTCAGGTGAATAAAAAGGGCACTAAGCTGAATGAAGACAACATAGCCCTGGTGAGTGGAAATGAATTGACTCCTGCTGTATGATATCTGGACAGTGGATGTTCAAGACATATGACAGGATATAAGCAACTAATCACTGACTATGTTGAGCAAAAAGGCCCTCAGATCACATTTGGAGACAACTCCAAAGGACAAACTGAAGGATATGGAACTCTTGAAGGTGATTCTGTTCATATCCATGGTGTTTCATACGTGTCTGGTCTAAAGCATAATTTGCTTTCTATCAGCCAATTCTGTGACAACGGATTCAGTGTTGAGTTCTCAAAGAACTTATGTTAAGTAAAAGACAATACTTCACAGAAAATTTTACTGACTGGTACTAGAAAAGGAAATGTGTATCCTGCTGATTGGAGTTCAACTCCTAAAGATACATGTTTGGTTGCAAAAAGATCCATTGATACCAGTTGGTTTTGGCACAAAAGACTGAATCACTTAAACTTCAAAACCCTGAACAAACTTGCAAGATTAACACTTGTAAGGGGGTTACCCAATGAAGTGTTCAGTAAAGATCATGTATGTGATGCTTGTCAGAAAGGAAAACAAATCAGAGCATCTTTCAAAAGCAAAGTAGATGTTTCTACTGATAGAATACTACAACTGTTACATATGGATCTCATTGGTCCAGTAACACCTGTGAGCACTAATGGCAGAAAATACACACTTGTGGTAGTTGATGACTACTCTAGATACACATGGGTCATATTCTTACTTAGTAAGAAAGAGACTCAGACAAAACTGCCTGAACTACTGAAAAGGCTCAGTACTGAAAAAAATCCGAGTGTGGTCAAGATCAGATCAGATAAAGGAACTGAATTTATCAACCAAATTATATATGATTATTGTGCACCAAATGGAATAGCTCATGAAACATCAGCTGCAAGGACCCCTCAACAGAATGGTGTTGCTGAAAGAAGAAATAGGACTCTGAAAGAAGCTGCAAGGACAATGATTGCTGAAGCTGATATTCCTAAGAGATTTTGAGCTGAAGCTATCAACACTGCATTCTACTCTCAGAACAGATCCATGCTGACCAAGAATCAAGGAAAATCTCCTTATGAACTGTGGAATGAAAGTAAGCCTCTTGTTTATTTCTTTCGTGTGTTTGGTTGCAAGTGTTTCATACACAATAATGGTAAAGATCAGTTGAAAACTTTTGATAGCAAAGCTGATGAAGGGATATTTTTAGGATATTCTAAATCAGTAAAGCCTTCAGAGTTTACAACTGTACGATTCTTATTGTGGAGGAAACACCTCATGTTGTTTTTGATGAATCTACTTGTGTTCAGAAGAAACATGAACTTGACTCAGGAGAACTGGTCAAGAGAATCACCAGACTTAGCCTGAAAAAGAATGATAAAACATCCTCTGAACCTGAAAAGAAGAAGTCAGTCACTTCTATGAATGGAGTGAATCAGACTCAGACAAAGAAGTTCAGGATGGAAAAACTCAGGATGGTGAGACTCAGGATGGAAATTCTCCACTGAATGAAAGCCAACACACTGAAGCTGACCAATCTGAACATACACCAGTTCAAACTCAGGTATGTAATGCCGATGAAGATGTGGTCACAGCTGAGGCAAACTCTGAATCTATCAACCAATGGGGAACAAATGTCTCTGACAATGTTCTGAATCGAATTTCCCCTGAGGAAGATGATTCTCTTTCTCCTTTTCTGTTGTTCCCTGAATTTGATGAACTGCCTGAACCTAACATTTCTGATGTTAAGGATACTACTGAAGGGGGAACATCCAGAAGAAAATTGTTGGATAGTCATCCTACAAATCAGATTGTGGGTGATCTTTCAGAAGGTGTCAAAACAAGAAGGTTCCATGGAGAAAGTGCTTTGTTCTGCTGTTTTCTATCAGAAAAGGAACCTACTGAGATTGAAGAAGCTCTACAAGATTGTTGGGATATTTTAGTTTTGATGAATTATGCCAAAACATTATCAACTTGTGTTATTTAAGCTAACTTACAGATAACAAGTTGAGGGGGAACGAGAGAACAAGTTGAGGGGGAACTCATGGAATCAAAAGTAGATGATCGAGATCAGACGAGATTGCAGACGAGACTGATCAAGATCAGATGAGTAAGATGAGTTCCAGAGTTAACTGATAAGCTGTGCAAAATCAAAAGAGAAGAAGAAAAAGCTAAGCCTGATCGAAGATCGGATGACCGAAACAGATTCGGATGATCAAAAAAAATGCGACGAAGTGATCCGGTGATCGGAAAAGCGCATGTTCCGATCAAAAAACCGACAAGAAGATCGTAAGAGAAGGTTGCGGATCGGAAGAGGAGAAGATGAGACTGATCAAGATCAGACGTGATCGAGATCAGATAAGATAACCTGATATGCTTAACCCGATGTCTTGACTGATGCTATCCCGATATGTTGACTGAAGATGTCTTTGATCCGATCGGTCGAAATGATCGATCGGCAAGAAAGAAATCGATAGCTTGAGTCAAGTGACACGAGGGTCAATGAGTAAAAGTGACCGAGGGTCGATGTTTGAAGTCGAAAAGAGTCAACTCGAAGCTTTGAAAGTGTCGATATGCCTGATCGTACAAGGTCCATTGAATGCAATCTGGCCAATCAAGAATCCTGAGTAAAAGAATCCTGAAGACTCAGAAGAATCCTGAAGACCCAAAGAAACCTGAAGACTCAGAAGATCCTGAAGAATATAGCCGTTAGATTCAGCTGACGTGGACCAATGAGAGGAAGACATCCAGCCTGAAAAAGCTACAGAACTTACAGAATAGTATGGATTTGAATGTGATTCTCTCCAACGGTAACATTCAAATCCACACTATAAATACAAGATCTTCCATCAAATTAAGTGTGGAGAATGTGGAAAAATGCTATAGAGAAAAGAGCCATATACTAAAGCATTCCCACCATAGAACACAAATCTGTAGACATACAAATACATCCATGAGTGTTCTAAAACTCAATCTAAGCAACCCACGATATATCTTAAGCTTAGAGATATTTTCCCAACCTTAGCATTGAGGCTAAACAAATGTAAGGGAAAATCTCAACCTAGTTGGATACACCAACCAAAACCAAACCCTATTGTTAGGTAGTTTGTGTGATTGTTGGAGTTGTAAAGAGTGAGTAAGTTGCAGAGTAGTCAGCCAGAAAACTCTAGAGAAGAAGTGAGTAAACTATCTTGGATAATCAGAAAGCTTATAGGCGATCCCGTGGAGGGTGATAAGTCCCGATTGAAGGAATTTCCCTAGGAACAGGGAGAGTGGATTTAGGAGCTTGAGTCTCCGAACCACTATACTTTGTTGTGTTCTTTATTGCTTTATGTTCTTACTTGTCATATGCATTCGATTATAAGCAAAACACTGTCGGGGAATTAATTGTCCGGATCTATTTGGGATGAATATTTAAATATAAATTTAATTCTAACAAATATTACTAGCATGAATTAATCCTATATTAATTCAAATAATAATTCAACAACAAATCATGAATATAAACATTTCACATAAATCCTACGCATGAGGAATTGTTATGGGTTTAAATGAACTAACCTCTTGGAGTGGCAATGGTCTCATCGATAAAAACACACCAAAAAGCCTTTACAAGTATTCCCTAGTCTTTGCTCATCAATCCGGTGGAAGGAAACTCGCGAACATTAACAAAAGGAAAAATAAAAATTTGTTGCACCACCTTTGTGGATTTACTAATTTTTCCAGCACATGGAATTGTACTTGGGAATGAAACATTCATCCCCTATTTATAGAGGGTGTTGGCCGATTTTTCCATATGGAATAGGGAGGAAAAAATCTTTTCTTGATCTCCAAAAAATCTTGAATATATCTCATATATTCTTTTCTCCATAATTAAAATATTCCATAAAAATTCCACTCTCTTATTTGTTATGGAGTATTTCGAAAAAAATAGGAAAAAGAAACCAAGATTTGGATCTTCTTGAATTTATGAGATATACTTGTATTCCAAGAAATACATATCTTCCATAATATCTTTTCAAGAAAATCAAAAAAATCTTTCTTTCCCTTTTTATTTCAAAATTTTTGAAATTTACATAGTAAATAACCAAGTGGGAGATTTCTTGAATTTAATGAGATAATCTTGTATTCCAAGAATACTTATCTTCATTCCATAACAAAATTCAAAGAAAATCTTTCTCCTTCCTTTATTTACTATTTTTGAAAAAATAGGAAAAATAACAACAAATATTTATTTTATTTTTAAACACATTTTTCAGTTATTGGACTTTATGTTGGGCTACTTGAGGGGCCTTTAGGAGAATTAAGATTGGATCTTCCAATGGATCTTGAATTATCAATATTGAGCCACAATATTATTCAAGCCCATAATCATTAATTAATCTCACTACATAATTAATATTGCACTATCCATCTTAACCCATATTACAGTTAATATGGCTCCCGGTTATTATTTCCCGTGTTTAAGATTATCTAGCCCATTAATTAATTCAAGCCACTGAAATAGTTTTCCATTAATTAATATCTTATATCCTTGGTAAAGGAACGGTTCAACATTATTATCCATACCGAAAACTAGTTCCACTTGCAAGATTTGGTATGATAAAACTTACGAACCTCCCAAGGGGGCAAATCGAACAAGAGTACTTGCACACGATTCTCCGTATTAAATCTTAGCAATCGCATGTGACCAATAATATTGCCCAAGATATAAAGTATTTAATCTCGTTGATTCTCTTGCCGTAATAAGTCAAAACAATAATTACTAACCACAAGCAATCCTATTTAAGGGACGAAGATTAAGAAATAACGAACCACTGAGGTCTAATTCTTCCTTGTTCAGTTCTGAAGAATTTGTCCTCCTGTAGGTCCTCTTCAGTGCACTAGACATGCACTAGTGTAATCTCTTGGTCAAGACAAATCAATCTGAGCCTTACACTTCAACCTTTCACGATGGATTGTTCATTTCCATCTAGGTCGTGAATGGTGTACTTTTAGTTACAAGGGACTGTTAATTTAATCTTCTGTGATCTGGTATCACTAAATTAACTACAATGTAACACGTACTATTTATTGAACAGTTATGCATTAAATATATGTAACATTCGATGATATTTAAAGCATTAGTGATAAATAATTTATTTCAGTAAATAAGTCCGAAATTCAGTTTGATTATACAAAGAAAAAGCATACTTTCCAGTATAATCCTAACAATCTCCCACTTATACTCAAAGTCTGCTTTTAAGTATACTACATCATGTCTCGTGTAGTTCCTAATACGTGACATATAATGTCACCTACACGAACCTAATAATGTCTCCCACTTATACTCAAAGAAGATTGGCAACGATCTTGACACCCATTCCTTCCACATGTCTCTCGAATGTATTTTGAGGCAGACCCTTTGTGAATGGATCTGCTAGGTTGTCTTCTGACGCGATCTTTGCCACCTCTATATCTCCTCTCTTAACGATTTCTCGTATAAGATGGTATTTCCATTCAATGTGTTTGCTGACCTTGTGGGCTCTTGGCTCCCTTGAATTTGCAACTGCTCCGGCATTATCACAATAAACAATAATTATGCTGGGCAAATTTGGAGCTACATCCAAGTCCACTAGGAAGTTCTTGAGCCAAACCGTTTCTTTCGCTGCCTCGCAAACAGCTACATATTCGGCTTCCATGGTCGAATCTGCGATGCATTTCTGCTTAACGCTTCTCCACGTCATGGCTCCTCCCCCCATGCAAAACACACTACCGGAGGTAGATTTTCTGGAATTTAAGTCTGATTGGAAATCCGAGTTCGTGTAGCCGATGGGGATTAGACTATCTGACTGATAAACCAACATTCTATCTCGAGTTCTTTTCAGATACTTCAAAATGTTTTTAACTACCGTCCAATGTTCTTTCCCCGGGTTACTTTGATATCTTGCCACCATGCCAACGGCAAAGCAGATATCCGGTCTCGTACACAACATTGCATACATAAGGCTTCCGACAGCCGAAGCATAAGGAATGGCTTTCATGTCATCTATCTCCTTTTGTGTCTTAGGGCACATTTCCTTGGATAGATGGATTACATGCCTGAAAGGTACGAAGCATTTCTTGGAATCATGTATGCTGAATCATTTCAAGACAATGTCTATGTTTGAAGCTTGCGATAAGCCTATCATCCTTTTATTGCGATCTCGAGTGATCTTGATCCCAAGGATGTGCCCGGCTTCCCCTAAGTCCTTCATATCAAACTGTTTTGAAAGCTATGCCCTTACGTCTGATAACATCTTTACATCGTTCCCGATGAGCAGAATGTCATCTACGTATAGTACTAAGAATACCAATGCAGTTCCGACACGCTTTTTGTACACACAACTTTTGAACTCATTTTGATCAAACCCATAAGACTTTATTACATGATCAAAACATTGGTTCCAAGCTCTGGATGCTTGTTTGAGTCCGTAAATGGACTTCATGAGCTTACAAACTAGGTGTTCTTGGCCCTTTTCAATGAAGCCTTGGGGTTGTTGCATATAGATTTCTTCATCAAGACTTCCGTTAAGGAAAGCTGTCTTGACATCCATTTGCCAGATTTCAAAATGGAGATGCGCAGCAATCGACAAGAGAATCCTGATGGACTTGATCATTGCTACAGGTGAAAAGGTTTCCTCATAGTCGATCCCTTCTTTCTGAGTATAACCTTTCGCCACAAGCCTTGCCTTGAAGGTTTCCACCTTCCCATCCGATCCCCTTTTTCTCTTGTATACCCACTTGCAACCAATGGGTTTGATCCCATTAAGTGGTTCGACTAGCTCCCACACTCTGTTATGATCCATAAAACCCATTTCGGCTTTCATTGCCTTTTGCCAAGAAACCACATCCTTGTCTTGGATTACCTCAATATATGTCCATAGGTCTGATTCGTCTTGTCCAGGAATCAAGTCCGAGGACATTCCTATCCCCATGAATCTCTCGGGCTATCTTACAACCCTCCCACTACGACGAGGTTCCGGTTGTGTAAGTGTGTCGTTTGGTATGTCATCTTGTACAGTTGGCAACGAGGTTAGCCCCCTTAGCTCATTTTAGGTAATCTCACTTCTGGGTCTTCTTTCGTTCATATAGTCTTCTTCCAAAAATCTAAAGTGGGTGCTTATTACCACCTTTTGATCTTCGGGACCATAGAACATACCCTTTTGTTCCCTCGGGGTATCCTATAAACAGCCTTAATTCTGATTGAGGATCCAATTTTCTGGCTTACTTGTCTAACACGTAGGCCGGACACCCCCAAATTCTCATGTGTTTCAAACTGGGCTTGCGCCCGGTCCACAATTCTTTTGGAGTTTTGGGAACCGATTTGGATGGCACAAAGTTCAGAATGTAAGCCGCTGTTTCCAAGGCATGACCCCAGAACGACTTGGGAAGATCCGCATAACTCATCATTGATCTAACCATTTCCAAAAGAGTTCTATTTCTTCGCTCTGCAACCCCGTTTTGTTGAGGGGTTCCGATTGCAGTTAGCTGGGATACAATCCCTTCATCTGACAAGTAGTTCAAAAACTCATCGTTGAGGTACTCGCCTCCACGATCGGATCGTAGAGACTTGATACATTTTTCCCTATGATTCTCTGCTTGAGCCTTAAATTCTTTAAATTTCTCAAAGGTCTCAGATTTATGCTTCATAAGGAAAATATAACCGTACCTTGAGTAGTCATCAATAAAAGTGACAAAATACTCATAACCTCCTCTTGCTTTGGTTGACATTGGACCACATACGTCTGTGTGAACGATTTCTAACACTTCTTTGGCTCTATTCCCCTTGGCTCTGAATGTCCTCTTGGTCATTTTACCCTCCAAACATGATTCGCAGATTGGAATTGGTTCAACTTGGAGAAACTCCAGTGAACCGTCTTTCACCAACCCTTGGATCCTCTTTGGATTAATATGTCCATATCTTAGATGCCATAGAAGTGTTTCGTTCACGTCTGATGAACGTTTTCTTTTATCGGAAACAGTTGATGTGTTATAGGATGCATTTCGTGAGTGGTGTGCACAGTTAATTGTATAGAGATTACTTGACAACGTTCCATGACAGATAAATTTATCATAAAGAGAAATGGTAACAACTTTATCAAAAGTAACTGAATATCCATCAAGGTAAAGTTTAGAAACCGAAATTAAATTCTTTCTAAAATTCGGAACGTAAAGAACATCTCTTAAAATTAAAACTCTGTCTTCAAAAGACAGGTGCACTTCTCCCACTGCTTCAGCTGCCACTCTCGTAGAATCGCCCAGTGTGATGAGAATCTCACTCCCACTAAGTTGCCGGGTCCGCTTGAACCCCTGTAAAGTGAAACAAACATGATCAGTGAATCCCGTATCCAACACCCATAAATGGGAGGCATACGCCGCTTAGCAAGTTTCAACAACAAGTGCATGAGAATTACCTTTCTTTCCATTCCTTTTGGGATTGGAACAGGCTGACCTCCAATGTCCTTTTTCACCGCATTTGAAGCATTTTCCTTTTGGTACTTTCTTGACACCCATTCAGCTAGCTGTCTTTCTCTTGCTTTTCTTAGTGATGAGTTTGCTTTGGATCTGACCACTTTCCTTTTCTTGAGTCTTGTCTTCCATTGGCCTAGATCTTGAGAAAAAACTCTTGGTCACCAATGCTTCGACTTTCCTTCCTAAATGCTTCTCTATTATCTCCAAGGCTTCTTGTAGAGTGTCCATAGTAAACATGTGATCGCTCATCACAAAACTGCAGTAAAACTCATCAAAACACCTTGGAAGAGTTAGGAAAAGAAATTCGATTTGCGCCTCATCACAATACTTAGTACCGAGATAAGCAAGTTTATCAAAATGGTGTTTTACTCTGAGAACATGCTCCCTTACGGGTGTTCCCTCAGCCATCTTAAGCCTGGCCACGTCGTCATTTTTAAACTGATTGATCATACGGTCTTTTGTTAAAAACATTTCTTCAAGACTTTGCATAATTTCTGCAGCAGACTCAACACCTTCATGAATGTGTCTCAAATCATCAGACAGTGATGTCAAGATTACACGTTTCATGGGTTCATTGGCCTGCTCCCAAATATTATACAAGTGTCTTTCCGCATCAGCTGATCCATCAGTAGGCGTACGGGGCTAGGGTACATCAAGAACCCAAAGATGTTCTTGTGCAGGTAGGACAAAACTCTTATTTTGTTTCCAAACAACATAGTTGTCACCAGTTAATTGGTTTTCTTTGAGTGTATATAACAGTGGATTAAAAGGTTGCGACATGATGAACTGAAATAAATAATAATATGCATAAGCACAAATATATCACAAAATTCGATCACGTGCTTCATATTAAAATCTCAAAAAAAATATGAACATGCATCAGCCAACATCTCAAAACAGTTTAAATAAGCCACGTGGGGTGGGTCATTATTTAAACACATTCAAGCAGGTTACAAACAAGAACAATTACAAACCTTTAATATCCAGATTAATAGTTGGCTCCCACTTGACCAATATAAAATTGACAGGGACTTCGGGGAAGTATATGCATATCAATTTTATACCTAAGTAATAACCATGATTAAATACAGAATTATTATTTCGCTTTGAACGAGCCTCGTGGGGAGGGTCATCATCGCCACTAGTAATAATTCACAATCATCCATTTGGAATTTATTCATGTGAAAGCTATCTTTTGGGCGTCCCGTGGGGGAAATTTCTCCAAAAGAATTCACAAATAAATAAATCATGGAGGTCAAAATTAATTTAATTTTATTATCCGGAATAAAATTGTCAATTAATTGTTTAAGCATACTTAGTAATTTTCGAAAGTGAGATTTTTCAAAACGTTTCTCATGCATCGCAAATTCAAACACAATTTAAATAAGCATAAAATAATGCATAAACATCAAGACAAAAAATTAAACATATTGGGCACATATATCCAATTGTCATGGTTAATTTTTGTCATGTCTTGATCTTGAGAAATCATTCATCTCGAAAAGCTCCCACTTAACCGTCTTAAAAAAAATGTCTTGTCAAGCCACGTCATCGACTAGCTCGCGGGTCGGAGTGCCCGCCTAGCACTCCCCCAGCCGTGTTGAGTGGCATCCGTGCTTCACGCCCGGCGTGCGGCACGCCGCCTCGCCCGGTGCACGCCCCGCCGCTCGGCGGCTCTTGGTGGATCTCGGCGATTTTGCAAGATGCCGGTAGCGCCCGTGCCCGCCCCATGCCGATCCGCCTCAAAGTCGCCTCACGCCCCTTTACTTTGCACATCCACCCACATCGCACCCTCGTTAGCATATCCGCATCGCCCGACGTCGCCTCGGCGTAACCAGAGTTCGTCGCCGCGCCCGCAGCAATCTCGCCCACGTCGCCCACCTTCAGCGTTACCATGGGGGCGATCCGCACAAGCCTTAGCCCGGGCTGGCCTCGCCCCACGCCCGTCGTGCCCACCAAAGATCCGCAGATCGCGTGCCTCCTCCTTGGCACATTTCAAGCGACGCCTTTTATGCCCGATTCGGATCAATCTTTTAATTCTTCGTCTCCACCTCCGTTTTCGATCCGGTTACAATTTATTTACAAAAATAAATAAACCTAGATCTAGACTAGTCTATTACATTGATCAAATCAAATAAATTCTAATCTACTCGTGGATTTTCTCAAGAGGCAAAACGAATTCGAACGAATCGAATTAAAAAACCACAATTTATATGCATACATAAATAAACACATTAAATACCATGACAATTGGATACCTGCAAAAAAGATCTAGCAATTCTACTATCCAATTTCAAATTTAATGAAAATGAATTAAATTACAATTTAAAATTCAGAGCCCGAAACCAAGGCTTTAATACCAGTTGTTGGGGAATTAATTGCCCGGATCTATTCGGGATGAATATTTAAATACAAATTTAATTCTAACAATTATTATATATTAATTCAAATAATAATTCAACAACAAATCATGCATATAAACAGTTCACATAAATCCTACGCATGAGGAATTGCTATGGGTTTACGTGAACTAACCTCTTGGAGTGGCAATGGTCTCGTCGATAAAAACACACCAAAAAGCCTTCCCAAGTATTCCCTAGTCCTTGCTCGTCAATCCGGTGGACGGAAACTAGCGAACAATTAACTAAAGGGAAAATAAAAATTTGTTGCACCACCTTTGTGGATTTACTAATTTTTCCAGCACATGGAATTGTACTTGGGAATGAAACATTCATCCCCTATTTATAGAGGGTGTTGGCCGATTTTTCCATATGGAATAGGGAGGAAAAAATCTTTTCTTGATCTCCAAGAAATCTTGAATATATCTCATATATTCTTTTCTCCATAATTAAAATATTCCATAAAAATCCCACTCACTTATTTGTTATGGAGTATTTAAAAAAAAATAGGAAAAAGAAACCAAGATTTGGATCTTCTTGAATTTATGAGATATACTTGTATTCCAAGAAATACATATCTTCCATAATATCTTTTCAAGAAAATCAAAAAAATCTTTCTTTCCCTTTTTATTTCAAAATTTTCGAAATTTACATACTAAATAACGAAGTGGGAGATTTCTTGAATTTAATGAGATAATCTTGTATTCCAAGAATACTTATCTTCATTCCATAACAAAATTCAAAGAAAATCTTTCTCCTTCTTTTATTTACTATTTTCGAAAAAATAGGAAAAATAGCAACAAATATTTATTTTATTTTTAAACACCTTTTTCAGTTATTGGACTTTATGTTGGGCTACTTGAGGGGCCTTTAGGAGAATTAAGATTGGACCTTTCCAATGGATCTTGAATTATCAATATTGAGCCACAATATTATTCAAGCCCATAAATATTAATTAATCCCACTACATAACTAATATTGCACTATCCATCTTAACCCATATTACAGTTAATATGGCTCCCGGTTATTATTTCCCGTGTTTAAGATTATCTAGCTCATTAATTAATTCAAGCCACTGAAATAACTTTCCATTAATTAATATCTTTTATCCTTGGTAAAGGAAAGGTACAACATTATTATCCATACCGGAAACTAGTTCCACTTTCAAGATTTGATATGATAAAACTTATGAACCTCCCAAGGGGGCAAATCGAACAAGCGTACTTGCACGATTCTCCATATTAAATTTTAGCAATCGCATGTGACTAATAATATTGCCCAAGATATAAAGTATTGAATCTCGTTGATTCTCTTGCCGTAATAAGTCAAAGCAATAATTACTAACCACACGCGATCCTATTTAAGGGTCGAAGATTAAGAAATAACGAACCACTGAGGTCTAATTCTTCCTAGTTCAGATCTGAAGAATTTGTCCTCCTCTAGGTCCTCTTCAGTGCACTAGACATGCACTAGTGTAATCTCTTGGTCAAGACAAACCAATCTGAGCCTTACACTTCAACCTTTCATGATGGATTGTTCATTCTCATCTAGGTCGTGAATGGTGTACTTTTAGTTACAAGGGACTGCTAATTTAATCTTCTGTGATCTGGTATCACTAAATTAACTACAATGTAACACATACTATTTATTGAACAGTTATGCAGTAAATATATGTAACATTCGATGATATTTAAAGCATCAGTGATAAATAATTTATTTAAGTAAATAAGTCCGAAATTCAGTTTGATTATACAAAGTAAAAGCATACTTTCCAGTATAATCCCAACAAACACAACACATGGGCTTAAAATGCAAAAAATTTAGAATCACCATTCCTTCACCCCTGTTTTATATGCATTACATGTTTTTTTCCGCATTTAATGGGTTTTGCACCGGGACCAACAAAGATTCATTCTGGATTGTTGCTATGCAAGAAGAATTGAATCAGTTCACAAGGAATGAAGTTTGGGAGCTAGTGGACAGACCTAAAAGGCACAATGTGATTGGAACTAAATGGGTGTTCAAAAATAAGAGAGATGAAAACAACAACATTGTGAGAAACAATGCAAGGCTAGTTGCACAAGGTTATTCCCAAGAAGAAGGCTTGGATTATGATGAAACCTTTGCACCTGTTGCAAGACTAGAAGCCATCAGATTGTTTCTTGCATATGCTGCCCACATGAAATTCACAGTCTATCAGATGGATGTGAAAAGTGCATTTCTGAATGGTGTGCTTAAGGAAGAGGTTTATGTGGAACAACCTCCCGGTTTAAGACAAAATGACCAAGTTTACAGGATCAGGAAAGCCTTGTATGGTCTTAAGCAAGCACCCAGAGCATATGATACTCTTTCTCAGTTTCTTACTGACCATGGTTTTATCAAAGGAACTGTTGATAGAACTCTGTTCAGGACAGAAGATGGGAAAAACATCTTACTTGTTCAGATCTATGTGGATGACATCATATTTGGATCCCCAAAATCATTAGTTGTGTGAAAAGTTTTCTACTTTAATGAAAGGAAAGTTTGAGATGTCAATGATGGAGGAGATGAATTTCTTTCTTGGACTTCAGGTGAAACAAACTAAGAAAGGAATATTCATCAATCAAGCAAAATACACCAGAGATCTGATTGCAAAGTATGGTGTACAGAATTGCAATGTAGTTAGAATTCCTATGAATACTAACTACAAGATGGATCCTGATCCTGAAGGTAAATCAGTAAATCACACTGATTATAGAGGGATCTGTTGGGATTATACTGGAAAGTATGCTTTTACTTTGTATAATCAAAAACTGAATTTCGGACTTAT
Organism: Stenogyne calaminthoides; assembly: GCA_037126765.1. Classification (NCBI taxonomy): domain Eukaryota; kingdom Viridiplantae; phylum Streptophyta; class Magnoliopsida; order Lamiales; family Lamiaceae; genus Stenogyne; species Stenogyne calaminthoides. The sequence goes on from JBBCBC010000006.1 coordinate 26,955,072, forward strand.
TTACTGAAATAAATTGTTTATCACTGATGCTTTAAATATTATCAAATGTTACATATATTTACTGCATAAATGTTCAATAAATAGTACGTGTTACATTGTAGTTAATTTAGTGATATCAGATCACAGAAGATTAAATTAACAGTCCATTGTAACTAAAAGTACACCATTCACGACCTAGATGGAAATGAACAACCCATCGTGAAAGGTTGAGGTGTAAGGCTCAGATTGGCTTGTCTTGACCAAGAGATTACACTAGTGCATGACTAATGCACTGAATAGGACCTACAGGAGGACAAATTCTTCAGAACTGAACAAGGAAGAATTAAACCTCAGTGGTTTATTATTTCTTAATCTTCGTTCCTTAAATAAGATCACGTGTGGTTGGTAACTATTGCTTTGACTTATCATGGGCAATATTATTGGTCACATGTGATTGTTAAGATTTAATATGGAGAATTGTGTGCAAGTACGCTTGTTCGATTTGCCCCCTTGGGAGTTCATAAGCTATATCATACCAAATCTTGCAAGTGGGATTAGTTTCCGGTATGGATAATAATGTTGAACCGTTCCTTAACCAAGGACAAAAGATATTAATTAACGGAAAACTATTTCAGTGGCTTGAATTAATTAATGGGCTAGATAATCTTAAACACGGGAAATAATAACCGGGAGCCATATTGACTGTAATATGGGTTAAGATGGATAGTGCAATATTAATTATGTAGTGGGATTAATTAATATTTATGGGCTTGAATAATATTGTGGCTCAATATTGATAATTTCAGATTCATTGGAAGGTCAAATCTTAATTCTCCTAAAGGCCCCCTGAGTAGCCCAACATATAGTCCAATAACTAAAACAGGTGTTTAAAATAAAATAAATATTTTTGCTTATTTTTCCTCATTTATTTCGAAAATTATGGATAAAAGGGGAGAAAAATTTTCTTTGAATTTTGTTATGGAATGAAGATATGTATTCTTGGAAGACAAGATTATCTCATTAAATTCAAGAAATCTCCCACTTGGTTATCCTTAGGGAAATTTTCGAAAATCTTGAAATATAGAGGGCAAGAAAGATTTTCTTGATTTTCTTGAAAAGATATTATGGAAGATATGTATTTCTTGAAATACAAGAATATCTCATAAATTCAAGAAGATCCAAATCTTGGAATCTTGTTACTCCTATTTTTAGAAATTATCCATAACAATAGAGTAGGTGAGATTTTGTGGAATATTATAATTATGGGAAAAAGAATATAAGTGATATATTCAAGATTTCTTGGAGATCAAGAAAAGATTTTACCACATTATTTTTGGCCACAATTTTCGACCACCTATGCTCTATAAATAGGGGATGACTCTTTCATTCCCAAGTACAATTCCATGTGCTGGAAAAATTAGTAAATCCACAAAGGTGGTGCAACATAATTTATTTTCCTTTTGTTAATTGTTCACAAGTGTCCTACCACCGGATAGTCGAACAAGGATTAAGGGAATACTTGGGAAGTTCTTTTGGTTAGTCTAATCAGCCAGATCACTGCCATCCCAAGAGGTACGTTCTCGTAAACTCGTAGATGTCCGCATGCGTAGGTTTTACGTGAATTAACTATATGCATGATATGTTGTTGGATTATTATTTGAATTAATATAGGATTAATTCATGCTAGTAATAATTATAAGAATTAAATTTGTATTTAAATATTCACCCCGAATAGATCTGTGCAAATTATTCCTAGTCGTTCTGGGGTCATGCCTTGGAAACAACAGCTTACATACTGAACTTGGTGCCATCCAAATCGGTTCCCAAAACTCCCAAAGAATTGTGGACTGAGCGCAAGCCTAGTATGAGACACATGAGAATTTGGGGGTGCCCGGCCTACGTGTTGGACAAGGAAGCCGAAAAATTGGATCCTCGATCAGAATTAAGGTTGTATGTAGGATACCCCGAGGGAACAAAAGGGTGTATGTTCTATGGTCCCGAAGATCAAAAGGTGGTCATAAGCACCCACTTTAGATTTTTGGAAGAAGACTATATGAACGAAAGAAGACCCAGAAGTGAGATTACCTTAAATGAGCTAAGGGGCTAACCTCGTTGCCAACTGTACAAGATGACATACCAAACGACACACTTACACAACTGGAGCCTCGTCGTAGTGGGAGGGTTGTGAAACAGCCCGAGAGATTCATGGGAATAGGAGAGTCCTCGGACTTGATTTCCGGACAAGACGAATCAGACCCATGGACATATGACGAGGCAATCCAAGACAAGGATGTAGGTTCTTGGCAAACAGCAATGAAAGCCGAAATGGGTTCTATGTTTCATAACGGAGTGTGGGAGCTAGTCGAACCACTAAATGGGGTCAAACCCATTGGTTGCAAGTGGGTGTGTAAGAGAAAAAGAGGACCGGACGGGAAGGTGGAAACCTTCAAAGCAAGACTAAATGGCGAAAAGGTTATACTCGAGAAAGAAGGGATCGATTATGAGGAAACTTTTTTACTTGTAGCCATGCTTAAGTCCATCCGTATTCTCTTATCGATTGCTGCGCATCTCGACTTTGAAATCTGGCAAATGGATGTCAAGACAGCTTTCCTTAACGGAAGTCTTGATGAAGAGATCTATATGCAACAACCCCAAGGCTTCATTGAAAAAGGCCAGAACACCTAGTTTGTAAGCTCATGAAGTCCATTTACGGACTCAAACAGGCATCCAGAGTTTGGAACCAATATTTTGATCATGTTATAAAGTCTTATGGGTTTGATCAAAATGAGTTCGAAAGTTGTGTGTACAAAAAGAGTGTCGGAACTGCATTGGTATTCTTAGTACTATACGTAGACGACATTCTGATCATTGGGAACGATGTGAAGGTGTTATCAGATGTAAGGGCATGGCTTTCAAAATAGTTTGATATGAAGGACTTAGGGGAAGCCGAACACATCCTTGGGATCAAGATCACTCGAAATCGCAAGAAAAGGATGATAGGCTTATCGCAAGCTTCATATATAGACACTGTCTTGAAACGATTCAGCATACAAGATTCCAAGAAAGGCTTCGTACCTTTCAGACATGGAATCCATCTATCCAAGAAAATGTCCCCTAAGACGCAAAATTAGATAGATGACATGAGACGTATTCCTTATGCTTCGGCTATCGGAAGCCTTATGTATGCAATGTTGTGTACGAGACCGGATATCTGCTTTGCCGTTGGCATGGTGGCAAGATATCAAAGTAACCCGGGGAAAGAACATTGGACGGCAGTTAAAAACATTCTGAAGTATCTGAAAAGAAATCGGGATAGAATGTTGGTTTATCAGTCAGATAGTCCAATCCCCATCGGCTACACGGACTCGGATTTCCAATCAGACATAGACTCCAGCAAATCTACCTCCAGTAGTGTGTTTTGCATGGGGGGAGGAGCCGTGACATGGAGAAGCGTCAAGCAGAAATGCGTCGTAGATTCTACCATGGAAGCCGAATATGAAGCTGCTTGCGAGGCAGTGAAAGAAGCGGTTTGGCTCAAGAACTTCCTAGTGGACTTGGATGTGGTTCCAAATTTGCCCAGCAGAATCACTGTTTATTGTGACAATGCCGGAGCATTTGCAAATTCAAGGGAACCACGAGCCCACAAAGCCAGCAAACACATTGAAAGGAAATACCATCTTATACGAGATATCGTTAAGAGAGGAGATATAGATGTGGTAAAGATAGCATCTGAGGATAACCTAGCAGATCCATTCACAAAGGGTCTGCCTCTGAATACATTCGAGAGACATGTGAAAGGAATGGGTGTCAAGATCATTGCCAATCTGCTTTGAGTATAAGTGGGAGAAATTATTAGGTTCGTGTAGGTGACATTAGATGTCACAGACTACACGAGACATGTTTGTAGTATACTTAAAAGCAGACTTTGAGTATAAGTGGGAGATTGTTGGGATTATACTGGAAAGTATGCTTTTACTTTGTATAATCAAAAACTGAATTTCGGACTTATTTACTGAAATAATTTGTTTATCACTGATGCTTTAAATATTATCGAATGTTGCATATATTTACTGCATAACTGTTCAATAAATAGTATGTGTTACATTGTAGTTAATTTAGTGATACCGGATCACAGAAGATTAAATTAACAGTCCCTTGTAACTAAAAGTACACCATTCACGACCTAGATGGAAATGAACAACCCATCGTGAAAGGTTGAAGTGTAAGGCTCAGATTGACTTGTCTTGACCAAGAGATTACACTAGTGCATGACTGATGCACTGAATAGGACCTACAAGAGGACAAATTCTTCAGAACTGAACAAGGAAGAATTAGACCTCAGTGGTTCATTATATCTTAATCTTTGTTCCTTAAATAGGATCACGTGTGGTTGGTAACTATTGCTTTGACTTATCATGGGTAGAGAATCAACGAGATTCAATACTTTTTATCTTGGGCAATATTGATAATTCAAGATTCATTGGAAGGTCAAATCTTAATTCTCCTAAAGGCCCCCTGAATAGCCCAACATATAGTCCAATAACTGAAAAAGGTGTTTAAAATAAAATAAATATTGTTTCTTATTTTTCCTCATTTATTTCGAAAATTATGGATAAAAGGGGAGAAAGATTTTCTTTGAATTTTGTTATGGAATGAAGATATGTATTCTTGGAATACAAGATTATCTCATTAAATTCAAGAAATCTCTCACTTGGTTATCCATAGGGAAATTTTCGAAAATCTTGAAATATAGAGGGCAATAAAGATTTTCTTGATTTTCTTGAAAAGATATTATGGAAGATATGTATTTCTTGAAATACAAGAATATCTCATAAATTTAAGAAGATCCAAATCTTGGAATCTTGTTACTCCTATTTTTTGAAATTATCCATAACAATAGAGTAGGTGAGATTTTGTGGAATATTATAATTATGGGAAAAAGAATATAGGAGATATATTCAAGATTTCTTGGAGATCAAGAAAAGATTTTCCCACATTATTTTGGCCACAATTTTCGACCACCTATGCTCTATAAATAGGGGATGACTCTTTCATTCCCAAGTACAATTCCATGTGCTGGAAAAATTAATAAATCCACAAAGGTGGTGCAACATAATTTATTTTCTTTTTGTTAATTGTTCACAAGTGTCCTACCACCGGATAGTCGAACAAGGATTAAGGGAATACTTGGGAAGTTCTTTTGGTTAGTCTAATCAGCCAGATCACTGCCATCCCAAGAGGTACATTCACGTAAACTCGTAGAATTCCGCATGCGTAGGTTTTACGTGAATTAGTTATATGAATGATATGTTGTTGGATTATTATTTGAATTAATATATGATTAATTCATGCTAGTAATAATTATAAGAATTAAATTTGTATTTAAATATTCACCCCGAATAGATCTGTGCAAATTATTCCCCAACAGGATCATTGGATCATTGCTATATCTCACTGCAAGCAGACCTGATATAACATTTGCTGTTGGGATATGTGCCAGATACCAAGCTAATCCTAAGGCTAGTCACATGGAGGCTGCCAAAAAAATTCTGAAATATCTTAAACGCACTGTGAATAGAGGATTATGGTATCCAGCTGATGATAACCTTGAATTAACTGGATACTCAGATGCTGACTATGGAGGATGTAGAATTGACAGGAAGTCTACCACAGGAACTAGTTAATTTCTTGGAAGTAAACTGATATCATGGTTTTCAAAGAAACAGACCTCAGTAGCAACCAGTACTACTGAAGCTTAATACATGGCTGCAGGAAGCTGTTGTGCACATATTCTTTGGCCCAGATAACAATTAAGGGATTATAAGATTATATCCAATGAAGTACCTATATTTTGTGATAATAATAGTGCAATTTCTATTACACAAAATAAAGTATTGCACACCAGATGTAAGCATGTTGATATCAGACATCACTTCATCAGAGATCATGTTGAAAATAAAGATATCAGAATGGAGAAAATTCATACTGATAAACAGAGAGCTGATATCTTGACTAAACCTTTGGCTGAAATAAGATTTCAGTAACTATCAGTTGAATTAGGAATGCTGAATCCAGGTGAATAAAGCATATCTGAAAAATTGAAGGTTTTCAGGTGCATGAAGTTTTTCAAGTTTTAACTGAAAAACTCAGGAAAAAATTGAGAGTCCTGAACAACTGAGTCTTGGGAAACTCAGTAATCCTGAAGTTCAGTACTCAGTATTATACTGACATTTTACCAAGGTCAAAAACTCAGTAAGACTGATGGAGAAAATTAGTCTGAAGAAGTTATTGACTCATGCAACACATTTATTGTCTAACTGAATCTCAGTAATCATTGGCAATAAATTACAAAATACCTGAAGAAATAATTGGGCGGGACTTTTGAAATTCTCGAGGAAAGTCAATGGTCTACAGGAACAGTAATTAAATGCACTGTTCATTAATCACCAAAAGGGATAAATTGTCGGCTAAGTATTTGCGAAACCATCCTTTCAAATACCCATTTTAGCCGGTGTTTAATCTCAATCGTCGATTTCTTCATCTATGCGATTTTAAATAAATCAAAATCCTATATCAATTGAAAAGATCCCATTCAAGCCCTATTTAAAAAAAAAAAAAGCCTTCATCTTCACAAACACTATGCTTCGAAACCCTTGATTGCCCAACATTTTTTTCAATCTCAAAACCCTTCACTCAAAATCTCCAAAAATGGCACTATCTGTATATGACAAACTCACCATTTCCAACAAACCATGGTACGAATATGTTGTCTCTCTAGAAAGTACGTCCAATACAACTCACGAGGAGGAGTCGTTGCATATGATTCGTTTGTCAAAGCTTACATGCCTGGTCGCGAATCAACCAGAGGCCGAATATGCGAAAGAGGTAATTGAATTTGTTTCTAATATGCAGTTCGATGATGAGAATTGTATAGAGTCTCAGATTACAGTCTCGCATTTGGAGCGTAGTACAAAATATGTGGATTTTGTTAGGGAATTATATATTATTCCTAAGAATCTAAATGCCATATATGAGTTAAGTGATAGAGGTGAAGACCCTACGGTATACATGATGGGTAGGGAACAAGAGTATTTGGATAAAATTACTGAGCATCCGGTAAAGTTTGAAGCTACTCTGTATAAGAAGCATTTGAAGCCTAAATATCGTTTATGTCGGATATTGTAAGCAAATGCATCATGAGTAGATCTGGTAGTTTCGAGCAGAAAAGCACGCCTAAGTTAAGGCTAATGGCGGCGATTGAAGATTCTTCTACTACTTCATTCAATTGGTTGCATTATTTGATCAAGGTGGTGAATGATCAAGCCAAGCACATTCAAAAGGTTAATGACTCTATAGTTGTCAAGGGAAAAATTCAACATGCAACCAAGATTGCATTTATCTTGGAAACGTGCAGAGAAGAGGAAGATATTTTTGCCGATTCCACTTCCTTTCCAAAGTAAAAAATCATGTTCAAACCAACGAAGAAGACTTTGAGAGGAAAGAAAGAGAAAAACACTGAGTCTCAGGAGGAGACTGCCAAAGAGAAAATGGAGGAAGATACAACAGTGGTGGAGCAGGTCAGGGAAACAAGACAATCCGCTCAGAAATCCACTGAGGAAACTGATGAAGAAGCCAAACAAGCTAGGGGGAAAGCCCTGATGAAAATAAAAAGGGAGAAAGGTGAGAAACTGAAGAAGAAAGCACTGGCTCCTCAGAAGCGCAGAAGGCTTCAAACAATTGCGGAACAGGAGGCTAGTGAAACTGAAGAAACTCAACCTGAAGGCCAGCAACGGTTGAAATCTCCACTACAGGTTCTTGCTCAGGTGGTAACAACTGTGCAGGAGCAAGAAACTGAGGAACAGGTTTTTTCTGAGGTACTCGAAACCTCTCTGAGCTCAGATAAAATCTCTCAGGAAATCTTCAAGGGACCTCAGATCCCTACTGAAGAAAGACCTGTTTAGTCTTCAGATCAGTCTGAACCTCAGGAATTGCTGAACTTGGATGCGATTCTGAATGAACCATTTCTAGATCCATCAGCTCTGGAACTCATACACTCTGAACCTACTGCTCCTGAAAGCCCAAGATTGAAGAAGGGGGAAGCCGAAGAGACTGAATGGCGAAGCAAGGGGGAACGGTTCATCTTGGACAGATACCCTGAGCTGAATGCTTATCATGACCTTCAGGATATGTTCTTTAGGCTCAGAACGACAGTGTATATTCTGAATCAACCACTTCCTGAAATGCTGAATATTGCTTCATACAGAGGAGAAGAGTGGTGGAATGCTGAGACATCTGCTCTAACTGAATTCTCAGGTTTCAGGAAAACCAAGCTGAGAATGAAAGTAGGAGATTTTGATGAATTGGTGAAAAAGAAGCTAGCTGAAAAGAAAGCTATTGAAGGAGTAAATGCTTCAAGTTCTCATGATCAAAACAAAGATAAAGATCAGGAAGGTGATGCTGAAAAACAATCTGAGAGGGAGAAGGAACCTCAGACCGATGCTGAGAAAGAGAAGGAAACTGAGAATCAGATGGAGACAGATACTGATGCTGAACCAACTGATATCAGACAACCTCAGACTGAAGTTAGCACTCTTCAGGTTTCTTTTGGCACTGTTATACATTATGCCGAAGTTACTGAAGTACCTAGCTTTAAATCTGATGTTTATGATATGCAGACTGAGGCTCAGTTGGAGCACCCAACTCAGTTGGAAAATATTGAACAAACTCCAGTGGTTGATCTCACACCAATCCTGGATGAGTTAAAGAAGATAAAGCCAAGGATGGAAGAGATACTGGCAAGTCAATCTCAAAAGATTGAGAATCTAAGCTCTTCATCAAGCATGCTGCAAACAATTCTCACAGACAAGATGACTCGGATGGAGTTAGTCCTGGCTGCTCAAAATCAGAAAATGGAGAACCTGAGTTCATCATCTGATACGCTTCAAACAACTCTATCAGGTAAATTAGCTTCATTAGATGGAAAGATTGATGGAGTGCATACAGAGCTTAATGCCAACATGAAGCAGATGTATCATGAAAGAACTGCCTATCTTGAAGCCAAGCTGATTGAGAAGAATGATCTGATGATCAAGACAGCTTTTGAGGAAATGGGCTCTCTGCTCATGACCAAGATGACAAAGATGATGCATGATGTCTTCTCAAAGCAGTTTGTTCCTCTTTCGGATGAATTCTCAATGGCCAAGAACTACATGATGAGGCTAGAAGATGAGCATGATCAGTTGGCAGGGGAAGTGCGTAGTATGGGCAAGCAGCAATACTATATGGATACTGCACTAACTCAACTACTCCCAAGGTATGGTGCCAAAAAGGGGGAAAGGCCTGGTGGCAAATTAAGTGAGTTATTGGCACAAACCTTGGAGAGAAAGGCTAAAAAAGAAGTTGAAGGAAAGAAAATTTTAGATGCCTTGAGTAAGATTGAAGCCACTGAGAAACTGAAGTTTTCAGAAGCTGAGAAACCTACCTTCACTCAGAAAAATGATCAGATCACTGAAGAAGTAATTACTGAGAAACTGCGTGATAGAAGGATGATTGAGACAAGCAAAGCTGGTGAGGCTCAAGAAAAACCTGAAAAGAGAAAAGTTGTAGCTTTTGTTGAGCAAGAAAGGAAGAAAAGATCAAAAAGCTCAAAACCTACTCAGAGGAAGCTGATAATGGAATTCGAAGAATCTGAGGAAGAAACTGAAACCCAGAAAGAAGCCTTCGATACCAAGAAAACTCTGAAAGCTCTTCAGATTGAAAAGGAAAAGAAAATTGTTGCTTTAGTATCAGGTGTTCCACTGATCAGAAAGAAGAAATAAGAAGAGCAGAAAAGAAGAGGTGGATTTAAAAAGTTTCTAAGCAAAAGGAGAGGTACAGAAAAGACTCAGAAATAGCCGCATATTGACAAGTGGATGCCTCTACAGTTCAATGATGCATGGGAAGAGATCAAGAGAACCTTCTGGTTCTATTATGAGATTCTGAGAGAATGGAGGGGGAGCAGCTCGGATAAGGATGAAGCCTTCATTGAGTACTTACTGACTTTCTATCCTAAGTACCTGTAAAGTTGGATCAACATGGCAGATGAAGGAAACATTCAGATAGTAGCTCCTGGTCCATACATGTACCCAACTCCTAGGTTTGAGAATGGCTATGTAAATGAGGCAGCCATTTCTCAGGAAATAGTACAGTATGCCATCCAGCCTGGCTTAACAGGAAACAACCCTGAAATCATCAAGGCAAGGGATGAACTGAAGAAGATATACTACGGAATGTTCAACCTGGAAGTACCAGAGGATGAAGTGGAAGAAGACTGAAGACTATGTTCTTCTATTTTTAAAATCCAGTTGTTTTTTACTTTTCATTGTAATCTGTAATGCTTATCTACATCCATGAAAATTTATGCTTATGCTCAAAGATAATATCTCATTATCTTTTTACATGTCTTGATATGCCATATTGTTAAGGAAATTATTGGGAAAAATAGCCATTTTGGTTTGTAATAGATAAACTGAAACCTGAGTATAGGTTATGTTTTCTTAAATGTAACAAGATAGTTTTGACATCATCAAAAAGGGGAAAAATGTTGGGAGATGAATTTAATAAAGAAGTTTTGATTAGATCCCAAAACCCATGAGTATGACATGTTCAGGGTAATCTTGATAGACTTAGTCAGGTTTCAGTATAGATTGTTCAGGAAGTTATCTGCACCATGTATAGTCAGCAGATATAGATCAGGTTAGATTTTGAAAATAATGAAGACATTGAAGACTCGGATGTCATCAAGAAGACATCAAGACTCGGTATGTCATCAAGACATCAAGACTCGTAAGATACCGAAAGACCCAAAGAAGTTCTCAAAAACTCGAGAAGATACCGAAAGACCCGAAGAAGTTCTCAAGACTCGAGAATACCCGGATGTTCAGAGGCACTGAAGAAATATCTATCTGAATTCATACAAAACTTAGAAAAACGCACATGTTCAGAAAAGTAGATATTGCCCAAAACATTCACATGCAGACATAAGGAACTAAGTCTAAGTGTTGTTTAAGGTTGTCTCATTCATAGAGATTGACCAAAAAGAGCCTTTTTGTTTGTCTACATTCACTGAAGATAAGAACCAATCAGAGGAAGACAACGCTGTACTTTACTGACACTGAAAGCGACAGGACCCTGAATCATGTCAGTAGTACTAAGTTCTAGACTGCAAAAATTGGTGATTGGCTACATGGCTTCATATTTCCTAAAACATGCAAGGGAGTGTTCAAAACCTAAATATAGTCGTTCATCAAACACCAGAAGAGGAAACCCTTGATATTATCTCCTCCAACGGATAGTTTTTCAAGAGTGACCTTGGTGAAGGTTGCTATAAAATACCAAAGGACCTTCTACATTGAGAGGTTACGGGAAATTTCAAGCAACTCAAGAGCTCATTCGTATTATTGCAAATTGAAGCACTCGAAAACCCTAGAATTTCCCAAGTGTTTCACATTGGAGAGAGCTCATTATTCTAAGACTAGATTGATAGAAATATCCAAAGCTTAGAAGAGATATCCTAGCCTTTGCATCTGTTTTATTGTAAAGGATATCTCACCCTAGTTGGAAACCAACCTAAAACCCAAACCCTTTGTTAAAGTAGTTTGTGTGTGATTTGTTGGTGAGTTAGAGTTGTAAAGAGTTAGTAAGCTACAGTGAGTTAGCCAGAAAACTCTAGAGAAGAATTTAGTAAGCTACTTGTGGTAGTCTGGACACTTGTGTGTGTTTGAGTTAGTAAGCTGCAGTGAGTCAGCCAGAAAACTCAAGGTAGAAAAGTGAGTAAGCTACAGTGAGTTAGCCTGAAAGCTTTAGGAAGTGGTTAAGGAATTTCTCTGAAGATCAGAGAGAGTGGACGTAGGAGCTTGAGTCTCTGAACCACTATAATTGCTGTGTTGTTTGCTTTCTGTACTGCATTATTATCTGGTGCATGCTTTCACTAAAAGCATATTTTCACTGATATTCAGTTGGAACCAATCCACTGAACTTGCATCAAATTGATCCACGACCTTAATCACTTTTTTTTTTATCGAAGGAAGATTTTCAAAGCAAAGCTAAAACGAGTATAAACTTAGGGCCAACCATTCCGCACAATTGAGTAGCTAGAACAGATAGTTACCAAACTGAACTAACTCTATTGAGGGTTCAGTAAGATAATTATCTGATCCAAGCTCCTCAGTATCTCTGATAAACTCAGGTTTAGTTGGGCTGTCGATGCTTCCGAAAGCGGCTTCGGGATCATTGTCTCGATGAGACTTTGACTCATGGCAATCCGTGCTTCTCAGGCAAAATTATCAGGATAACCTGACCCATCTAACCTCAGTGAAAGAAAAGTTTTAAAAATCACTGAACACGTGTATTCCCCCCCATACACGTGTGAGACTCGTTAGCACCGGGACCAACAATTCTTGTTTGAGCTGCTCCCTCTCCATTCTCTCAGAATTTCGTAGTAGATTCAGAAGGTTCTCTTTATCTCTTCCCACACATCATTCATCTGGATAGGCATCCACTTATCAATGTGCGGCCATTTCTTAGTTTTCTCAGTACCTCTCCTTTTGCCAATGAATTTCCTGAACACACACCTTCTTTTCTGCTCTTCCTCATTTTTCTTCTTAATCAAAGGAGCACCAGATACTAAAGCAGCAGTTCTTTTCTCTGTTTCAATTTGTAGGGCTTTCAGAGTCTTCTTAGTATTGAAAGTCTCTGGTTGTGTATCAGGTTCAGCTTCCTCAGTTTCTTCCTCTGATTCATCAAACTCAACTACAAGCTTCCTTTGAACAGGCTTTGAAACTTTAATGTTGGTCCCGGTGCAAAAGAGTCTCAAACGTGTATGGGGGGGAATACACGTGTTCAGTGATTTTTAAAACTTTTTCTTACTGAGATCAGATGGGTCAGGATGTCCTGAGAATTTTTCCCTGAGAAGCACAAATCGCCTCGAAATAAAGTCTCATCGAGACAATGATCCCGAGCGACTTCGAAGCTTCAGATTAGCCCAACTGATCCTGAGTTTTATCAGAGATCCTGAGATGCTTGGCTCAGATAATTATCTTACTGAATACTCAGTAGAGTTAGTTCAGTTTGGTAACTATATGTTCTAGCTAATCAAGAGTGCAGAATAGTTGGCCCTAAGTTTAAACTCGTTTTAGCTTGCTGAAAATCTCTTCCTTAGTAAAATAGTGGTTAAGCTGTGAATCAGTTAATGCACATTCAGTGGATTGATTCCAACTGAATATTAGTAAAATCAAGATGCTTTTCAAAGAAAATATATGCAATGAGATAGTATGTAGTACAGAAAGCAAACAACACAACAATTATAGTGGTTCAGAGACTCAAGCTCCTACGTCCACTCTCTCTGATCCTCAGAGAAATTCCTTAACACACTTCTCCTAAAGCTTTCAGTCGACTCACCGCAGCCTTACTAACTTTTCTACCTTGAGTTTTTAAAATTTCCGACTCACCGCAGCCTTACTAACTCAACACACACAAGTTTTAAGACTACCACAAGTAGCTTACTAACGTCTCCTCTAGAGTTTTCTGGCTGAATTCAACTGCAGCTTACTCACTCTTTACAACTCTTACTCACCAACAATACACACACACTCAAACTACCTTATCAAAGGGTTTGGGTTTGGTTGGTTTCCAACTAGGGTGAGATATCCTTTACAATAAGAACAAATGCAAAGGCTAGGATATCTCTACTAAGCTTTGGATATATCTATCAAATCTAGGCTTAGTGAATGAGCTCTCTTCAATGTGAAACACTTGGGAAATTCTAGGTTTTTCGAGTGCTTCAATTTGCAAGAATACAAATGAGCTCTTGGGTTGCTTTGATTTCCCATAACCTTGCAATAGTGAAAGTCACTGGTATTTATAGGCAACTTCTCCAAGGTCAATCTTTGAAAAACTATCCGTTGGAAGAGATAGCATCAAGAGTTTCCTCTTCTGGTTATTGATGAACGACTATTTTGTGGTTTGAACACACCCTTGCATGTTTTAAAAAATATGCAGCCATGTAGCCAATCACCAATTTATGTGAACTGGAAGATATCAGACCTGACATTTCTCATTGAGATGTTGCTTTCAGTGTCAGTAAAGTATGCTGTTGTTGCCTCCTCATTGGTCGAAGTCTTCTTTTGAGCAGAGACAAACAAACGGCTCTTTTTAAGTTGATCTTTCTGATCTAATATGTTCCTTAGTGTCCACAAATGTCTAACATTCTGTTTGTTTGTACTAGGAATGAACATAACACTATTTTATTAAGATAGTGGTTCAGGGTCCTTTTTTATCAGTACACAAATAGTCTACAAGATCTTCGGGTCTTCAGGATTTTTCAATCTTCAGGATTCTTCTGGTCTTCAGAGTCTTTAGGATACTTTTGGTTCTTCAGAGTCTTCAGGATACTTCTGATTCTTTAGAGTCTTCAGAGTCTTCAGGATACTTCTAATTCTTCAGTATACCAAAAATTTCCTGATCTAAATCTGTTGACTATACATGGTGCAGATAATCCTGAGTCCTAATATTTATTGAAACCTGATCCTGATTCTATTCTATCAAGATGTCCTGATACATGTCATACTCAGGGGTTTTGGGATCTAATCAAAATCTTTATTAAATTCATCTCCCAACAATTTCCCCCGTTTTGATGATGCAAAAACCATCTTGTTACATTTGAGAAAACCTAACCTATGCTCAGGTTTCAGTTATATATTACAGTCCAAAATGGCATATCTCCCAACAATTTCAAATCAAAATGGCATATCAAATAATTAAAGACATGTAAGAAGATAATGAGATATTATCTTTGAGCATAGAAGATAAACTTTTCATTGATAAGAGATAAGAATTACATTTTACAATGAAAATAAAAAAGATAAACTCCATTTTTCTTCAATCTCATCTTCTGGTACTTCCAAGTTGAACATCCCATAGTACCTCTTCTTCAATGCATCTCTTTCCTTGATGATCACAGGGTTGTTACCAGTTAAGTCTAGCTGAAGAGCATACTGAGCAATTTCTTGAGAGATGGCAGCCTCATTCACAAAGCCATTCTCAAATCTTGGAGCCGGGTACATGTATGGTCCTGGAGCTATAATTTGAGTGTTTCCTTCATCTGCCAAGTTGATCCACTTCTGTAGATACTCAGTGTTGGGATACTTTAGTTTTGATGAATTATGCCAAAATATTATCAACTTGTGTTTTTATGCTAATTTACAGATAACAAGTTAAGGGGGAACGAGAGAACAAATTGAGGGGGAACTAACGAAATTAGAAGTAGATGATCCAGATCAGACGAGGCTGCAGACAAGACTGATCGAGATCAGATGAGTTAGATGAGTTTCGAGTCAACTGACGAGCTGTGCAAATCAGATGTGAAGAAAAGCTAAAGCCAGCAAATCAGAAGAGAAGGTTGCAGATCAGAAGATGAGCAGATGAGACTAATCAAGTTCAGACGTGATAGAGATCAGATATGATAAACTGATATGCTAACCTGATGTACTGACCTGATGCTATCCTGAGATGCTGACCTGAAGATGTGTTGATCAGATCAGTCGAGCTGATCAGATCAGGCAAGAAGAAATCAGATAGCCTGAGTCAAGTGACATGAGGGTCAGTAAGTAAAAGTGACATGAGGGTCAAGATGTCTGAATTCAGAAGAGCTGAACTCAGTAAGCCTGAGTGTCAGTATGCCTAATCAGACAAGGTCCGCTGAAGAGAAGTCTGCTGAATCAAGAAACTTGAGACTCAGATAACCTGAAGGCTCAAATAACCTGAAGGCTCAGATGACCTGAAGGCTCAGATAGAACTGAAGATCCTGAGACTCAGAAGAAACTGAAGAATATAGCCGTTAGATTCAGCGGACGTGGACCAATGAGAGGAAGACAACAAGCCTGAAAAAGCTGCAAAAAGCTACAGAATAGTATGGATTTGAATGTGACTCCATCCAACGGTAACATTCAAATCCTCACTATAAATTCAAGTTCTTCCTTTATTCTAAAGCGTGGAAGTGTGTGAAATGCGTGAAAAACACCATTGAGCTACAGAGCCAAATCATCTAGCATCTCCACCATAGAACACAGAGCAAGAAATACACGCATATATTCAAGAGTCTTTTATCCTAGATCTAAGCACAAATGTAATATCCTAAGCTTAGAGAGATTTTCCCATCCTTAGCATTGAGGCTAAACAAATGTAAGGGAAAATCTAAACCTAGTTGGAAACCAAACAAACCTTACCCAAATCAGTTGGTCGGATAAGTTTGTAGGTGAGTGTGAACTCGGTAAACATCTAGCAATCCCGAAAGGAAGGGCAGGCAATCCCGTGAGGGAGATAAGTCCCGTTTGAGTGAGAACTCGGTAAACATCGATAGGCGATCCCGTGAGGGAGATAAGTCCCGTTTGAGTGTGAACTCGGTAAACATTTGTTGGGTGTTGGACTAACACGTTAAACTAAGTCCAGTCGGTTAAGTAGGTGCCCCTGATGATAGGGAAGAGTGGATGTAGGAGTTGGACTCCGAACCACTATAAAATCATGTGTTCTTTACTGCTTTATGTTCTTACTTGCCATATGCATTTGATTATAAGCAAAACACACACATCGTTCTTAAAAGAAAAAAAATTGGTAATCACTCTGCCCTCACCCCTGTTTTATATGCATTACATGGAATCTTCCGCGCACATGGTTTCATAAATTGGGACCAACACTCAGGATAAAATGTTAGCAGATACTCAATGAATGCTTCATTTTTATCTGAGCTGCTTCCCCTCCATTCCCTCAGAATTTCATAGTAGAACCAGAAGGTTCTCTTGATTTCCTCCCATGCATGATTGATTTGTAAAGGCATCCACTTATCAATGTGCGGCCATTTATGAGTTTTCTCAGTACCTCTTCTCTTGCCAATGAACTTTTTGAAACCACCCCTTCTTTTCTGCTCTTCTTCCTTCTTCTTTTTGATTAGTGGAGCACCTGAGACCGAAGCAGCAGTTCTTTTCTCTTTTTCAATCTGCAGGGCTCTCAGAGTTTTCTTGGTTTCGAAGATTTCTTTCTGAGCTTCAGTTTCTTCTTTTTCTGGTTCTTCCTCAGATTCATCAAACTCCATAATCAATTTCCTCTGTGTAGGCTTTATTACCTTTTCTCTTTTCTTCTTTTCAGGCTCAACAAAATCTACAACCTTTCTCTTTTCAGGTCTGACTTGGGTTTCACTAGCTTTGCTTGTTTCAACTCTCCTCCTTTCAATCATTTTCTCTTCTATAATTTCCTGAGTCGTTTGTTCTGATGTCTGAGTGTGGCCAGGTTCTTCAACTTCTCTGAACTTCAATTTTTCAGTGGCCTCAATCTCACTCAGAGCATCCAAGATCTTCTTTGCATCAACTTCTTCTCTGGTTTTCTTCTCCAAGGTCTGTGCCAACAACTTATCCAATTGACCTTTTGAACTCGGTCTTTCCCCCTTTTTGGCATCATATCTTGGGAGAAGTTGGGATAACGGAGTATCCATATGATATTGCTCTTTGCCTAAGCTCCGCACCTCCCCAGCCAATTGATCATGCTCATCTTCCAGCCTTATCATGTAGTTTTTGGCCATGGAAAATTCTTCTGAGAGTGGAGCAAACTGTGTTGAGAAGGCTTTGTGCATCATCTCCATCATCTTGGTCATGAGCGCAGTGCTCATTTCCTCGACAGCTGACTTGATCAATTGTTCATTCTTCTCAACCAGCTTGGTTTCAAGATAAGCAGTTCTGGCTTGGTACCTTAGCTCCATATCTACATTGAGCTCTGTCCTAACCCCATCAATTTTCCTTTCCAGAATAGTCATCTTATCTGAGAGAGATGTTTGAATTTGTAGAATGTCAGATGATGAACTTAGATTGTCCAACTTTTGAGTTTGACCAGCCAAAGTTACTTCCATCTGAGTCATCTTTTCCACCATTGGATCTATCTTCTTTAGTTCATCCAGGATTGGGGTTAGATCAATCACTGGAGTTTGTATAACTGGTTCCAACTGAGTTGGGTGCTTCAATTGAGCCTCAGTCTGCATACCATAAACAACAGATTTAAAGATAGGTACTTCAGTAACTTTGACATAATTTACAATAGTGCCAAAATGTACCTGAAGAGTGCTAACTTTAGTCTGAGGTTGTCTGGTATCAGTCTGCTCAGTGTCAGCTTCTTTTTGCATATCATCCTGAATTCCTTTTTCTTGTTCAGGTTCCTTCTCTTTCTCAGGTTCATTTTCTTTATCAGGTTCCCTTTCTTGTTCAGGTTGCTTTCCTCCTTCACCTTTTCTTCTTCCTGATTATGAGAACTGGATTCACCAGCCTCATCATTCTTCTTCTCAACCACCTTTCTTTTCACAAGCTCGTCGAAATCATCAACTTTCATCCTGAGCTTGGTCTTTCTGAAGCCTGAGAACTCTGTTAGTACAGCAGTCTCAACATTCCACCAATCCTCTCCTCTGAAGGAGGCAATGTTCAGCATCTCTGAAAGTGTCTGGTTCAGAATATAAATTGTTGTTCTGAGCCTGAAAAAGAGATCCTGAAGGTCAGGATATGCGTTCAACTCAAGGTATTTGTCCAAGATAATCCGTTCCCCCTTGCTTCGCCATTTGGTTTCTTCCGCCTTTCTTCAATTCATGGCTCTCTGGAAGTGGACGAGTTGAAGTGCTGAAGGATCATGAAATAGTTCTTTCAGGAGAGTATCCAAATTCATCAGATCCTGAGGGTCAGTCTGTTCCTGAGGTCCCTTGAAAATCTCCTGAGATATTTTATCAATGCTCAGGGAAGTTTCGAGTACCTCTGAGAATACATGTTCTTCAGTGTCCTGAACATCTTTTACAACCTGAGCAAGCACCTGAAGTGGAGATTCTTTTTCTTGCTGAGTCTCAGATTGAGTTTCCTCAGCACCACTGGCCTCCTTCTCTGCAATAGTTTGAAGTATCTTTCTTTTCTGAGGAGACAATGTCTTCTTCTTCAGTTTTTCTCCGATTTCCCTCTTGATCTTCAGAAGGTCATGAGATTGCTTCGTTCTTTCCTCCGGTCCTGAAGCCTCAGGATGTTTTACTGATGTTGTCCTGACAGGCTTCTGGACAATGTCAGCAATCACAACATCATCCTGATCAAAACTGGAATCATCCTGATCTTCAAATTCCTCCTGAATCATAGAGCTTTGTCTTCCTGTTGGAGCAACCTTTCTTTTCTGAAATTTAGGCTTTTGGAACATGATCCGAGTCCTAGAGAATTCAACTCCTGTCATCAGAAACATATTCTCCCTGGGCAAGGTTTCGATCAAAAAGTTGATCTTCATCCCAAACAAGACATTCCCATTCTTTGTGAATGCACCTTTTGCATACTTCAGTTTCTGGTTTTGGTGAAGGATGCAATCCACCAAGAATTTCAACCAGTTGAAGTCCATAGAGGGGGAGTCCTCTATCGCAGCCATGAGCCTCAACTTGTTCCTGCTCACCTGCTCTAGACTTCCAGATGTGCTCATCAATCATTTTGCAACAATGTCGATTAACACTCGGTATTTGGTCTTTAAACACCGTTTGTGCAATGCACCTTTCAATTCCACCTTGGTTTCTGCAAACCGGTCCAAAATTTCTTGTTCTCTACCAGACATGTATAATGTTGGATCTTCTCCTTTATCACTTAACTCAAACTCAGAGTTGATATCGTCTAAGTACAGTATTACCTGTTTAGAACAAACCACCTCTGCTTTCGATTTCGCATAAGTTCCAAAACTTAGCTGCGAAACCAGTCCTCCTCATCCTCCTTCTCGAAGGTTAACAACAAATTGTAACACTTCTTGGGCGAGTTCAAATTCTGGCATATTGCTCACCAGCCGTGTTAATCCAGCCATCCACAACATTGTTAGAGCCTCTTCTTCAACCTGGGTTGCTTTGTTGTCAATCATGGCTACTACATGTTCAAAGTAAGGCTTCTCTGTTTCTGCGAGAACTTTGATCATCGAGTAATTAGGAAACTCCATTATGATAGAAGCAACAGATTCTGGGTAGTGTATGAAGGGTTTGAAGATTTGAAGGTTTAAGGATTTGGGAATTTTGATCGTTTAAATGTGAGAAATAAACGATTGAGGGTTAACATTTGGCTTATATATGATCTGTAAAATAAAGATCAATGGTTGTGATTAAATCTCGAAAATATAATGAAGGGTTGAGATTTAATCTGGGATTTAAAGAAAATCTCGAGGAAAATGGCTATTTTTTGCTATTTTTCTGGATAATAGGCAAGTAGCAGTTTATAGGTTGACAAATGGACATTTCTCGGAAATCGAGGCAACTGTTCGTCTTTTTCAGTCAAAGACATTCTAGCTTTAAAAGTTCAGGTCTTTTGTCATTTATTTCAAATGATTACTGAGTAATCCTTAGTGTAATAAATGCTACTGAATTTAATGCATGTATCAATATAACTTCAGGATTATTTGAATACATAAACCTTACTGAATATTGATCCTGACAAAATTTATCCTGAGTCTCAGTTTCCATCCTGAGAAAATTTTGTCCTAAGTTATTCCCCATTAATAACTACATGCCCCTGAAGGACTTCTCCCTTCAGTGAAATTCATTCACCTGGATCCAACATCCCTAATTCTACTGACAGTTCTTGAAATCTTGATTCAGCCAAAGGTTTAGTCAAGATATCAGCCCTTTGTTTATCAATATGAATTTTCTCCATCCTTATATCCTTCTTTTCAACATGATCTCTGATGAAGTGATGTCTGATATCAACGTGCTTACATCTGGTGTGCAATATCGGATTTTGTGTAATAGCAATTGCACTATTATTGTCACAAAATATAGGTACTTCATTGGCTATAATCTTATAATCCCTCAATTGTTGTCTGAGCCAAAGAATCTGCGCACAACAGCTTCCTGCACCCATGTATTCAGCTTCAGTAGTACTGGTTGCTACTGAGGTCTGTTTCTTTGAAAACCATGATATCAGTTTATTTCCAAGAAATTGACAAGTTCCTGTAGTAGACTTCATGTCAATTCTAGGTCAGCATCTGAATAACCAGTTAATTTCAAGTTATCATCAGCTGGATACCATAATCCTCTATTCACAGTTCCTTTAAGATATTTCAGAATTTTTTTGCCAGGTTCCATGTGACTAGCTTTAGGATTAACTTGGTATCTTGCACATATTCCAACTGCAAATGTAATATCAGGCCTACTTGCTGTGAGATATAGCAATGATCCAATGATCCCTCTATAATAAGTGTGATTTACTGATTTGCCTTCAGGATCAGGATCCATCTTGTAGTTAGTATTCATAGGAATTCTAACTGTATTGCAATTTTGTACACCATACTTAGCAATTAGATCTCTGGTGTATTTTGCCTGATTGATGAATATTCCTTCCTTAGTCTGTTTCACCTGAAGTCCAAGAAAGAAATTCATCTCCCCCATCATAGACATCTCAAACTTTCCTTTCATCAGAGCTGAGAACTTCTCACACAACTGATGATTTGGAGAACCAAATATGATGTCATCCACATAAATCTGAACTAGTAAAATATCCTTCCCATCTTCAATCCTGAACAAAGTTCTATCAACAGTTCCTTTGATAAAACCATGGTCAGTAAGAAATTGAGAGAGTGTATCATACCATGCTCTGGGTACTTGTTTAAGACCATACAAGGCTTTCCTGAGCCTGTAAACTTGGTCATTCTGACAAAATCCTGGAGGTTGTTCCACATACACCTCTTCCTTAAGCACACCATTCAGAAATGCAATTTTCACATCCATTTGATAGACTGTGAATTTTATTTGGGCAGCATATGCAAGAAACATTCTGATGGCTTCTAGTCTTGTAACAGGTGTAAAGGTTTCATCATAGTCCAAGCCTTCTTCTTGGGAATAAACTTGTGCGACTAGCCTTGCCTTGTTTCTTACAATGTTGTTGTTTTCATCTCTCTTGTTCTTGAAACAATCACATTGTGCCTCTTAGGTCTGTCCACTAGCTCCCAAACTTAATTTCTTGTGAACTGATTCAGCTCTTCTTGCATAGCAGTAATCCAGATTGAATCTTGAAGAGCTTCTTCAATCTCAGTAGGTTCCTTTTCAGATAGGAAGCAGCAGAACAAAGCACTTTCTCCATGGAACCTTCTTGTTTTAACTCCTTCTGATAGATAACCCACAATCTGACTTGTAGGATGACTATCAAACCATCTTGTAGGAATATCAGCTTCAGCAATCATTGTTCTTGCAGCTTCTTTCAGATTCCCATTTCTTCTTTCAGCAACACCATTTTGTTGTGGGGTCCTTGCAGTTGATGTTTCATGAGCTATTCCATTTGCTGCACAATAATTAGATATAATATGGTTGATAAATTTTGTGCCTTTATTTGATCTAATTTTGACCACACTCAGATTCTTTTCAGTACTGAGTCTTTTCAGAAGTTCTGGCAGTTTTGTCTGAGTCTTCTTCTTACTGAGTAAGAATATGACCCATGTGTATCTAGAGTAGTCATCAACTACCACAAGTGTATATTTCCTGCTATTGGTGCTCACATGTGTTACAGGACCAAAGAGACCCATACGTAACAAATGTAGAATTCTGTTAGTAGACACTTTTACTTTGCTTTTGAATGAAGCTCTGATTTATTTTCCTTTCTAACAGGCATCACATATATGATCTTTACTGAACACTTCATTGGGTAACCCCCTCACAAGTGCTAATCTTGCAAGTTTGTTCAGGGTTTTGAAGTTTAAGTGATTCAGCCGTTTGTGCCACAGCCAACTAGTATCAGTAGAGCTTTTTGCAACTAAACCTGTATTTTTAGGAGATAATTTCCAATCAGCAAGATACACATTTTCTTTTCTAGTACCAGTCAGTAAAATTTGTTGTGAAGTATTGTCTTTCACATAACATAAGTTCTTTGATAACTCAACACTGAATCCTTTGTCACAGAATTGTCTGATTGAAAGCAAGTTATGCTTTAAACCAGAAACATATGAAACGCCATGGATATGAACATAATCAATTTCAAGAGTTCCATATCCTCCAGTCTGTCCTTTGGAATTGTCTCCAAATTTAATCTGAGGGCCTTTTTGCTTAACATAGTCAGTGAGTAATTGTTTATATCCTGTCATATGTCTTGAACATCCACTATCCAGATACCATGCAGCAGGAGCCAATTCATTTCCACTCATCAGGGCTATGTTGTCTTCATTTAGCTCACTGCCCTTTTCCTTCACCTTAAAAACTATATCAGGTCTTATGTACCCATTTGGTGTAGGGTCCTACCAGGTTAGCTGTACCTTTTGGAACCCAAATTTACCTGATAACTCTAATTACTTTAGAGTTGTTGATTTGTCTCCCATAAACATCTACATACACATTTACCACCCTAGGTGCCTTGACAGTACCTTGTGTATGAGTGCCAGCCTTAGTATGAACATGAGCCTTAGAGTTCTTCTTGGGTTCAAACCTCTTGTTCCAATGCCTTGGCTTTGATGCAATTGGTCTCTGTCTCTGCTGACTTGGGTTCAGGAAACCTTTACCCTTAGGCAAGTGGGGTTTAGGTTGCCTGTACTGAAATTGTGGTCTTTCAGTAATCTGAGGACTTGGTCTTTTCAGTTGAGAATATCCATGCTGAGTGTTTCTCTTTTGAAAATTCCTCTGATGGTTCAGTGCAGATCTCTTTAGGTTGGTATTCTTAGCCTGAGGCTTTGAAGTACTGGCCTGAAAATTTCCTACTGAGTGTTTAGGTTTTCTTGCCTTTTCATGAGGTTTGGGCTTTCTTTTTTGAACCTTCAGTTTTTCTGAAACCATAAGTCCTTTACCCTTGTCTAAAACTCGGGGTTGTTCTTCAGTGAGAAGATTAGTACATGCCACCGGTTTAACAAATACAGTCTTAGTGCTACTAGAAGAAGCAGCATTCAGAAGACCTTGTGAGGTTCCCCCTGGATTATATCCCAATCCAGCCTTTATAGTTGCAGGTCTTTGATAACTCTGAATTTCATCTATTACTTTAGATGCATAATTTAATAGAGCTAACTTTCTCTGCGCACTATCCTCACTTTTCTTTAGAGTTTCATGCTTCTCAAAGAGGTCATTGAACTCAGTTCTGATAAGCTGAATCTCCTCAGTGGATTTCTCTAATTTTCCATTCAGGGTCTCTATCATTATCTCTTTTTCTGAGAGTTGTACTTTCAGAACATCTAGTTCGTCAGTAGTTCCCATCAATTGAGAAGTGATCTCAGCATTTTTAGAGTCTTTCCACTTCAGATTCTCAGCAGTCAGTTCCTTATTCTGCTCTTGAGTTTCTATGAGCAGTTCTTGTAACACAGAATAGTCCTTCATAAGATTCTCAAAAGAATCCACCAGGTCAAAGTTACTGGTTACCAATGAACTTGAAAACTCAAGTGCTTGTGTAGGAGCAATAACAGAGATAAAAGAATTTACCTCCTCCATAGCAACAAGGCAGAATTGGATCCTTCTTCAGATTGTTCTTCTTCTTCTGCAATCATGACCTTCTTGCTGGAGATCTTTCTATCTCTCTTGGCTTGTCTCTCCTTTCTTTCTTTAGCACTCAGCTCAGGACAGTCATATTGGAAGTGACCTTTCTTCTGGCAGTTATAGAATCTGTTGATATCATCATCCTGATCACTTTCCTCCTTGGTCTTGGAATCCTTCTTTCTAGATGAGGAACCTTCAGCTTTGTGGTTCTTCCTTTTCTCAGTGGATCTGTCCTCAGCTTCTGAGTTATTCCTGTTTTTGTACCTGTTATTCCTGTAATATTTCTTGTATTTTCCATATCTGCTATTGAGTCTTTCAAACCTCCTTGCCAACAGTACTAGCTTATCCTCTTGCTCATCCTGATTTTTGGCAAGTGAGTTATCAGACTCTTTAGCTTTACAGGATTTCTCTTTGGCTTTGAAGGCCACATTCTTGCTAAATGAAGAATCATCTTTGCTGTCAGATTTCTTAGTTTTCTTGTCAATCACAAATTCATAAGCTTTCAGTTCTGAGAAAACTTGTTGATATGGTATGGAATCAATATTCTTGGTGTTTTCAATCACCACAACATGTATATCCCATTTCTTAGACAATCCTCTAAGAATTTTCAGTGCTACTTCTCACTGTGGGTATCTTTTCCCAAGAGCATTCAGATCATTCATAATGCTAGTGAATCTGACTTTCAGTTTGTCAATGGATTCACCATCTTCCATTTCAAAGCTGTCAAACTTTCCAATAGCAAAAAAAATTTTGTTTTCTTTAATATGATCTGTGCCTTGACACATGATAGAAAGTGTGTCCCATATTTCTTTGGCAGTTTCACAGTGAGAAATCATCCACATAACACCATCATCAATAGTTCTATATAGAGTATCTTTAGCAATGTAGTCCAAATTGACTAACTTTTTCTCATCAAGAGTAAGTTGATCACCAGGTTTTGGAAATTCATCTCTGGGATCATTCCTCTCAGTATAAGTAATTCTGGGATTCACAACAGTATATTTGAATGGTCCTTAAGAAACCACTCTCCACATTCTTTCATACTTAGAATACAGATGTGCCTGCATTCTCAATCTCCATAGGTCATAGCTCTCAATAGAGAACATATGAAGTTTCTTAGAAGGCATGATGAACTAAGCCTTGTAAGATATCAGCAATAAGATCTATTTAGTAGACCACCTAAGTCTTTCAGCAAATAGACTATAGCTACCAAAGTAAGTGGTCAAAATGAACCACTGCTCTGATACCACTTGTTGGTCCCAGTGCAAACTAGTCTCACACGTGTATGGGGGGGAATACACGTGTTCAGTGATTTTTAAAACTTTTTCTTACTGAGATCATATGGGTCAGGATGTCCTAAGAATTTTGCCCTGAGAAGCACAAATCGCCCTGAGTAAAAGTCTACTGAGACAATGATCCTGAGCAGATTTCAGAAGCTTCAGATTAGCCCAATTGATCCTGAGTTTTGTCATAGATCCTGAGAAGCTTGGATCAGATAATTATCTTACTGAATACTCAGTAGAGTTAGTTCAGTTTGGTAACTATCTGTACTAGCTAATCAAGAGTGCGGAATGGTTGACCCTAAGTTTATACTCGTTTTAGCTTGCTGAAAATCTCTTCCTTAGTAAAATAGTGGTTAAGGCTGTGAATCAGTTAATGCACATTCAGTGGATTGATTCCAACTGAATATTAGTAAATCAGTATGCTTTCAGTGAAAATATGCACCAGATAGTATGCAGTATAGAAAGCAAACAACACAGCAATTATAGTGGTTCGGAGACTCAAGCTCCTACATCCACTCTCTCTGATCATCAAGCTTTCAGGCTTTCTCACTGCAGCTTTCAGGCTGACTCACTGCAGCTTACTAACTTTTCTACCGTGAGTTTTCTGGCTGACTCACTGCAGCTTACTAACTCAACACACACAAGTTTTAAGACTACCACAAGTAGCTTACTAACTTCTCCTCTAGAGTTTTCTGGCTGAACTCAACTGCTGCTTACTCACTCTTTACAACTCTAACTCCCCAACAATACACACACACTCAAACTACCTTATCAAAGGGTTTGGGTTTGGTTGGTTTCCAACTAGGGTGATATATCCTTTACAATAAGAACAAATGCAAAGGCTAGGATATCTCTACTAAGCTTTGGATATATCTATCAAATCTAGGCTTAGTGAATGAGCTCTCTTCATTGTGAAACACTTGGGAAATTCTAGGTTTTTCGAGTACTTCAATTTGCAAGAATACGAATGAGCTCTTGAGTTACTTTGATTTCCCGTAACCTTGCAATGGTGAAGGTCACTGATATTTATAGGCAACTTCTCCAAGGTCACTCTTTGAAAAACTATCCGTTGGAAGAGATAGCATCAAGAGTTTCCTCTTCTGGTTATTGATGAACTGCTATTTTGTGGTTTGAACATACCCTTGCATGTTTTAGGAAATATGCAGCCATGTAGCCAATCACCAATTTCTGTGAACTGGAAGATATCAGACCTGACATTTCTCAGTGAGATGTCGCTTTCAGTGTCAGTAAAATACGCTACTGTTGCCTCCTCATTGGTCGAAGTCTTCTTTTGAGCAGAGACAAACAAACGACTCTTTTTAAGTTGATCTTTCTGATATGATATGTTCCTTAGTGTCCACAAATGTCTAAAATTCTGTTTGTTTGTACTAGGAATGAACATAACACTATTTCATTAAGATAGTGGTTCAGAGTCCTTTTTTATCAGTACACAAACAGTCTTCAGGATCTTCGGGTCTTCAGGATTTTTCAATCTTCAGGATTCTTCTGAGTCTTAAGAATCTTCAGGATACTTCTGATTCATTAGAGTCTTCTGAGTCTTCAGGATACTTCTGATTCTTCAGTAAACAAAAAATTTCCTGATCTAAATCTGCTGACTATACATGGTGCAGATAATCCTGAGTCCTAATATTTATTGAAACCTGATCCTGATTCTATTCTATCAAGATGTCCTGATACATTTCATACTCAGGGGTTTTGGGATCTAATCAAAATCTTTATTAAATTCATCTCCCAACATTTTGCTTTCTTCTTCTTCTCTATTTCAACAAAAGCAACTGCTTTTCTCTTCTCAGGTCTAGCTTGTTCTTCTCCTGCCTTGCTTGTTTCAACCTTTTTCCAGTCAAGCATCTTTTGCTCCAACACTTGTTGAGTTGTTTCTTCTGAAATATGAGTGAGACCAGGACTTTCAATTTCTTTTTCTTTGAACTTTAACTTCTCTGTGGCCTCAATCTCTCTTAGAGCTTCCATGATTTTCTTTGCCTCAGTTTCTTCTCTGGCTTTCTTCTCCAAGGATTGTGTCAACAACTCATCTAATTTACCCTTAGCAACTGGTCTTTCCCCCTTTTTGGCACCATACCTTGGGAGAAGTTGGGACAATGCAGTATCCATATAGTACTGTTCTTTGCTCAAACTGCGCACTTCCCCAGCCAGCTGATCATGCTCATCTTCCAGCCTCATCATGTAGTTCTTGGCCATAGAAAATTCTTCTAAAAGTGGAGCAAACTGTGTTGAGAAGGCAGTATGCATCATCTTTGTTATCTTGGACATGAGCAGAGTGCTCATTTCCTCAACATCGGACTTGATCAAGTGCTCATTCTTCTCAACCAGTTTGGCCTCAAGAAATGTAGTTCTGGCCTGGTATTTTTGCTCTAAATTGGTATTGAGCTCTGTTCTGACTTCATCCATCTTCTTATGCAGTGCAGCCATCTTGTCTAAGAGGGTTGCTTGAATTTGCAGCATATCAGATGTTGAACTTAGATTGTCCAACTTTTGAGATTGAGCAACCAATGTCTCCTCCATCTGAGTCACTTTCGCCAAGACTGGCTCTATCTTTTTCAGTCCATCCAGGATTGGGGTTAAGTCAATCACTGGAGGTTGTACATCAGTTTCTATCTGAGCTGTCTGCTCCAACTGAGCCTCAGTCTGAATATCATAGACATCAGAATTAAAGCTAGGTACTTCAGTAACTTTGGCATAATGTACAATAGTGCCAAAAGGTACCTGAAGAGTGCTAACTTAAGTCTGAGGTTGTCTAACATCAGGCTGTTCAGCTTCAATTTCCTTCTCCATGTGACTTTCAGCTTGTTTCTCTTGTTCAGCTTCTTTTTCTCCTTCCCCTCCCTGATCCCCTTCTTCCTCCTGATTATGAGAACTGGATTCACCAGCCTCAGCATTCTTCTTTTCAGCCACCTTTCTCTTTACTTGCTCATCAAAGTCAGCAACTTTCATCCTGAGCTTGGTTTTCCTGAAGACAGATAACTCTGTCAGCACAGCAGTCTCGACACTCCACCAATCCTCTCCTCTGAAGGAGGCAATATTTAACATCTCCGGGAGTGTCTGGTTCAGGATGTAGACAGTTGTCCTGAGCCTGAAGAAAAGATCCTGAACGTCAGGATAAGCACTCAGCTCAGGGTATCTGTCAAGGATGAACCATTCCCCCTTGCTTCGCCATTCTGCTTCTTCTGCTTCGCCTTTCTTCAATTCAGGGCTCTCAGGAACATCAGGCCCTGATTGGATGAGTTGTAGTGCTGAAGGATCAAGGAAGGGTTCTTTCAGGAGAGTATCTAAACTCAGCAGATCCTGAGATTCTATCTGCTCTTCAGCTGTGTCTTGAGGTCCCTTAAAAATTTCCTGAGATATTTTATCAGTGCACAGGGAAGTTTCAAGTACCTCTGAGAATACATTCTCTTCAGTGTCCTGCTCCTGAACGTTCTTCACCACTTGAGCAAGCACTAGGTGTGGAGATTTCATTCCTTGCTGAGCTTCAGTATGAATTTCTTCATCTTCACTGGCTTCTTTCTCGGCTATAGTCTCCAGTCTCCTTCTTTATCCGCAAAAGATCAAGAGATTTCTTCGTTCTTTCCTCCTATCCTGAAGCCTCAGGTTGTTTTATTGATGCTGTCCTAACCGGCTTCTGGACAACCTTAGCAATTACCACGTCATTCTGATCATTACTCGAATCATCCTGATCTTCAGATTTCTCCTGAATCATCGAGCACTGGCTTCCTGATGGAGCAACTTTCCTTTTCTGGGACTTGGGCTTTCGGAACATGATCCGAGTCCTAGAAAACTCTACTCCCGTCATTAGTAACATATTTTCCCTGGGCAAGGTCTAGATCAAAAAGTTGATCTTTGTCCCAAGCAAGACCTTCCCATTCTTGGTGAATGCACCTTTTGCATACTTCAGTTTCTGGTTTTAGTGAAGAATGCAGTCCACCAAGAATTTCAACCAGTTGAAGTCCATAGAGGGTGAGTTCTATATCGCAGCCATGAGCCTCAACTTATTTCTGCTCACCTGCTCCAAACTTCCAGAGGTTCTCATCAAGCACTTGGCCACAATGTCAATTAAGACTCTGTATTTTGGCTTTAAACATCGTTTATGCAGATCCCCTTTCAACTCCACCTTCGTTTCTGCAAAATGGTCCAGGATTTCTTATTCTCTTCCAAACATATTCAATGCTGGATCTTCTCCCTTATCATTTAATTCAAACTCAGAATTAATATCATCTAAGGACAATATTACCTGTTTAGAGCAAACCACCTCTGCTTTCGATTTCGCATAAGTTCCAAAACTTAGTTGCGAAACCAGTCCACCTCGTCCACCTTCTCAAAGGTTAACAACAAACTGTAACACTTCTTGGACTAGTTCGGATTCGGGCATATTGCTTGTTGGGAAATTTGTATTCAGTTTTGATGGAAGTTCCAAAACAAGTTGTAATAGGACCAACCGATCATTGGTATCGATGACTTAGAATCAGATTAAGATGACCAGCTAAAATGTATAGATAGCTGATGTAAAAGATAGGTCACATATTGAGGGGGAACTCAATATGTATAGGTCGGGTCAAATTATCAGATGACCAGATATGGTCAGATGATCAAAAGACTAAACGAGTCAGAAGACAAGAAGAAGTCAGATGATCAGGTAAAGACTGAACACACTGAGACTCAGAGAAACCTGAAGACTCAGAGAAACCTGAAGACTCAGAGAAACCTGAAGACTCAGAGAAACCTGAAGACTCAGAGAAATCTGAAGACTCAGTAAGAAACCTGAAGACTCAGTATGTCACTGAAGACACTGAGACTTAGAGTAACCTGAAGATCAGAAGACTACCAAAAGATCAAGAAGACCAGAAGACCAGAAGACCTACATCAGTCGAGTCTGCAAATTGTGCTAAGACAATCTGCATCAGAAGACTCTATCAGGTAGACTGATCAGTTATCTGATCAGGTCAGCTCACACCTTGTGTTAACCAAAATGGTACACCAGACCGTACGAATCTTCTACAAGAAGAATATCAAACGTTAATTGGACAAAAAGGGCTAACAATGTAGGATTTGACGCTGCGGAGACAAACGGCAGTAATCATGCCTTCGGCCATGCCGTAATTGGAAGCACGTCACATCAAATCCTACAAACCTACCAAATATAGCCAAAAATTCAAATTACTCTCCAACGACTCTCTGATTTCGTGGTCTATGAAATGGGATTGCTCTTCAAAGTGAAGAAGAACGGAAATTATCAAGACGCTCAAACTATAGCAGAATTTCCGCACGAAGAACACAAAATTTGAAGATTATTTTTAAATGTTCATCCCATTGTTCTTAGCATAGAAATCTCATCCTCCATCTTTTGGCTACATAAACACTAGGATAGATTTCCAGTTGGAACCACAACAAATCTTTACCCAAACTCAAAAGTTAGGTTAAGTTTGTTTTGCAAGATTTCAGACTAGGGATTCTAGTTCTGATTTTTGGGATCGGTTGAGTGTGAACTCGATAAACATCTGTTGGGTGTTGGACTAACACATTAAACTAAGTCCAGTCGGTTAAGTTGGTTTAGTTTGTGCCCCTTGTGATAGGGAAGAGTGGACGTAGGATCGATTGTCTGAACCACTATAAAAATCTTGTGTGCATTTACTTGGTCTTTACTGCTTTACACTATTACACACAATCAAGCTTAAAACTGCATACATATTCTGAGTTAATATCGATCGCACCAAGCAAATCGATCGATCGGCTTGACAAATTTTAGTCAACTGATTGAAAACTGACTTGAGAATCTGATTTGATAAAACTGGTTTTTCACACGGGTATTAACTAGCTTCCGCACTATCAGTTAAACTGACAGATATCTAACTCATCTACCCTCAGGCGCTCAGTAAGATTGAATATCAGTCTAAACTGATTCACTTGCACTCTGATCAAGCAAACTGCAATCACACCTGATCTGCACGAAAAAGTTTTCAGAAGTCTATTCACCCCTCCCTTCTAGACTTCTGCCCTCACGAAACCCATTCGGGACCTACAAGTGGTATCAGAGCAGTGGTTCTACAGACCACTGGCTTTGAGTATCATCGGTTCTTGAGGAAGAATCTTTGTGGTCACTTGAACTGATCTTGAAAAACCTTTTTTTTCAAAACTCATTTGTTTTTAAAATCACGATCAGCATGGATAATACTTCTGGTATGTATCATGATTTGGGTAAATTCTCCATTGATGAGTATGCAGACTGGACAATATACATGAGCAACCATCTGGGATCAATAAGCGGCAGAATGATGGAAGTTATTAAACGAGGACCCATCATCATCTATCATGACAACCCAGCTGTTGGAGGTGATCCAGATTTTGCAATTGGAAGCCTTGTCCGAAAGAGTCCTGCCCTGATGGATGCAGAAGAAAGAAAGATGTATACATTGGATACGATAGCCAGGCATATAATCATGAAGACCATGGGCAAGATAACCAAGGAAAAGATAAAATATCTCAAGACAGCCAAACAGATGTGGGATATGCTTGCTGAGATGTGTGAAAGAAATGATATGATTAAAGATAGCAGACTGCAAGCTGAACTGGTGAATTTCGAGAAACTTAAGATGCTGCCAAATGAAACCATCAATGAGCTCGATGGAAGAATCACCATGTCAGTCAACAAGCTATGAGAACTTGGACGAGAGATGTCAGATAAAGACATCAATTACAAGATCTTGAGATCCCTTACCAAGAAGTGGGATATGAAAGCCACCGTAATCAAGAATTGTCAAGATATTGCCAAGATGAAGCCAAGTAGCATGTTCCTAAGTCTTAAAGACCATGAGTTTGATCTGATCGAAAGAGGGCAAGAAGAAGGAGACGAGTCGCCTGCTGAAGCCACACCCTCCACATCAAAATCAGTTGCATTCAAAGCAGCCAGCAGCAAATCAAAGTCCACTAAACCTATTGGAAACATAATAAGCCAAGTTGAACAGATCGCTTTGCTAAGCAGGAAACTTGAAAGATCTAACATTCAACTTGGTAAGTATCGCAGATTTTACAGGGATTATCAAGACAGTAGAGGAAGAAATAGGAGGCCAGCTGACAGATCTCCAGAAAGGACCAGATCTGATGACCGAAGAGATGATCACAGAAGGGATCATAGAGAAGATAAGAAAAGAGATGATCGGTCTGATGAAAGAAGAGACAACAGATCTGAGAGAAGAAGTTATGATTACAATCAGAAAGGAATGTTACCTGACAGATCCTACAGACGGAGTGACTCACCTGGCAGAAGAAGTTTTGTGGATCGTGGAACATGCTTCAACTTTGAGAAACCAGGTCACTACAGCGCAGATTGCCCAGACCTGACTCCAAGAGAAAGAGAAGAGAAGCGGAACAGAAGAGAGCAAAGCTATAGAGACAGGAAAGCCATGGTTGCTGACACATCAGGAATTGATGATTCCTATCTGCCTTCTGAGGATTCAAGCTACTCATCAGTAGAAGATTTTTGTCTGATAAGCAATGTTGATGATTTCTACAATCATGATGATCTGATATTCTCTTCTGATGATGAAATCTGTCTGATGGCTAAGGAGGAAGACCAATCTGAGGTAACCTCTAAACCTTCTGCTCTTTCAGTTTCCACACCAGCTATAATTAGCACACCTGCTGGAGAGATTGACTTGCAGCTCTATTCTGAGCAATTGCTTGATGATCTCTCTAATACAGTAGACACTTATACAATAGTGGAAGCTTAAAATGACAAGCTAAGGATCAAAAATACTTAGCTTGTTAAGGAGAACGCTGTCAGAAGGTAACTGAAGAACTGAAAGTTCTGAGAGTTAAATCTCTGATCAGGAGAAGCAGATTAAAGAACAACTGACAATCAATAAACAACAAGCTGATGATTTTAAAATCTTACAAGCTAAGTTTGATGAACTCTTCCGACTACATGAAAGTCTAAAATCTACTGAGGATAGTTTACGTAAGAAAATAGAGGTTTTCGCGAAATCATCAAAAACCATTCAGGATATGAACAACTATTTTTGAACGTCAACTAATAAGAAGGGAATTGGGTATGAAAACCCTTCTACGTCCTCAAAAGCCCCGTCTGGTTCACTTCAAGTAGGTGTAATCAAACGAGTTTCTGACACAGATACACAAAAAGCAAAATATGTATTTGATAAGGGAAAGAGACCTGCTGAACAAGTAAGGCAAGTGCCAAATCAGAAAGGTAACAAAAATGGAACCCAACTGATTAAGCATCAGTCGAGGAATCAACAGAAGAACCCAGTTCTTCTGAAGAGACCTCAACCTGATCAGCAGATTAGGTATCAGAAAAGACAACCAGTCAAAAGGAAATCTAATCTGAAACCTAATCAGGGTCAGCTGTCTAACAAGCAAGCTAAAGGTAAACTACCAAGACCATTTATGCCAAAAAGATATGAATCTTTTAATGGTAGCAGTCGTACCTACCCTTACAATCAGAGACCTAGGGCTACTGCACCTGAGCCCCACTGGGTTAAAAGAAGACAAACTGTAAGGAAAAATCCCAAGTCTTCTGATTCACTCAAGGCTCGCACAAATATTCATACTAATCAGAATGCATATAAAGAGACGTATGATTATGTCGATGTTTATGGGAGACAAATCAGACCTTCTGATCTAGCTGATTACAATAGAATTGCCCTGTTTGTATGGATCCCTAAAACCACCACTAACCCCTCAGGACCCAATTCTAAAGGGGTACCTAAAGTCTGACTTGATTGCAGGTTCGCGTGTGTTTGGCCAACAAAGGAGGTGTACAAGTAACTATCTGGTACATCGATAGTGGATGCTCAAGGAACATGACTGGAAGCAAACATCTCCTTAGCTCTTACAAAGAACAAGAAGGCTCACGTGTACTCTTTGGTGATGATAACTTTGGTTTTACCAGAGGATTCAGAACCTTAGAGAATGATGATGTATAGGTTACTGGAGTCTCGTATGTAGAAGGTTTAAAGTATAACCTTTATCAGTACCACAATTCTGCGACAACGGATTCAGTGTTGAGTTCTCGAGTGATCAGTGTACTATAAGGAATCGAGCTACTCAACAAATCTTGCTAACTGGTTCAAGAAAAGGCACGATTTATACTGGCCATTTGAAATCAGTTGTCCAAGAAATGCATGCACGATTGTTAAGAGTTCCAAAAGTAGCAGTTGGCTCTGGCACAAAAGAATGAGTCATCTGAACTTTAAAACTCTTAACAAGATAGCAAGGATGTCTTTGGTTGAGGGACTTCCGAATGAGGTATTCTCAAAGGATCAGACATGTGCCGCATGTCAGAAGGGAAAACAGGTTAAAGCTTCATTCAAGGGAATACTTGGACCAGCATCCATTAGAGTATTGCAACTGCTCCATATGGATTTATTTTGACCCGATTACACCGGTCGGTCTCGTGAAGAAATATACTCGTAATCGTGGATGATTATTCCAAGTTTACCTGGGTTGTATTCTTATATAAGAAGAATGAGACAACAACAAAGATACCGGAGCTGCTCAAGAAACTACAAAACGAAAAGGGTGTCAGTATAGTGAAAATCAGATCAGATAAAGGTACATAATTTTTGAACTCTTTTATTACTGATTTTTGCACTAAGTTTGGTATATAGCTTGAGACATCAGCTGCAAGAACGCCTACAATGAAATGGAGTAGCGAGCGGAAACGGAGAACAACTCAAGGAAGGAAGCTTTCGCACTATGTTAGTTTAACATGCAACACCAAGCCGTTTAAAGGCGAAGCCATCAATCTTGATGCCACACTCGTACGGATGTTCTCTCGACTAAGGCTCACTACAAAATACCCTATGAACTGTGGAATGGCAGAAAACCTCGTGTTTCTTACTTCCATGTTTTTGGGTGCAAGTGTTTCATACACAACAACGGGAAAAGTTAGTTGAAGACTTTTGAGGCCAAGAAAGATGAGGGTATATTCTTAGGATATTCCTCATCCAGCAAGGCTTTCAAGGTTTACAACAGGCGAACCCTAGTTGTGGAAGAAACACCTCATGTGGTCTTTGATGAGACATCTTCTGAACAAGAGAGAGCTGCCTCATGTGGTCTTTGATGAGACATCTTCTGAACAAGAGAGAGCGCCTCGAACAAGCAAAGCGATGCAGATCAACCGGCACGGATGCATGAAAATGGATCAGCTAAGTATCAAGGAGAAAGAATCAGAACACGTAACAGTGTATATTCCAGAACTTGATCTTGCTGATTCACCAGGTCAATCAGACCCTAAGGTACGCAAAACTGTCAATGAAGAAGCTGGTACAGCTGAGACAGTATCAACTGAGCCATCTGGTTCAGGGGGAACACCTGAAGTTCCTACTGACAGACATCAGCACATGATGAGTCCAACATCAGCTGAGATATGTTCATATCAAGTGGATCATAATTCTGCACCACTCCCAATCACTAGTAATGAACTACTATCAGAAGAGGATGATGTTCTCCAAACAGATGCAAATCAGAAAAGAAGGACCTGGATAAGGCGACCAGGTGTACCGTTTAAGAAAAGCTCTTTATGGCCTGAAACAATCTCCTCGAGCTTGGTATGATACACTCTCTCAGTTCTTGACAGACAGCAGTTTCACTAAAGGAATAGTGGACAGAACCTTATTTAGGATAGAAGATGGAGAAGATATTCTGATGGTTCAGATTTATGTGGACGACATCATCTTCGGATCTCCCAACAAGAGTTTATGTGAAAAGTTCAGTAAGTTGATGCAAGGGAAGTTCGAGATGTCCATGATGGGTCAGATGAATTACTTTATGGGTCTACAAGTTAAGCAAAGTACAAAAGGGATATTCATCTGCCAGGCGAAGTACACTAGGAATTTGTTGGCTAAGTTTGGTGTTCCTCTAATGACTGGGTTCAAGATGGATCCAGATGAGGACGGTCAGAAAACTAATCAGAAAGAGTATAGGGCTCTCATTGGATCTTTACTATACCTGACTGCCAGCAGACCGGATATCACTTTTTTGCAAGATGGGTGTATGTGCGATTTTCGCAAATCCAATGCAAAGCCACCAGAAGCAAATAAAGCGGATTCTTAAGTATCTGAAGGGGACAGTAAACCTTGGTTTATTTTACCCATCAGATGATAATCTAGAGCTTAGTGGGTATTCTGATTCTGATTACGGAAGTTGCAGAATCGACAGGAAGTCAACCTCAGGTACATGTCAGTTTTTAGGTAGTAAACTGATCTCTTGGTTTTCAAAGAAGCAGACATCGATTCGACATCTACTATGAAAGCGAAAAATATGGGCTGCGAGGAAGCTCTTCGTTCCCAACTACTCTAGTCACGGAAATGAGGCATTACAACATTGTACCTAAGAACGTACCTATATTCTGTGACAGTAATAATGCTATTGTAATCACTCAGAATCCCGTTCTACATACAAGATGCAAGCATGTGGATGTCAGACATCATTTTATAAGAGATCATGTTGAAAAGAAGAATATCAGAATGGAAAAGATCCATACTGATAAGCAGAAAGCTGATATTTTAACTAAGCCACTAGCTGAGATCAGATTGAGAGAAATATGCAATGAGCTAGGGCTTCTGGATCTCGGAGAAAGTGCACCAGAAATATTTGGTGGACTGGTCTCCAGAACCAGTTGGTTAAGAGACTAACCAGGTTAAGAAGAATCAGTTGAGTTAGGACTCTCAACTGATCAGAAGATCAGACAAGGAGCCAATCAGAAGATCAGACAAGGAGCCGATCAGAAAATCAGACAAGGAACTGATCAGTTTAAGATATATCAGATTAAGGGGGAACTGATCAGATTGAAAGGTTATACTCTATAAGTCTATTAAGCTACGTTCAACAAGTAAGTTGTATAAGTTTAAGGCTACAAATCGCATAAGTAAGTAGATGCAACACAACAATGAAATAATAGAACTTTTCATTGATAAGGACCCAGAGGTCAGATTTACATTACAAGTTACAAGTACAAAAGGACCCGGAGGTCAGTACATAAACCATAAACCCTAAGCCTAACCCTAGGAAGGGAGTGGGAGATAGGCTTTAAAGATTTTAGAGCATGATGCTCTCATTTCCCCCCAACCCTAAAAGGGGCGTGAGAGGCTTTAAGATAATCCTGAGCCACCCTCAGAGCTTCGGAGTGAGGAGCGAGAGCGGCCTTGAAGGATTTCTAAGCCAGGAGCCCCTAGACCTGAAATCAATGGGCTCTCCAGCTGTTAAATGGGACACAAGTGCCAAAGATTTGGTCAAAAGACCATATGGCCACTAGTTTCGCATGCAAATATTGAGTTTGATATACGAAGATCAGCTATTGTCTGATCCAGACCGTATGCCAAACCCATGTTTTGTATCAGACTGAGTCTGTTGATGTTAATTCCGTCATCTCGATAGGCACACAAAGTGCATACGGTTAGAAGAAGTGCCTTCTCATTTGCTATAGCAGATCCGCCGCCTCGGTGGTAGAGAAGCTTGGCGATAATTGTATGTGTAATCTTCGATGATGACGAAAACAGTGTTAAGGAACACACAGGGTTTATTTGAGAAGCTGAAATCCTTTGAGAAGGGTTAAAGGTTTTTGCCGGAAGTTTCACCGAAAATAAGGGATTCATCGAAAAACATGGAGTATAAGCTAAAGAAGATGTATGGTTTATGTTGTGTTGTTTGCCTAAAACCCCAGACAAATTTATAGGAGAAAAGCAGTGGTATAGGTGCAAATTTATTTTCTCAAAGACCCTTAGGAGAAATTTGCATCGACAACGCGTACGAAACACGCGACTGATGGTTGGATGAGTTAACGGTGTGAGTTATCACAGCGTATCCATACTATTATTACGGCGTATCAAATCACGTCGATTTAGGGAATCGAAGCGACTCTTTGTCTCCCCGAAGTAAATGCATTGGCGGGAGTATTGAAGAGGATCGGATAAGTGGATCAGATAAGTATCAGATTGGATCAAACAGGAATCTAATCAGATGAGTGGAATATTGTTGGGAAATGCTAAGGTATAGGCTACCATCAGTAAGGTCAACATGTAATCAAGCCAACCAGATCAGATCGCAGTGGTAACTGATTGATTACAATATCAATCAGTCAGATACGTTTCTTATTTATCTCTTTCTGATCATCTTATATGCATTATTTAAACAAATTGGCTTTTACTCTGTTTATCTTAACTTTGTGACGAATGCACTGCAGAACATTAAATGCGGACATGAGGATATGTATTTAATGCGTTTTATTGCGAGTTTTCACATCCAAAATACGAGAAGACTACTTTTCTCAACTGTGCGATTAAAACACTTTTCGGCCTACTAATCTCAGCCATTGATTTCAAAACATGGACACTTGAGTACCTATGGGAAGTTGTGCAAAGAGGTTTCCCTCGCATAATATAAATCCAAATCTTTCTCAGAAAACCTCTTTCCACTCCTTCGTCTTCTCAGTTTCTTAAAAGATCAAATTCTCAAAATCTTCGGAAATTACATTCCAAAATCAATTGATTCTATTTTCACGATTCTTCAAATCTACGAATCAATATCTGAAATGGCACATCTTGTTGCACGAAAGGGCCAAGGGAAAAAGTTCTGCAATTTCGCATCAATGAAGAAGGATATCATTGATGAGAAATATGTAGTATTTTCGGTCACCTCAGATCCTGAGTCGTTAGAAATTCTGGAGTGCCTGCGAGCGTTTGGTCTTGAACAATATTGCTCTAGACATCAGAACATAGTCCACACTCATGAAGCCCTAGAATTTCTGTATAATCTACAGAAGGACGAGGACATTGATGCTGATTTGATTTCTTCCGTTGGAGGATTAGAAGTACGAGTCTCGAATGATGATCTTCAGAGGATCTTTGGTGTCACTCGTGGAAGCATCAACCCAGAAACCTACACAACTGATGTAGGAGAGAAGGACTTTCTTGAAGCCGAGTTGTTGAGGCCAACAAACAAGGACAATACAATGAATGTCAAAGCCTCCTACCTGAAGAGGAAATATCGCCTTCTCTTTGAGATTGTTCAGAAGGTGATTCTGTGCTCAACCTACAGTTTTGATGCTGTCACCTCTTGTAAGATCAGTGTCATGACTGCAATAATCAAGAAGGCTTCCGATATGGATTGGTTGGGTATGTTCAAGGCAAGACTGAGGAAAGACTCGGGGAAGTTTGATCTGACCGAGAGGAATGAAGTGTGCTTATCTTCCAAGTGCTCCTTCATGCACAAAATCTCAATCATTTTGTCAGACAAGCTGCCAAATAATTATGAATGGAATGAGAATGGTGCGAAGGTGTATCAAGCAAAGCACAAGGCCATCTTGGGCAAGGATGAGTCTCTGCCTGGCCAGTCTGATGAGGATCCTACTCCCTATGTGCCCAAACCAAAGGGACAAAAGAAGGGAAAAGAAAAGGCAACTGCATCTTCGATACAGTCAGAAGCGCAGGGAATGGCCATTCCAGAGAAGCGGTTAAAGAGGAAGGAACTGGCCAAGAAACCAGATGCTCAACGGAAACGTCAGAAGAGAGTTACTTCTCATCTGAAGACTGCTCCTAGTTCTGTTCAGCAAGTTCACAGAACGGAGGATCTGATTCAGGTTAAATCAGAAGTGAGGATAGCAGTCAGTTCTGAGCACACTGCAAGTGGAATTAGGGACAAGCAGATGCTCGAAGGAGAGGGAGAGAGAACTGTTAGAGGAACTGAAGTGGAGCACTCTGAGGGAGAATCACCATCTGATTCTCTGCCTCTCACCAAGATCTTCCAGAAAGAAAGATCACCTAAACCCACTTCCAAATCACCATCACCCTCTCCTCAAAAATCATTATCACCACCACCCTCTCCCCACAAAACATTCTCACCCTCACCCTCACCTTCACCCAAATCTCCCACTCCCCCAAACATTGAACCTGTTCAGGAAACTGAACCCCCTCAACAAGTGATAAACGAACCTGAACCTCAAGAATCTACAGCCAGTGAACCACAAATGTCCCCACCTCACTCCCAATCTCCAGAAAAGATACCAGAACCTGAGAGATCTGACAAACGTGTGACCATCTCTCACAATCCCTTCAACACTAGATCTGACAAACGTGTGTCCATCTCTCACAAGCCCGATCATAAGAATTATGAAGCAACAAATCAAGGAGTATCTACTGGACATGTGCCCTGAGTTGGATCAACACCCTGGCATCCAACACCAGATAGAAGAGATTGTGTTCTGGAGGGATATCAGATTGAAAAGCATCGAGGAATTTCTGATCCTCATTAAATCTCTGGGCTCTGACTTCTTTGTAGATCTGGAGATGAAGTGTTTGGAGAGTGCAGGGATTGATGGTGCTGTTGAATTGGCTTCTGAGGATGATATCAGATGGTTGATTCATGACAGGTTCGGGATTGCTGATAATAGGGAGGAGACTGTACAACCTCCTACAAATCTTGAGGGAGTTGCCGATGAACCAAGAATGGGTGCTGCAGATGAGACCCAGCTTGGCAAGGCTTCAACATCTGACCAGACTACTATGCTGAGCTCTGATACCCTAGATCATAGTACTGAGAAAATTCAGGATGGGGTAAAGGCTGCCATTGAAGAGAAATTCACAGCTCTCACAGCAGATCTGATGAAGCGGTTTGAAGAAGAGCAAGCGAAACTAGTTGACAGAGAAAGGAGTCTCACAGTTGAGAAACTCACAAAGATGCATAATGCCATCCTTTCTGATGTGATGCAACTAGTTAATCCTCTTGCTGAGAAGCTCACTCTCCAGTCTGATAAACTCAAAGTTCAGACAGACATGCTCAATGAGACACAGGTTCTACTGGAAAGTGTCTGGGCATCCCTGGAGAAGACAGACAACCACATGAATATGGGTTGGAAGCATTTTGTAGCTTCTACAGAACGAGCAAGAAAGGATATTGAATTTGCTCTTAGACGCTTTCTAACTCCTGCACCTTCTGCAACCGCTCAGATCACTCCTCTTGCTGTTGAGGAACTCAGGGAGGAGATGACAAGGTAGTTTAATGCTCTGAATCGCGGGTTGTCCAACCTTTTTGATGAAACCA
The DNA here is from genome assembly GCA_037126765.1 of Stenogyne calaminthoides. NCBI lineage: Eukaryota > Viridiplantae > Streptophyta > Magnoliopsida > Lamiales > Lamiaceae > Stenogyne > Stenogyne calaminthoides. The sequence continues at coordinate 26,996,922 of JBBCBC010000006.1, forward strand.
AAAAGGGGGTAGGACAAGAGAAAGTAGAAAAACAGACACAGATGGTAACTATTGCGTCTTTACCAGAAGCCACTGTATCTGACTTGCCTGAAGCCACTCCATCTACTGATCTTGTTGCTGAACTAAAAGAGACTTTGGAGCAACATGACAATGAGATCACTGAGCAGAAGATTGCTCTTTCAGATGTTATTGCCAGAGTGGATAAGATTGAAGACTTCTCTTCTTCTGTACAGAAAAGGATGGAAATTGATGATCAGTCCAAGAGCCTTGAACTTGCTAAGAAACTAGCAGAAGAAGACGAACGAGATGAACCTGAGCAAACTCTGAAGAGAAAGAAAGGCAAAGGCAAGATGTTAAAATCTACTGCTGAAGATCAGAGATAAGGGCAATTATCCTCTACCAAAAGCTAGATGTCTCCTGAACAAATTCAAGAGCAAACCAGACAGAGAATAAGAGAGGCTGCCATTAAGAAGCAGAAGTTGGCAGAAGCTAAGGGACTAAACATCACATACATCAGAAGGAAGAGAAAGAAGGAAGCTGCAGCAGAGGATATCGCTTGGGAAGAGAAAACCTTTCCGGCACCAGTTAAAGACATCCTCTGTGCCCGGCTAGATCTGCTTCCAGAATGGGATCAGATCAGAGCAGAATGGTTGTGTGACGTGTACATCCTGGAGATAATTCCGATTCATCAAGACCAGACTGAAAATGATAATGAATTTCGAAACTGGTTAGAAACGAAGTACCCAGACTTCTACCAGACGGTGATGAAGGAAGGTAAGATCATGTCACTGATACCTGAAGCTCCGCCATTCGAAAAACTTCTTCCACCTTTGCGTCCAGATAACAAGCTCGATGCTCTAAAATTCAAGGATGCTTACTATGGATTTGCTGATAAAGGAGGGATCCATAGAAGAGAAGATCTGGACAAGCTAATGCAAAGGATGTACAATATGTTTGGTATCCCCAAAGAGCTTCAAAGGCTCAAGTACTGCTAAAGAAGACAACTTGGAATCAGATGATATGTATGTTTTATGTAATCTGTAATGCACACACCTATCTGAATAAAATATTCTATCTCTCTGATTCTAAGACAACATCTCATTGTCTTCTGAAGAATGCACTACTTTACATTATCTGCATTTCTACTTATGTTATCTGTTTTTCTGATTAAGTGTTTTGGTTCCATCAAAAAGGGGGAAATTGTTGGGAAATTTGTATTTAGTTTTGATGGAAGTTCCAAAACAGGTTGTAATAGGACCAGTCAGATCTGTTAGCTGACTGATGACTTAGAATCAGATTAAGATGACCAGCTAAAATGTATAGATAGCTGATGTAAAAGATAGGTCACATATTGAGGGGAAACTCAATATGTATAGGTCGGGTCAAATTACAAGATGACCAGATAAGGTCAGATGATCAGAAGACTAAACGAGTCAGAAGACAAGAAGAAGTTAGATGATCAGGTAAAGACTGAAGACACTGAGACTCAGAGAAAACTGAAGACACGGAGAAACCTGAAGACTCGGAGAAATCTGAAGATTCAGTAAGAAACCTAAAGACTCAGTATGTCACTGAAGACACTGAGACCCAGAGTAACCTGAAGATCATAAGACTAACAAAAGATCAAGAAGACCAGAAGACCTACATCAGTCGAGTCTGTAAATTGTGCTAAGACAATCTGCATCAGAAGAATCTATCAGGTAGACTGATCAGTTATCTGATCAGGTCAGCTCACACCTGGTGTTAACCAAAATGGTACACCAGACCATATGAATCTTCTACAAGAAGAATATCAAACGTTAATTGGACAAATACTGAAGTGATGTACTCGTGAAGCCAATGAGAGAGCGACACGTGCACAAAAAGGGCTGACAATGCGGGATTTGACGCTGCGGAGACAAACGGCGGTAATCATGCCTTCGGCCATGCCGTAATTGGAAGCACGTCACATCAAATCCTACAAACCTACCAAATATAGCCAAAAATTCAAATTTCTCTGTAACGGCTCTTTGTTTCGTGGTCTATAAAATGGGATTGCTCTTCAAAGTGAAGAAGAACGGAAATTATCAAGAACCTCAAACTATAGCAAAATTTCCGCACGAAGAACAAAAAATTTGAATATTATTTTTAAATGTTCGTCCCATTGTTCTTAGCATAGAAATCTCATCCTCCAGCTTTTGGCTACATAAACACTAGGATAGATTTCCAGTTGGAACCACAACAAATCTTTACCCAAACTCAAAAGTTAGGTTAAGTTTGTTTTGCAAGATTTCAGACTAGGGATTCTAGTTCTGCTGGGATCGGTTGAGTGTGAACTCGATAAACATCTTTTGGGTGTTGGACTAACACATTAAACTAAGTCCAGTTGGTTAAGTTGATTTAGTTGGTGCCCCTTGTGATAGGGAAGAGTGGACGTAGGACCGATTGTCTAAACCACTATAAAAATCTTGTGTGCATTTACTTGCTCTTTACTGCTTTACACTATTACACACAATCAAGCTTAAAATTGCATACATATTCTGAGTTAATATCAGTCTGCACCAAGCAATTGATCTGATCAGCTTGACAGTTAAGTCAACTGATTGAAAATTGACTTGAGAATCTGATTTGATAAAACTGGTTTTTCACACGGGTATTAACTAGCTTCCGCACTATCAGTTAAACTGACAGATATCTAACTGATCTGCCCTCAGGTGCTCAGTAAAATTGAATATCAGTTTAAACTGATTCACTTGCACTCTGATCAAGCAAACTGCAATCACACCTGATATGCACGAAAAAGTTTTCAGAAGTCTATTCACCCCTCCCCTCTAGACTTCTGCCCTCACGAAACCCATTCGGGACCTACATTGCTCACCAGTCGTGTCAATCGAGCCATCCGCAACATGTTTAGAGCTTCTTCTTCTACCTGGGTAGCCTTGTTGTCAATCAGTGCCACCACATGTTCAAAATAAGGTTTTTCAGTTTCGGCAAGATCCTTAATCATTGCGTAAATTGCAGAATAATTTCTGGGTAGTGTATACGAAGAGTTTGAAGGTTTAAGGGTTTGAGAATTCGGATTGTTTAAATGTGAGAAATAAACGAATGAGGGTTAAGAGTTGGTTTATATATGATCTGTGAAATAAAGATTAAGGGCCATGATTAAATCTCGAAAATATGATGGAGGGTTGAGATTTAATCTGAGATCTTAAAGAAAATCTCGAGAGAAAAGGCTATTTTTGACTAAATTCTTGGACAATAGGCAAGTAGCAGTTTTTAGGTTGACAAATTTACGTTTCTCAGAAATCTAGGCGACTGTTCGTCTCTTTTAGTCAAAGACACTTCAAACATTCCCTCTTTAAAGCAATTCAGGCCTTTTGTCATTTATATCAAATGATTACTGAGTAATCCCTCGTGTAATAAATGAGAATTTAATGCATGTATCAGTATTACTTCAGGATTATTTCGAATACATAATCCTTACTGAATACTGACCTTGACAAAATTTTGTCCTGAGTCTCAGTTTCCATCCTGAGAAAATTTTATCCTGAGTTATTCCCCCTGAATAAGTACATGCCCCTGAAGGACTTCTCCCTTCAGTGAAATTCATTCACCTGGATCCAACATGCCTAATTCAACTGATAGTTCCTGAAATCTTGATTCAGCCAATGGTTTAGTCAAGATATCAGCCCTTTGTTTATCAGTATGAATTTTCTCCATCCTGATATCCTTCTTCTCAACATGATCTCTGATGAAGTGATGTCTGATATCAACATGCTTACATCTGGTGTGAAATACCAGATTTTGTGTAATAGCAATTGCACTATTATTGTCACAAAATATGGGTACTTCATTGGCTACAACTTTATAATCCCTCAATTGTTGTCTGAGCCAAAAAATATGTGCACAACAGCTTCCTGCAGCCATGTATTCAGCTTCAGTAGTACTGGTTGCTACTAATGTCTGTTTCTTTGAAAACCATGATATCAGTTTACTTCCAAGAAATTGACAAGTTCCTGTAGTAGACTTCCTGTCAATTCTACATCCACCGTAATCAGCATCTGAATAACCAGCTAATTTAAGGTTATCATCAGCTAGATACCATAATCCTTTATTCACAGTGCCCTTAAGATATTTCAAAATCTTTTTGGCAGCTTCCATGTGACTAACCTTAGGATTAGCTTGATATCTTGCACATATCCCAACAGCAAATGTAATATCATGCCTACTTGCTGTGAGATATAGCAATGATCTAATGATCCCTCTATAATCAGTGTGATTTACTGATTTGCCTTCAGGATCAGGATCCATCTTGTAGTTAGTATTCATAGGAATTCTAACTGCATTGCAATTCTTTACACCATACTTTGCAATCAGATCTCTGGTGTATTTTGCTGGATTGATGAATATTCCTTCCTTAGATTGTTTCACCTAAAGTCCTAGAAAGAAATTCATCTCCCCCATCATAGACATCTCAAACTTTCCTTTCATCAGAGCTGAGAACTTCTCACACATCTGATGATTTGGAGATCCAAATATGATGTCATCCACATAAATCTGAACTAGTAAGATATCCTTCCCATCTTCTATTCTGAACAAGGTTCTATCAACTGTTCCTTTGGTAAAACCATGGTCAGTAAGAAACTTAGAAAGGGTATCATACCATGCTCTAGGTGCTTGCTTTAGACCATACAAGGCTTTCCTGAGCCTGTAAACTTGGTCATTCTTTCTAAAACTAGGAGGTAGTTCCACATAAACCTCTTCTTTAAGCACACCATTCATAAATGCACTTTTCACATCCATCTGGTAGACTGTGAATTTCATGTGGGCAGCATATCCAAGAAACAATCTGATGGCTTCTAGTCTTGCAACAGGTGCAAAGGTTTCATCATAGTCCAAGCCTTCTTCTTGGGAATAACCTTGTGCAACTAGCCTTGCCTTGTTTCTCACAATGTTGTTGTTCTCATCTCTCTTATTCTTGAACACCCACTTAGTTCCAATCACATTGTGTCTCGGAGGTCTATCCACTAGCTCCCAAACTTCATTTCTTGTAAACTGGTTCATCTCTTCTTGCATAGCAGTAATCCAGAATGAATCCTTAAGAGCTTCTTCAATCTCAGTTGGTTCTTTCTCAGATAGGAAGCAGCAGAATATAACACTTTCACCATGGAACTTTCTTGTTCTAACTCCTTCTGATAGATCACCCACAATCTGACTTGTAGGATGACTATCCAACCATCTTTCCTGGATGTTCCCCCTTCAGTAGTATCCTCAACATTTGAAATGTTAGTTTCAGGAAGTTTATTAAATTCAGGGAACAACGGAAAAGGAGAGAGTGAATCATCTTCCTCAGGGGAAATTCCATTCAGAACATTGTCAGAGACATTTTTCCCCCTTGGTTGATAGATTCAGAGTTTGCCTCAGCTGTGACCACATCTTCATCGGCATTACATACCTGAGTCTGAACTGGTGTTTATTCAGATAGGTCAGCTCCAGTGTGTTGGCTTTCCTTCAGTGGAGAACTATCATCCTGAGTTTCACCATCCTGAGTTTTTCCATCCTGAGCTTCTTTGTCTGAGTCTGATTCACTCCAGTCATAGGAAATGATTGACTTCTTCTTTTCAGGCTCAGAGGATGTTTTATCATTCTTTTTCAGGCTAAGTCTGGTGATTCTCTTGGTCAGATCTCCTGAGTCATGTTCCTGTTTCTTCTGAACACAAGTAGATTCATCAAAAACAACATGGGGTGTTTCTTCCACAATAAGGGTCCTACAGTTGTAAACCCTGAAAGCTTTACTGACTTCAGACTATCCTAAGAATATCCCTTCATCAGCTTTACTATCAAAAGTCTTCAACTGATCTTTACCATTATTGTGTGTGAAACACTTACAACTAAACACACGAAAGAAAGAAACAAGAGGCTTCCTTTCATTCCACAGCTCATAAGGTGTTTTTCCTTGATTCTTTGTCAGCGTGGATCTGTTCTGAGAGTAGCATGCAGTGTTGATGGCTTCAGCCCAAAATCTCTTAGGAATATCAGCTTCAGCAATCATTGTTCTTGCAGCTTCTTTCAGAGTCCTATTTCTTCTTTCTGCAACACCATTCTGTTGTAGGGTCCTTGCAGCTGATGTTTCATGGGTTATCTCATTTGCTACACAATAATCAGATATAATATGGTTGATAAATTCAGTTCCTTTATCTGATCTGATTTTGACCACACTCAGATTCTTTTCAGTACTGAGTTTTTTCAGTAGTTCAGGCAGTTTTGTCTGAGTCTCTTTCTTACTGAGTAAGAATATGACCCAGGTATATCTAGAGTAGTCATCAACTACCACAAGTGTATATTTCCTGCCATTAGTGCTCACAGGTGTTACTGGACCAAAGAGAACCATATGTAACAATTGTAGTATTCTGTCAGTAGACACTTCTACTTTGCTTTTGAATGATGCTCTGATTTGTTTTCCTTTCTGACAAGCGTCACATATATGATCTTTACTGAACACTTCATTAGGTAACCCCCTTACAAGAACTAATCTTGCAAGTTTGTTCAGGGTTTTGAAGTTTAAGTAATTCAGTCTTTTGTGCCACAACCAACTGGTATCAGTGGAACTTTTTGCAACCAAACATGTATCTTTAGGAGTTGATCTCCAATCAGCAAGATACACATTCCCTTTTCTAGTACCAGTCAGTAATATCTGTTGTGCGATATTGTCTTTCACATAACATAGGTTCTTTGAGAACTCAACATTGAATCCTTTGTCACAGAATTGACTGATAGAAAGCAAGTTATGCTTTAAACCAGAAACATATGATACACCATGGATATGAACAGGATCAACTTCAAGAGTTCCATATCCTTCAGTCTATCCTTTGGAGTTATCTCTAAATGTAATCTGAGGACCTCTTTGCTCAACATAGTCAGTGAGTAATTGTTTATATCCTGTCATGTGCCTTGAACATCCATTGTCTAGATTCCATGCAGCAGGAGCTACTTCACTTCCACTCATCAGGGCTATGTTGTCTTCATTCAGCTCAGTGCCCTTTTCCTTCACCTGAAAAATAGATCAGGCCTTAGGTACCCATTTGGTGTAGGGTCCTACCAGGTTAGATGTACCTTTCAGAACTCAAATCTGCCTGATTACTCTAATTACTTTAGAGTGGCTAATTTGTCTCCCATAAACATCTACATACACATTCACCACCCTAGGTGCCTTGGCAGTACCTTGTGTATGAGTGCCAGCCTTAGCATGAACATGAGCCTTAGAGTTCTTCTTGGGTTCAGACCTCTTGTTCCAATGCCTTGGCTTTCGTGCAGCTGGTCTACGTCTCTGCTGACTTGGGTTCAGAAAACCTTTACCCTTAGGCAAGTGGGGTTTAGGTTGCCTATACTGAAATTGTGGTCTTTCAGTAATCTGAGGACTTGGTCTTTTCAGTTGAGAATATCTCTGCTGAGTGTTTCTCTTCTGAAAATTCCTCTGATGGTTCAGTGCAGATCTCTTCAGGTTGGTATTCTTAGCCTGAGGCTTCGAAGTACTGGCCTGAGGATTTCCTACCGAGTGTTCAGGTTTTCTAGCCTTTTCTTGAGGTTTGGGCTTTCTTTCCTGAACCTTCAGATTTTCTAGAACCATAGGTCCTTTACCCTTGTCTAAAACACGGGGTTTTTCTTCAATATGAAGATCAGTACATACCACCGGTTTAACAAAGACAGTCTTCATGCTACTAGAAGAAGCAGCATTTAGAAGACCTTGTGAGGTTCCCCCTGGATTATATCCCAATCCAGCCTTTATAGTTGCAGGTCTTTCATAACTTCTCCAAGGCCACTCTTAAAAAAGTTATCCGTTGGAAGAGATATTATCAAGGGTTTCCTCTTCTGGATATTGATGAATGACTATTTTTACTTTTGAACGCACCCTTGCATGTTTAGGTAATATGCAGCCATATAGCCAATCACTAACTTCTGTGAACTGGAAGATATCAGTCCTGACATTTCTCAGTGAGATGTCGCTTTCAGTGTCAGTAAAGTACGTTGTTGCCTCCTCATTGGTTGAAATCTTTCTTTGAACAGAGAAAAACTGTTGGTCCCGGTGCAAACGAGTCTTACACGTGTATGGGGGGGGAATACACGTGTTCAGTGTTTTTAAAACTTTTCTTTTACTGAGGTCAGCTTGGGTCAGATAATCCTGAAGATTAGGTCCTGAGAAGCACAAATCACTCTGAGTCAAAGTCTACTGAGACAGTGAACCTAAGCTGCTTTCAGAAACCTCAGATAATCCCAACTGAGTCCTGAGTTTTCAGAGATCCTGAGTTGCTTGGATCAGATAACTAACTTACTGAACCCTCAGAAGAGTAAGTTCAGTTTGGTAACTATCTGTTCTAGCTACTCAGATATGCGGAATGGTTGGCCCTTTAGTTTATACTCGTTTTAAGCTTTGCTGAAAACCTTCCTTTAATGGAATAGTGATTAGGCTGTGATTTAATTACATGCAACTTCCAGAGGATTGATTCCAACTGAAATGTCAGTGAAAATATGCTTTCAGATTTAAGTCAATGCAACAGTTAAGCACAGATAAAGAAAGCAATAAACAACACAGCAATTTATAGTGGTTCAGAGACTCAAGCTCCTACGTCCACTCTCTCTAATCTCTTCAGAGAAATTCACTAATCACTTCCTTGAGCTTTCTGACTACCTCGTGTAGTTTACTTACTCAACTCGGCCCTGAGCTTTCTGACTACTCCACTTAGTTTCCTTACTCAACCCGACCTTGAGCTTTCTGACTACCTCCGCAGTTTACTTACTCAAACACAAACAAGCTTTTAGACTACCTCTGTAGCTTACTAACTTCACCTCTAGAGCTTTCTGACTACTCCGCGTAGTTTACTAACTCTTTACAACTCTTCTCACCAACAATCACACACCAACTACCTTCTAAAGGGTTTGGGGTTTCTTGGTTGGTTTCCAACTAGGATGAGATATCCTTTATAATAAAGTACAATGCAAAGGCTAGGATATCTCGACTAAGCTTCGGATATATCTTATCAAGCTAGGCTTAGTGGAATGAGCTCTCTTCGATTTAAAAGCACTTGGGAAATTCTAAGTTTTTCGAGTGCTTTAACTTTGCGATAATAAGTTCGAGCTCTTGAGTTGCTTACAAATTTCCGTAACCTTACAATGTAGAGGGTCACAAGTATTTATAGGCATACACCAAGGTCATTCTTGAAAAACTATCCGTTGGAGGAGATAGCTTCGTGAGTTTCCTCTTATGGTGTGTGAGGAACGGCTATATTTAGGGTTTGAAACTCCCTAACACGTTTTAGGCAATAGCCTTTCATGTAGCCGGTCTTTACTTTTTGCAGTCTGGAAATTTTTTACTTCTGACATCTTTTTCAGCGAACTGTCACTGTCAGTGTCAGTATTGTACAGTGCTGTCTTCCTCTTTTTGACTTTTGTTTCCAGTTAAAGGTAGACACCTTCAATGGCTCTTTTGGTTACAAACTCTGAGTTGATATAATCTTAACAACACTCTGACTTAGTTCCTTTTGTCTGCATTTGAATGTCTAGGCAAATATCTATTTTTCTAAGAAATCGCGATCTTCTCAGTATTGCATCCTTCAGATAGATATTCTTAGTGCCTCGGAACATTCAGGTTTATACTGAGCATTCAGTACATTACTGAGTCTTCAGTAATTACTGTGCCTTTAGTAATCTTGATCTTCAGTTCTTCAGTCTTCTGTCTTCTGTGTCTTCAGAGTCTTCTGAGTCTTCAGGGTCTTCTGATTCTTCAGCGTCTTCTAAGTCTTCAGAGTCTTCTGAGTCTTCACAGATATACTGACTGATATACTGAATCTTCATGCTGAGTCTTCAGTTCCTCAGTTTCATACTGAGTCTTCAGTATCTCAGTTTCACACTGAGTCTTCAGTCTCTCAGTTTCACAGTGAGTCTTTAGTATCTCAGTTTCACACTGAGTCTTCAGAAACTTTAGTTTCATACTGAAACTTCAGTTTCTTCAAAAACATACTGAGTTCTTTAGAACCTTTAGATCCTAACCTGATCTATATTTGCTGACTATACATTTTGCAGATATCATCCTGAATACTCTAAAACTGAATCCTGACTCAACTATCAAGATTATCCTGAACATGTCATACTTAGGGGTTTTGGGATCTAATCAAAATCATATATCTTTATTAAATTCATCTCCCAACAATTTCCCCCTTTTTTATGATTCCAAAACCTATCTTGTTACAACCATACAACCTAAACTCAGGTTTTAGTTTATTCTATTACAAGATTGGTTATGTCTCCAATAATTTCCTGAACAGAGAATCTCCCAATAATTTCTGAGAGTCTCCTCAGCAATTAATCATTCAACAATTTCTTCATTAATGAATCTCTAAAAGGATTCATCACCAAATACTTAATAAACAATTTCCCATAAACAATTAATTCAGAGACATCATTCAGCATATCAAAAGTAAAAGACATGTAAATAAGATAATGAGATATTATCTTTTGAGCACAAATGATAAGTTTTCATTGATGATAGGTATACTGTTACAGATTACAATGAGTCTTATCAGAACAAAAATAAAAGACAAAAAAGATAGAAAAATTACAAGTGTCTTCAGGTAAGTCTTCAGTCTTCAGATTTGGCTCTTCAGTCTTCTGCTCTTCAGTTTGCATCTTCTTCAATTTCATCAGCGGGCACCTCCAGGTTGACCATTCTGAAATACCTCTTCTTCAGTGCATTTCTTTCCTTGATGATATCCGGATTGTTCCCTATCAGACCTAACTGTGCAGCATATTGAGCAATTTCTTGAGTAATGTCTTTTTCATTCACCAAGCCATTATCAAGTCTTGGAGGAGGGTAGGTATATGGACCGGGGGCTACTATCTGCACCTTTCTTTCATCCTCAAGGTTTATCCAGCTTTGGAGATATTTAGGATAGAAGGTTAGGAGATATTCGATAAATGCTTCATTTGGATCTGAGCTTTCCCCTTTCCATTCCCTGAGCACAGCATAGTAGAACCAGAAGGTTCTCTTGACCTCTTCCCAACTGTCGTTGAATTGGATGGGCATCCATTTGTCAATGTGTGGCCATTTTTGTGCTTTTGATGTCCCTCTTCGTTCGCTCGCAAACTTTTTGTATCCACTCCTTCGCTTCTGCTCTTCATCTATTTTCTTCCTGATCACAGGCACGCCTGAGACCGAAGCAGCAGCTTTCTTTGCTTGTTCTATCTGGAGTGTCTTCAGAGCATTCCTTGTGTTGAATACTTTTCTCTGAGGTTGACCTGCAGACTCTTCTAATTCTTCAACCAACTTTCTTTGTACTGGCTTAGAAGCCTTAGCACGCTTGCTCTCAGGTTCAACAATGCCCAAGGCTTTCCTCTTCATAGGCAATTCAGCAGCAGCCTGGCTTGTTCCAACCTTAGCTCTATCACTCAGTTTCTCTCTTGCAACATCAATCATGGTTTCCTCAGAAACCTGAGTGTAGCTCGGCTTCTCCACCTTACTGAAGTTCATCTTGTCAGTAGCTTCGACTTCCTTCAAGGCTTTAGATAGGCTATTCATTTCAGCTTCCTTTTGCGCCTTTTTCTCCAAAGTACGTGCCAATAACTTCCTAAAGTCTTCATCTGGTCTTTCCCCCTTCTTGGCACCGTAATTTGGTAGAAGTCTGGAGAGTGGTGTGTCCATATGGTATTGCTCTTTGCTTACACAGCGCACCTCTCCTGCTAACTGATCCTGTTCATCTTCTAGCCTCCTGAGGTGGTTCTTAGCCACATAAAATTCTACAGAAAGATGGGCAAACTGGCCAGAGAGAGCATCTTTAAACATCTCTGTCATCTTGGTCATGAGCATTGAGCTCATTTCCTCAACAGCAGACTTGATCAGCACTCAGCTCAGCCTTGATTCCCTCCAGCTTCTCATTCAGCTTGTCTTCCATGGAGGTCATCTTTGAGGTCAGAGTGTCTTGAAGTTGCACCAGTTCTGAAGATGAACTCAGATTCTCCATCTTCTGAGTTTGGCTGGCCAATGTCTCTTCCATCTGAGCGATTTTGTTCAGCATTGGCTCAACCTTCTCAAGCTTCTCCAGTATGGGAGTGAGGTCGATCTCAGGAACATTTTGCACCTTCTGTGCTGATTGATCATCCTGAGGTTCAGACACAACCTGAGGGTCGATCTGCACCTGAGCATCAGCTTCATCCTGAGCTACAGTCTCTAACTGAGCCTCAGTCTGTACATCAGACAATTCAGAGTTAAAGATAGAAACTTCAGTAACTTTGGCATAATTGTTAATAGTGCCAAAAGGTACCTGAAGAGTGTTAGCTTCAGTCTGAGGTTGAATGATTTCAGGTTGATTAGCACAAGGAGTTTCCTTCTCCATCTGAGACTGATCCTCAGCATCTCCCTGTTGGTCCCCATCTTGAGATTTGTCTCTGCTGCTAGGGGCACCAACTTCAGTAGCTCTCCTCTCAGCTATCTTCTTCTGAACTAGCTCATCAAAATCGGAAATTTTCATCCTGAGCTTTGTCTTTCTGAATCCTGAGAACTCAATCAGGAAAGCTATCTCCTCATTCCACCAGTCTTCCCCTCTGAATGCAGCAATGTTAAGCATCTCCGGAAGAGTCTGATTGAGGATGAAAACCGTCGTCCTTAATCTGAAGAAGATATCTTGTAGATCAGCGTATGAGCTGAGCTCAGGGTAGCGGTCAAGGATGAACCGTTCCCCCTTGCTCCTCCACTCGGTTTCTTCAGCTCACCCTTCTTCCATCTCGGGCTTTCTGATTTAGTCGAAGCATCAGCTGAAGTATCAAGAAGTAGATCACTCAGGAGCTCATCCAAAATAAGCTGCTCCTGAGTCTCAGCAGCATCTGAATGTTGTGCAGTCAGGTCCTCAGTTTGCATCTGAGTAGGTTCTGGGGCCTGAGCTGGAACGTCCTCAGATTGACTCTGAGTTGGCTCTTCTGTCTGAGCCGGCACATCTTTGGTAGGAATCTCTGAGGTCTGAGTTCCTTTAAAAATTTCCTGAGAAATTTTATCTGAACTGAGCGATGTCTCAAGCACCTCAGAGAAGACCTGCTCCTCAGTCTGGTCCTGTGCCTTAGAGATAACCTGAGCCAAGACTTGTAATGGTGATTTCTGAGCGGTTTGGCCCTCAGGTTGAATCTCTTCAGAATCACTGTCATCTTCATCGGTGAGAACCACCATTCTTTTGCGCTTGGGAGCGAGGGTTTTCTGCTTCTTCAACTTCTCACCCTGCTCCATCTTGGCCTCCAACAAAACCTTCCCTCTAGTTTGTTGGGTTTCTTTTTCAGCAGCAGCGCTTGGTGATTCTGCTTTCTTTTCTTTCTTCCCCCTGATGGCCTGCTTCTTCACAGCAATGGGCTTGAAGAGCACCTTGGATTTAGGGAATGGGGTCGAATTGGCGAAGATGTCCTCCTCCTCTCTGCACATCTCCAAAATAAATGCTATTTTGGTGGCATGGTGGATCTTGCCTTTGATCGAGATAACCCCGTCCTTATCCCTTTTTACGACCTTGTCTTGTTCACTCACCGTCTGAATCAAGAATCTGAGCCAGTTGAAGTCGATGGTGGGTGAAGCCTCGATCGCCGCCATTAATCGAAGCTTCGGGGTGCTAATCTGCTCAAAACTCCCTGAATGACTCATGATGCATTTGCTCACAATATCCAACAAAACTCTATATTGTGGCTTCAAATGCCTCTTATGCAGTGTAGCCTCAAATTTTACAGGATTCTCAGCAATCCTATCTAAAAACTCCTACTCTCTACCCAACATATACACAGCAGGATCCTCTCCTCTATCACAAAGCTCAAAAACATCGTTTAAATTCTTTGGAATTATATACAATTCCCTTTCAAAGTCGATGTATTTAGACGAGTGTTCTAAATGTGATACAGTAATCTCAGAATGCATACCATCCTCTTCATCTATCTTCAGATTACAGATGAACTCGATTACCTCTTTTGCGTATTCTTGGTCCGGTCAGTTTGCGACGAGATTGGTGAGCTTGGCCAAACGGATCAAATGCAGAGCCTCCTCTTCTGGTTTAGAGTTGGTTGTGCTATCGAGCGAGACAATGAACTCGTACCAAGGTTTATTGGTTTCGACTAATTTGTCGAAAATGGTAGGAGCCATTTGAGATTTTAAAGATTTAGAGTTTAGGTTTTCTGGGCAAAGGAGATTTTCTTGCAGAGGATTTTGGGAACGAAGGGTTTGATAAAATTGGGCTTGAATGGCTTCTTGAGGAATATATAGTTTCGAGATCGTGGGAATTCGCGTTGGTTAGGTGAAAAGCAACGGTTGAGATTAATCGCCGATTAATCGGGTATGCGAAAGGTCGATTCCCGAAAAGTAAGCCGCCAATATCCTCATTGGTCATTAATGTAACAGAGCATTAAATGACTATTGACCTTCTTCGGAATTTCAAAAGATCCCGCCCAAAAACAATCCTTAGGTGTTTTGTATTTATTGCGAATGATTACTGAGTTTCACTTAAGCAATAAATGAGTCGCATGGGTCATTACTTCTTCAGACTAATTTCCCTCTATCATTCTTACTGAGTATTGACCTTGATAAAAATGTCAAGATGATAATCGAAAGTCTTGAATAGGTTCAAGATACTCGAAAGTCTTGACCTTCAAGAACTGAAGTTTCGAGACTCGATTCAAGATTTTCCATTTTATCTTGAGTTTCTCAGTAGAATTCTGAGAACTTCATGCATCTGAAAACCTTCAAATTTTCAGATTTTACTCAATACACCTGGATCTAACATCCCTAATTCAACTGAAAGTTCCTGAAATCTTGATTCAGCCAAAGGTTTAGTCAAGATATCAGCTCTCTGCTTATCAAGATGACTTTTCTCCATCCTTATGTCCTTTTTTTCTCGACATGATCTCCGATGAAGTGATGTCCGATATCCACATGCTTGCATCCGGTGTGCAATAATCGGATTTTGTGAAATAGCAATGACACTATTATTGTCACAAAATATTGGTACTTCATTGGCTACAACTTTATAATCCCTTAATTGTTGTCCGAGCTAAAGAATGCGAAAGCACAAAGAAACTTCCCTCGCACCATGTATTCAAATTTCAATAATCTTGGTTGCTATCGAGGTCCGCTTTCTTCGAAAACCACGATATCAGCTTACTTCCTAGAAATTGACAAGTTCCTGTAGTGGACTTCCTGTCAATCCTTCAACCTCCATAATCAGCATCTGAGAAACCAGTTAATTCAAGGTTATCATCAGTTGGATACCATAATCCTCTATTCACTGTGCCCTTAAGATACTTCAGTATCTTTTTGGCAGCCTCCATGTGACTAGCCTTGGGAATAGCTTGGTATCTTGCACATATCCCAACAGCAAATGTTATATCCGGCCTACTTGCTATGAGATAGAGCAATGATCCAATGATTCCTCTATAATCAGTATGACTCACTGATTTGCCTTCAGAATCAGGATCCATCTTATAGTTAGTATTCATAGGAATCCTAACTGCATTGCAATTATGTACACCATATTTGGCAATCAGATCTCTGGTGTACTTTGCCTGATTGATGAATATTCCTTCCTTTGATTGTTTCACTTGATGACCTAGAAAGAAATTCATCTCTCCCATCATTGACATCTCAAACTTACCTTTTATCAGTGTTGAAAACTTTTCACACAGCTGATGGTTTGGAGATCCAAAAATGATAGCATCAACATATATCCGAACCAAGAAGATATCTTCCCATCTTCTATCCTCCGAACGAGTTCTATCAACAGTTCCTTTGACAAAACCATGGTCAATAAGAAACTGAGAAAGAGTATCATACCATGCTCTGGGTGCTTGCTTAAGACCATACAAAGCTTTTCTGAGCCTGTAAACTTGGGCATTCTGTTTGAAACCAGGAGGTTGTTCCACATAAACCTCTTCTTTAAGCACACCGCTCGTAAATGCACTTTTCACATCCATTTGGTAGATTGTGAACTTCATGTGGGCAAGATATGCAAGAAACAATCGATGGGTTCTAGTCTTTGCAACAAAAAGCAAAGGTTTCATCATAATCCAAACCTTCTTCTTGGGAATAACCTTGTGCAACTAGCCTTGCCTTGTTTCTTACAATGTTGTTGTTTTCATCTCTTTTATTCTTAAAACCCACTTGGTTCCAATGACATTGTGCCTTTCAGTGTCTATCTACTAGCTCCCATACTTCATTTCTTGAGAATTGATTCAAATCATCTTGCATAGCAAAGAATCCAATGAGAATCTTGTAGAGCTTCACCAATATCGATGAGGTTCTTTCTCCGATAGGAAAGCGTAAATAGTGCACTCTCACCATGGAACCTTCTTGTTTTAACACCTTCAGTTATATCACCCACAATCTGACTTGTAGGATGACTATCTAACCATTTCCTTCTTGATGTTCCCCCTCAAGAGTATCCTCAACATTTGAAATGTTAGGTTCAGGCTTAATTCAAGAAACTCGGGAACAAATGAAAAGGAGAAAGGAATCATCTTCCTCGTGGGAAATTCTATTCGAACATTGTCGAGACATTTGTTCCCCTTTGGTTGATAGATTCAGAATTTACCTCACCAGACCACATCTTCATTGGCATCACATACCCGAGTCCGAAATCGTGTCTGCTCATATTGGTCACCTTTTGGAGTGTTGGTTTTCCCGAGTCTCACCATCCCGAGTTCCATCCCGAACTTCTTTATTCGAGTCCGAGTCACCCAATCATAGATAGTGACCGACTTCTTCTTTTCGTGTTCAAAATGGATGATTTGTCATTCTTTTCAGCTTAATCTGGTGATCCTCTTGGTCGGGCCTTCATCTGCATCATGTTCTGTTTCTTCCGAACACAAGTAGATTCATCAAAAACAACATGAGGTGTTTCCTCCACAATAAGAGTCCTACAGGTTGTAAACTCGAAAGCTTTATCGACTTGAATATCCTAAGAATATTCCTTCATCGCCTTTACTATCAAATGTTTTCAATCGATCTTTACCATTATTGTGTATGAAACACTTGCAACTAAAACACACGAAAAAAAAAAAAACAAGAGGCTTCCTTTCATTCCAAAGCTCATAAGGTGTTTTGCCTTGACTCTTGGTCAGCATGGATCTGTTCTGAGAGTATCATGTAGTGTTGACGGCTTCAGCCCAAAACCTTTTAGGAATATCAGCTTCAGCTATCATTGTCCTTGCAGCTTCTTTCAAAGTCCCGTTCCTTCTTTCAAAGAACACCATTTTGTTGAGGGTCCTTGGTACCGATGTTTCATGTGAAATTCCATTTGTTTGCACAATAATCAGATATGATATGATTTATAAATTCAGTTCCCTTGTCAGATCTGATTTTGACCACACTCAAATTTTTCTCAATCTCGAGTCTTTTTCATGAATTCGCGACTTTTATCTCGAGTCTCTTTCTTACTGAGTAAGAATATGACCCAAGTATATCTTGAGTAGTAATCAACTACTACCAATGTGTATTTCCTGCCATTGGTGCTTACTGGAGTTATTGGACCAAAGAGATCCATATGCAATAACTGAAGTATTCTTTTCAAGAGAAACATCTACTTTGCTTTTAAATGATGCTCTAACTTGTTTTCCTTTTCACACGCATCACAAATATGTTCCTTCTTCAACACTTCATTAGGCAACCCTCTTACAAGAGCTAATCTTGCAAGCTTATTCAGGGTTTTGAAATTTAGGTGATTCATTCTTTTATGCCATAACCAAACTGGGTATCTATGGAACTTTTAGCAACCAAACATGTATCTTTAGGAGTTGAACTCCAATCAACCAAGATACACATTTCCTTTTCTAGTACCAACAAGAATATTTTTACGTGTTGTATCATCTTTCACATAACATAAGTTCTTAGAGAACTCAACATTAAATCCTTTATCACAGAATTGGCTTATTGAAAGAAAGTTATGCTTCAATCCAGATACATATGAAACACCGTGGATATGAATCGAGTTGATTTCCAAAGTTCCATATCCTTGATCGTCCCCTGAGTTATCTCCAAAAGTGATCTGAGGGCCTCTTTGTTCAACATAGTTCTTGAGTATCTTCTTGAATCTGTCATATGTCTTGAACATCCACTTTGTCAAGATACCATACATCAAGGGCTTTTTCATCTCTGCTCATCAGTGCTATGTGATCTTTAATCAGCTCAGTGCCCTTGTTTTTTCTCCTGGAAAACAGATCAATTCTTAGGTACCCAGTTTGTATAGGGTCCTACAAGGTTAACAGATTTTTTCTAATCCAAATTTGCACGACAACTCTAATTACTTTAGAGTGGCTAATTTGTCTTCCATAAACATCAACATACACATTTACTACTCTAGGTGCCTTAGCGGTTTTTTACGTGTATGTGTCTTTAGCTTTAGCATGAACATGGGCTTTTGAATTTTTCTTTAGTTCAGACTTACGTTCATTTGCTTTGGCTTCTGTGGCAAATTGTCTAAATCTTTGTTGACTCGGGTTCGGATAACCTTTACCCTTAGGCAAGTGGGGTTCAAGTTATGCATCTTTGAAATTTGGGTCTTTCAAGATATCTTGAGGACTTGGTCTCTTCAGTTGAGAATGTCTCTGCTGAGTGTTTCTCTTCTGAAGATTCCTCTGATGGTTTAGTGCAGATCCTTTCAGGTTTGCATTCTTAGCTTGAGGCTTCGAAGTACTTGCCTGAAATTTTTCAAGCGAAAGTGCTCGGTTTTCTAGCCTTCACCGAGGTTTGGGCTTTCCCTACCGATCATTCGGTTTTTTTCAAAACCATGGGTCCTTTTCCTTTTCTACACCCTTGGGCATTTCTTCAGTTTGAAGTGTAGGTGCCACTGGTTTTACAAAGATTGTCTTCTTGCTACTTGATGCAACATTCAGATGACCTTGTGAGGTTCCCCCTGGAATGTATCCCAATCCAGATTTTATAGTGGCAGATCTCTGGTAACTCTGAATTTCATCTATTACTTTAGATGCAGTATTCAATAGAGTTAGCTTCTACTGTGCACTTTCCTCACAGTTCTGTAGAGTTTCATGCTTCTCAGAGAGGTCATTGAACTTAGTCCTGATCAGCTGAATCTCTTCAGTGGATTTCTCTAGCTTTTCAGTTAGGGTCACTATCAACTTCTCTTTCTCTGAGAGTTGTACTTTCAGAACATCCAGTTCATCAGTAGCTCCCATTAATTGAGAAGTGGTCTCAGTTTTGCTAGAGTCTTTCCATTTTAGATTTTCAGCCTTCAGTTCCTTATTCTGCTCTTGAGTTTCATTTAGCAGTTCTTGTAAAACAGCATAGTCCTTCATCAGATTCTCAAAAGAATCCATCAGGTCAAATTAACTGTTTACAGTTGAACTTGACAACTCTTGTGCTAGTGTAGGAGCAACAACAGAGGAAAAAGAGTTTACCTCCTCAATGGCCATCAGACAAATGTCATCACTTTCATTGTCTGAGAATATTTCATCTGAAGAGCTAGATCCCTCCTCAGAATGTTCTTCTTCTGCAACCATGGCCTTTTTGCTTGAGAACTTCTTGTCTCTTTTAGCTTGCCTTTCTCTTCTCTCCTTAGCACTCAGGTCAGGACAATCATACTGGAAGTGACCTTTCTTTTGGCAATTGTAGCATTTGTTGGCATCATCATCCTGATCACTTTCTTCCTTGGACTTGGAGTCCTTCTTTCTGGATGAAGATCCTTCAGTTTTCAGGTCCTTTCTCTTCTCAGTTGGTTTGTCCTCGTGTTTCTTCCGCACCACACCGATTCCTGTAATAGCTTTTGTATTTTCCATATCGACTATTAAGTCTTTCAAACCTCCTTGCCATCAGTGCTAGCTTATCCTCAAGCTCATCCTGATTCTTAGCAAGGGAGTTCTCAGACTCTCTAGTTTTACAGGTTTTATCTTTGGCCTTAAAAGCCACATTCTTACTAGATGATGAATCATCTTTGCTGTCAGCCTTTTTAGATTTCTTATCAATTACAAACTCATAGTCCTTCAAATTTCGAGAAAGACTTGTTGATATGGCATTGAATTAATGTTTTTGGTGTTTTCAATCACCACTGCATGTATATCCCATTTCTTAGAAAGACCTCTAAGAATTTTCAATGCAACTTCTCTCTGTGGATATTTCTTTCCAAGTGCATTTAGATCATTCATAATACTAGTGAATCTGACTTCCAATTTGTCAATAGATTCACCTTCTTCCATTTCAAAACTATCAAACTTTCCAATTGAAACTGAATGTTTTTTTTCCTTGATATGATTTGTGCCTTAGCACATTACAGCTAGTGTATCCCAAATTTCTTTTGCAGTATTGCAGTGAGAGATCATTCCCATCACACCATCATCAATTGTACTGTATAGTGTGTCTTTAGCAATGTAGTCTAGATTGACTAACTTTCTTTCCTCAGGAGTCAGTTGGTCATCAGACTTAGGAAATTCTGCTCTAGGATCGTTTCTCTCATTTTCTATTCCTCTGGGATTCACCACAGTAAATTGGAATAGCCCTTCAGAGACCACTCTCCACATTCGTTCATGTTTAGAATACAGGTGTGCCTGCATTCTCAATCTCCACAAATCATAGTTCTCCACTGAGAACATGGGAAGTTTCTTAGAAGACATTTTTATCTGAGTCTTTTAAGAATTCAACAAATAAGATCAGTTCAGATAGACCACAAGTATTTTTAGCAAATAAAACTTTGGTCAACAAAGCAGGTGGTCAAGTTGAACCACTGCTCTGATACCACTTGTTGGTCCCGGTGCAAACGAGTCTTACACGTGTATGGGGGGGGAATACACGTGTTCAGTGTTTTTAAAACTTTTCTTTTACTGAGGTCAGCTTGGGTCAGATAATCCTGAAGATTAGGTCCTGAGAAGCACAAATCACTCTGAGTCAAAGTCTACTGAGACAGTGATCCTGAGCTGCTTTCAGAAACCTCAGATAATCCCAACTGAGTCCTGAGTTTTCAGAGATCCTGAGTTGCTTGGATCAGATAACTAACTTACTGAACCCTCAGAAGAGTAAGTTCAGTTTGGTAACTATCTGTTCTAGCTACTCAGATGTGCGGAATTGTTGGCCATTTAGTTTATACTCGTTTTAAGCTTTGCTGAAAACTTTCCTTTACTGGAATAGTGATTAGGCTGTGATTTAATTACATGCAACTTCCAGTGGATTGATTCCAACTGAAATGTCAGTGAAAATATGCTTTCAGATTTAAGTCAATGCAACAGTTAAGCACAGATAAAGAAAGCAATAAACAACACAACAATTTATAGTGGTTCAGAGACTCAAGCATCTACGTCCACTCTCTGTGATCTCTTCAAAGAAATTCACTAATCACTTCCTTGAGCTTTCTGACTACCTCGCGTAGTTTACTTACTCAACTCGGCCCTGAGCTTTCTGACTACTCCACGTAGTTTACTTACTCAAGCCGACCTTGAGCTTTCTGACTACCTCCTCAGTTTACTTGCTCAAACACAAACAAGCTTTCAGACTACCTCTGTAGCTTACTAACTTCACCTCTAGAGCTTTCTGACTACTCCGCGTAGTTTACTAACTCTTTACAACTCTTCTCACCAACAATCACACACCAACTACCTTCTAAAGGGTTTGGGGTTTCTTGGTTGGTTTCCAACTAGGATGATATATCCTTTACAATAAAGTACAATGCAAAGGCTAGGATATCTCGACTAAGCTTCGGATATACTTATCAAGCTAGGCTTAGTGGAATGAGCTCTCTTCGATTTAAAAGCACTTGGGAAATTCTAAGTTTTTCGAGTGCTTTAACTTTGCGATAATAAGTTTGAGCTCTTGAGTTGCCTACAAATTTCCCGTAACCTTACAATGTAGAGGGTCACAAGTATTTATAGGCATACACCAAGGTCACTCTTGAAAAAATATCTGTTGGAGGAGATAGCTTCGTGAGTTTCCTCTTATGGTGTGTGAGGAACGGCTATATTTAGGGTTTGAAACTCCCTAACACGTTTTAGGCAATAGCCTTTCATGTAGCCGGTCTTTACTTTTTGCAGTCTGGAACTTTTGTACTTCTGACATCTTTTTTCAAATGACCATCCTTTGTCGAAGGTTCGATGATTGTATGCGTTGTTGTCTTCCTCTTTTTGACTTTTGTCTCCAGTTAAAGGTAGACACCTTCAACGGCTCTTTTGGTTACAAACTCTGAGTTGATATAATCTTAACAACACTCTGACTTAGTTCCTTTTGTCTGCATTTGAATGTCTTGGCAAATATCTATTTTTCTAAGAAATCGCGATCTTCTCGGTATTGCATCCTTCAGATAGATATTCTCAGTGCCTCGGAACATTGTGTTTATATCGAGCATTGAAGACATTCTTGAAGTCTTGATAATTCGTGCCTTCATTATTCTTGATCTTGATTCTTGATCTTACATCTTACGTGTCTTGAGAGTCTTACGAGTCTTGAGGTCTTACGAGTCTTCGCGTCTTCGAAGTCTTGAGTCTTACGAGTCTTCACAGATATCTTGGACCGATATCTTGAATCTTCATCTTTGAGCCTTCGATTTCCTCGATTTCATCTTGAGTCTTGATATCTCGATTTCTGCGAAGTCTTGATATCTCGGTTTCTGCGAGTCTTGAAACTTTAGTTTCATCTCGAAACTTCCGGTTTCTTCGTAAACATATCTTGAGTTCTTGTAACCTTTAGATCCTAACCTGATCTATATCTGTTGACTATACATTTTGCAGATATCATCCTGAATACTATAAAACTGAATCCTGACTCAACTATCAAGATTATCCAGAACATGTCATACTTAGGGGTTTTGGGATCTAATCAAAATCATATATTTTTATTAAATTCATCTCCCAACACAAACAAAACAGCTCTTTTTAGGTTGACCTTTCTGAACTGATATGTTCCTTAATGTCCACGAATGTCTAACATTCTGTTTGTTTGTACAAGGAATGAACATAACACTATTTCATCAAAATAGTTGTCCAGGGTCCTTTTTTATCGGCCTGAATAGGTCTTCGAGATTTATTCAGTCTTCGTGGATTTTCCTGAGCATTCAGGATTCTTCTGAGTCTTCAAAGTCTTCAGGGTCTTCAGGGTTCTTCTGAGTTTTCAGGATTCTTATGAGTCTTCAGTACACTAACACATCCCTGATCTATATCTGCTGACTATACATGATGCAGATAGTCCTGAGTCCTAAATTCTATTGAAACCTGATCCTGATTCTATACTATCAAAATATCCTGAACATGTCATACTCAAGGTTTTTGGGATCTAATCAAAATCTTTATTTAAATTCATCTCCCAACAATGCCCATTCATGTCTACACGCAGATCAAGGGTCGGGAGTTACTTCTCCCACCTCGCCCAATGAAGAATAAGAACAAGCAGAACTCATACAAGTTCTGCCACTATCACGACCAGGTAGGCCACTACACAAGTGAATACAAGGACCTGATGAAACAGTTTTGGAGGTTGTATGAGGAAGGTTTATTGAATGAGTTCGTCAAGTTACCTCAAACGAACAACGAGCCAGATCCTTGAGATCGCTAATCACCCAACTGTCCCATACAAGGAGAACTGGCAGAGAGGTCTCTCCACAATTAAAGCTTACGAGCTCGAAAATTCATATGGCACAAAGACCCAGTACCCATGAAGTGTGGCTCACCCGAGGAACTATTTTTTTAGTAGATCGGAGGTCGCCTTTTTTGTACTAGTCTAGCCAAGTCAAATAATGTAATCTTTCTTTTCAAAATTTCTATGTGTTTAAACTGAAGGAGGTAGCGCAAAAAAATGCCTTCCTAAAGTACGACTTTCTACATACTGGAGGCGAGATCGCCACCCTAGCAGTGCAGTCCTCCCCTTACTTTGTAAGACGACTAAGCAAAGTTCATAATTAAGCTGCATCCAGATAAGACGACAAGAACACATGCAATTTTAAAAGTCGCATAAGGAAATCAAGTCGACACAATAAAGGGAGGAAAAGGAAACGATTTTCATTTCTAACAGAAGGCCCGAGGGCTACTTACACCAAGTCTCGTATAAAGGTGCTCGCTACCTTAAAATACGAGCACAGTACCTCGAAGTACAAGCACATAAAAGACATACAAAGAGGCTCGCCACCTCGGAGTACAAGCACGAGAAAGTCTCGTACAAAGAGTTTCAACTCAAAGTGCGAGCATAAACAAGTCTCGCACAAAGAGTTTCAACTCAAAGTGCGAGCACAGACAAGTCTCGTACAGAGAGTTTCAACTCAAAGTGCGAGCACATACAAGTCTCGCACAGAGAGTTGCTGCTCAAAGACCGAGCATCGATAAGAACTCTCGACGAGCTCAATCTCGGCAGTTAGCAATCTCAGATGAATAACCCCCCGACTTGGGGGCATGAAGGAGAATTGAACCCGCAAAGATATGTCAAACTTAATACCAAGAATGCAACCTAAAGTACGGAAAGCAGATAAATCATAATTCAAAGCAGCGATCAAGACCGACGTACGAACGAAGTCGAAGTCCACTCTTGGTGGCAATTGTTGTAACATGGATAATCTCACCATACGGACGAGTTACGAAGCTGACAAGTCGCTCACCAGCGACCAGATAAAGTGACTTGAGGTTGAGACTCTATGAACTAGAAGCCAGAAGTCGCAGGTCACAGGTCGTAGGTAGCTCATAGGCTGCCAGAAGTCGCAGGTCACAGGTCACAGGTCGTAGGTAGCTCACAGGCTGCTAGAAGTCGCAGGTGTTGTAGCATGGATAAACTCGACCCCCGGTTAAGTCGCACGAATGACAATTCACCTCCCCAATGCCATTTAAAGCGACCTGTGATCTGGGGATAAATGGCCGCATGGTCGACTTGTCCATCAAGACTAAGTGCTCCTTACCCAAATCACAGACAGCAAGTCGCTAGACGAATTACTAGAACTCCACAAGTTGGGAGCCTTAGGCTGGGAGCGACTTGAATCCATCCAGTTGTATCATCGTAAAGAAGGAATATATTCAGATTAATTAGGGAGCAGATTTTGAGGAGCTAGCAAGTGTATCAGATACCAAAGATCTCAACCGAAGATCGCGGGATATTCGTCCGATCTGTCTCCAACCCTAAGAGCCAATCGTCCAGGCCCATGAAGACCTTAAAACCTAGTTTCTAGTCTATAAATACTTCATGTCAAGTTCATTATAAAAGGTTGGAAATTTTAGAACCTTAGGCTGAAATTATAGTAAAATCTACCTAGCTTGGTTGCCCCCAGACATAGTCTTATTTACGGATGAACTGAGTAATCAAATTTTGTGTCTTTTACTTGTTTTGATCATTTAAGTATCCATTGTTTATTGTTTGTTGGCCGAAAAATGTAAACCGGGACCAACAATTGGGGGTATCAAAGTCTTACAATGCTCTAGACATAGCCATACCTTTTCTGCCTCTCAGTATCCCAACCAAGCAGAGTGTCATCAGTACTTTCCCGATCTCGGTGCTGGGTAATCTCATAAACCCGGTTGGGATCACCGCTCGAGCCGGGAACCAACAACATCCCAGAATGAGAAACCCTAAGCTCGTCTTCATCGACAAGGTGTTGGAATTTCTTCGGCGATCCCGACGGCTGACCTGGAGCCTCGGAGTCTCATTTGGATCTCGTAGCTCGAACCGGGGCTATATCTTTTCTCTTGTTGGACCGCCATTCGACTCTTTCTTCTCCATTTCTTTAGCC
Organism: Stenogyne calaminthoides; assembly: GCA_037126765.1. Classification (NCBI taxonomy): domain Eukaryota; kingdom Viridiplantae; phylum Streptophyta; class Magnoliopsida; order Lamiales; family Lamiaceae; genus Stenogyne; species Stenogyne calaminthoides. The sequence continues at coordinate 27,022,598 of JBBCBC010000006.1, forward strand.
TGCTTCTTCTCGGCCCTCTTCCTGCTCAGCTCCATAGCTTGGGCCACCTTCTCGGCCATGGCCTCGGCGTTCAGCACGACGTTTTGCATATCATTAGGACAACCTGACCCACTGATTTAAGTTTTGTGAAAAGTTTGAAAAATCATTGTGTTGGTATTTAGAGGCACGTAAACACGTAATACATGCGCAGCGGAATTAAACAGTTCACCAACAACGAACACGTAATTGCATAATTGAATACGTATAAACATAAAGAGAAATCTTACAGTAAAATGTACGCATATTTCTCTACTATGGTATCCACGTAATCCCCGTTCACGGACTTGAACAGATTTGCCAGCGTTGAATCTGAGACAGAATTTGCTAGGAAAATTCCTATTCTAGATTTTATGGAGAAATATGAATTAACGTCATTTGTGAATTCCCAAGAGCTTGTATATATAGGAAATACCCTGCTTAAATCTTAAGCTAACCCAATTAGGAAAATAAAATCCCTAATCTTGAATTAAATTAATTCCTTTTAATTTAATTCCCTAAATATAAATCTCTACGGATTTAAATGCCTTATATGAAAATCTCTACGATTTATTTCCATATACATTAAATCCTACAATTATATTCCAAATATAATTATTGGGAATTCTTATTTGATTAAATCCAATTTAATTAAATATTAATAATAATTAATTCCAAATTAATGTCTTATTAATTAATTCTCCATAAATTAAATATTAAATTCAATTTAACATTTCATCAACCGACTATAATCCGTAAAAGGGAATTACTTGTTGTGTGACCCATAGGCCCTCATATATCGAGCAATTAGTCAAACTAACGGTCTTAATTGAACCCTAGACAATAAATTAGACATTCTCAATATATGAGGTACGTTGCGAGAAATGTGCAACTACCTGTAACTGAAACATGGGCTATTACGATTTCCTCCTTTCATTCGCGAATACTCGATTAAGTCTTGAACATGATGAAGTGTCTATTCAAATAATTTAATCATGTTATCTCCAATCACTAATTGATCATATATGTCACACTTAGCCACAAAGTCTAAGTTGACGTGCATCGACCGATGACTTTGATCCAATTATGATGAGAAGATGAGTATTCTCTCTAAATCCACTTTGAGGAATGAATCCTATTCTTGGCTCAACTACCACGCACATGCACTTCGTGATGAACCCAATCCAAGCCATATCTACCCATGGTTAGGGTGCAAACGTTGGTCATTGTCAAAGTTCATCATCCCACACATGTCGTGCGTATTGACCTCAAGTCAAAGGAGTATCGAATCGCTCCCACTAACCGAGACACCCGTAGACACATATAGTGGAAATACATCAAATGGTTTCTCGGATGGGTATACCAATACCCTCTAAGGTATTTGTCCATCCATCATGAGATACCTAGTATCTCGTTGTAAGTGAGATCTTACTACACTCTCTAAGAGTATGATGCATATCGCACACCAATCTCCATTGTATCATCAATATCCCATTCTTGATGATCCTTGATCGGGGCTATTTGAGAATCATGCTTAAGTCATCTGAGTTCTCACAACCTCAATGACAACAATGACTCATGGGAACACTTGTATGAATAAATGCACACAATCAAACATAATATTCAAACAAGTGTATTGCCATACATTAATATTAAGTGAACTATAATATTAAATCAAACTGAATATCATCGAGTATTATGTCCTTACAATAGATTGTGTTTAGGACACTAACACTAACAATCTCCCACTTGGACTAGATTCAATCACCTACATGTCTAACCCCTAGACCATCAAATGTCTAGTGTGTACATGAACACTCAGTGTTATGGTGAAAGGATCTGCCAAATTAAATATGTGGGAATACATTTTAATTATATTTCTCCTATCGTTATGATCTATCGGATCAAATGATAAGCCCGGTACTGCTTGTCGATCTAGGTTCCTTTGCTTGCGCAATCGCACCAACGTTGTCGCAATACAAGTTTATTCGACAACTGGCACTCGGAACTACCCCTAGTTCTCTTAAGAACTACAAAATCCAGTCAGCCTCCTTGAGGCTTCTGATACAGCAATGTACTCGACTTCGGTTGTTGAATCTGCGGTCAATTTGCTTGGAACTATTCCAACTGACCGCCTCATCATTGTGAGTGAAACGTAACTTGAATGTGATTCGTAATCATCACAGTCGGATTGGAAACTTGTGTCAGCTTAACCAATCACTACTAGTTCTGACTGTCCACCATAGATAAGGAAACATTCTTTAGTTCGTCTAAGATTCTTCATAATGGTCTTGACAACAATCCAGTGTGACTCACCCGGATTCTGTTGGTATCTACCAATGATGTTGATAGTGTCCAAGTCATGGCGTACATGATTGACCCAATTGCAGATGCATATGGGACATCGTTCATGTGCTTGGTATTAGCTTCAACTGAAGGACAATCCTTCTTTGATAGCTTTATCCCATGATTTGCTGATAGAGATCATCTCTTAGAGTTCTCCATCACAAAACGCTTCAACACCTTGTCTACATAGGTAGACTGTGACAGCCCCAACATCCTCTTGGATCTATTCTTGTGGATCTTGATCCCTAGGATTTAGCAGGCTTCGTCAAGACCCTTCATCATGAAGGTCTTTAACAATAAATCTTTAATGGACTGCATTAACAGGATATTGTTTCCCAAAATTAATATGTCATCGACATACACGATTATGAAAATAATATTCTTCCCGCTGCATTTACGATAAATGCAAGAATCTTCCGAGTCCATCTCGGATTTCATGGCTTCATGCCACTTCCCTGAATCAATATCTGATATTGCTTCAGAATAAGTATTAGGATCATCTTTATCCGGTATGTCCATATTATTGAGTTCCTCCAAGAGGTAACCGTATCTAATGGGTGGATTACGATTCCTAATTGACTTACGGAGCTGTGGTTGTGCAGGCTGTACATTCTGATCGTGAAAATTTTGTGGTGCATCGATATCATCAATGTCCGGAGAGTCCTCAAGAGCTACACTTTCAGTTGCCTCTTGGGAGGGAGTTTGAACTATGTTGTTCTCATTCAGCCCACTTGGAGGTTCTTGCACAGGCAAGCCAACTCCAATTACGCTCCAACTGGCTGAAAGACGATCACCTAGTGAAAGACTCCTACCGTGAAAGTTGCTGAATGCTCCCACTGATTCTTTGTCATGTTGCTTTGACAAGATATCAGTCTCTTTGTTAATTTGTGGTTCTTGAATTTCTTCTATGAGCTTACGACCTTGTTCCTTAAAGACATAGTCTTCTTCGAGGAACTTGGTCTGCCTAGAAACAATCACTGATTGTTTCTCATGTGGATAGAAGCAATCTCCTTTAGTTTCCTTAGGATATCCCACAAAGTAACCCTTTTCACCTTTGGATTCCAACTTGTCGGTAAGCATCCTTTTCACAATTATGGGGCAACCCCATGTTTGATATGTGTAAAAGTTAGCTTCTTGCCACACCAAGGTTCATATGGTGTATGCTCAACCGATTTAGATGGAATCCTATTCAGAATGTCAGAAGAGAGGAAAAGCTCACCATGGACATTACCATGTCTAACAAGGTTCGGTTTCTTCTCTTCGGACACACCGTTCATCTGAGGTGTTCTGGGAGGAGTCCATTGTGACTAGATTCCATGTAACTTCAAGTAATCAATGAATTCATGGTTAAGGTATTCACCTCCTCGATCCGATCGAAGAGTCTTGATACTCTTACCAAGTTGCTTCTCTACTCGAGCTTTGTACTCTTTGAATTTCTCAAAAGATTAGGATTTGTGTTTCATAAGATGCACGTATCCGTATCTCGAGAAATCATCAGTAAAAGTGATGAAGTAGCCTAAGTGACCCCTAGCTAGAGTGGGCAATGGTCCACAAACATTGTTGTGGATCAACTCTGGAACTTCTTTGGCATGCCCCTCTTTCCCAGAATAGGGTCTGTTGATCATCTTTCCCATGAGATAAGATTCACAGTCTCCATAAGACTCTCAGTCGAATGGGGTTAAGTAGTCTAACTTTCTTAACCTTGCAATTCTTTTTCATTTACATGATCAAGTTCTACAATGCCACAAGTAAGTCGGGTTTTCATGATTACTAAGTTTGAGTATTTTATTTGTATATTAAGAACATCATATCCATAATGCAACAATTATAACCAATTCACCATAGGGGCATTCCCATAAACCACACCATTCAACGTGAAATAACAATTACTATCACTAAAATGGAAGGAATAACCCTCAATGTCTAACATAGGAATGAAAATAATATTGAGGGTAATAGGAAGAATGAAATGACAATCATTAAGTTCTAATCTAAAACCAAAGGGTAAGTCTAACGCATAAGTCTCATACGTTCAGTAGCAACTCTTGCTCCGTTTCCACGTGTAAGACGACTTCACCCGCCCTAACTGCCCTAAGGCACATGAGCCCCTTCACATTCGTACAAATGTGTGAGCCACATCTGGTATCTAATACCCAGAAATTAGCACTATTTGTGGACATGTTTTCTTAATAACAACCATACATGTTCTAGTGCTAGAAGCACCCAGTGCCTTCTTTTTAGCAACCAGAACCTTAGAGTCCTTCTTCCAGTGCTCTCTTCTACTTATAGTAGAGGCACACATCCTTGATACCCACTCCTTTTGAACACCATCTTAGCGATAGTGAATTCAAAAGTCTTGAGCATGTTGTGAAGTTCAGGCATGGTCGCATCCGTCTTATTCATTTTGTAGTTCACAATGAAGCTAAAATATAAATCCGAGAGCGACTGGAGGATAGCATAAATGAAAACGTTGGTATTTTAGCTCAAAGCCTAAATTACCAAGTTTATCAATTAGGCCTATCATCTTAAGCACATGAGGTAAAATCTTCCCTTCTTCAGTCAACCGACATCTGAACAGATCTCTCATCATTTCATAAATCTCAAAATGAGATTCAGAATCAAAGAGATCATTCAGATGCTTGAGCATCTAGAAGGGACCCATTTTCTCACGTTGCCTATGTATATCGGGGGTCATGCCGAACAACATCACACACTGAGCCTGGAAACCATCCTCTTGATGCTTCTTCTTAGGTGCTACGTCAAACGTGGCTGTCTCAAGAAACGAGCTGCAAGGGTAACAGGGATTGGCGTGTCCAACACATACTCAATCTTTTCTTGCCTTAGCACCAAACGCACGTTTAGGTGCCAGTCCAAAAAATTTGGCCTAGCCAATTTACTTGTTTCCAAAACACATCTCAATAATAGTTATACATTTCAACTAACCAAGAGAAATAAAATAAAATGAGAATTAAACACATAATTCCTATGATCAATATTCAGTAATCAAAATAAACATGGCCTTTCTTTTGTGTTTATTTTGTCTCCATTATTTTTACATACTCAACGACCTCATCGGAAGAGTACGAATTTATATCAAATATAAATTGTAATGGACTAGGATCCACATTACTACCATCATAATCCCAACGAGGGTTGATCATTACAATAGCATAACTGGTAGGTCTCCAAACCAATTGCAAAACTGCAATTCCTAGTTTGTCGAACCTAGTTCGACTGATGTCCCTTACCCTTTGTTCCCCGCGAGGGCTAGCGAAACAAAGTTAAGTTGGTTTACAACCATCAAGCGGCAACATTACATGTCCCTATTAAAGTCCCGTTAAATGAAGATCCGAGCAAAAGATGAGGGTCTTTAAGTACTCATTGGAACGAAATCTCCGGTTTACTTTTAGTTTTGATGGAAGACATCTTATCAAATTAATGAGAAAACCATATTTTAGTGAGGATCGTTTTAAAGGCGGGGTATTAATTGCTTAATCGAGATCCAACATGTTAATCTACATCACATTTGAGCAATTATTGGGCGCCGCCTACCCAAACATGATTTACACGGACTAACATTTATATGAGTGCCGTCTACCCAAACAATTAATACGGTCCGACAAGTAATGGGCGTCGCCTACCCAAAAAATTATAATGCGGACGTAAAAGGCGTTAATAACCAAGTGGGAATTAATAACCCGTTTAATCATTTAAACCATAATTTTAAAATTTTAATTTTAAAATCAAGTTTTAATAATTAAATTCATTATTAATATTTTGACCTTTAATTAATCCAATTAATTAAGTCAGTCATTAATCCAACTAATAATTTTATTAAAATGATTAACCAAGTGAGATTTAATAATTCTTTTAAAATGAATTTAAAATCCAATTTTAAATTCAATTGTAAAAATTATTAACTTTCAATAATTAATTCAATTAATTAATCTTTGGTCTAATCATAATCCAATTTTAAAATTAAACACTTATTAATTTTTCAAAAATTAGATTTTAATTATTTTGTTGTTAGGGGCTCAAGTGCAATTTCCAAAATTGCACGGGAGGGCCTGTTCCAAATCAAATTTGCAAAACAACCCTCCGCCATCACCTCCCAAATCCGACAGCATCCAATCTGTAATTCGGGACAACCGTTTCCAAATACCAATCTAGAATTCTCATCAATCACAATTAATTTTCAGAATTAATCTAATTAACTCATCAAATTTCAATCAAATTGTGTCAATCGAAAAGAAAAGGTAACAACTGGATCGAACAAAGCGAGGTACGGGTCAGTGCGGCACGTGCGCAGCACGGCCGTCTATAGAAATGACTTTGTAAGAGACGATGCAAGCCTGAAATGCTTGGGGTTTCTGTGAATCGCCGCCGTGACGGGTTATCGAGAACGGGTCGCGCAGTGTCACACGAGTGAGTGCACACCAACGTCGCCGCTCAAGATCGCGCCTGTCTCGCTCCGTCGAACGGAGAATGAGCCAACCGCCGCTAATTGACGTTAAGCTTCGCCGCCGCAAGGGGGACAAAAATCTATGTCGAAACAAAGACCACGCCGCCGCCTCCGACGAGAAGCATATCGCGAGGAGGAACTGGTCGCACCCACAAATTGAGGCAAAAACACCGAATGTTTCACCGATCGATGAATCTGGTGCTGTGAGAACCATTGCGGGTTACCGCACGCATCGCGAGGCACGACGCCCAGCACCAGCCTCATACGAAGCTACGAAACACCGTCGCGAGTAGACGGCATGAGAGACGAAGAAGGCGACAGTGAAAAGAGGTTTTCCCAGAAAGCCCTAATTTCACAAGGAAGATGACTCGCCCAACATTAACAACCAAAAATAAAGTGGTGCGGTTTTGTCAAACAAAAGCCGCACCCGGGTTTTAAAAAAAAATTAATCTTAAAACCAATTCAATTAGCAATTAAAACAAGAGCTTGAAGCTCTGATACCACTGTTGGTATTTAGAGGCACGTAAACACGTAATACATGCGCATCGGAATTAAACAGTTCACCAACAACGAACACGTAATTGCATAATTGAATACGTATAAACCTAAAGAGAAATCTTACAGTAAATTGTACGCATATTTCTCTACTATGGTATCCACACAATCCCCGTTCACGGACTTGCACAGATTTGCCAGCATTGAATCTGAGACGGAATTTGCTAGGAAAATTCCTATTCTAAATTTTATGGAGAAATATGAATTAACGCCATTTGTGAATTCCCAAGAGCTCATATATATAGGAAAGGCCCAACTTAAATCTTAAGCTAATCCAATTAGAAAAATAAAATCTCTAATCTTGAATTAAATTAATTCCTTTTAATTTACTTCCCTAAATATAAATCTCTACGGATTTAAATGCCTTATATGAAAATCTCTACGATTTATTTCCATATACATTAAATCCTCTTCCAAATATAATTATTAGGAATTCTTATTTAATTAATTCCAATTTAATTAAATATTAAAAATAATTAATTCCAAATTAATCTATTATTAATTAATTCTCCAAAAATTAAATATTAAATCCAATTTAACATTTAATCAATCAACTATAATTCGTAAAAGAGAATTACTTGTTGTGTGACCCATATACCCTCATATATCGAGCGATTAGTCAAACTAACGGTCTTAATTGAACCCTAGACAATAAATCACACATTCTCAATATATGAGGTACGTTGCGAGGAACGTGCAACTACCAGTAACTGAAACATGGGCTATTACGATTTCCTCCTTTCATTCGCGAATACTCGATTAAGTCTTGAACATGATGAAGTGTCTATTCAAATAACTTAATCATGTTATCTTCAATCACTAATTGATCATAAACGTCACACATAGCCACAAAGTCTAAGTTGACGTGCATCGGCCGATGACTTTGATCCAATTATAATGAGAAGATGAGTATTCTCTCTAAATCCACTTTGAGGAATGAATCCTATTCTTGGCTCAACTACCACGCACATGCACTTCGCGATGAACCCAATCCAAGCCGTATATACCCATGGTTAGGGTGTAAGCGTTGGTCATGGTCAAAGTTCATCATCCCACACATGTCGTGCGTATTGACCTCAAATCATAGGAGTATTGCATCGCTCTCACTAACCGAGACACCCGTAGACACATATAGTGGAAATACATCAAACGGTTTCTCGGATGGGTATACCAATACCCTCTAAGGTATTTGTGCATCCATAATGAGATACCTAGTATCTCGTAGTAAGTGAGATCTTACTACACTCTCTATGAGTATGATGCAGATCGCACACCAATCTCCATTGTATCAGCAATATCCCATTCTTGATGATCCTTGATCGGGGCTATTTGAGAATCATGCTTAAGTCATCTGAGTTCTCACAACCTCAATGACAACAATGACTCATGGGAACACTTGTGTGAATAAATGCAAACAATCAAACATAATATTCAAACAAGTGTATTGCCATACATTAATATTAAGTGAACTATAATATAAAATCAAACTGAATATCATCGAGTATTATGTCCTTACAATAGATTGTCTCTAGGACACTAATACTAACACACTGAACACGTGTATTCCCCCCCCCATACACGTGTAACACTCATTTACACCGGGACCAACAGTAGGCTATAGTGATGCAGATTGGGGAGGTGATTGTGATGATAGAAAAAGTACTAGTGGAGGATGTTTCTATATGGGAATGAACATTATCTCCTGGCATAGTAAGAAGCAGAACTGTGTTTCAATATCAACAGTTGAGTCTGAATATGTTGCTGCTGGAAGTTGCTGCACTCAACTGCTATGGCTTAAAAAGATGTTTGATGATTATGGGTTGGAAAGTGGTATTTTGACTGTTTATTGTGATAATACTAGTGCTATCAATATTTACAAGAATCCTGTGCAAAATTCTTTGACTAAGCATATAAGTATAAGACATCACTTTATAAGAGATCTTGTAGAGAAAGAAGTTGTGAAGTTAGAGAAACAGCCCTGAGAAGCACAAATTACTCTGAGTCAAAGTCTACTGAGATATTAACCCTGAGCGGCTTTCAGTAACTTCAGATTAGCCCAACTGATCTGAGAATTAAAACAGAGTCCAAATAAGCTTGGAGTAGATAACTATCTTACTGACTACTGAGATGAGTTTGATCAGTTTGATAACTATCTATACTAGCTTAGTGTGCAGAATGTGTAGGCCCTAAGTTTATACTCGTTTTATCTTGCTGAAAATCTTTATCACTTAGTAAATCAGTGGTTAAGGCTGTGATCAGTTCAATGCAAATTCAGTGGATTGATTCTAACTGAATATCAGAAAACTCAGTATGCTTTCAGTGAAAATATGCAACAGATAAAATGCAAAGCAGAAAGCAAACACAACAAATTATGTGGTTCAGAGGCAAAGCTCCTACGTCCAATCTCTCTGATCCTCAGAGAAATTCCTTAACTCACTACTACTACTACTACCTCAAGCTTTCAGACTGAACTCAACATCTTACTAACTTCCTTCTATGAGTTTTCAGGCTGAACTATACTGCAGCTTACTAATTCAAACACACACAAGCTTTCAGATTGTCACAAGCAGCTTACTAACTTATTCTCTACAGTTATTAGGTTGAACTCTACTGCAGCTTACTAACTCTTTACAACTCTCACTTTCCAACAATCACACACACACTACCTAAACAGTAGGGTTTGGGTTTGGTTGGTTTCCAACTAGGGTGAGATATCCTTTTAAAATTGAGAACACAAAGTAAAAGGCTAGGATATCTCTAACTAAGCTTTGAATATCTGCTTGAATCTAGGCTTAGTTAAATGAGCTCTCTTCAAAGATGAAACACTTGGGAAATCTTAGGCTTTTTGAGTGCTTCAAATGTAAGAATATGAATGAGCTCTGGAGTTGCTTGATTTCCCGTAACCTTGATTGTTTGTAAGGCCTTCGGTATTTATAGACAACTTTCTAAGAGTCACTCTTGAAAAACTATCCGTTGGGAGAGATAGAATCAAGGATTTCCTCTTTTGGTTAGTGGTAAACACCTACAATTAGGGTTTGAACATGTCGTTGCATGGTTTGGGTAATATAGAGCCAAACAACCAATCACCACTTTTTGTGAATTGGAAGATATCAGTCCTGACATTTCCTCAGTGAAATGTCATTTTCAATGTCAGTAAAGTATGTTGTTGTCGCCTCCTCATTGGATCAAAATCTTCCTTTGAACAGAGACAAACAAAACGACTCTTTGTAGATCAACTATACTGATCTGATATGTTCCTTAATGTCCACAAATGAATAATATTCTCTTTGTTTGTACTAAGAATGAACAAGACATTATTTACTCCAAAATAGCTGTTCAGGATTTTTATGGATCAGTACAAAACAATCTTCAGGATCTTCGTTCTTCTGGATTTTCGGTCTTCAGGATTTTTTTAGTTCTTTTAGGATCTTCTAAGACTTCAGGATCTTCTAAGTCTTCAGGCAAAATAAAGCAATCCTAACTATCCTGATCTATATCTGCTGACTATACATGGTGCAGATAATCCTGATCTTAACACCTATAGAAAACCTGATCCTTATCTATCAAGTTGTTCTGATACATATCATACTCAGTGGTTTTGGGATCTAATCAAAACATTTATTAAATTCATCTCCCAACACCAACTAAAGAGCAATTAGTATCCTTTGAGTACCAAATACCTATATCACATGTTCCAGCCATATATCTTATAATTCTTTTTATAGAATTAAGATGTGATTCCTTAGGATTAGCTAGATATCTAGCACAAAGACAAACACTATACATAATATCAGGCCTACTAGAAGTTAAGTACAAAAGACTTCCAATCATTGATCTATACAAAGTAGGATCAACATCTTTTCCAATCAAGTCTTTACTCAACTTTTGAGTTGAACCCATAGGGGTTTTCATAGTTTTAGCACTTTCCAGACCAAACCTCTTTACCTAATTCTTAGCATATTTGTTTTTGACAAAAGAAAATACCATCTTTCATTTGTTTGATTTGAAGACATAAAAAGTAATTCAGTTCTCCAACCATGGACATTTCAAAAGTACAGGTCATTTCTTTAACAAAACTATCAAGCATATCATTACAAGTTGAACCAAATACAATATCATCAATATTTGAGCAATCATGATATCATTCTTAGAATTTTTAATGAACAAGGTTCTATCAGCTTCACCTCTCAAAAATCCAAACTCAAGTAAGAAATCAGTAAGTCTACCATACCAAGCTCTAGGTGCTTGTTTTAGACCATACAAAGCTTTCTTTAACTTGTAAACATGATCAGGAAATTCTAGATTTTCAAAACCTTTAGGTTGTTCAACATAAACTTCATCATCCAGAATACCGTTTAAGAAAGCAGCTTTAACATCCATTTGATGTAACTTAATGTTAATGAAACATGCAATAGCAAGAAGTAATCTAATATATTATATTCTAGCAACAAGAGCAAATGTTTCATCAAAGTCAATTCCTTCAATCTGAGTATATAACCTTGAGCAACCAATCTAGCCTTATTTCTCACAATATTACCAAATTCATCAGTTTTATTTTTGAAAATCCATTTTGTTCCTATGACATTAATATCAGAATTAGGTCTAGGTACAAGTGTCCAATCATCATTTCTTTCAAACTGATTAAGCTCTTCATGCATAACATTTATCCAGTTTTCATCATTGAGAGCTTCTTTCACATTCTTAGGCTCAATTGCAGAATGATAACACTCAAAAGTTACCTGATTGCATATGGATGACATGCAAACTGATCTTACAAAGTTATTGATGTGAATACCCATTCTTCTTCCAGTTTGTACACCAATGGTAGCTTCTCCAATGATCTAATCTGATGGATGACTTTTCATTATCTTTGTTGCGGGAACCTACTCTTTTGGATACTGTGAATCTTGTGACAGATTTTCAGTATTTGAACTTTTTGGTAATGTTGTATCAGATGTTGAAGGAACATTCTGATCAACATCCTTACAATCTTCAGTGTCATCAGTATCTTTGGATACTTCTATCAGTATGTTTTCAGTGAAAATATGCAGCATATAGTATGCAGTACAGAAAGTAAACAACACAACAATTATAGTGGTTCACAGACTCAAGCTCCTACATCCACTCTCACTTATCTTCAGAGAAATTCCTTAACACACTTCTCCTAAAGCTTTCATGATGACTCACTGCAGCTTACTAACTTTTCTACCTTGAGTTTTCTGGCTGACTCACTGCAGCTTACTAACTCAACACACACAAGTTTTCAGACTACCACAAGTAGCTTACTAACTTCTCCTCTAGAGCTTTAAAAATCAACTCAACTCGCAGCTTTACTCACTCTTTACAACTCTTACTCACCAACAAATCACACACACTCAAACTACCTTATCAAAGGGTTTGGGTTTGGGTTGGTTTCCAACTAGGGTGAGATATCATTTACAATAAGAACAAATGCAAAAGGTTAGGATATCTCTACTAAGCTTTGGATATATCTATCAAATCTAGGCCTAGTGAATGAGCTCTCTTCAATGTGAAACACTTGAGAAATTCTAGGTTTTTCGAGTGCTTCAATTTGTAAGAATATGAATGAGCTATGGAGTTGCTTTGATTTCCCGTAACCTTATCTTGTCATATGCATTCGATTATAAGCAAAGCACAACACATGAGCTTAAAACGAAAAAATCTGGAATCACCATTCCTTCACCCCTGTTTTATATGCATTTCATGATTATTCCGCATTTCATGGGTTTTTCACCGGGCCTATCAATTGGTATAAGAGCAGGAGTTCAAAAGATCACTTTTAATGTGATCACCTGAACTGATCTTTTTAAAAGAAAACCCGTTTATTTAAAAATGCATATATTTTAATGTTTTGGCTTCATTATCAAAAAGGGGGAAATTGTTGGGATATTTTAGTTTTGTTGAATTATGCCAAAACATTATTGAAGCTAATCTACAGATAACAAGTTGGGGGGGAACGAGAGAACAAATTGAGGGGGAACTCACGAAATCAAAAGAAGATGATCGAGATTAGACGAGGTCACAGCAGATTTAGACCGACGAGATCGATGAAAGTTAGATGAGTTCTAGAGTTAACTGATTAGCTGTGCAAAATCAGAAGAGAAGAAAAGCTAAGTCAGCGATCCAAAAGAAACCGACCAAAAAGATCAAGAAGAGAAGGTTGCGGATCGGAAGATGAGTGATGAGACTGATCAAGATCGACGCGTGATCGATATCGATATGAAGAGGAGTGATGAGATCGACGAGATCGACGTGATCGAGATCGATATGATAAACCGATATGATAACCTTGATGAACTGATGAACTGACTGATGCTATCCCGATATGTTGATCTTGAAGATGTGTTGATCTGATCACGAGCCGATCGATCGTAAAGAAGAAATCGATAAATTGAGTAAAAAGTGATCCGAGGCTCAAGAGAAAATAACTGAGACTCAAGAAGTAAAGTGATCCGAGGCTCGAAGAAGTAAAAGTGACCAGGGTCGATGTCCGATGTAAGAAGAATCAACTCACCACCGAGAGTCAAGATGCCCGACGATAAGGTCCACCAAGAGAAGTCCATTGAATCAAGAAACCTCGAGACTCGAGATGTCATCGACACCGAGGCTCGATAGACTGAAGGCTCAGATAGACCTAAAGATCCTGAGACTCAGAAGAATCTGAAGAATATAGCAATTGGAATTCAGCTGACGTGGACCAATGAGAGGAAGACAACCAGCCTAAAAAAGCTACAGAACTTACAAAGAATAGTATGGATTTGAATGTGATTCTCTAAAACGGTAACATTCAAATCCACACTATAAATACAAGATCTTCCATCAAATTAAGTGTGGAGAATGTAGCAAACGATGCTACAAAGCTAAGAAGACATATACTCAAGCTTTCCCACCATAGAACACAAGTCCGTAGATATACACATATATTCAAAGAGTGTTCTAGAACCCAATCTAAGCAACCCACGATGTATCCTAAGCTTAGAGAGATTTTCCCAACCTTAGCAATTGAGGCTAAACAAATGTAAGGGAAAATCTCACCATAGTTGGAGACAACACCAAACCCAAACCCCATTCTCGTAAGAGATAACTAGTGGTGAAGTGAGGTAGTTGTTAGGCAATCCCGAGAGAGGGTGATAAGTCCCGTTAGAGTGTGAACTCGTTAAACATCTAGAGGCGAGCCCGAGAGGGTGATAAGTCCAGAGGCAAGCCCGAGAGGGTGATAAGTCCAGAGGCGAGCCCGAGAGGGTGATAAGTCAAGTTGGAGTGAGAGCTCATTAAATATCTAGAGGCGAACCCGAGAGGGTGATAAGTCCAGTTTGAAGGAATTTTCCTAGAAACAGGGAGAGTGGATGTAGGAGCTTGAGTCTCTGAACCAATATACTTTGTTGTGTTCTTTATTGCTTTACGTTCTTATCTTGTCATATGCATTCGATTATAAGCAAAACACAACACATGAGCTTAAAACAAAAAAATATGGAATCACCATCCCTTCACCCCTGTTTTATATGCATTTCATGATTATTCCGCATTTCATGGGTTTTTCACCGGGCCTATCAATTTGGTACTTCACTCTCTGCCCAAAAGTTTTTGAGCATTCTGGCCTCGCTAGCTGATTTGTTGCAAGCTTTGGTCTCGGCATAGATGATGATGGGGCACCAAACTCAAGCTTTGAACGGCAAGTGGTCCATCTTCATCTTCTAGGCCAAGGGTAGGCAAGAAAAAGAAGAGAACCAAAAGCCATAAGAAATAAAACTCAACAGTTGCCAAGGGCAATGGTAAGATGAGGAATGCTTGTGGTGTCAAGAAAAATCCATAGAGGAAGTGCTTCAACAGCGGTAAGGACAATGGAGGTTTGCCTGTTCCAACCCCAAAAGGGCCAGAAAGAAAGGTAATTTTCACGCACTAGTTGTTGAAACTTGTTTAGCGGCGTATACTTCTCATTAATGGGTAGTTGATACGGGATCCACTGATCATGTTTGCTTTACGGGTTCAAGCTGACCCGGCAACTTAGTGGGAGTGAAATCCTCATCACTGGGCGATGCTACGAGAGTGGCAGCTGAAGCAGTGGGAGAAGTGCACCTGTCTTTTGAAGACAAAGTTTTAATTTTAAAGAGATTTTCTTTATGTTCCCAGTTTTAGAAAGAATTCACTTTCAATTTCTAAAATTCTGTTAATGGATACTTAGTTTCTTCTAATAAGAATGACATTATTTCTTGAAATGATGAGTGTATCTGTTATGGGACATTGGTTGAATAATCTCCATACAACTAACTGTGCACACCACTCACGAAACGCATCCTATAACACAACAACTGTTTCCGATAAAAGAAAACGTGAACGAGACACTTCTATGGCATCTATGATTGGGACATATTAATCCAAAGAGGATCCAATGGTTGGTAGAAGATGGTTCACTGGAGTCTCTCCAAGTTGAACCAATTCCAACCTGCGAATCATGTTTGGAGGGTAAAATGACCAAGAGGGCATTCAGAGCCAAGGGGAATAGAGCCAAAGAAGTGTTAGAAATCGTTCACACAGACATATGTGGTCCAATGTCAACCAAAGCAAGAGGAGGTTATGAGTATTTCGTCACTTTTATTGATGACTACTCAAGGTACAGTTATATTTTCCTTATGAAGCATAAATCTAAGACCTTTGAGAAATTTAAAGAATTTAAGGCTCAAGCAGAGAATCATAGGGAAAAACGTATCAAGTCTCTATGATCTGATCGTGGAGGCGAGTACCTCGGCGATGAGTTTTTGAACTACTTGTCAGATGAAGGGATTGCATCCCAGCTAACTGCACCCGGAACCCCTCAAGAAAATGGGGTTGTAGAGCGAAGTAACAGAACTCTTTTAGAAATGGTTAGATCAATGATGTGTTATGCGGATCATCCCAAGTAATTCTGGGGTCATGCCTTGGAAACAGCGGCTTACATTCTGAACTTGGTGCCATCCAAATCGGTTCCCGAAACTCCCAAAGAATTGTGGACCTGGCGCAAGCCCAGTTTGAGACACATGAGAATTTGGGGGTGTCCGGCCTACGTGTTGGACAAGGATGCCGGGAAATTAGATCCTAGATCAGAATTAAGGTTGTTTATAGGATACCCCGAGGGAACAAAAGGGTGTATGTTCTATGGTCCCAAAGATCAAAAGGTGGTAATAAGCACCCACTTTAGATTTTTGGAGGAAGACTATATGAACGAAAGAAGTCCCAGAAGTGAGATTACCTTAAGTGAGCTAAGGGGGCTAACCTCATTGCCAACTGTACAAGATGACATACAAAATGACACACTTTCACAACCGGAACCTCGTTGTAGTGGGAGGGTTGTAAGACAGCCCAAGAGATTCATGGGGATAGGAGAGTCCTCGGACTTGATTCCCGGACAAGATGAATCAGACCCATGGACATATGATGAGGCAATCTAAGACAAGGATGCGGTTTCTTAGCAAAAGGCAATGAAAGCAGAAATGGGTTCTATGGATCATAACAGAGTGTGGGAGCTAGTCGAACCTCTTAATGGGGTCAACCCCATTAGTTGCAAGTGGGTATACAAGAGAAAGAGAGGACCGGACGGGAAGGTGGAAAACTTTAAGGCAAGGCTTGTGGCGAAAGTTTATACTCAGAAAGAAGGGATCGACTATGAGGAAACGTTTTCACCTGTAGCAATGCTCAAGTCCATCCGGATTCTCTTGTCGATTGCTGCGCATCTCGATTTTGAAATCTGGCAAATGGATGTCAAGACAGCTTTCCTTAACGGAAGTCTTGATGAAGAAATCTATATGCAACAACCCCAAGGCTTCATTGAAAAGGGCCAAGAACACCTAGTTTGTAAGCTCATGAAGTCCATTTACGGACTCAAACAGGCATCCAGAGCTTGGAACCAATGTTTTGATCATGTTATAAAGTCGTATGGGTTTGATCAAAACGAGTTCGAAAGTTGTGTGTACAAAAAGTATGTCGGAACTGCATTGGTATTCTTAGTACTATACGTAGATGAAATTCTACTCATCGGGAACGATGTAAAGGTGTTATCAGACATAAGGGCATGGCTTTCAAAACAGTTTGATATAAAGGACTTAGGGGAAGCCGGGCACGTCCTTGGGATCAAGATCACTCGAGATCACAAGAAATGGTTGATAGGCTTATCGCAAGCTTCATACATAGACATTGTCTTGAAACGATTCAGCATGCAGGATTCCAAGAGAGGCTTTGTACCTTTCAGGCATGGAATCCATCTATCCAAGGAAATGTGCCCTAAGACACAAAAGGAGATAGATGACATGAAAGGCATTCCTTATGCTTCGGCTGTCTGAAGCCATATGTATGCAATGTTGTGTACGAGACCGGATATCTGCTTTGTCGTTGGCATGGTGGCAAGATATCAAAGTAACCCGGGGAAGGAACATTGGGCGGCAGTTAAAAACATTCTGAAGTATCTGAAAAGAACTCGAGATAGAATGTTGGTTTATCAGTCAGATAGTCTAATCCCCATTGGCTACACGGACTCGGATTTCCAATCGGACTTAGATTCCGTAAAAATCTACCTCCCAGAGTGTGTGTTTTGCATGGGGGAGGAGCCATGACATGGAGAAGCATTAAGCGTAAATGCATCGCAGATTCTACCATGGAAGCCGAATATGTAAATGTTTATGAACGCAAAAAAAAGAAGCGCTTTGGCTCAAGAACTTCCTAGTGGACTTGGATGTAGTTCCGAATTTGCCCAAAGACAATCATTTTATTGTGACAATGTTCTGAGCAGCTTTCAAATTCAAGTAAAACCAAGAGCCCACAAGGCCAAAGAAACACATTGAAAGAAAATACCATCTTATACGAGAAATCGTTAAGAGAGGAGATATAGAGGTGGCAAAGATCGCGTCGAAGACAACCTAGCTGATCCATTCACAAAGGGTCCTCGAATATACATTCGAGAGACATGTGGAAGGAATGGGTGTCAAGACCGCCGCTAACTGCTTTGAGTATAAGTGGGAGACATTATTAGGTTCGTGTAGGTGACATTAGATGTCACGACAGAACTACACGAGACATGATGTAGTATACTTAAAAGCAAACTTTGAGTATAAGTGGAGATTGTTGATTATATCGAAAGTATGCTTTTACTTTGTAAAATCGGATCAATTTCTGACTTATTTACTTTGAAATAAATTGTTTATCAATCGATGCTTTAAATATCATCAAATGTTACATATATTTACCGTGATAACTGCTCAATAAATAAGACGTGTTACATTGTAGTTAATTTAGTGATACCGATCACGTAAGATTAAATTAACAAATTCCCTTGTAACTAAAAGTACACCATTCACGACCTAGATGGAAATGAACAATCCATCGTGAAAGGTTGAAGTGTAAGGCTCAGATTGGTTTGTCTTGACTAAGAGATTACACTAGTGCATGACTGATGCACTGAAGAGGACCTACAGGAGGACAAATTCTTCAGAACTGAACTAGGAAGAATTGGACCTCAGTGGTTAGTTATTTCTTAATCTTCGTACCTTAAATAGGATTGCGTTTGGTTAGTAACTATTTCTTTGACTTATTACGGGTAGAGAATCAAGGATATTCAATACTTTATATCTTGGGCAATATTATTGGTCACATGCGATTGTTAAGATTTAATACAGAGAATCGTGTGCAAGTACGCTTGTTCGATTTTCCCCCTTGGGAGGTTCATAAGTTTTATCATACCAAATCTTGCAAGTGGAACTAGTTTCCGGTATGGATAATAATGTTGAACTGTTCATTTATCAAGGATAAAAGATATTAATTAATGGAAAGCTATTTCAGTGGCTTGAATTAATTAATGGGCTAGATAATCTTAAACACGGGAAATAATAACTGGGAGCCATATTAACTGTAATATGGGTTAATATGGATAGTGCAATATTAATTATGTAGTGTGATTAATTAATATTTATGGGCTTGAATAATATTGTGGCTCAATATTGATAATTCAAGATCCATTGGAAGGTCCAATCTTAATTCTCCTAAAGGCCCCTCAAGTAGCCCAACATAAAGTCCAATAACTGAAAATGGTGTTTAAAAATAAAATAAATTTTTGTTGCAATTTTTCCTCTTTTTTTCGAAAAATTTTGAATAAAAGGGGAGAAAGATTTTCTTTGAATTTTGTTATGGAATAAAGATATGTATTCTTGGAATACAAGATTATCTCATTAAATTCAAGAAATCTCTCACTTGGTTATTTATATTAGAATTTTCGAAATAAAGAAAAAGAAGGAAAAGAAAAATTTTCTTGATTTTCTTGAAAAGATATTATGGAAGATATGTATTCTTGGAATAAAAGTATATCTCATAAATTCAAGAAGATCCAAATCTTGGAATCTTTATCCTCTTTTTCGAAAATTCCATAACAAATAAGAGAGTGGGATTTTTATGGAATATTTTAATTATGGAGAAAAATATATAGGAGATATATTCAAGATTTCTTGGAGATTAAGAAAAGATTTTTTCCTCCCTATTCCATGTAGAAAATTGGCCACCACCCTCTATAAATAGGGGATGAATGTTTCATTCCCAAGTACAATTCCATGTGCTGGAAAACTTAGTAAATCCACAAAGGTGGTGCAATAAATTTTTATTTTCTCTTTTGTTAATTGTTCGCGAGTTTCCTTCCACCTGATTGACGAGCAAGGACTAGGGAATACTTGGGAAGGTCTTTTGGTGTGTTTTCATCGACGAGACCATTGTCATTCCAAGAGGTTAGTTCGCGTAAACTCGTAGTAATTCTGCATGCGTAGGATTTACGTGAACTGTTTATATTCATGATTTGTTGTTGAATTATTATTTGAATTAATATAGGATTAATTCATGCTAGTAATAATTGTTAGAATTAAATTTGTATTTAAATATTCATCCCGAATAGATCCGGGCAATTAATTCCCCAACAATATTTTGAAAAGGTTTGATCCAAGAATAATCGTGCAGATTTGAAAGAATCAATGGTTAGGATAAATTTAGGCTAAAATCGGGTAGTTGAAAGGACAACTAGAGAGTACTAGCCGCCAATTTTTATCCTTATTTGTGATTAATGAACAGTGCATTTAATTACTGTTCCTGCAGACTGTTGACTTTCCTCGAGAATTTTAAACGTCCCGCCCAATTATTTCCTCAGGTATTTTATCATTTATTGTCAATGATTTCTGAGATTCAGTTAGACAATAAATGTGGTCCATGAGTCAATAACTTCTTCAGACTAATTTTAACCATCAGTCTTACTGAGTTTTGACCTTGATAAAAATTCAGTATGAAGCTGAGTACTGAACTTCAATTTTACTGAGTTTCCCAAGACCCAGTGTTCAGAGCCTTTATTTTTATCCTGAGTTTTTCAGTGGAGCCTGAAAAACTTCATGCACCTGAAATCCTCCAAATTTATCCTGATTTCCTTATTCACCTGGATCCAACAATCCTAATTCAACTGATAGTTCCTGAAATCTTGATTCAGCCAAAGGTTTATGTTGGTCCCAATTTGAAAAACCCAGATTGCGCGGAAAATACCATGTAATGCATATAAAACAGGGGTGAGGGCAGAATGATTCTAATTTTTTTTTAAGAACGATGTGTGTGTTTTGCTTATAATCAAATGCATATGGCAAGTAAGAACATAAAGCAGTAAAGAACACGCGATTTTATAGTGGTTCGGAGTCCAACTCCTATATCCACTCTTCCCTATCATCAGGGGCACCAACTTAACCAACTAGACTTAGTTTAACGTGTTAATCCAACACCCAATAGATGTTTACCGAGTTCACACTCAAACGGGACTTATCACCCTCACGGGATAGCCTACCCTCCCTTTCGGGATTGCTAGATGTTTACCGAATTCACACTCAAATGGGACTTATCACTCTCACGGGATCGCCTACCCTCCCTTTCGGGATTGCTAGATGTTTACCGAGTTCACACTCAAACGCAAACTTATCCTACCAAACTGATTTGGGTAAGGTTTGTTTGGTTTCCAACTAGGTTGAGAATTTCCCTTACATTTGTTTAACCTCAATGCTAAGGATGGGAAAATCTCTCTAAGCTTAGGATATTACATTTGTGCTTAGATCTAGGGTAGAACACTCTTGAATATATGCGTGTATTTCTTGCTCAGTGTTCTATGGTGAGAATGCTTGAGTATATGGCTCTTGGCTCTGTAGCATCTTTGTCAACATTCTCCACACGAATAATGAAGGAAGAACTTGTATTTATAGTGTGGATTTGAATGTTACCGTTGGATGTAGTCACATTCAAATCCATACGATTCTGTAGCTTCTTGCAGCTTTACAGGCTTGTTGTCTTCCTCTCATTGGTCCACGTCAGCTGAATCTAACGGCTATATTCTTGATTTCTTCGAAGTCTTGAGTTGAGTCTTGAGTTCTTACGAGTCTCGGGATCTTGATGACATCTTGAGTTTTTCGGTTTTCTTCTTCGAAGTCTTGATTTTCTCGAGTCTCGGGATATTTCTACTCGAGATTCTTGATTCAAAGAGACTTCTCTTGGCCGGACCTTATGCGATCAAGCATCTTGATACTCGAAGCTTCGAGTTCACTTCTTACCGAATTGACATCGACCCTCATATTCTTAAGATTTCGAGGCTAACTGATCATCAGTAGCGTTCTGATTCTCAGTGAATTATGACTTCAGATGACTTGTCTTCTGATGACTTCTCTCGATCGGTATGCGATTTACGGTTTCGATATCTGATTTTTCTCGCCGATCGATCGGATCGAGATAGCATCAGTCAAGATATCGGTTTATCTCAGTTATACATTAGTACATCGAGGTTAGCATATCGGGTTAGCTTATCTAATCTCGATCACGTCTGATCTCGATCAGTCTCATCTGCTCCTCTTCTGATCTGCAACCTCCTCTTCTGATCTGGTCATCTGATCTTCTGATCAGCTGGCTTAGCATTTCTTTTCTTCTGATTTTGCATAGCTCATCAGTTAACTCCAGAACTCATCTTACTCATCTGATCTCGACCAGTCTCGTCTGCAGCCTCGTCTGATCTCGATCATCTTCTTCTGATTTCGTGAGTTCCCCCTTAACTTGTTCTCTCGTTCCCCCTCAACTTGTTATCAGTAAGTTAGCTTGAATAACACAAGTTGATAATGTTTTGGCATAAGTCATCAAAACTAAAATATCCCAACAATTTCCCCCTTTTTGATAATGACGCCAAAACATTAAATATATGCACTTTTACAGAAACAGGGTTTTTCAAATAGATCTGTTCAGATGGTTACATTGAAAACAGTGAACTTTTGAACTCCCGCTCTGATACCAATTGTTGGTCCCAATTTGAAAAACCCAGAGTACGCGGAAAATACCATGTAATGCATATAAAACAGGGGTGAGGGCAGAGTGAATCCAATTTTTTTTTTAAGAACGATGTGTGTGTTTTGCTTATAATCAAATGCATATGACAAGTAAGAACATAAAGCAGTAAAGAACACATGATTTTATAGTGGTTCGGAGTCCAACTGCTACATCCACTCTTCCCTATCATCAGGGGCACCAACTTAACCAACTGGACTTAGTTTAACGTGTTAGTCCAACAGCCAACAGATGTTTACCGAGTTCACACTCAAACGGGACTTATCAACCTTACGGGATCGCCTACTGTTGGGAAATTTGTATTTAGTTTTGATGGAAGTTCCAAAATAGGTTGTAATAGGACCAATCAGATCTGTTAGCTGACTGATGATTTAGAGTCAGATTAAGATGACCAGCTGAAATGTATAGATAGCTGATGTAAAAGATAGGTCACATATTGAGGGGGAACTCAATATGTATAGGTCAGGTCAAATTATCAGATGACCAGATAAGGTCAGATGATCAGAAGACTAAAACAAGTCAGAAGATAAGAAGAAGTCAGATGATCAGGTGAAGACTGAAGACACTGAGACTCAGAGAAACCTGAAGACTCAGATAAACCTTAAGACTCAGAGAAACCTGAAGACTCAGTAAGAAACCCGAAGACTTAGTATGACACTGAAGACACTGAGACTTAGAGTAACCTAAAGATCAGAAGACTACCAGAAGATCAAGAAGACCAGAAGACCTACATTAGCCGAGTCTTCAAATTGTGCTAAGACAATCTGCATCAGAAGACTCTATCAGGTAGACTGATCAGTTATCTGATCAGGTCAGCTCACACCTGGTGTTAACCAAAATGGTACACCAGACCATACGAATCTTCTACAAGAAGAATATCAAACGTTAATTGGACAAATACTGAAGTGTTGTACTCGTGAAGCCAATAAGAGAGCGACACGTGCGCAAAAAGAGCTGAAAATGCGGGATTCGACGATGCGGAGAAAAACGGCGGTAATCATGCCTTCGGCCATGCCGATATTGGAAGCACGTCACATCAAATCCTACAAACCTACCAAATATAGCCAGAAATTCAAATTGCTCTCCAACGGCTCTTTGATTTCGTGGTCTATAAAATGGGATTGCTCTTCAAAGTGAAGAACAACGGAAGTTATCAAGAAGCTCAAACTACAGCAGAATTTCGGCACGAAGAACACAAAATTTGAAGATTATTTCTAAGTGTTCATCCTATTGTTCTTAGCATAGAAATCTCATCCCCTAGCTTTTTGGCTACATAAACACTAGGATAGATTTCCAGTTGGAACCACAACAAATCTTTACCCAAACTCAAAAGTTAGGTTAAGTTTGTTTTGCAAGATTTCAGACTAGTGATTCTAGTTCTGATTTTTGGGATCGGTTGACTGTGAACTCGATAAACATCTGTTGGGTGTTGGACTAACACATTAAACTAAGTCCAGCCGGTTAAGTTGGTTTAGTTGGTGCCCCTTATGATAGGGAAGAGTGGACGTAGGACCCATTGTCTGAACCACTATAAAAATCTTGTGTGCATTTACTTGATATTTATTGCTTTACACTATTATACACAACCGAGCTTAAAATTGCATACATATTTTAAGTTAATATCAGTCTGCACTAAGCAACTGATCCGATCAGGTTGACAGCTTAGTCAGCCGATTGAAAACTGACTTGAGAATCTGATTTGATAAAACTCGTTTTTCACACGGGTATTAACTAGCTTCCGCACTATCAGTTAAACTGACAGATATCTAACTGATCTGCCCTTAGGCGCTCAGTAAGATTGAATATCAGTCTAAACTGATTCACTTGCACTCTGATCAGGCAAACTGCAATCACACCTGATCTGAACGAAAAAGTTTTCAGAAGTCTATTCACCCCTCCCCTCTAGACTTCTGCCCTCACGAAACCCTTTCAGGACCTACAAGTGGTATCAGAGCCAGGTTCTACAGACCACTGGCTTTGAGTATCATTGGTTCTTAAGGAAGAATCTTTGTGGTCACTTGAACTGATCTTGAAAAACCTTTTTCAAAACTCATTCGTTTCCAAAATCACAATCAGCATGGATAATACTTCTGGTATGTATCATGATTTGCCTAAATTTTCCATTGATGAGTATGCAGACTGGACAATATACATGAGCAACCATCTGGGATCAATAAGAGGGCAGAATTATGGAAGTCATTGAACGAGGACCCATCATCATCTATCATGATAACCCAGCTGTTGGAGGTGATCCAGATTTTGTAGTTGGAAGCCTTGTCAGGAAGAGTCCTGCACTGATGGATGCTGAAGAGAGAAAGTTGTACACTCTGGATACAATAGCCAGGCATATAATCATGAAGACCATGGATAAGATAACCAAAGAAAAGATAAAGTATCTCAAGACAGCTAAACAGATGTGGGATACGCTTGCTGAGATGTGTGAAGGAAATGATCAGATTAAAGATAGCAGACTGCAAGCTGAACTGGTGAAATTCGAAAAACTTAAGATGCTAAAACCATCTATGAGATCGATGGGAGAATCACCATGTCAGTCAACAAGCTACGAGAACTTGGACAAGAGATGTCAGATAAAGACATCAATTACAAGATCTTGAGATCTCTTACCAAGAAGTGGGACATGAAAGTCACGGTAATCAAGGATTGTCAAGATATTGCCAAGATGAAGCCAAGCAGCCTGTTCCTAAGTCTTAAAGCCCATGAGTTCGATCTGATCGAAAGAGGGCAAGAAGAAGTAGACGAGTCACCTACTGAAGCCACAACCTCCACATCAAAATCAGTTCCATTCAAAGCAGCCAGCAGCAGATCAAAGGCTACTGAACCTGTTGGAAACATTATAAGCCAAGCTGAACATATGGCTTTGCTAACAAGAAAACTTGAAAAATCTAACATTCAACTTGGTAAGTATCGCAGATTTTACAGGGATTATCAGAACAGCAGAGGAAGAGATAGGAGGCCAGCTGACAGATCTCTAGAAATCTGATGACCGAAGAGATGACCGAAGGGATCACAGAGAAGATAAGAAAAGAGATGATCGGTCTGTGAAAGAAGAGACAACAGATCTGAGAGAAGAAGTTCTGATTACAATCAGAAAGGAAAGTCACCTGACAGATCCTACAGACGGAGTGACTCACCTGGCAGAAGAAGTTCTTTGGATCGTGGATCATGCTTCAACTGTGAGAAATCAGGTCACTATAGCGCAGATTGCCCAGACCTGACTCCTAGAGAAAGAGAAGAAAAGCGGAACAGAAGAGAGCAATGCTATAGAGACAGGAAAGCCATGGTTGCTGACACATCAGGAATTGATGATTCCTCTCTGCCTTCTGAGGATTCTGGCTACTCATCAGTAGAGGACTTTTGTCTGATAAGCAATGCTGATGATCTCTACGATCATGATGATCTGATATTCTCTTCAGATGATGAAATCTGTCAGATGGCTAAGGAGGAAGACCAATCTGAGGTAACATCTAAACCTTCTGCTCTTTCAGTTTCCACACCAGCTATAATTAGCACACCTCCTGGAGAGATTGACTTGCAGCTCTATTCTGAGCAATTGCTTGATGATCTCTCTAACACAGTAGACACTTATACAATAGTGGAAGCTGAAAACGATAAGCTAAGGATAAAAAATACTCAGCTTGTTAAGGAGAATGCTATCAGTAAAGCAGCTGAACTGAAATCAGCTGAAGCTGCTCAGAAGGTAACTTAAGAACTGAAAGTTCTGAAAGTTAAATCTTCTGATCAAGAGAAGCAGATAAAGGAACAGCTAGCAATCAATAAACATCAAGCTGATGATTTTAAAATCCTACAAGCTAAGTTTGATGAACTCTTCCGACTACATGAGAGTCTGAAATCTACTGAGGATAGTTTACGCAAGAAAATAGAGGTTTTCACGAAATCTTCAAAAACCGTTCAGGATATGAACAACTATTTTCGAACGCCAAATACTAAGAAGGGAATTGGGTATGAGAACCCTTCTACATCCTCAAAAGCCCCGTCTGGTTCACTTCAAAAGGGTGTAATCAAACGAGTTTCTAACATAGATACACAAAAAGCAAAATATGTATCTGATAAGGGAAAGAGACCTGCTGAACAAGTAAGGCAAGTGCCTAATCAGAATGGGAACAGAAATGGACCCCAACTGATCAAGCATCAGCCGAGGAATCAACAGAAGAACCCAGTTCTTCTGAAGAGACCTCAACCTGATCAGCAGATTAGGTATCAGAAGAGACAACCTGTCAAAAAGAAATCTAATCTGAAACCTAATCAGGGTCAGCTGCTTAACAAGCAAGCTAAAGGTAAACTGTCAAGACCATTTATGCCAAAAAGATATGAATCTTTTAATGGTAGCAGTCATACCTACCCTTACAATCAGAGACCTAGGGCTACTGCACCTGAGCCCCACTGGGTTAAAAGAAGACAAACTGTAAGAAAAAATCCCAAGTCTTCTGATTCACTCAAGGCTCGCACAAATAATCATACTAATCAGAATGCATATAAGAGATGTATGATTATGTTGATGTTTATGGGAGACAAAAGTGCCATATTTGTATGGATCCCTAAAACCACCTCTAACCCCTCAGGACCCAATCCTAAAGGGGTACCTAAAACCTGATTCGATTACAGGTTCGCGTGGGTTTGGCCAACAAAGGTGGTGTACAAGCAACTATCTGGTACATCGATAATGGATGCTCAAGGCACATGACTGGAAGCAAACATCTCCTTAGCTCTTACAAAGAACAAGAAGGCCCAAGTGTACTCTTTGGTGATGATAACTTTGGTTTTACCAGAGGATTCGGAACCTTATAGAATGATGATGTACATGTTACTGGAGTCTCGTATGTCGAAGGTTTAAAGTATAACCTGTTATCAGTATCACAATTCTGCAACAACGGATTCATTGTTGAGATCTCGAGTGATCAGTGTATTATAAGGAATCGAGCTACTCAACAGACCTTGCTAACTGGTTCAAGGAAAGGCACGATTTATACAGCAGATTGGAACAGTTGTCCAAGAAATGCATGCCTGATTGTTAAGAGTTCCAAAAGTAACAATTGGCTCTGGCACAAAAGAATGACTCGTCTGAACTTCAAAACTCTTAACAAGATAGCAAGGATGTCTTTGGTTGAGGGACTTCCGAATGAGGTATTCTCAAAGGATCAGACATGTGCCGCATGTCAGAAGGGAAAACAAGTTAAAGCCTCATTCAAGGGAATACCTGGACCAGCATCCAGTAGAGTATTGCAACTGCTCCATATGGATTTATTTGGACCAGTTACAGCAGTCAGTCTCAGCGGACGCAAATATACTCTGGTAATCGTGGATGATTATTCCATGTTTACCTGGGTTGTATTCTTATATAAGAAGAATGCTACAACAACAGAGATACCTGAGCTGCTCAAGAAACTACAAAACGAAAAGGGTGTCAGTATAGTGAAAATCAGATCAAATAGAGGTACAGAATTTCTGAACTCTTTTATTACTGATTTTTGCACTAAGTTTGGTATACAGCATGAGACATCAGCTGCAAGAACGCCACAACAGAATGGAGTAGCAAAACGGAGAAACAGAACACTCAAGGAAGCTGCTCGCACTATATTAGCTGAACATGCTACACCAAGCCGTTTCTGGGCAGAAGCCATCAATACTGCATGCCACACTCAGAACAGATGTTCTCTGACTAAGGCTCACTACAAAACACCCTATGGACGGTGGAAGGGCAGAAAACCTCATGTTTCTTACTTCCATGGTTTTGGGTGCAAGCGTTTCATACACAACAATGGGAAAAGTCAGTTGAAGACTTTTGAGGCCAAGTCAGATGAGGGTATATTCTTAGGATATTCCTAATCTAGCAAGGCTTTCAGGGTTTACAACAGGTGAACCCTAGTTCTGGAAGAAACACCTCATGTGGTCTTTGATGTGACATCTTCTGAACAAGAGAAAGCTACCTCAGAACAAGCAGTACCAGATCAACCGGTACCTGATGAACAGAAAATGGATCAACTAAGTATCAAGGAGAAAGAATCAGAACACGTAACAGTATATATTCCAGAACTTGATCTTGTTGATTCACCAGGTCAATCAGACCCTAAGGTACGCACAACTGTCAATGAAGAAACTGGTACAGCTGAGACAGTATCAACTGAACCATCCGTTTCAAGGGGAACACCTGAAGTTCCTATGGACAAACATCATCACATGATGAGTCCAACATCAGCTGAGACATGTCCATATCACATGGATCATAATTCTGCACCACTCCCAATCACTAGTAATGAACTACTATCAGAAGAGGATGATGTTCTCTAAACAGATGCAAATCAGAAAAGAAGGACCTGGATAACCAGTCATCCAACTGATCTGATCATCGGAGACCCATCTGATAGAGTCAGAACTAGACATCAGATTGGTGAAAGTGCCATGTATTGTTGTTAGCTGTCTTTGAAGGAACCAACTGAAGTAGAGGAAGCTCTACAAGACGCAAGCTGGATTCTAGCAATGGAAGAAGAATTGGAACAGTTTGAAATGAATGAAGTTTGGAAAGTGGTGGACAGACCAACTCATCAAGACGTGATTGACACAAAGTGGGTATTCAAGAACAAGAGAGATGAGAATAATGTCATAACCAGAAATAAGGCAAGACTTGTTGCCAAGGGGTATTCACAATCAGAAGGAATTGATTATGATGAGACCTTTGCACCAGCCGCTCGCCTAGAAGCCATTCGGCTGTTTTTGGCATATGCTGCCCATAGAGGGTTCATTGTGTATCAGATTGATGTAAAGAGTGCATTCTTAAATGGGGTACTAGCTGAGGAAGTTTATGTTGAACAACCTCCAGGCTTTGAAAAAGGCGACCAGGTGTACCGTTAAAGAAAAGCTCTTTATGGCCTGAAACAAGCTCCTCGAGCTTGGTATGATACACTCTCTCAGTTCTTGATAGACAACGGTTTCACTAAAGGAACAGTAGACATAACCTTATCAAGAATAGAAGATGGAGAAGATATTCTGATGGTTCAGATTTATGTGGACGACGTCATCTTCGGATCTCCCAACAAGAGTTTATGTGAGAAGTTTAGCAAGTTGATGCAAGGGAAGTTCGAGATGTCCATGATGGGTCAGATGAATTACTTTCTGGGTTTACAGGTCAAGCAAAGTACAGAAGGGATATTCATCTGCCAGGCGAAGTACAATAGGAATTTATTGGCTAAGTTTGGAGTTCAAAACTGTAAGGAAGCCAGAATTCCTATGATGACTGGATTCAAGATGGATCCAGATGAGGACGGTCAGAAAACTAATCAGAAAGAATATAGGGCTCTCATTGGATCTTTACTATACCTGACTGCCAGTAGACCAGATATCACTTTTGCAGTAGGTGTATGTGCCAGATTTCAGGCAAATCCAATGCAAAGCCACCTGGAAGCAGCTAAGCGAATTCTTAAGTATCTGAAGGGGACAGTAAACCTTGGTTTATTTTACCCATCAGATGATAATCTAGAGCTTAGTGGGTATTCTGATTCTGATTACGGAGGTTGCAGAATTGACAGGAAGTCAACCTCAGGTACATGTCAGTTTTTAGGTAGTAAACTGATCTCTTGGTTTTCAAAGAAGCAGACATCAGTTGCGACATCTAATACTGAAGC
Organism: Stenogyne calaminthoides; assembly: GCA_037126765.1. Taxonomy (NCBI): domain Eukaryota; kingdom Viridiplantae; phylum Streptophyta; class Magnoliopsida; order Lamiales; family Lamiaceae; genus Stenogyne; species Stenogyne calaminthoides. The sequence continues at coordinate 27,053,012 of JBBCBC010000006.1, forward strand.
AGAATATATGGCTGCAGGAAGCTGTTGTTCCCAACTGCTCTGGCTAAGTCAGCAGCTGAGGGATTACAACATTGTAGCTAAGAACGTACCTATATTCTGTGACAGTAATAGTGATATTGCAATCACTCAGAATCTTGTTCTACATACAAGATGCAAGCATGTGGATGTCAGACATCATTTTATCAGAGATCATGTTGAAAATAAGAATATCATAATGGAAAAGATCCACACTGATAAGCAGAAAGCTGATATTTTAACTAAGTCATTAGCTGAGATCAGATTCAGAGAATTATGCAATGAGCTATGGCTTCTGGATCTCGGAGAAAGTGCACCAGAAATGTTTGGTGGACTGGTCTCCAGAACCAGTTGGTTAAGAGACTAACCAGGTTAAGAGGAATCAGTTGAGTTAGGAATCTCAACTGATCAGAAGACCAGACAAGGAACCGATCAGAAGATCAGACAAGGAGCCGATCAGAAAATTAGACTAGGAGCCGATCAGAAGATCAGACAAGGAACTGATCAGTTTAAGATATATCAGATTAAGGGGGAACTGATCAGATTGGAAGGTTATACATTATAAGTCGATTAAGCTACGGTCAACAAGCAAGTTGTATAACTTTAAGGCTACAAATCGCATAAGTAAGTAGAGGCAACACAACAATGAAATAATAGAACTTTTCATTGATAAGGACCCAGAGGTCAGATTTACATTACAAGTTACAAGTACAAAAGGACCCGGAGGTCAGTACATAAACCATAAACCCTAAGCCTAACCCTAGGAAGGGAAGGGGAGAGAGGCTTTAAAGATTTTAGAGCATGATGCTCTCATTATCCCCCGACCCTAAAAGGGGCGTGAGAGGCTTTAAGATAATCCTGAGCCACCCTCAGAGCTTCGGAGTAAGGAGCGAGAGCGACCTTGAAGGATTTCTAAGCCAGGAGCCCCTAGACCTAAAATCAATGGGCTCTCCAGCTGTTAAATGGGACACAAGTGCCAAAGAGTTGGTCAAAAGACCATATGGCCACTAGTGTTGCATGCAAATATTGAGTTTGATATACGAAGATCTGCTATTGTCTGATCCAGACCGTATACCAAACCCATGTTTTGTATCAGACAGAGTCTGTTGATGCTAATTCCGTCATCTCAATAGGCACACAAGGTGCATACGGTTAGGAGAAGTGCCTTCTCATTTGCTATAGCAGATCTGTCGCCTCGGTGGTAGAGAAGCTTTGCAATAATTGTATGTGTAATCTTCGATGACGACGAAAGCAGTGTTAAGGAACACACAGGGTTGATTTGAGAAGTTGAAATCATTAGAGAAGGGTTAAAGGCTTTTGCCAAAAGTTTCACCGGAAATAAGGGATTCATCGGAAAACATGGAGTATAAGTTAAAGAAGATGTATGGTTTATGTTGTGTTGTTTGCCTAAAACCCCAGGCCAATTTATAGGAGAAAAACAGGGGTATAGGTGCAAATTTATTTTCTCAAAGACCCTTAGGAGAAATTTGCATCGACAACGCGTAAGAAACACGCGACCGATGGTTGGATGAGTTGACAGTGTGAGTAATCACAACGTATCTATACCATTATTACGGAGTGTCAAATCGGGCCGATTTGGGAATCGAGGCGACTTTTTGACTCCCCGAAGTAAAAGCTTTGGCAGGAGTATGACTTAAATGCCTAGGAAACGTGGCCTGAATAGAAAAAGACTGGAGGATGAAGAGGATCAGATAAGAGGTTCAGATAAGAGGATCAGATAAGTGGATCAGATAAGTATCGGATTGGATCAAACAGGAATCTGATCAGATAAGTGGAATATTGTTGGGAAATGCTAAGGTATAGGCTACCATCAGTAAGGTCAACAAGTAATCAAGCCAACCAGATCAGATCACAGTGGTAACTGATTGATTACAATATCAATCAGTCAGATACGTTTCTTATTTATCCCTTTTCTGATCATCTTATATGCATTATTTAAACAAATTGGCTTTTACTACTGTTTATCTTTAACTTTGTGATGAATGCACTGCAAAACATTAAATGCGGACATGGGAATGTGTATTTAATGTGTTTTATTGCGAGTTTTCACATCCAAAATATGAGAAGACTATTTTTCTCAACCGTGTGATTAAAACACTTTTCGGCCGACTAATCTCAGCCATTGATTTCAAAACACGGACACTTGAGTACCTATGGGAAGTTGTGCAAAGAGGTTTCCCTCGCATAATATAAATCCAAATCTTTCTCAGAAAACCTCTTTCTACTCCTTCATCTTCTCAGTTTCTTAAAAGATAAAACTTTCAAAATCTTCAAAAATTATTTTCAAAAGTCGATTGATTCTATTTTCACGATTTTTCAATCCTACGAATCAATATCTGGTAATTTTTCTTTTAAGTACTGCATAAATTCACTCTGGTTATTAGGTTTACAAATCGTGTTGCTGTGTGTCTATAATTTATATCTACATCGATCTATATGCTTATTTGCTTAATGCATGCTCAGATTGCTGGTTTGACTGAGTATATTGAAATAGTTTACTCAAACTAATATTTGTTTGCATATCATACAGAAATGGCACATCTTGTTGCATGACAGGGCCAAGGGAAAAAGTTCTGCAATTTCGCATCAATGAAGAAAGATATCATTGATGAGAAATATGTAGTATTTTCAGTCACCTCAGATCCTAAGTTGTTAGAAATTCTGGAGTGCCTGCGAGCGTGTGGTCTTGAACAATATTGCTCTAGACATCAGAACATAGTCCACACTCATGAAGCCCTAGAATTTATGTACAATCTACAGAAGGACGAGGAAATTGATGCTGATTTGATCTCTTCCGTTGGAGGATTGGAAGTACGAGTCTCGAAAGATGATCTTCAGAGAATCTTCGGTCTCACTCGAGGAAGCATCAACCTAGAAACCTACACAACTGATGTAGGAGAGAAGAACTTTCTTAAAGCCGAGCTGTTGAGGCTAGCAAATAAGGAGAATACAATGAATGTCAAAGCCTCTTACCTGAAGAGGAAATATCGCCTTCTCTTTGAGATTGTTCAGAAGGTGATTTTGTGCTCAACCTACAGTCTTGATGTTGTCACCTCTTATAAGATCAGTGTCATGACTGCAATCATCAAGAAGGCTTTCGATATGGATTGGTTGGGTATGGTCAAGGCAAGACTACGGAAAGACTCGGGGAAGTTCGATCTGACCGAGAGGAATGAAGTGTGCTTATCTTCCAAGTGCTCCTTCATGCACAAAATCTCAATCATTCTGTCAGACAAGCTGCCAAATAATTATGAATGGAATGAGAATGGTACGAAGGTGTATCAAGCAAAGCACAAGGCCATCTTAGGCAAGGATGAGTCTCTGCCTGGCCAGTCTGATGAGGATCCCACTCCTTATGTGCCCAAACCAAAAGGAGAAAAGAAGGGAAAAGAAAAGGCAACTGCATCTTCGATACAGTCAGAAGCGCAGGGAACGGCCATTCCAGAGAAGAGGTTGAAGAGGAAGGACCTGGCCAAGAAACCAGATGCTCAACGGAAACGTCAGAAGATAGTTACTTCTCCTCTGAAGACTGCTCCTAGTTCTGTTCAGCAAGTTCACAGAACAGAGGATCTGATTTAGGTTGAATCAGAAGTGAGGATAGCAGTCAGTTCTGAGCACACTGCAAGTGGAGTTAGGGACGAGCAGATGCTCGAAGGAGAAGGAGCGAGAACTGTTAGAGGAACTGAAGTGGAGCACTCAGGGGAAGAATCACCATCTGATTCTCTGCCTCTCACCAAGATCTTCCAGAAAGAAAGATCACCTACACCCACTTCCAAATCACCATCGCCCTCTCCTCAAAAATCATTACCGCCACCCTCTCCCCACAAAACATTCTCACCCTCACCCTCACCTCCACCCAGATCTCCCACTCCCCCAACCATTGAACCTGTTCAGGAAACTGAACCTCCTCAACAAGTGGAAAACTAACCTGAACCACAAAGGTCCCCACCTCACTCCCAATCTCTAGAAAAGATACCAGAACCTGAGAGATCTGACAAACGTGTGTCCATCTCTCATAATCCCTTCAACACCAGAACCATGCTTGCTTCTCCTGATTCAGAAAGCCCGTTCATAAGAATTATGAAGCAACAAATCAAGGAGTATCTGCTAGACCTGTGCCCTGAATTGGATCAACACCCTGGAATCCAGCATCAGATAGAAGAGATTGTGTTCTGGAGGGATATCAGGTTGAAAAGCATCGAGGAGTTTCTGATCCTCATGAAATCTCTAGGCTCTGACTTCTTTGTAGATCTGGAGATGAAGTGTTTGGAGAATGCTGGGATTGATAGTGCTGTTGAATTAGCCTCTGAGGATGATATCAAATGGTTGATTCATGACAAGTTCGGGATTGCTGATAATAGGGAGGAGAATGTACAACCCCCTACAAATCTTGAGGGAGCTGCCGATGAACCAAGAATGGGTGCTGCAGATGAGACCCAGCTTGGCAAGGCATCAACATCTGATCAGACTACTATGCTGAGCTCCGATACCCTAGATCTTAGTACTGAGAAGATTCAGGATGGGGTAAAGGCTGCCACCGAAGAGAAATTCACAGCTCTCACAGCAGATCTGATGAAGCGGTTTGAAGAAGAGCAAACAAAACTGGTTGACAGAGAAAGGAGTCTCACAGTTGAGAAACTCACGCAGATGCATAATGCCATCCTTTCTGGTGTGATGCAACTAGTTAATCCTCTTGCCGAGAAGCTCACTCTCCAGTCTGATAAACTCAAAGTTCAGACAGACATGCTCAATGAGACACAGGTACTACTAGAAAGTGTCTGGGCATCCCTGGAGAAGACTGACAACCACATGGATATGGGTTGGAAGCATTTTGTAGCTTCTACAGAACGTGCAAGAATGGATATCGAATTTGCTCTCAGACGCTTTCTAACTCCTGCACCTTCTGCATCCGCTCAGATCACTCCTCTTGCTATTGAGGAACTCGGAGAGGAGATGACACGGCAGTTTAATGCTCGGAATCGCAGGCTGTCCAACCTCTTTGATGAAACCAAAAAGGGGGAAGGACAAGAGAAAGTAGAAAAACAGACACAAATGGTAACCATTGCGTCTTTACCAGAAGCCACTGTATCTGACTTGCCTGAAGCCACTCCATCTACTGATCTTGTTGCTGAACTAAAAGAGACTTTGGAGCAACATAGCAATGAGATCACTGAGCAGAAGATTGCTCTTTCAGATGTTATTGCCAGAGTTGATAAGATTGAAGACTTCTCTTCTTCTGTACAGCAAAGAATGGAAATTGATGATCAGGCCAAGAGCCTTGAACTTGCTAAGAAACTAGAAGAAGAAGACGAACGAAATGAACCTGAGCAAACTCTGAAGTTAAAGAAAGGCAAAGGCAAGATGTTGAAAGCTACTGCTGAAGTTCAGAGACAAGGGCAATTATCCTCTACCAAAAGCCAGATGTCTCCTGAACAAATTCAAGAGCAAACCAGACAGAGAATAAAAGAGGCTGCCATTAAGAAGCAGAAGTTAGCAGAGGCTAAGGGACTAAACATCGCATACATCCGAAGGAAGAGAAACAATGAAGCTGCAGCAGAGGAGATTGCTTGGGAAGAGAAAGCCTTTCCGGCACCAGTTAAAGACATCCTCTGTGCCCGGCTAGATCTGCTTCCAGAATGGGATCAGATCAGAGCAGAATGGTTGTGTGACGTGTACATCCTAGAGATAATTCCGATTCATCAAGACCAGACTGAAAATGATGATGAATTTCGGAACTGGTTAGAAACGGAGTACCCAGACTTCGACCAGACGGTGATGAAGGAAGGGAAGATCATGTCACTGATACCTGAAGCTCCTCCTTTTGAACAACTTCTTCCACCTTTGCGTCCAGATAACAAGCTAGATGCTTTAAAATTCAAGGATGCTTACTATGGATTTGCTGACAAGGGAGGGATCCATAGAAGAGAAGATCTGGACAAGCTGATGCAAAGGATGTACAAGATGTTTGGTATCCCCAAAGAACTTCAAAGGTTCAAGTACTGCTGAAGAAGACAACTTGGAATCAGATGATAGGTACGTTTTATGTAATCTATAATGCACACACCTATCTGAATAAATTATTCTATCTCTCTGATTCTAAGACAACATCTCATTGTCTTCTGAAGTGTGTACTGTTTTACATTATCTGCATTTCTATTCATGTTATCTATTTTTCTGATTAATTGTTTTGGTTCCATCAAAAAGGGGGAAATTGTTGGGAAATTTGTATTTAGTTTTGATGGAAGTTCCAAAACAGGTTGTAATAGGACCAGTCAGATCTGTTAGCTGACTGATGATTTAGAGTCAGATTAAGATGACCAGCTGAAATGTATAGATAGCTGATGTAAAAGATAGGTCACATATTGAGGGGGAACTCAATATGTATAGGTCAGGTCAAATTATCAGATGACCAGATAAGGTCAGATGATCAGAAGACTAAAACAAGTCAGAAGATAAGAAGAAGTCAGATGATCAGGTGAAGACTGAAGACACTGAGACTCAGAGAAACCTGAAGACTCAGATAAACCTGAAGACTCAGAGAAACCTGAAGACTCAGTAAGAAACCTGAAAACTCAGTATGACACTGAAGACACTGAGACTCAGAGTAACCTGAAGATCAGAAGACTACCAGAAGATCAAGAAGACCAGAAGACCTACATCAGCCGAGTCTGCAAATTGTGCTAAGACAATCTGCATCAGAAGACTCTATCAGGTAGACTGATCAGTTATCTGATCAGGTCAGCTCACACCTGGTGTTAACCAAAATGGTACACCAAACCATACGAATCTTCTACAAGAAGAATATCAAACATTAATTGGACAAATACTGAAGTGTTGTACTCGTGAAGCCAATGAGAGAGCGACACGTGCGCAAAAAGAGCAGACAATGCGGGATTCGACGCTGCGGAGACAAATGGTGGTAATCATGCCTTCGGCCACGCCGATATTGGAAGCACGTCACATCAAATCCTACAAACCTACCAAATATAGCCGGAAATTCAAATTGCTCTCCAATGGCTCTTTGATTTCGTGGTCTATAAAATGGGATTTCTCTTCAAAGTGAAGAACAATGGAAATTATCAAGAAGCTCAAACTACAGCAGAATTTCCGCACGAAGAACACAAAATTTGAAGATTATTTCTAAGTGTTCATCCCATTGTTTTTAGCATAGAAATCTCGTCCTCTAGCTTTTTGGCTACATAAACACTAGGATAGATTTCCAGTTGGAACCACAACAAATCTTTACCCAAACTCAAAAGTTAGGTTAAGTTTGTTTTGCAAGATTTCAGACTAAGGATTCTAGTTCTGATTTCTGGGATCGGTTGAGTGTGAACTCGATAAACATCTGTTGGGTGTTGGACTAACACATTAAACTAAGTCCAGTCGGTTAAGTTGGTTTAGTTGGTGCTCCTTGTGATAGGGAAGAGTGGACGTAGGACCGATTGTCTGAACTGCTATAAAAATCTTGTGTGCATTTACTTGCTCTTTATTGCTTTACACTATTACACACAACCGAGCTTAAAAATGCATACATATTCTGAGTTAATATCATTCTGCACCAAGCAACTGATCCGATCAGTTTGACACCTTAGTAAGCCGATTGAAAACTGACTTGAGAATCTGATTTGATAAAACTGGTTTTTCACAAGGGTATTAACTAGCTTCCGCACTATCAGTTAAACTGACAGATAGCTACCTGATCTGCCCTCAGGCGCTCAGTAAGATTGAATATCAGTCTAAACTAATTCACTTACACTCTGATCAGGCAAACTGCAATCACACCTGATCTGCACGAAAAAGTTTTCAGAAGTTTATTCACCCCTCCCCTCTAGACTTCTGCCCTCACCAAACCCGTTCGGGACCTACACCTACCCTCCCTTTCGGGATTGCTAGATGTTTATCGAGTTCACACTCAAACGGGACTTATCACCCTCACGGGATCGCCTACCCTCCCTTTTGGGATTGCTAGATGTTTACCGAGTTCACACTCAAACGCAAACTTATCCTACCAAACTGATTTGGGTAAGGTTTGTTTGGTTTCCAACTAGGTTGAGATTTTCCCTTACATTTGTTTAGCCTCAATGCTAAGGATGGGAAAATCTCTCTAAGCTTAGGATATTACATTTGTGCTTAGATCTAGGGTAGAACACTCATGAATATATGCGTGTATTTCTTGCTCAGTATTCTATGGTGGGAATGCTTTAGTATATGGCTATTGACTCTGTAGCATCTTTTTCCACATTCTCCACACGAATAATGAAGGAAGAACTTGTATTTATAGTGTGGATTTGATGTTACCGTTGGATGTAGTCACATTTAAATCCATACGATTCTGTAGCTTCTTGCAGCTTTTCAGGCTTGTTGTCTTCCTCTCATTGGTCCACGTCAGCTGAATCTAACAGCTATATTCTTCAGTTTCTTCTGAGTCTTCAGATTCTTCTGAGTCTCAGGATCTTCAGTGACATACTGAGTCTTCAGTTACTTACTGAGTCTTCAGTTTTCTTACTGAGTCTTCAGTTTTCTCTGAGTCTTCAGTTTTCTCTGAGTCTCAGGATATTTCTACTCAAGATTCTTGATTCAGCAGACTTCTCTTCAGCGGACCTTGTCTGATCAGGCATACTGACACTCAGGCTTACTGAGTTCAGCTCTTCTGAATTCAGACATCCTGACCCTCATATTGCTAGCACTCAGGCTAACTGATCATCAGTAGCGTTCTGATTCTCAGTGAATTATGACTTCAGATGACTTGTCTTCTGATGACTTCTCTCCTGATCTGGTATGCAAATTTCTGGTTTTCTGATATCTGATTTCTTCTCGCCTGATCTGATCAGATCAGTATAGCATCAGGTCAACATATCAGTTTATCTGCATCAAATTAGTACATCAGGTTATCATATCAGGTTAGCATATCAGGTTAGCTTATCTGATCTCGATCACGTCTGATCTCGATCTGCTCCTCTTCTGATCTGCTCCTCTTCTGATCTGCTCCGCTTCTGATCTGCAACCTCCTCTTCTGATCTGGTCATCTGATCTTCTGATCAGCTGGCTTAGCTTTTCTTTTCTTCTGATTTTGCACAGCTCATCAGTTAACTCCGGAACTCATCTTACTCATCTGATCTCGATCAATCTCGTCTGCAGCCTCGTCTGATCTCGATCATCTTCTTCTGATTTCGTGAGTTTCCCCTGAACTTGTTCTCTCGTTCCCCCTCAACTTGTTATCTGTAAGTTAGCTTGAATAACACAAGTTGATAATGTTTTGGCATAATTCATCAAAACTAAAATATCCCAACAGTTGAGTCAAGATATCAGCCCTTTGTTTATCTGTATGAATTTTCTCCATTCTGGTGTCCTTCTTTTCAACATTATCTCTGATGAAGTGATGTCTGATATCAACATGTTTACATCTAGTGTGCAATACCGGATTTTATGTAATAGCAATTGCACTATTATTGTCACAAAATATAGGTACTTCATTGCCTATAATCTTATAATCCCTCAATTGTTGTCTGAGCCAAAGAATCTGTGCACAACAGCTTCCTGCAGCCATGTATTCAACTTTAGTAGTACTGGATTCTACTGAGGTCTGTTTCTTTGAAAACCATGATATCAGTTTACTTCCAAGAAATTGACAAGTTCATGTAGTAGATTTCTTGTCAATTCTACATCCACCATAATCAGCATCTGAATAACCAGTTAATTAAAGGTTATCATCAAACTGGATACCATAATCCTCTGTTCACAGTGCCCTTGATATTTCAGAATCTTTTTGGCAGCTTCCATGTGACTAGCCTTAGGATTAGCTTGGTATCTTGCACATATCCCAACTGCAAATGTAATATCAGGCCTACTTGCTGTGAGATATAGCAATGATCCAATGATCCCTCTATAATCAGTGTGATTTACTGATTTGCCTTCAGGATCAGGATCCATTTTGTAGTTAGTATTCATAGGAATTATAACTGCATTGCAATTCTGTACACCATACTTAGCAATTACATCTCTGGTGTATTTTGCTTGATTGGTGAAAATTCCTTCCTTAGTTTGTTTCACCTGAAGTCCAAGAAAGAAATTCATCTCCCCCATCATAGACGTCTCAAACTTTCCTTTCATCCAAGCTGAGAACTTCTCACACACCTGATGATTTGGAGAACCAAATATGATGTCATCCACATAAATCTGAACTAGTAAGATATCCTTCCCATCTTCTATTCTGAACAAATCTATCAACAGTTCCTTTGATAAAACCATGGTCAGTAAGAAATTGAGAGAGTGTATCATACCATGCTCTGGGTGCTTGTTTAAGACCATACAGGGCTTTCCTGAGCCTGTAAACTTGGTCATTCAGACAAAATCCTGGAGGTTGTTCCACATATACCTCTTCCTTAAGCACACCATTCAGAAATGCACTTTTCACATCCATTTGATAGACTGTGAATTTCATGTGGGCAGCATATGCAAGAAACATTCTGATGGCTTCTAGTCTTGCAACAGGTGCAAAGGTTTCATCATAGTCCAAGCCTTCTTCTTGGGAATATCCTTGTGCAACTAGCCTTGCCTTGTTTCTTACAATGTTGTTGTTTTCATCTCTCTTGTTCTTGAACACCCACTTAGTTTCAATCACATTGTGCCTCTTAGGTCTGTCCACTGGCTCCCAAACTTCATTTCTTGTGAACTGATTCAGCTCTTCTTGCATAGCAGTAATCCAGAATGAATCTTGAAGAGCTTCTTCAATCTCAGTAGGTTCTTTTTCAGAGAGGAAGCAGCAGAACAAAGCACTTTCTCCATGGAACCTTCTTGTTTTCACACCTTCTGATAGATCACCCACAATTTGACTTGTAGGATGACTATCCAACCATCTTCTTCTGGATGTTCCCCCTTTAGTAGTATCCTCAACATCATAAATGTTAGGTTCAGGTAATTCATCAAATTCAGGGAACAACAGAAAAGGAGAGAGTGAATCATCTTCCTCAGGGGAAATTCCATTCAGAACATTGTCAGCGACATTTGTTCCCCCTTGGTTGATAGATTCAGAGTTTGCCTAAGCTGTGACCACATCTTCATCGGCATTAAATACCTGAGTCTGAACTGGTGTATGTTCAGATTGGTCAGCTTCAGTGTGTTGGCTTCCCTTCAGTGGAGAATTTTCATCCTGAGACACACCATCCTGATTATTTCCATCCTGAGCATCTTTATCTGAGTCAGATTCACTCCATTCATAAAAAGTGATTGACTTCTTCTTTTCAGGCTCAAATGATGTTTATCATTCTTTTTCAGGCTAAGTCTGGTGATTCTCTTGGTCAAATCTCCTGAGTCATGTTCCTGTTTCTTCTGAACACAAGTAGATTCATCAAAAACAACATGAGGTGTTTCTTCCACAATAAGAGTCCTACAGTTGTAAACTCTGAAGGCTTTACTGACTTCATAATATCCTAAGAATATCCCTTCATCAGCTTTGCTATCAAAAGTTTTCAACTGATCTTTACCATTATTGTGTATGAAACACTTGCAACCAAACACACGAAAGAAAGAAACAAGAGGCTTCTTTTCATTCCACAGCTCATAAGGTGTTTTTCCTTGATTCTTTGTCAGCATGGATCTATTTTGAGAGTAGCATGCAGTGTTGATAGCTTCAGCCCAAAATCTCTTAGGAATATCAGCTTCAGCAATCATTGTTCTTGCAGCTTCTTTCAGAGTCCTATTTCTTCTTTCAGCAACACCATTTTGTTGTGGGGTCCTTGCAGCTGATGTTTCGTGAGCTATTCCATTTGCTGTACAATAATCAGATATAATATGGTTGATAAATTTAGTGCTTTTATCTGATCTGATTTTGACCACACTCAAATTCTTTTCAATACTGAGTCTTTTCAGTAATTCTGGCAGTTTTGTCTGAGTCTCCTTCTTACTGAGTAAGAATATGACCCATGTGTATCTAGAGTAGTCATCAACTTCCACAAGTATATATTTCCTGCCATTACTGCTCACAGGTGTCACTGGACCAAAGAGATCCATATGTAACAATTGTAGAATTCTGTCAGTAGACACTTCTACTTTGCTTTTAAATGTTGCTCTGATTTGTTTTCCTTTCTGACAGGCATCACATACATGATCTTTACGGATACTTAATTGGGTAACCCCCTCACAAGTGCTAATCTTACAAGTTTGTTCAGGGTTTTGAAGTTTAAGTGATTCAGCCTTTTATGCCACAACCAACTGGTATCAGTAGAACTTTTTGCAACCAAACATGTATCTTTAGAAGATAATTTCCAATCAACAAGATACACATTTTCTTTTCTAGTACCAGTCAGTAATATTTGTTGTGAAGTATTGTCTTTCATATAACATAAGTTCTTTGAGAATTCAACACTGAATCCTTTGTCACAGAATTGACTGATTGAAAGCAAGTTATGCTTTAAACCAGAAACATATGAATCACCAAGGATATGAACAGAATCAATTTCAAGAGTTTCATATCCTTTAGTCTGTCCTTTGGAGTTGTCTCCAAATGTAATATGAGGGCCTCTTTGTTCAACATAGTCAGTGAGTAATTGTTTATATCCTGTCATATGTCTTGAACATCCACTGCTCAGATACCATGTAGCAGGAGCCAATTCATTTCCACTCATCAGGGCTATGTTGTCTTCATTCAGCTCAGTGCCCTTTTCCTTCACCTGAAAAACAGATCAGGTCTTAGGTACCCATTTGGTGTAGGGTCCTACCAGGTTAGCTGTACCTTTTGGCACCCAAATCTGCCTGATAACTCTAATTACTTTAGAGTGACTGGTTTATCTCCCATAAACATCTACATACACATTCACCACCCTAGGTGGCTTGGCAGTACCTTGTGTATGAGTGCCAGCCTTAGCGTGAACACGATCCTTGGAGTTCTTCTTGGGTTCAGGCCTCTTGTTCAAATGCCTTGGCTTTGGTGCAGCTGGTCTCTGTCTCTGTTGACTTGGGTTCAGGAAACCTTTACCCTTAGGCAAGTGGGGTTTAGGTTGCTTGTACTGAAATTATTGTTTTCAGTAATCTGAGGACTTGGTCTTTTCAGTTGAGAATATCTCTGCTGAGTGTTTCTCTTCTGAAAATTCCTCTGATGGTTCAGTGCAGATCTCTTCAGGTTGGTATTCTTAGTCTGAGGCTTTGAAGTACTGGCCTAAAAATTTCCTACTGAGTGTTCAGGTTTTCTAGCCTTTTCTTGAGGTTTGGGCTTTCTTACCTGAACCTTTAGTTTTTCTGAAACCATAGGTCATTTACACTTGTCTAAAACTCGGGGTTGTTCTTCAGTGAGAAGATTAGTACATGCCACCGGTTTAACAAAGACAGTCTTAATGCTACTAGACGAAGCAGCATTCAGAAGACCTTATGAGGTTCCCCTGGATTATATCCCAATCCAGCCTTTATAGTTGCAGGTCTTGATAACTCTGAATTTCATCTACTACTTTAGATGCAGAATTCAATAGAGCTAACTTTCTCTGTGCACTATCCTCACTTTTCTTTAGAGTTTCATGCTTCTCAAAGAGGTCATTGAACTCAGTTCTGATAAGTTGAATCTCCTCAATGGATTTCTCTAATTTTCCATTCAGGGTCTCTATCACTTTCTCTTTTTCTGAGAGTTGTACTTTCAGAACATCCAGTTCATCAGTAGTTCCCATCAATTGAGAAGTGATCTCAGCAGTTTTAGAGTCTTTCCACTTCGATTCTCAGTGATTCGATTCCTTATTCGATCTTGAGTTTTATGAGCGCTTCTTGAATACGTAATAGTCCTTCATAAGATTCTCAAAAGAATCCATCAGGTCAAAGTTACTGGTTACAGATGAACTTGATAACTAAGGTGCTTGTGTAGGAGCAACAACAGAGATAGAAGAATTTACCTCCTCCATAGCAACAAGGCAGACATCATCATCAAGCATTATCTCGAGAATATCTAATCTGAAGAACTGGATCCTTCTTCAGATTGTTCTTATTCTTCAGCAATCATAGCCTTCTTGCTGGAGATCTTTCTGTCTTTCTTGGCTTGTCTCTCATTTCTTTCTTTAGCACTCAGCTCAGGACAATCATACTGAAAGTGACCTTTCTTCTGGCAGTTATAGCATCTGTTGGTATCATCATCCTGATCACTTTCCTCCTTGGTCTTGGAGTCCTTTTTCCTGGATGAAGATCCTTCAGTTTTGTGGTCCTTTCTTTTCTCAGTGGATCTGTCCTCAGCTTCTGAGTTATTCCTGTTCTTGTACCTGTGGTTCCTGTAATATTTCTTGTATTTTTCATATCTGCTATTGACTCTTTCAAACCTCCTTGCCATCAGTACTAGCTTATCTTCTTGGTCATCCTGATTTTTGGCAAGTGAGTTCTCAGACTCTCTAGATTTACAGGATTTCTATTTGGTAGATGAAGAATCATCTTTGCTATCAGATTTCTTAGTTTTCTTGTCAATCACAAACTCATAAGCTTTTAGTTCAAAGAAAACTCTTTGGTATGGCATGGAATCAATATTTTGGTGTTTTCAATCACCACGGCATGTATATCCCATTTCTTGGATAATCCTCTAAGAATTATCAGCAATAAGATCTATCCAGTAGACCACCAAAGTCTTTCAGCAAATAGACTATGGCTACCAAAGCAAGTGGTCAAAATGAACCACTACTCTGATACCACTTGTTGGTCCCGGTGCAAACGAGTCTCACACGTGTATGGGGGGGAATACACGTGTTCAGTGATTTTTTTTAAACTTTTTCTTACTGAGATCAGATGGGTCAGGATGTCCTAAGAATTTTGCCCTGAGAAGCACAAATCGCCCTGAGTCAAAGTCTACTGAAACAATGATCCTGAGCAGCTTTCAGAAACTTCAGATTAACCCAACTGATCCTGAGTTTTATCAGAGATCCTGAGAAGCTTGGATCGATAATTATCTTCTTGAATACTCAAGAGAGTTAGTTCGATTTGGTAACTATCCGTTTCTAGCTAATCGAGAGTGCGTAATGGTTGGCCCTAAGTTTATACTGCTTTTAGCTTGTCAAAAATCTCTTTCTTTAATAAAATAGTGGTTAAGGCTGTGATCAATTTGATGCAAGTTCAGTGGATTGGTTCCAACCGAATATTAGTAAAATCAAGATGCTTTTCAAAGAAAATATGCAATGATGGTATGCAAGACAAAAAAGTAAACAACACAAAGAATTATAGTGGTTCGTAGACTCAAGCTCCTACATCCACTCTCTCTCGATCTTCGAGAAATTCCTTAACACACTTCTCCTAAAGCTTTCAGTCGACTCAACGCAGCCTTACTAACTTTTCTACCTTGAGTTTTCTCGGGTCGACTCACACCGCAGCCTTACTAACTCAACACACACAAGTTTTCAGACTACCACAAGTAGCTTACTAACTTCTCCTCTAGAGCTTTCTGGCTGAACTCAACTGCAGCTTACTCACTCTTTACAACTCTTACTCACCAACAAATCACACACACTCAAACTACCTTATCAAAGGGTTTGGGCTTGGGTTGGTTTCCAACTAGGGTGAGATATCCTTTACAATAAGAACAAATGCAAAAGGTTAGGATATCTCTACTAAGCTTTGGATATATCTATCAAATCTAGGCTTAGTGAATGAGCTCTCTTTAATGTGAAACACTTGGGAAATTCTAGATTTTTCGAGTGATTCAATTTGTAAGAATACAAATGAGCTCTGGAGTTGCTTTGATTTCATGTAACCTTGCAATGGTGAAGGTCACTGGTATTAATAGGCAACTTCTCCAAGGTCACTCTTTGAAAAACTATTCGTTGGAAGAGATAGCATTAAGAGTTTCCTCTTTCGGTTATTGATGAACGACTATTTTTAGGGTTTGAACACACCCTTGCATGTTTTAGGAAATATGCAGCCATGTAGCCAATCACCAATTTTCTCAGTCTGGAACATAGTACTACTGACAAAATTCAAAGGTTCTGTCATTTCAAAGGTCGATGAAAGTAATGATGTTGTCTTCCTCTGATTGGTTCTTGTCTTCAATGAATGTAGACAAGCAAGACGGCTCTTTTTAGGTCAATCTCTCTGAATGAGACAACCTTAAACAACACTTAGTCTTAGTTCCTTTTGTCTGTTCTTGAATGTTTTGGGCAACATCTATTCTTTTGTAGATGTGTGTTTTCTTCAGTTTTGCATGTACTCAGAAAGATATTCTTCAGGTCCTCCGAACATTCAGGTTTACCTGAGTCTTCAGTAACTCCTGAGTCTTCAGTAACTTTTGAGTTTTGAGTCTTCAATATCTTCTGAGTCTTCAGTATACTCTGAGTCTTCAATATCTTATGAGTCTTCAGTATACTCTGAGTCTTCAATATCTTCTGAGTCTTCAGTATACTTAAAATTCCTTGATCTATATCTGCTGACTATACATGGTGCAGATATCTTCCTTAACAATTTTATACTGAAACCTGACTTAGACTATCAAGATCATCCTGAACATGTCATACTCAGGGGTTTTGGGATCTAATCAAAACTCTTTATTAAATTCATCTCCCAACAAATACCACATTAACAGATTCTTGCATTGTATAAGTTCTCACGTTATAGATTCTATATGTCTTGCTATTCTTAGAATATCCTAAGAAAAATTCTTTATCACACTTTGAATCAAACTTGTGCAACTGATCTCTATCATTCAAAATATAACAAACACAACCAAAAACATGAAAGTATTTCAAATTTGGTTTCTTGTTATTCAGAATCTCATAGGGAGTACAATTACTACCAGAACGAATGTATACTCTATTCACGATGTGACAAGAAGTATTTAAAGCTTAAGCCCAGAATTTCTTAGAAAGACTTTTTGAGGTTAGTGTTGGTCCCGAAAAACTCTATTTAAAATTTGTAAAATCTCAATGGGAGGTGACTTTAAAATTTTTGCGAATGTGTTATGCAGATTTGCTAAAGTATGTATGACAGTTAATATGAAAGCAAATAAGAACACACACATTTTTATAGTGGTTCGGAGTCCAACTCCTACATCCACTCTTCCCTATCAACAGGGGCACCAACTAAACCAACTGGACTTAGATTAATGTGTTAGTCCAACATAATACAATAGATGTTTAATGAGTTCTCACTCTCTCGGGACTTATCTCCCTCACAGTATCGCCTATTAACTACCTTACTTAACCACTAATTCTCTCTCAACAAAAGATTTGAGTTTGGTGTTATTTCCAACTAGGTGAGATTTTTCCTTGCATTGTTTTAAATTTTTTTAAGGTTGGTTGGGAAAATCTCTCTAAGCTTATGATATGGCATTTATGCTTAGATATAATGAAGAAAACTCTTGGGTAAATCTAGATATTTAATGCTCTGTGTTTTTTAATGGAGATGCTTAAATATTTGGCTTTAATCTTCACTTTGCAGCATCCTCCATTATCTTCATTTGAAGATAGTGCAATGTATATATAGTGTGGATTTGAATATTACCAGTTGAGAGTAAATTCAAATTCATACTAATAGTCTTCCAGCTTTTCTTTGTCCTTTTGCACTGTTGCTTGCAGCTTTATATCACATCCATATATGTATTGTCATCTTCTCATTGGACAGCTTTTTGTGTGTCTAACGGATCTGATTTCAGCTCGCCTGATTACTATTCATCTCTTCTGATTCTAGTCGCCTGATTTCTGGTCATCTAATTTGGTTCAAGACGCTTACTCCGATCGGTTTGACGCTACTCGATCACCAGACGATGCCCGACCAGATCGCCGACGATACCGATCGATCGACGACGCTACTCCGATAGATCGTGACGCTACCTAATCAGATCGCACGTTACCTGACTGATCTCACACTACCTAATCAGATCGCACCCTACCTGATCAGATCGCACACTGCCTGACAGATCACACGTTACATGACATATCACATTTCTTTTTCTATTTTCTGATTTCTGCAGAGCATTACATCAGCTTTTCTTCCTCACAAATCAACATGCTTCTTCTTGTTCAGCTCATCAGTTAACTCGGAACTCATCCTACTCATCTGATCTCAATCAGCCTCGTCTGATCTCGATCATCTTTGTCTGATTTCATGAGTTTTCCCTTAACTTGTTCTCTCGTTCCCCCTCAACTTGTTATCTGTAGATTAACTTAAATAACACAAGTTGATAATGTTTTGTCATAATTCATCAAAACTAAAATATCCCAACAATTTCCCCCTTTTTGATAATGATGCTAAAACTAACTAACAATAAAAATATACGAGAAAAACAGTGTTAGTTAAATAAGTGAAATGATGAAGAAAGTTGTATGCATTTAAAAAAAATGATGAGAAGATGATTGTCAACCTCCATGAATTTTATAAATAATTTGCATTTTAAACTAAATGGGTTTTAAAAAGATCAGTTCAGGTGGTCACATTAAAAGCTTGTGAACTTTTGAACTCCTGCTCTGATACCACTTGTTGGTCCCGAAAAATACCTAGTTAAAATCCAAAAAATCTCAATGGGAGGTGACTTTAATTTTTTTTTCGAATATGTTATGCAGATTTGCTAAAGTATGTATGACAGTTAATATGAAAGCAAATAAGAACACACGTATTTTTATAGTGGTTCGGAGTCCAACTCCTATATTGTAGGTCCCGGACGGGTTTTGTGAGGGTGGAAGTTTAGAGGGGAGGGGTGAATAGACTTCTAAAACTTTTCATGCGGATCAGGTGTGAACTGCAGATTACCCGATCAGAGTGCTAGTGTATCAGATTAGACTGATGTTCAATCTTACTGAGTGCCTGAAGGCAGATCAGTTTGATATCTGTCAGTTTAACTGAATGGTGAGGAAGCTTGTTTTTACCCGTGTGAAAAACCAGTTTTATCAATCGATTCTTAGGTCGATTTTCAACCAAATGACTAAGGTGTCAATCACGACGATCGATTGCTTGGTGCAGATCGAGCTTAACTTAGAATATGTATGTTGTTTTAAACTCACCAGTGTGACTTGTGTAAAAGCAATAAGAAAGCAAGTAAATGCACACAAGACTTTTATAGTGGTTCGCATTTAAACCCGCCCCACGCCCACTCTTCCCTTAACACAGGGAACCTTAACCTCTACTTTAACTCAAGGGACTTATATCCTTTTCAGGATGGCCGAGATGTTTACTGAGTTCCCACTCTTACAAACTTAACCTGCGGGACTTATATCATTTTTAGGATGACCGAGATGTTTATCGAGTTCCCACTCTACAAACGTAACCAGCGGGACTTATATCCTTCAAAAGTATAGCCGAGATGTTTATTGAGTTCGCACTCTACAGACTTAACCTAACTTGCGTTTGGGTAAAGAATGTTTGAGGGTTCCAACTAGAAATCTATCCTGATGCTTTAGGTAGCCAAAATGCTAGTGGGTAGGATTTCTTGCTAAGAACTAATGGAATGAACACTCTAAGAATAATCTTCAAATGTAGTGTTCTTTGAACGGAGATTTTGTTGTAGCTTTAGCTTCTTTTGCGGTGTCTCCGTGTTTGTTCTTTGCTTGTTCTCACTTGTTGGTCCTTGTTTTCAAAATGAAGATCGATCCCATTTTATAGACTTCGAAATCAAAGAGCCATTGGAGAGCAATTTGAATTTCGGGCTATATTAGGTAGGTTGTAGGATATGATTGTGACGTGCTCCGATTATCGGCATGGCCGTAGGCATCATTAGCGCCGTTTTTGTCCGCAGCGTCGTATCCCGTAATGTCAGCTCTTTTTGTACATGTGTCGCTTTCTTCTTGGCTTCGCGAGGCGGTACTTCAGGAATTTGTCCGTTAGACGATTGATATTCTTTTTGTAGAAGATTTGTCTTGTCTGGTGTATCTTTTTTATTGTCACCAGGTGTGAGCTGACTTGATCAGGTAACTGATTAGTCTACCTTGTTTGAGTCTTCAGATGCACATTGTCTTAGCTTCAATATGCAGACTCTGCTGAATGTAGGTCTTCAGGTCTTTTGATCTTCAGGTGTCTCTGAGCCTCAGTATATTCAGTCATATTGAGTCTTCAGGTTTGTTACTGAGTCTTCAGGTTTATCTGAGTCTTCAGGTTCATCTGAGTCTTCAGGCTTATCTAAGTCTTCAGGTTCATCTGAGTCTTCAGGTTCATCTGAGTCTTCAGTGTCTTCTTATCTTCACCTGATCTTCTGACTTCTTGTCTTCTGATTTGTGCTTAGTCTTCTGATCATCTGACCTTATCTGGGTCATCTGATGCTTCGACCTGACCTATACATATTGAGTTCCCCCTCAATATGTGACCTATCTTTTACTTCAGCTATCTATACATTTCAGTTGGTCATCTTAATCTGATTCTAAGTCATCAGTCAGCTAACAGGTCTGACTGGTCCTATTACAACCTGTTTTGGAACTTCCATCAAAACTAAATTACAGATTTCCCAACAATTTCCCCCTTTTTGATGGAACCAAAACACTTAACCATACTTAATCAGAAAAACAAATACCATGAATGGAAATGTAGATGATGCAAACAGTACATACCTCAGAAGACAATGAGATGTTATCTTAGAATCAGTGAGATGGAAAATTTCATTCAAATAGGTGTGTGCATTGTAGAATACATGAAAAGCGTACCTACCTTTCATCTGATTCCAAGTTGTCTTCTTCAGGTGTACTTGAACATTTGCAATTCTTTGGGGATGCCAAACATCTTGTACATCCTTTGCATTAGTTTATCCAGCTCTTCTTTTCTATGGATTCCTCCTTTTTCAGAAAGTCCATAGTAGATATTCTTCAATTTAACAGGATCTAGCTTGTTGTCTGGACGCAAAGGTGGAAGGAGTGGTTCAAAGGGTGGAGCTTCTGGTATAAGTGACATGATCTTGCCTTCTTTCATCATTGTCTGGTAGAAGTCTGGATACTTTGTTTCTAACCAGTTCCGGAATTCATCATCATTTTCAGTCTGATCTTGATGAATTCCATCTTCTCCAGGATGTAGACGTCACATAACCATTCTCCTCTGATCTGATCCCATTCTGGAAGCAAATCTTGCCGTGCACAAAGGATGCCTTTAACAGGTGCCGGAAGGGCATTCTTCTCCCAAGCAATCTCCTCTTCTGCAGCTTCGTTCTTCCTTTTCATTCGGATGTAAGCGATGTTCAGTCCCTTAGCCTCTGCTAACTTATGCTTCTTGATTGCGGCCTCTCTTATTCTCTGTCTTGTCTGCTCTTGAATTTGTTCAGGAGTCATCTGACTTTTGGTGGAGAATAGCTGGCCTTGTCTCTGATCTTCCGCAGTTGCTTTCATCATCTTGCCTTTGCCTTTCTTCCTCCTCAGAGTCTGCTCAGGTTCATCTTGTTCGTCTTCTTCAGCTAATTTCTTAGAGAGTTCAAGGCTCTTGGCCTGATCATCAGTTTCCATTCTTTTCTGAACGAACGAAGAGAAGTCTTCAATCTTGTCGACTCTGGCAGTAACCTCTGAAAGAGCACTTTTCTACTCAGCGATCTCTTTACTGTGTTGCTCCACAGTTTCTTTCATTTTAGCAACGAGATCGGTAGATGGAGTGGCTGGCAAGTTAGATACAGTGGTTTTTGGTAGAGATGAAAATTTTACCAACTGTGTCTGAGTTTGTTTTTCTTCCTTCTCTTTGTTCTCTTTTTCTTGAGTCTGTTTTTCTGTATTCTCTTTTCCTTCAGACTCTTTTCCTTCCCCCTTTTTGGTTGCATCAAAGAGGTTGGACATCTTATGGTTCGTTTGTCAAATTGTTGTGAGATCTCCTCTCTGAGTTCCTCGACAACAAGAGGAGTGATCTGAACAGTGGCGTAAGGTCTTGAGTGTGTAGAAGCGTCTGAGAGGAGTTTCGATTTCCTGTCTTGCTCGTTCTGTAGAAGCTAGAAAAAGTTTCCAACCCATATCTAAGTGGTTGTTGGTCTTGTCCAAGGATGCCCAGACACTTTCCAAAAGTACCTGTGGTTCCGATTGAGCATCTCTCGTCAACTGTGGGTTTGTCGATCAAGCTTGAGCTTCAAAGAAGAGGATATACTAGTTGCATTACTTCAAAGAAGGATGGCATTGTGCATCCTAACCGCGCGTGACTTCGCTTCCTTGTCAACTAGTTTTGCTTTGCTCATCTTCAAACCGCTTCATCGATCTGCCAAGTTAATTTGCTAATTTGTCTTCAAATGCGCCTTGATCCCATCCCGAATCTTCCGAGTATGATGATCTAGGTATCGAGCTCATCGTAGAGCGATCTGCTCGGATGTTGAAGCCTTGCCAAATTGGGTCTCATCTCGCAACACCCATTCTTGGTTCATCGGCAGCTCCCTCATGATCTCAGAGGAGGTAGAACGGTTTCCTCCTCAAGTTATCGCTAATTCCGAACCTTTTGTGAATCAAATGTCCGATATCATCGATCGATGCCAATTCAACATCACTTTCAATCCCAGCATTGTTTAGACATTTCAACTCCAAGTCTACAAAGAAGTCTGATCCTAGAGTTGTCATTAGAATCAGAAATTCTTCAATGCTCTTCACCGATATCCCTCCGTAACACTATCTCTTCTTCTATCCGTTGGGATGCCGGGATGTTGATCCAATTCAGGAATAGATCCAAAGAGATACTTTTTGATCTGTTGCTTCATTATCCTTATGATGGGGCTCTCTCGAGCGGTGAAGCAAGCAATCGCTCGTGTTGAAGGGATTATGATAGATGGACACACGCTCGCTTGGATCTCTCGTGTTCTTGAGATCGGATCGGGGATTGGGATGTTTGTAGTTCAGGTTCATTTTCAGCGTGTTGAGGGTGTTCAGTTCCCTGAACTGGTTCATTGATTGGTGGTGTGGGAGATGTTGTTCTGAGAGGTGAGGGTGAGGGTGAGAAGGTTTTGTGGGGAGAGGGTGGAGGTGATGATTTTTTGAGGAGAGGGTGATGGTGATTTGGAAGTGGGCGTTGGCGACCTTGCTCTCTGGAAGATCTTGGTTAGAGGCAGAGAATCAGATGGTGATTCTTCCTCAGATTGCTCCAACTTCGTCCCTCTGGACGGTTTCTCTCCTTCTGCTGCGATTATCTGCTCTTTCCCTTACTTCTCTGATAGTTGGCTCAGAGCGGACTACTATCTCCTCTTCTGATTCTTCTTGCATCAGATCCTCCGTTCTGCTAGCTGGCTTGGCAGAACTTGGAGCAGTCTTCAGAGGAGACGAGACTCTCTTCTGACATTTCCGCTGAGCATCTGGTTTCTTGGCCAGATCCTTCCTCTTCATCCTCTTCTCTGGAACGGCCTTTTCCTGCACTTCAGACGATGCAGTTGCCTTATCTTTTCCTTTCTTTTCTCCCTTGGGTTTGGGCACATAAGGAGTCGGATCCTCATCAGCTTGTCCAGGTAGGGACTCATCCTTGCCCAATATGGCCTTGTGCTTTGCTTGGTAAATCTTCACTCCATTCTCGTTCCATTCATAATTCTGTGGCAGCTTATCTGACAGAATGATAGAGATTTTGTGTATGAATGAGCACTTCGAAGATAAGCACACTTCATTGCTCTGGGTCAGTTCAAACTTCCCGGAGTCTTTTCTCAGTCTTGCTTTGACCATACCCAACCAATCGATGTCTGAAGCCTTCTTGATTATTGCAGCCATGACACTTATCTTGTAAGAAGTGACCGCATCAAGGCTGTAAGTTGAGCACATGATCACCTTCTGAACAATTTCAAGAAGAAGGTGATACTTTCTCTTTAGATAGGAGGCTTTGACGTTCGTTGTGTTCTCCTTGTTTGCTGGTCTCAACAGTTCGGCTTCAAGAAACTCCTTTTCTCCTACAGCAGTCGTGTAGGTCTCTGGATTGATGCTTCCTCGAGTTAGGCCGAATATCCTCTGTAGATCGTCATTCGTCACTCGAACTTTCATTCCGCCAACGGAAGAAATCAAGTCAGCATCATTGTCTTCATCCCTCTGCAGATTGTAAAGAAACTCCAGGGCTTCATGGGTGTGAACGATGTTCTGATGAGTAGAGCAATATCGTTCCAGTCCACACTCTCGAAGGCACTCCAGAATTTCCAGCGATTCCGGATCTGAGGTGATGGTGAAGACTACGTACTTTTCATCAATGATGTCCTTCTTCATCGATGCAAAGTTGCAGTACTTTATCCCTTGGCCCGATCTTGAAATAAGATGTGCCATTTCTGTACAATATGCAAATTGATGTTTAGTTTGAGTAAGATATTTCAATAAATTCAGTCAAACTAGTAATTTCAGCATCAATTTAGCAAGTAAGCGTTTAGATCTAATAAAAATTACAGAAATACAACTCGTAAACCTAGGTACCATAGAGAAATTTAGATCATGCAATTAATTTAAAAACAGGGAATTACCAGAAATTGATTCGAAATATTTAGAAATCGGAAGGGTAGAATCAAATGATTTCGAAGGTAATTCTCTGAGGATTTTTTTTTAAAAAGTGATCTTTTAAGAGCTTTGAGAAGACGAAGTAGCGGAAAGTGGTTTTCTGAGAAAATTTTGGATTTTGTAGAATACGAGGGAAACCCTTTTTGCACAACTTTCCAAAGTACTCAAGTATCTGTGTTTTGAAATTGATGGCTGAGATTAATCGGCCAAAAGGTATTTTGATCGCACGGTTGAGAAAAATAGTCTTCTCATTTTTCGGACTCGAAAAATCGCAATAAAACATTTTGAAAACATTTTCCCAAGTCCGCAATAAAAGCTTTGCAGAGCATGCGTCATGAATAGTGTAAAATAAATCATTAATTAAATAACGCATATAAGGTATTCAGAAATAGATAAATAAGAGAGCGTATCTGACTGATTGATATTGTAATCAATCAGTTACCACGGTGATCTGATCTGGTACTTTGTTGACTTATCTGATGGTTGCCTTATGCATTTCCCAACAATATCTCACTTATCTGATCAGATTTTTGCTTGAATCACTGCGCCACTTATCTGATCCTCTTTTCTGATACTCTATATCCTTTAGTCTTCTTCTAATCAGCTCGCATTTACTGAAGTCAACTCCCGCCAAAACTTTTACTTCGGGGAGTCCAAAAGTCGCCTCGATTCCCAAATCGGCGCGATTTGACATTCCGTAATAATGGCATAGATACGCTATGATTTAATCACACAGTTAACTCATCCAACCATTAGCCGCGTATTCCTAACGCATTGTCGATGTAAATTTCTCTTAAGATCTTCTGAAAAGGTAAAATTTGCATTTATACCCCTAATTTCCTTCTATAAATTAACCTGGGGTGTTAGGCAAACAACACAATCATAAACCATTTCATCTTCTTTAGCATATCCTTCATGCTTTTCCGATGAGTTCCTTATTTCCGGTGAAACTTCCGGTGGGAACCTTTAGCCCTTTTCCAATGAATTCAGCTTCTCAAATCAACCCTGTGTGTTCCTTCACACTGCTTTCGTCGTCATCTAAGATTTCACATACGATCAATGCTAAGCTTCTTTATTACCGTGGAGGAGGATCTGCTAAAGCAAATGAGAAGGCACTTCTCCTAACCGTATGCACCTTGTGCGCCTATCGAGATGACGGAATTAGCATCAACAGACTTAGTCTGAAACAAAACATGGGTTTGATATACAAAATAGTGTATCAAACTCAATATTTGCATGAGACACTCATGGCCATATGGTCTTTGTGACCAAACCTGTGGCACTGTGTCCCATTTAACAGCTGGAGAGTCCATTGATTTTAGGTCTAAGGGCTCCTAGCTTAAAGATCCTTCAAGGCTCGCTCTCGCTCCTCACTCCAAGATTCTAAGAGCGGCTTTCAGGATTCTAGAAGCTTCTCTGCTGCCCCCTGGGTCGGAGAGTCTAAGAGCATCAGCTCTTAAAATCTCTCTCTCTCCTTCCCTGCCTAGGGTTGTCTTAGGGCTGATGGTTTATGCTTTGACCTCCGGGTCTTCTTGTACTTGTAATACCACTTGAAGATAGCTTGTGATATCACTTGTAACTTGTAAATCTGACCTCCGGGTCTTTATCAATGAAAAATTATGTTATTCCATTGTTGTGTTGTTTCTTCTGACTTATGCGATATGTAGCTTTAATCTTGATTTGCTTGTTGACTGTAGCTTTAATCGACTTATAAAGTAATCTTCCAATCTGATCAGTTCCCCCTTAATCTGATATATCTTGAACTGATCTGCCCTTTGTCTGAACTTCAGATCGGCTACTTATCTGACTTTCTGATCTGCTCCTTATCTGAACTTCAGATCGGCTCCTCGTTTAGTCGTCTGATCAGTTGAGATTTCTACCTCAACTGATTCCACTTAACCTGGTTAGTCTTTTAACCAACTGGTTCTGGAGATCATTCCTTCAACCATATCTGGTGCATTTTCTCCATGATCTAGAAGCCCTAGCTCGTTGCATAACTCTCTGAATCTGATCTCAGCTAGCGGCTTGGTTAAGATATCAACTTTCTGCTTGTCAGTATGGATCTTTTCCATCCTGATATTCTTCTTTTCAACATGATCTCTGATAAAATGGTGTCTGACATCCACATACTTGCATCTTGTATGTAGAACAGGATTCTAAGTGATTGCATTAGGATTATTACTGTCACAGAATATAGGTACGTTCTTAGCTACGATGTTGTAATCCCTCAGCTGCTGACTTAGCCAGAACAGTTGGGAACAATAGCTTCCTGCAGCCATATATTCTGCTTCAGTAGTAGATGTAGCAACTGATGTCTGCTTCTTCAAAAACCATGAGATCAGCTTGTTTCCCAGAAACTGACATGAACCTGAGGTTGACTTCCTGTCGATTCTACAACCTCCGTAATCTGAATCAGAATACCCACTAAGCTCTAGATTGTCATCTGATGGGTAAAATAAACCAAGGTTTACAGTCCCCTTCAGATACTTGAGAATCCGTTTAGCTGCTTCTAGGTGGCTTTGCATTGGATTTGCTTGAAATCTGGCACATACACCTACTGCAA
Source organism: Stenogyne calaminthoides (assembly GCA_037126765.1). Classification (NCBI taxonomy): domain Eukaryota; kingdom Viridiplantae; phylum Streptophyta; class Magnoliopsida; order Lamiales; family Lamiaceae; genus Stenogyne; species Stenogyne calaminthoides. Next base: position 27,079,943 of record JBBCBC010000006.1, read on the forward strand.
ACGTAATGTCTGGTTTGCTGGCAGTCAGGTATAGTAGTGATCCAATTAGAGCTCTTTACTCCTTCTGATTCATTTTCTGACCATCTTCGTCTGGATCCATCTTGAACCATATCATCATGGGAATTTTGGCTTCCTTGCAATGTTGAACTCCAAACTTTGCCAGTAGATTCCTTGTGTATTTCACCTGGCAGATGAATATCCCTTCTGTACTCTGCTTGATTTGTAAACCCAGAAAGTAATTCATCTAACCCATCATGGACATCTCGAACATCCCTTGCATCAACTTGCTGAACTTCTCACATAGCTTTTTGTTGGGAGATCCGAAGAGGATGTCGTCCACGTAAATCTGAACCATCAGAATATCTTCCCCATCTTCTATTCTGAATAAGGTTTTGTCCACTATTCCTTTAGTGAACCCGTTGTTTATCAAGAACTGGGAGAGTGTATCATACCAACCTCGAGGAGCTTATTTCAGTCCGTAAAGAGCTTTCCTTAAATTGTACACTTGGTTGCCTTTTTCAAAGCCTGGAGGTTGTTCTACATAAACTTCCTCTGCTAGTACCCCGTTTAAGAATGCACTCTTTACATCCATCTGATACACAGTGAACCCTCTGTGGGCAGCATATGCCAGAAACAGCCGAATGGCTTCTAGGCGAGCGACTGGTGCAAAGGTCTCATCATAATCAATTCCTTCTTATTGTGAATACCCCTTAGCAACAAGTCTTGCCTTATTCCTGGTTATGACATTTTTCTCATCTCTCTTGTTCTTGAATACCCACTTCGTGCCAATTACGTCTTGATGAGTTGGTCTGTCCACCAATTTCCAAACTTTATTCCTCTCAAACTGTTCCAGCTCCTCCTGCATGGCTAGAATCCAGTTTGCGTCTTGTAGAGCTTCCTCTACTGTAGTTGGTTCCTTCAAAGACAGATAACAATAGTATATGGCACTTTCACCAATCTGATGTCTAGTTTTGACTCTATCAAATGGGTCTCCGATAATCAGATCAGTTGGATGACTGGTAATCCAGGTCCTTCTGTTCTGATGTGCGTCTGTTTGGAGAACATCATCTATATCTGATAGTTCATCACTAGTGATTGGGAGTGGTGCGGAATTATGATCCACTTGATAAGAACATGTCTCAGCTGATGTTGGACTCATCATGTCCTGATGTCTGTTCGTAGGAACTTCAGGAGTTCCCCCTGAACCAGATGGTTCAGTTGATACTGTCTCAGCTGTAACAGCTTCTTCACTGACAGTTGTGCGTACCTTATGGTCTGATTGACCTGTTGAATCAGCAAGATCTAGTTCTGGGATGTACACTTTTATGTGTTCAGCTTCTTTCTCCTTGATGCTTAGCTGATCCATTTTCTGCGTGTCAGATAGCGATTGATCTGGTACGGCTTGTTCTGAGGCAACTTTCTCTTGTTTAGAAGATGTCTCATCAAATACCACATGGGGTGTTTCTTCCACAACTAGAGTTCGTTTGTTGTATACTCTAAAAGCCTTGCTGGATGAGAAATATCCTAAGAATATGCCCTCATCTGACTTGGCCTCAAAAGTCTTCAACTGACTTTTCCCATTGTTGTGAATGAAGCACTTGCACCCAAAAACATGGAAGTATAAAACACGAGATTTTTTGTCCTTCCACTGTTCATAAGGTGTTTTGAAGTGAGTCTTAGTCAGAGAACATCTGTTCTAAGTATGGCATGCTATGTTGATTGCTTCTGCCCAGAAACTGCTTGGTGTAACATGTTCTTTATCTGATCTGATTTTTACTATGCTGACACCCTTCTCGTTTTGTAGCTTCTTGAGCAGCTCGGGTATCTTTGTCGTTGTCTCATTCTTCTTGTATAAGAATACAACCCAAGTAAACTTGGAATAAACATCCACAATTACAAGAGTATATTTACGTCCACTGAGACTGACTGGTGTAACTGGTCCGAATAGATCCATGTGGAGCAGTTGCAATACTCTACTAGATGCTAGTCCAGGTATTCCCTTGAATGAGGTTTTAACTTATTTTCCCATCTGACATGCGGCACATGTCTGATCTTTGGAGAATATCTCATTCGGAAGTCCCTCAACCAAAGACATCCTAGAGATCTTGTTAAGAGTCTTGAAGTTCAGATGATTCATTCTTTTGGGCAACTGTTCCAATCTGCTGTGTAGATCGTCCCTTTCCTCGAACCAGTTAGCAAGATTTGTTGAGTGGCTCGATTCCTTATCGTACACTTGTCGGTCGAGAACTCAACGCTGAATCCTTTGTCGCACAATTGTGATACTGATAGTAGATTGTGATTCAATCCTTCGACATACGAGACTCTAGTTACTTGTACATCATCATTCTCTAAGGTTCTGAATCCCTTGGTAAAACCAAAGTTATCATCACCGAAGAGTACACGTGGGCCTTCTTGTTCTTTGTAAGATCTAAGGAGATGTTTGCTTCCAGTCATGTGTGCCTTGAGCATCCACTATCAATGTACCAGATAGTTGCTTGTGCACCTCCTTTGTTGGCCAGTCCCACGCGAACCTGCAATCAAATCAGGATTTAGGTACCCCTTTGGAATTGGGTCCTGGGGGGTTAGTGGTGGATTTAGGGATCCACACAAACATAGCACTTCTATGAAAATCTGATAGATTAGAAGGTCTGATTTGTCTCCCATACATATCAACATAATCATACATCTCTTTATATGCTTTCTGATTAGTATGATTATTCATGTGAGCCTTGGTTGACTTAGAAGACTTGGGATTTTTTCTTTATATTTTGTCTTCTTTTAATCCAAAGGTGGCTCAAAAAGAGTCCCTAGATCTATGGTTATAAGGGTAGGTACGATTGCTACCATCAAAAGATTCATATCTTTTTTGGCATAGGTGGTCTTTGCGGTTTACCTATAGCTTGCTTATTAGGCAAAATGACCTTGATTGGGTTTCAGATTAGATTTCCTTCTTCTGTGTTGTCTCTTCTAATACCTAATCTGGCGATCGAAGTTGAGGTCTCTTCGTAAGAACCGGGTTCTTCTCATGATTCCTCGGTGATGCTTTATCGATTAGTTCATTTTTGTTCCTTTTCGATTAGGCACCGCCTTTACTTGCTTTCAAAGAAGTCTTTTTTCCCTTTATCGAGATACAAGTTTAGCTTTTAGTGTATCTTTGTCAGAGACTCGTTTGATTACACCCATCTGAAGTGAATCAAACAGGGCTTTTGAGGATGTAGAAGGGTTCTCATACCCAATTCCCTTCTTGTTAGTCGGCGTTCAAAAATAGGTGTTCATTTCTTGAACGGTTTTAGATGACTTCGTGAAAACCTCTATTTTCTTGGCATAAAACTATCCTCGATAGTTTTAGACTCTCATGTAGTCGGAATAGCTCATCAAATTTAGCTTGAAGGATTTTGAAATCATCAGCTTGTTGGTTTGTTGATTGCTAGTGGATCTTTGATCTGCTTCTCCGGATCGAAAGATTTAACTTTCAGAACGTTAAGTTCCTCAGTTACCTTCCGAAAGCCAATTTCAGCCAATTTCGATTCGGAGCTTTTACCGAGAGTTCTCTTTAACAAGCTGATTATTTCTGATCCTTAGTTTGTCATTTTCAGCTTCCACTATTGTATAAGTGTCTACTGCATCAGAGAGATCATCAAGCAATTGCTCAGAGTAGAGCCGCAAGTCAATCTCTCCAAGCAGGTGTGTTAATAATAAAGGTGTGGAAATTGAAAAAAGTAAGGTTTGGAGGTTACCTCAGTTTGGTCCTCCTTGCCATCGAAGACTTCATCGCCATCCAAGAGAATATCGATCTTCTTGCTCGTGGAAGTCAACAAAGACCGCCATCGACGTAAGTCTTCTACAAATGAGTAGCCGAATCCTCGGAAAGATAGAATCATCAATTCCAAATGTGTCGACTACCGTGGCTTTCCTATCTCTGAGGCGTTGCTCTCTTTTGTTCCGTTTCTCTTCTCTTCTCTCTGGGAGTCGGTCGAGGCGGTCGGTCTTTGTAGTGACTGGTTTTCTCGCCGATTGAAGCATGATCCTCGATCTACGGAACTTCCTCTACCGGTGAGTCACTCCGTCGTAGGATCTGTCGGTGACTTCCCTTCGATAATAATCCCCGAACTCCTTCATCGGAATCATTATCTCTTCTCTATCTGTCAGATCATCTATTTTCTTTTCTTCTCTGTGATCTCTTCGATCATCAGATCTAGTTCTTTCTCGTGATCTGTCAGTTGGCCTCTTGTTTCTTTGATAGTCACTGTAGAATCTCCGATACTTACCAAGCTGAGTATTTGTTCTTTCAAGTTTCCTGGTAAGCAGAGCGATCTATTCTGCTTGACTCATTATGTTTCCAACAGGTTCAGTGGCCTTCGATCTGCTGCTGGTTGCTTTAAATGTAACTGATTTAGACGTTGAGGCTTCAGCAGGCGTTTCATCTTCATCTGCTTGTCCTCTTTCGATTAAATCGAACTCGTGAGCTTTAAGGCTTAGGAACAAGCTACTGGGCTTTATCTTTGAAATGTCTTGGCAATCCTTGATTACCGTGACTTTCATGTCCCATTTCTTGGTGAGAGATCTTAAGATCGTGTAGTTGATATCTTTGTCTGACATCTCTCTTCCAAGTTCTCGTAGCTTATTTACTGACATGGTCATCCTCCCATCGAGCTCGTTGATTGTCTCCTTGGGCAACATCTTTAACTTTTCAAACTTTACCAGTTGAGCTTGTAGTCGGCTGTCTTTGATCTGATCATTTCCTTCGCATATCTCAGCAAGAGTATCCCACATTGCTTTTGTGGTTTTGAGATACTTTATCTTCTCCTTGGTGACTTTATCCATCGTCTTCATGATTATATGCCTGGCAATTGTATATAGAGTATACAGCTTTCTTTCCTCTACATCCATCAAGGCTGGGCTTTTTTGCACAAGACTACCCGTGGCAAAATCTGGATCTCCTCCAACTGTTGGGTTGTCATGATATATGATGATGGGTCCTCGTTCGATGACTTCCATCATTCTGCCGCTTATCGATCCTAGATGGTTGCACATATATATAGCCCAATCTGCATACTCAACAATTGAAAACTTAGGTAAATCATGATACATACCAGAGGTATTATCCATGCTGAGTGATTTTGAAAACGAATGAGTTTTGAAAATGGTTTTTCAAGATCTGTTCAAATGACCACAAAGATTCTTCCTCAAGAATCGATGATACTCAAAGCAAGTGGTCTGTAGAACCACTGCTCTGATACCACTTGTGGGTCCCGAATGGGTTTTGTGAGGGTGGAAGTCTAGAGGGGAGGGGTGAATAGACTTCAAAAACTTTTCATGCGGATCAGGTGTGAACTACAGATTACCCGATCAGAGTGTTAGTGTATCAGTTTAGACTGATGTTCAATCTTACTGAGTGCCTGAAGGAAGATCAGTTTGATATCTGTCAGTTTAACTGAATGGTGTGGAAGCTTGTTTTTACCCGTGTGAAAAATCAGTTTTATCAATCAGATTCTTAGGTCAGTTTTCAACCAGCTGACTAAGGTGTCAATCTGATCAGATCAGTTGCTTGGTGCAGACTGAGCTTAACTTAGAATATGTATGCTATTTTAAACTCAGTTGTGTGACTTTTGTAAAGCAATAAGAAAGCAAGTAAATGCACACAAGGCTTATATAGTGGTTCAGACGAAACCCGTCCTACGTCCACTCTTCCCTTAACACAGGGGAACCTTAACCTACTTTAACCTGCGGGACTTATATCCTTTTCAGGATGGCCGAGATGTTTACCGAGTTCCCACTCTTACAAACTTAACTTGTGGGACTTATATCCTTTTCAGGATGGCCGAGATGTTTATCGAGTTCCCACTCAAGCTTAACCTACGGGACTTATATCCTTTTCAAGATGGCCGAGATGTTTATCGAGTTCCCACTCTACAAACGTAACCAGCGGGACTTATATCCTTCAAAAGGATAGCCGAGATATTTATTGAGTTCGCACTCTACAGACTTAACCTAACATGCGTTTGGGTAAAGAATGTTTGAGGGTTCCAACTGGAAATCTATCCTGATGATTTAGGTAGCCAAAATGCTAGTGGATAGGATTTCTTGCTAAGAACTAATGGGATGAACACTCTAAGAATAATCTTCAAATGTAGTGTTCTTTGAACGGAGATTTTGCTGTAGCTTTAGCTTCTTTTGCGGTGTCTCCGTGTTTGTTCTTTGCTTGTTCTCACTTTTTGGTCCTTGTCTTCAAAATGAAGATCGATCCCATTTTATAGATCTCAAAATCAAAGAGCCGTTGGAGAGCAATTTGAATTTCGGGCTATATTAGGTAGGTTGTAGGATATGATTGTGACGTGCTCCGATTATCGGCGTGGCCGTAGGCATCATTAGCGTCGTTTTTGTCCGCAGCGTTGTATCCCGTAATTTCAGCTCTTTTTGTACACGTGTCGCTTTCTTCTTGGCTTCACGAGGCGGTACTTCAGGAATTTGTCCGTTAGACGATTGATATTCTTTTTGTAGAAGATTCGTCTTGTCTGGTGTATTTTTTTTATTGTCACCAGGTGTGAGCTGACTTGATCAGGTAACTGATCAGTCTACCTTGTTTGAGTCTTCAGATGCACATTGTCTTAGCTTCAATATGCAGACTCTGCTGAATGTAGGTCTTCAGGTCTTTTGATCTTCAGGTGTCTCTGAGCCTCAGTGTATTCAGTCATATTGAGTCTTCAGGTTTGTTATTGAGTCTTCAGGTTTATCTGAGTCTTCAGGCTTATCTGAGTCTTCAGGTTCATCTGAGTCTTCAGGTTCATCTGAGTCTTCAGTATCTTCTTGTCTTCACCTGATCTTCTGACTTCTTGTCTTCTGATTTGTGCTTAGTCTTCTGATCATCTGACCTTATCTGGGTCATCTGATGCTTCGATCTGACCTATACATATTGAGTTCCCCCTTAATATGTGACCTATCTTTTACTTCAGCTATCTATACATTTCAGCTGGTCATCTTAATCTGATTCTAAGTCATCAGTCAGCTAACAGGTCTGACTGGTCCTATTACAACCTGTTTTGGAACTTCCATCAAAACTAAATTACAGATTTTCCAACATACATCCACTCTTCCCTTCATGGGGCACTTTCATAACCAACAGATATTTATGGAGCTCTCACTCAACGGGACTTATCTCCCTCACGGGATCGCCTATAGATGTTTAATGAGTTCTCACTCTCTCGGGACTTAACTCCCTCACTGGATCGCCTATAGATGTTTAATGAGTTCTCACTCTCTCGGGACTTATCTCCCTCACGGTATCGCCTATTAACTACCTTACTTAACCACTAATTCTCTCTCAACAAAAGGTTTGAGTTTGGTGTTCCAACTAGGTGAGATTTTTCCTTACATTGTTTTAGCCTTTAAGCTAAGGTTGGAAAAATCTCTCTAAGCTTATGATATGGCATTTATGCTTAGATATAATGAAGAAAACTCTTGGGTAAATCTAGATATTTAATGCTCTGTGTTTTTTAATGGATATGCTTAAATATTTGGCTTTAATCTTCACTTTGCAGCATCCTCCATTATCTTCATTTGAAGATAGTGCAATGTATTTGTTGGGGAATGAGTTGCACAGATCTATTCGGGGTGAATATTTAAATACAAATTTAATTCATTAATTATTATTAGCATGAATTAATCCTATATTAATTCAAATAATAATTGCAACAACATATCATGCATATAAAAAGCCACGTAAAACCTACGCATGCGGAATCTACGGGTTTACGTGAACGTACCTCTCGGGATGGCAGTGGCTTTGGTCAGACGGACTAACCAAAAGGACTTCCCAAGTATTCCCTTAGCCCTTGCTCGACAATCCAGTGGAAGGATACTCGCGAACAATTAACAAAAGGAAAAAATAAACTTTGTTGCACCACTTATGTGGATTTGCTAATATTTCCAGCACATGGAATTGTACTTGGGAATGAACTAATCATCCCCTATTTATAGGAGAGGAGGGGGACGAAAATTTAGTGATATTTCAATGTGGGAAAAGACTTTTCTTGGTCACCAAGAAATCTTGAATATATCTCCTATATTCTTTTTCCCATAATTAAAATATTCCACAAAAAATCCCACCTCCTCTACAATATGGAATTTTCGAAAATATTAGTGCAAGAATCCAAGATTTGGATCTTCTTGAATCTATGAGATATTCTTGTATTTCAAGAAATACATATCTTCCATAAATATCTTTTCAAGAAAATCAAGAAAATCTTTCTTGCTCTCTATTTTCCAAAAAATTCGAAAATCTCATTATGAATAACCAAGTGGGAGATTTCTTGAATTTAATGAGATAATCTTGTATTCCATGAATACATATCTTCATTCCATAACAAAATTCAAAGAAAATCTTTCTCCCTCTTTTATTCATAATTTTCGAAAATAAGAGGAAATATTAAGCAACAATATTTATTTTATTTTAATCACCTTTTCAGTTATTGGACTATATGTTGGGCTACTCAGGGGGCCTTTAGGAGAATTAAGATTGGACCTTCTAATGGATCTTGAATATCTAATATTGAGCCACAATATAATTCAAGCCCATAAATATTAATTAATCCCACTACATAATTAATATTGCACTATCCATCTTAACCCATATTACAGTCAATATGGCTCCCGGTCATTATTTCCCGTGTTTAAGATTATCTAGCCCATTAATTAATTCAAGCCACTGAAATAGCTTTCCGTTAATTAATATCTTTTGTCCTTGGTCGAGGAACGATTCAACATTATTATCCATACCGGAAACTAATTCCACTTGCAAGATTTGGTATGATAAAACTTATGAACCTCCCAAGGGGGCAAATCAAGCAAGCGTACTTGCACACGATTCTTCGTATTAAATCTTAGCAATCACATGTGACCAATAATATTGCCCAAGATAAAAAGTATTGAATCTCTCTCTGATTCGCTACCCATGATAAGTCAAAGCAATAGTTACCAATCCCACGTGATCCTATTTAAGGGACGAAGGTTAAGAAACAACGAACCACTGAGGTCTAATTCTTCCTTGTTCAGTTCTGAAGAATTTATCCTCCTGTAGGTCCTATTCAGCGCATCAGTCATGCACTAGTGTAATCTCTTGGTCAAGACAAACCAATCTGAGCCTTACACCTCAACCTTTCGCGATGGTTGTTCATTTCCATCTAGGTCGTGAATGGCGTACTTTTAGTTACAAGGGACTATTAATTTAATCTTCTGTGATCGGGTATCACTAAATTAACTACAGTGTAACACGTACAAATTATTGAACAGTTATGCAGTAAATATATATAACATTCAATCATATTTAAATCATCAGTGATAAACAATTTATTTCAGTAAATAGTTCTGAAAATTCAGTTTCTATTATACAAAGTAAAAGCATACTTTTCAGTACAATCCCAACAGTATTTATATAGTGGATTTGAATATTACCAGTTGAGAGTAAATTCAAATTCATACTAATAGGCTTCCAGCTTTTCTTTGTCCTTTTGCACTGTTGCTTGCAGCTTTATGTCACATCCATATATGTGTTGTCATCTTCTCATTGGATAGCTTTTTGTGTGTCTAACATATCTGATTTCAGCTCGCCTAATTACTGTTCATCTCTTCTGATTCTGGTCGTCTAATTTCTGGTCACCTGATTTGGTCTGCACGCTACCTGATCAGTTTGCACGCTACCTGATCAGTCTGCATGCTGCCTGACCAGATCACACGATACCTGATCAGATCGCACGTTACCTGATCAGATTGCACGCTACATGACAGATCGCACGCTACCTGATAAGATCGCACGTTACCTGACAGATCGCACGCTACTTGATCAGATCGCACCCTACCTGATGAGATCGCACGCTGCCTAACAGATAGCACGCTACCTGATCAGATCGCACGTTACCTGACAGATCGCATTTCTTCTTCTGTTTTCTGATTTCTGCACAGCATTACATCAGTGTTTCTTCCTCACAAATCAACATGTTTCTTCTTGTTTAGCTCATCAGTTAACTCGGAACTCCTCCTACTCATCCGATCTTGATCAGCCTCGTCTGATCTCGATCATCTTCGTCTGATTTCATGAGTTCCCCCTTAACTTGTTCTCTCGTTCCCCCTCAACTATTTATCTGTAGATTAACTTAAATAACACAAGGTGATAATGTTTTGGCATAATTCATCAAAACTAAAATATCCCAGTAGTTAGCATAACTCTTGCCATTTCTTGCAAAGTTCTATTCTTTCTTTCAGCAATCACATTTTGTTGAGGAGTTTTAGGTGAAGAAAATTCTTGCAATATACTTTTCATTTCACAAAAATTAGTAAACAAATTGTTTTCAAATTCTCTTCCATGATCAGACCTTATCCTTCTGATCATTAAACATAAAACAATTTTAAACCTTTTGTACAGAATTTTAAACTCAGAAAAGGTATCAGGTTTTTCTTTCAGAAATATAACCTAAGTATATCTAGAAAAATCATCTACAAGAACATAGGAATACCTCTTCCCACCTAAACTTTCAGTTTCCATAGGACCCATTAGATCCATATGAATCAACTCACAACACCTGTTTGTTGTACATGCTGACAACATTTGATGTGTTGTCCTTACTTGCTTACCTTTCTGCCATGGACCACAATTTTTTTCTTTTTCAAAGTTAAGATCAGGTAAACCAACAGCAGCACCTAGTCTATGTAATTTCTGAATACTTCTGTAATTAGCATGACCAAGTTTTTGATGCCACAAAATAATATCATCTGCTTTAGCACTTTTACAAGTATGGTTTGATCCAATCAAATAACAATTATCAGCAGATCTATTGCCAGTCATTAAGCATTCATCATTCTTATCAAACACATAGCACGAATTCTTGTCAAATTTCACATGTAAATCATCATCACATAACTGACTAATACTAATCAGATTAGCAAGTAATCCTTTTACATGTAACACATTTATCAACTTTGGAAAACCAGGAACATTCAAGGTTCCTTTACCAACAACTTTACATTTTGAACAACCACCATAGGTAACATGACCACCATCACAAGATGTATAATTAGTCAAATGATTGACTTGACCAGTCATGTGTCTAGAACAACCACTATCAAAGTACCAAGATCCAGGAACACATGCTTTCAAAGATGTATACACAACATTACTTTACATGTTCTTATGAATTAACTTTTTAGTGTTGTTAACCTGTTTTATAGGGTGTTCAATTTTATCAGATAAAACAATTCCAACTTTTAAGTCTCTTCCTAACTTAGAACAATATGGAGGAATGTGACCTACTCCAGCACAATAAAAACAGACATAATCTTTAAACAAACCATCATATTTCTTTTGTTTACCTTTAAAAGATTTTGGTAAAGAAGTTCTAGCTTTTACAAAAGAAATAGGTTCACATGATATAGGAGTATTCTCAAAAGTTTTCTCAAAACCAAGTCCAGCATTACCATATCTACCAATCATTAATGTTTCATTCAATTCAGTAGTGCTAGTTGAATTTTTTTTTAAACTAAGAGTAGTGCACTTGAGTTCATCTTTCAAAGCAGAAATTTCCATATCTTTTCTAGTTAAAAGTACTTCAAGCTTTCCAAGATTTTCTTTCAAACCTGAATTTTCTAAAGATAAGGAACTCAACACCTATTTTTGAGTTTCTAAATTAGATTTAAACTTTAGATATTCAGAGTTAAAATCAGCAGAACTTGATGTTTCTGCACTCAGAATAGTTCCAGCAAAACAGTTAATCTCAGAATCATATTTACTGAATGATGTTTCAGATGTTGTGATAACATTTGAATCTGCTTCAGACCAATAATCATCGAGATCATCATCAAGTGTATCATCATAAACTATTCTAGCAGACATAGCACTTAATTGACATTTACCAGCATCAGTTTCATCATCAAAATCATCACTTAAGGTAGCATTAAAGTTCATCTTTTTCCTAAGCATAGTATTATCACATTCATTAGCATAGTGACCATATCTAGAACATGCATCACATTTAACCTTTTTCCTGTACTCAGGATCATATTTGAACTTGTTATCCTTAGTAATTTGTCTAGATTGATTGAAACTGGAAGACTTACTTGGAACAAGCTTTTTATCAGAGGGAGATGCATTCTGATTAAACTTATCTTTTGGTTGAAAATTACCATTTGGTCTTCTGAACTTTTCTTTTAAAAAAGATTTGAATTGCTTAGTAATAAGAGCAAATTGTTTAGAAACATCTTCATCACATAAATCAGAAACATCGTCATCATAATCAACTTCAGTCACAAAAGGATGTTTACCAACATTATCAGAAGTTTCATCTCTAAAAGCAATTACTTTCTTGTCTTTATCTTTCTCATGTTTATCATCATCTAATATATTTGAGTTAATCTCATAAGTTTTCAAAATACTGATCAACTCATTTTGACTAAATAAATCAGTGTTCTTAGCCTCTTCTATTGCACATACTTTATCATCAAATCATTTCAGAACAGTTCTAAGTATTTTATTGACTAACCGAGTGTTGAAAATTGGATCACCAAGTGAGTGTGACTCATTAGCAATCTCACTTATCCTTTCATTGTATGATGAAATGGTTTCATCATCTTTCATCCTCAAGTTTTCAAACTTGGTTCCCAATATTTTGAGTCTAGTTCTTCGAACACTTTCTGATCCTTCACAATGTTCCTACAATATTTCCCATGCATCCTTAGATGAAACACAATTAGATATCAGTTTAAACATAGAAACATCAGTAGCAGTAAATGACAGTGTGTATGCGTGTATTTTCAGAGTGTTGTTGAAAATGTTATGCAACATGTAAAATAACATATGAAAGTGGAAGTATAAAAACGCAGTGCAAATGATTTAAAATTTTGTATAGTCTGTAATCCAGACTACCTCATGGTTAAAAACATCACTATAACAAGTAGTGAGATACACAAGAACCTGTTACAAGATCCTAAAAGGGGTAGTGAAAAATCACACACCAAAAATCAATCTATTCAATCAAGTAACTAGTGATCTTATTCAACCTAAAACTTGATCTAATAAGATAAAATCAATACTGATGGGAAATGTTGGGATACAAACAAGTACAAACTAACATAGCATCGACCCTCACACTCCACTCACGGTTTTGTCTTGGATGCTACTCTATTAAGTTTGGAGTAGAGCAAATGATATTTCACTTTAACTCAAACTTGAATGTCGACCAATGCAGTCTATTTATAGACATTCGGACCAACTGCATTATCCTATCCACTTGGCTTGGATAGCCTTGAACATCTCCTCCACTATCTCCATGGTCTTGGTGTAACCACCCATGATCTTTCTATTCTCACTCCACCACAATGCAACCGCTTGATAATATCCGAAATTGTCTTCAACCTGCAATGTAGGAAACATAGAAAAACACATCTATTAAAACGGAGCCAGTGTTAGGAGAAAGGGTAAATTTGTGATGTTGTGCAGAATGTTGTCCAACATCTGGAACAACATCTGTGCAACATCAACAACAAGTATTGCATTAAGGGCTTTAGAATTGAAATTAGCCGATATGTGTTGTAGCCGTGTGGTTGGCCAGCAACCACATGGTGAATATTGATGACGTGGCAACATGGTTTAGCAGTAAAGTATGAAGAGCCGAGGTCGGCCCCCATCGGGCGACCTGGTAGCAGAACAAGGAAGAAGATGAGTCGAGCTCGCTGGGGCGAGCAGCCTCCCCCGAGGTCGCTACCAGGCGAGGTCAGCCAATGTTGGACGAAGACAAGTCGAGCTCGCCTAATCGGACGACTTCCTTCAAGGTCGCTCCGTAGGTGAGGTCGGCAGGAGTATCAAAATGAAGATAAGAAAGGAAATAGAAGATCTTGCATATCTATTAAAGATCCAGACGAAGATTCACTGTATCTTGTATTTACCGTTTTGTAGGGCCCATTTAGAGGTCCATTAGGGTTTTTATCTTTGTACCTTGTAATTATTATAAATAGGGGACAAACCCCAAGAGAAATGGAGAGCACAAGAATACGTAGAAAACTCATAGTAAAATATCCTGGCTTGGCATGCCCCCAGATGTAGTTATTCCCGACGAACTGGGTCAACAAATCCCTTGTTCTTTACATTTCATTGTTTATCATTTACTTGTTGTCTGGGAATTATTCTTGGGTTACAACAATTGGCGCCGTCAGTGGGAAACATCTAACAGATTTCACTGCATATTTGTTAGGACCCAAAAACAAAAAATTTGGATGGAACACTCACTGTTCATCCGAAAAACCTAGAAAAACCTATCAAAATCTACACTGAAAAACCCCTACGTTATCATACATCAATTCAACCCATTCACACAATACGATCAGACACCATCGTTACTTATTATTACCAAAAAAATCCAGACCCTTTGATACAGGAATCAAACCATAAAACTATCGCAGGATTCACAGAAATCTTCCAGAAAAATTTGTCTGGATCAACCAGATTTACCCTCAATCAAAAAATCAACGATCACATCGGAGTTGGGATTAATGTTGCAAATTCAACCCCTATTTCTGGCATATGTATCGCTACCACGTGGGCCAACGGATGGGCGCAAATCGACGCTGCCCTAACAACGAAGACCGCTGCCATAGCCTCAATCCGAGACCATAGGCCCAGGGTGCCGATCCGAACTCATCGCCGCCGTGAGCATCCACTGAGTTGTATCCCCTGTAGCCATAGTTCACCGCCTCTTCGCACAGAAACAGTCGGCCTGCTAAAGTTGAAGCCCTCACGCCCCACATCCAACGGGAATCGAACGTCGGGGCTGCATCAATTCGACATCGTGTCGCACCACCTCTGTCGTACCATCTCCATCGCACCACCGCCTGAGACCACAGCGGCTTCGTCGACCTCCAATGTCGGACGCACGTCAATGATAAAGCGAGGCCTAGGGTTGTGTGAATCAGTGGCGCAATTTGCGCAACGTCAACGGATTTGGGAAGGATGCGCGTGAATTTGGCGATACGCGTAGATTTCTCGGTCGTGAGCGGATTTACAGCGTGCGTGAATTTGGGGAGGAAGAAAGTCCGAATTTGCTGCGTAAATTGGGGAAGAAGTCTGCTTGGGCTTGAATTCGAGTTTCAGTGGGTAATGGGTCGGTTCTGCTTTTTTGAATTCGGCCTAGCCCAATATTCTGGGTCCAGTTTGTGGTATAAGAATTTGTTGCCTAACACTTTTGTTGGACTGAAAAGTTTGACCCAGTGCATAGATCCACCCGATAAAAAAAAAAAAGAAAAAGATATATATATATATTATTATTATTATTATTATTATTATTATTTTATATATACATTTATATATACATATTTATATGTATCACTATGTTTATACTTACTTGTATATATATGATTCGATGTTTAATACTATTCCCTGAGTTTCGTGCAATGTGAATAATTTGATATTTAACTAGTTATCTATTTTTGCGAGGAAAAAATACTCGCGACTCTCGCAAAGGGAAATTGCACGGTACACACACGGCCCTTGTTAGCAACTCAAAGAATCTACTTTTTAGGCGATTTTTTTTACACTCACATCGTGCTCTATTTCATTTACTTCCTTTTAATATATATTACAGTGTTCAGACTTTCATATATATTAAAAGGCGGGGGCATATATGCTCATACGTCTGGGGCATGTGGGCTCCCATTTTGAGCCTTTCGAAATTTATGTCTAAATTGGGAGGTCTAATTAAAACAACTCCAAGTTCTTACTTCTTGCATAAACCCTTAAAAAAGGGATTACCACACAATTCACCTGCGAGCACTCCAAAGTCTCATACGGGAACGGAATTCATTTCAAACTCCAGCGGGGCTACAATAATTTATATGTTATATATATATTCATATATTTATGTATATGTATACATACCTATATATATACATACTCACATATATAAATATTTATATATTTATATATATTTATTTATATATATCTATTTATGTATATATATAATGTATATCAATATATGTATATATATATGTATCTATATGGGTATATATACTTAGGTAATTATTAAAGTCTCATATGGGAACAAATCGGATCCAACTCCAAATCCATATTGCGCCAAGCAACTAAGCAAAATACTCCAATTCACAAAGTCGCAGTCTCAAACAAGCAGACCCAGTAACGTCAAAATTCACAAAGTCGGCGAGCTCAAACAAGAACACCCGACAACCTCAAGTTCACAAGGTCGTGGTATCCAGCGAACAACCCTGTCGACCTCAACAAACACCTACGCGGCCTGGCCAGACGAGTGTCGCTGAACGAGTAAGACGACATATACCTGGTGAGAGTGATTTCTAAAATTCGCGTCAATGGGGTCGTCGTCGTATGACATCGTATCCCATATACGGCGACCTCATCTAAGACAATATCATTAAGACGACCAAGCAAAGTTTAGCTCGTCGCATAAGATAAGATGACTCGAACGAAAATAACTTTATTAGTCGCAGGTATATGTTCGGATCACACCGGCCAAAACAGTACAGTCTGAAACGACTATAAACCTATACAGTCTGAAACGACTATAAACCTATACAGTCTGAAACGACTATAAACCTATACAGTCCAAAATGACTATAAACCTATGTGTCAATTTTCTTTCACATTCTTGAAACAACAAATTGCTCTGGTACTGACGATCTAAACAAACGAGAATCAAATCTCCATCTGGGGGTAAGACCCTAAAGATCCCAAACTTTTGCATATCCACGAAAGCTGTTTTTAACAGGTGTCAAAGCCCAATCCTGGGGCAAAACCTCAAAAATCTCAAAGGTTATTACAATACCACAAGAACCAAAAAAGATCTTGTTAATAATTTCAAAGTTCAAGTCTCCCTTTCAAACACTGATAAAAGTCATTTTTACCAAAAGTTATCAGAAACCTTCTCTGACCTCCTAAATAATATCTTTACAAAATTTTCGAAAGTTTTAAACTTAAATCTTCCCCCAAAGAATTTCCTCAAGTGATCAAACAAACCATGGCACTTCCACCTTCTTGGCAATGACTTTGTCTGCCTTCATTGGCGTCGACCTGCCTGACTTTTCGGCGTCGGCTTTCCGCTATCTCGGCGAGATGTATTCCGCCGATTTAGCGAAGTATTCTCCGTCTTCTCGGCGATGAGATCGTTCGCTTTCATTGTCATGGACCTGCCACCTCTTCGAGGTCGGCTTGGTCTGCCTTTATAGGCGCTGACCTATTTGCCTTAATGGCAATGACTTCGTCCGCCATTATGGGCGTTGACTTGCCCGCCTTATCAAGTCTATTGTCTCGATATGTTCGATTGTTTACACAAGTCAACCAGGATCGCATTATAAGCGACCTGAGCGACAATGGTTGGGTCACAAGGATGGTCGCTAAGCACGTAAGATGACCTACTACGGCAGGAAGTGATCTCTGGAACTCACGTCAACAAGGTCGCTCCTCGCATTGGTCACGTACCTTGCACGACGGCCTTCTCAAAGACAACACTGTAACACGGCTAAGCCAAAGTTTAGTCATGCCACATAAGATAAGAAGGTTAAAACATAGTTCGGTTACATCGCATAAGATAAGACTATCAGAACATAGACAAGAATTCATAGTCGTTGGTGTATGTCCAGGATCACACGACCAACTTAACAAGCAATCGCAACATATTGCAAGAGACTTTCGACGAGCCCAACTTCTTGACGAGCATCAAGCACGGGAAAGACCCCCCAACCCGGGGGCACGGGGGAGGATCCAAACTTAGTACCAGAAGTGTTACCATCAAAGTGTGAACGATTAAGACCTCATGAAGGCATTTCGGGCATGCATGGGGGCAAAGTATACGATCTCAAGTGCGGCAATCAGACAAATCTTGTTGAAGTAGAGATTAAGACCAACCTCTGAACAAAGTCGAAGTTCGCTCTTGGGGCCAATTGTTGTATCCGTGTGGTCGGCCAGCGACCACATGGCAAATATTGATGACGTGGCAACATGGTTTAGCAGTAAAGTACGAAGAGCCGAGGTCGGCCCCCATCAGGCGACCTGGCAGCAGAACAAGGAAGAAGATGAGTCGAGCTCGCCGGGGCGAGCAACCTCCCCCGAGGACGCTTCCAGGCGAGGTCAGCCAATAGTGGACGAAGACAAGTCGAGCTCGCCTAATTGGATGACTTCCCTCAAGGTCATTCCGTAGGTGAGGTCGGCAGGAGTATCAAAATGAAGATAAGAAAGGAAATAGAAGATCTTGCATATCTGTTAAAGATCCAAATGAAGATTCACTATATCTTGTATTTACCGTTTTGTAGGGCCCATTTAGAGGCCCATTAGGGTTTTTATCTTTGTACCTTGTAATTATTATAAATAGGGGACAAACCCCAAGAGAAATGGAGAGCACAAGAATACGTAGAAAACTCATAGTGAAATATCCTGGCTTGGCATGCCCCCAGATGTAGTTACTCTCGACGAACTGGGTTAACAAATCCCTTGTTCTTTACATTTCATTGTTTATTCATTGTTTATCATTTACTTGTTGTCCGGGAATTATTCTCGGGTTACAACAATATGCATTCATCATTGGACCAATCAATTTCCTTTTTGACTTGCGATTCTCCATCTTTATCATCAATTGTCCTTGGTGGATTCCAACCAGATAATACACTACGCCATGCTCTGTCATCTATAGACTTAATGTATATGCACATTTTAGGTTTCCAGTAAGGATAGTTGGATTCATCCAAAATTGGAGGTTTTAAAGAAGGAGTCAGTGGATAATCCATTGCAAAAACACATTTTAAAACACATGACCTTTAACTTAGTGTATCAAGTTTATGGCTCTGGCACCAACTGACAGTGTGTGTGCATGTATTTTCAAAGTATTGTTGAAAATGTTATGCAATATGTAAAACAACATATGACAGCGGAAGTATAAAAACACAGTACAAAGGATTTCAAAATTTTGTATAGTCTGTAATCCAGACTATACGAACTTCATGGTTAAAAACATCACTATAACAAGTAGTGAGATACACAAGATCCTCTTACAAGATCCTAAAAGGTGTAGTGAAAAACCACACACCAAAAGCAATCTATTCAATCAAGTAACTAGTGATCTTATTCAACCTAAAACTTGATCTAATAAGATAAAATCAATACTGATGGGAAATGTTGGGATACACTCGACCAGTACAAATAGACATAGCATCGACCATCACACTCCACTCACTGTTGTGTCTTGGATGCTACTCTCTTAAGTTTGGAGTAGAGCAAATGGTATTTCACTTTAACTAAAACTTGAATGTCGACCAATGTAGTCTATTTATAGAGTATCGGACCAACTGCATTGTCCTATCCACTTGGCTTGGATAACATTGAACATATCCTCCACTATCTCCATGGTTTTTTGTGTAACTGCCCATGATCTTTCTATTCTCACTCCACCACAATGCAACCGCTTGACAATATCCGAAATTGTCTTCAACCTGCAATGTAGGAAACATAGAAAAACACATCTATTAAAAACGGAGTCGGTGTTAGGAGAAAGGGCAAATTTATGATGTTGTGCAGAATGTTGTCCAACATCTGGAACAACATCCGTGCAACATCAACAATAATAATAATTGTTGGTCCCAAAAGATAATTTAATTTAATGAAAAAGGGGAGGGGGGGAAACGGTGATTTTAAATTTTTTCTTTTAAACGATGTGTTTTAGTTATAACCAAATGCATATGACAAGTAAGAACATAAAGCAATAAAGAACACAACCAAGTATAGTGGTTCAGAGACTCAAACTTCTACATCCACTCTCCCTTATCCCCAGGGAAATTCCTTACGACGACGACTCAAGCTTTCAGATTGAACTCCTGTAGCTTACTAACTTCTCCTTCTATGAGTTTTCAAGTTGAACTACACCGCATCTTACTAACTCAACTCACACAAGTTTTCAGACTGTCTCAAACAGCTTATTAACTTCTCCTCTATAGCTTTCAGGCTGAACTCAACCGCAGCTTACTAACTCTTTACAACTCCAACAATCACACACAAACTTCCAAACAAGAGGGTTTGGGTTTGGTTGGTGTCTCCAACTAGGTTGAGATTTTACCTTACAATGGTTTAACCTTTATGCTAAGGTTGGGAAAATCTCTCTAAGCTTATGATATATCATATGTTGCTTAGATTGAGTTTTAGAACACTCATGGATGTATTTGTATATCTACGGATTTGTGTTATATGGTGGGAATGCTTGAAGATATGGCTCTTATCTTGATAGCATTTTTCCACACTTAAATTGTTGGAAGAGCTTGTATTTATAGTGTAGATTTGAATGTTACCGTTGGAGAAAGTCACATTCAAATCCATACTATTCTGCAATTTTTGCAGCTTTTTGTCAGGCTTTTTGACGACCTCTGATTGGTCCAAGTCAGCTTTCAGCCTTCTAAACTCAGGTCTTCTGATATTCAGCGGTCTTGGACTTAGGGCTTCTGACATTCAGTGGTCTTGGATTCAGCAATTCAGCATTTCAGCATTCATCACTTCTCGTTCAGGCCATTCTCACATTCAGCGGTATTGGACTTCAGCCTTTTTCCATTCAGGCCACTTTTCCTCAGGCCTATTTTCCATTCAGGCCACTTTTCTTCAGGCCTATTTTCTCAGGAAACTTCAGATCAGTTCCCACTCAACTTGTTCACTTCCCCCTCAACTTGTTACCTGTAGAAATGAACTTAAACAATACAAGTTGACAAATACAAAATGTTTTGGCATAAATAATCAAAACTAAAATGTCCCAACAATTTCCCCCTTTTTGATAATGATGCCAAAAACCATTAAAAACAACTTCCAAAAAAAAAAAAAAAACTTCCCCCTTTTTAAAAAAGAATCTGTTCAGGTGACCATAAACATTTTTCTTAAAAGAAATCAATAATCAACAAAATTGGTAGTCTTTTGAACACCTGCTCCGATACCAATTGTTGGTCCCAAAAGATAATTTAATTTTATGAAAAAGGGGAGGGGGAGAAATGGTGATTTATTTTTTCTTTTAAACGATGTGTTTTGCTTATAACCAAATGCATATGACAAGTAAGAACATAAAGCAATAAATAACGAAACAAAGTATAGTGGTTCAGAGACTCAAGCTCCTACATCCACTCTCCCTTATCCGCAGGGAAATTCCTTACAACGACGACTCAAGCTTTCAGATTGAACTCCTGCAACTTACTAGCTTCTCCTTCTATGAGTTTTCAGGCTGAACTACACCGCAACTTACTAACTCAACTCACACAAGTTTTCAGACTATCTCAAATAGCTTACTAACTTCTCCTCTAGAGCTTTCAGGCTTAACTCAACCGCAACTTACTTACTCTTTACAACTCCAACAATCACACACAAACTTCCTAACAAGAGGGTTTGGGTTTGGTTGGTGTCTCCAACTAGGTTGAGATTTTCCTTTACAATGGTTTAACCTTTATGCTAAGGTTGGGAAAATCTCTCTAAGCTTAGGATATATCATGTGTTGCTTAGATTGGGTTTTAGAACACTTATGGATGTATTTGTATATCTATAGATTTGTGTTCTATGGTGGGAATGCTTGAAGATATGGCTCTTAGCTTGATAGCATTTTTCGACACTTAAAATGATGGAAGAGCTTATATTTATAGTGTGGATTTGAATGTTACCATTGGAGAAAGTCACATTCAAATCAATACTATTCTGTAATTTATGTAGCTTTTTGTCAGACTTTTTGACCACCTCTGATTGGTCCACGTCAGCTTTCGGCCTTCTGAACTTGGGCCTTATGATATTCAGCGGTCTTAGACTCAGGCCTTTTGACATTTAGCGGTCTTGGACTCAGGCCTTCTGACATTCAGCGGTCTTGGATTCAGCACTTCTCGTTCAGGCCATTCTGACATTCAACGGTGTTGGACTTCAGCCTTCTTCCATTCAGGCCACTTTTCCTCAGGCCTTTTCTATTCATGCCACTTTACTTCAGGCCTATTTTCTCAGGAAACTTCAGATCAGTTCCCCCTCAACTTGTTACCTGTAGAAATGAACTTAAACAATACAGGTTGAAAAATACAAAATGTTTTGGCCTAAATAATCAAAACTAAAATGTCCTAACAATAATTAATTCTAAATATAATTATTATTATATTCTCCATAAATTAAATATTAATATCCAATATAATATTTAATCAACCAACTATATTTAGTAAACAATTGTTACTTGTTGTGTAACCCATAGGCCATCATATATCGAGCGATTAGTAAAACTAATGGTCTTAATTGAACCTTAGACAATAAATCAGACATTCTCAATATATGAGGAATGTTGCGAGGAAATTTGCAACTACTTGTAACTGAAACATGGGTTATTACGATAACTTCCTTTCATTCGCGAATACTCGATTAAATCTTGAACATGATGAAGCGTCTATTCAAATAACTTAATCAATTTAACTCTATTGTGGGCATATAGCGCGAGGTCGGGCCCGACCTGGAGAGAGATAAGGGAATCAGTCCAAGTTTTACACAAGTATAACACCTCGCTGAGGAAATGGAAGCATATGCTCACCAAGCACGAGTATGCGACCTTAATACACCTCGCAGGTCGCAGACTGGCACAAGTACGGAGCATTAATTGAGATGGGACCCGTGGCAGGTGAGCAACACCAGGAACCTTACCTAAGAATGGCCTTAATCAGAGATGTGTCAGTAAATGACGATAATGATGAGTAACCAGGAGTAGTTAGACGGTTAAATCCCTGCAAATCCGGATTTGTCTGGGGCAACGTCCCAGCGAGGTGCGCGAGCTCTTAATACCTCAAGCGACCTCCCAGCGACTTCCGACCTAGGTCACATCAATCATGTAGCATTTAATATTTGACAGAGCTATTTTCGGCTACTTGTCCTTGTAATTCGGGAGAGTGAGCTCCACTCTCCCAAACCTTATAAATATGGGTCATTTATGACCAAGAAAGAGGAGAAATTAATACCTTACCAAACCTATTGCAAATTTTTTGCTCAACACTTATCTTTCTCGAGCAAATACATCAAATAAATGCAATCCACTTTACACATTTATTGTTTGTGTCACTAAGATCATTAAGCCACATCTTAAACCATAATCCTCATATTTTAGTACACAACAATTGGTGCTAGAAGGAGGGTACTCTTTAAGAAATATCGAGCTAAATTCTTAGTGTTTTCTCATTGGAGTATTCCTCACGAATCTTCGATACAAACTCATCTCATACACCCAAATCTCTCAAAAAACCACGCAACCATATCTCAAGCAACTCTCATCACCAAGAGAAAAGCCTTTTCGGTTTCATGTCGCTCCGGTGGAGCAGGGGCTAGCGGCCCGACCATTAGCAACTGCAAGGCTAGGGGACCCACCACCGGGGTTGCTCACAAGCTCGAGCAGATCCATACCCCGAAAGAAATCGGTGAAGCTATCGCTGAGTTACGCCGAAGGCAGGCCGAAGTACAGATCCTAGATAGCGACCTATGCCACAACCTGAACCGGAAGGCCCAAAGCAAGGGCAAAGGCCAAAGGCTCGAGGAATCCCACCACGAGGAACCTCACCAGGGGAAATATGACTGCAGGGGACCTCGCCGCGAGGAGCCTCGCCATGAGGGATCTCGCCGCGAGGGAAGCGAGGAGGTCAACTCCCGCGGAACCCAACATACTCTAATCTATCGACGTAACCCAAATGAGGGGCCAAATCCCATCCGCAGGCGTTTGTTCTCAGAAGGTTTCAATAACGGCCCACACCGAGGTCGCGAACCTCGGCGAGATCAACCCAAACCATCACAGCGCGACCAGGCCGAGCCTGAGAGATCATTTTCAGGATCGGTAGCCCAAGGCGGACCCAGACAACGAGTGTCGGCGAAAGATCGGCTCGAACAAAGCCATTCACCTCGCAGGGTGGAAACAACTCCTTCACCTTGCAGACGTCATAGAACCCCATCACCTTGCCGACAGGAAAGAAATTCTCCACCTCGCCATCATTTCGACGAGGTCGTAGGACATAACGAATCTCCGAAGATGTCCGCCATCCTTCAGAATATCAAGGATCTCCAAGAATAGCTGGCAAACAAAGGGGGAGTGCCTCTCACCACGAAGATACCCATTTCGCCATTATCACCCACAGTCATGCTCGCCCCTGTACAAATCAAGATCAATGTCAGTTCCATCACACAATACAACGGCAGCACCGATCTGATCAAACACGTGAGAAAATATACATCCTACATGAACTCCATGGGCACGACCGATGCTACCCAATGCCGCCTTTTCCCGCTCACTTTAGGTGACCAAGCTTACCGGTGGTTCAACACCTTGCCCCCGACGTCCATAGAATCTTTCCACTAGATGGCTCAATTGTTCCTCACTCACTTCGCCTCGTTGACCCCGCACAAGGGAACGAAGCAGAGCTTGGCGAACATCTATCAGTCCGAGGAGGAGTCGGACCGAATATATATTGATCGAATAGACCAACTCATTATGGGGCGAGCCGCTGGGTGACGAAGCCAAAATCTTATGGGTAGTGTATGGGCTAAAAAGGGAACGAAACTCTGGAAAATGATGAACAAGGACTACCCATCGACCTACGCCGACCTTTGATACCGGGCTGGGATTATGATCACCAATGCCGAGATACTGGCCTCAAGATTAGGCGAGCAGCGACCAAGCGAGGTGAAGGTCGAAGTGAAAAAGCCAAATCCAAAAGCTGAGAAACCTTACAGAAGACCCGGATCCACGAACTATCGACCTCCGGGGACTTTCAAGCCGATCGATAACTCTCTAGAGGTGAAGCTCTTAGAAAAGCTAACCATGAATGCAGGTCAGGTTTTTCAGGCAATCAGAGGCAAGTAGCATAGCCCACCACCCAAAGAGATATACCAGGACCCTTCCAAACTCAACCCGAGGAAAGTTTGCGATTACCACAGCTCCATTGGGCATGCCACCGAACATTGTCGCGACCTGCAAAGGGAGCTCTAGAGATTATATGAGGAAGGGAAATTAGAGAACTTCGTCAAGCCAAGGTAGTAGCAAAACCAGCGACAAGCGCCACCGCCAGGAAACCGCCCGACCAAGGAAAGCAAGGTCCGCAGATCCCAGGGGGAGCGGAGAACAGGGTCATCCACATGATCTGCCCTACTGGGGGGACCCTTGGGGGTTTCCTCCCAGCAACCTCCCTGTCTAACCGATGTCAGAAGGCCGAGATGTGAGCTCTCGACAATGTATTGCTGAGTTGCCTTTCGGTCGCCCCAAATCAAAAGCAACTCACTTTCACCGAGGAGGATAAAGATGGGGTGGTGTTTCCAAACTGGGACCCACTCGTGATCTCAGCCAGAATAATGGGGGCTCTAGTTCATCGCGTCATGATCGATAATGGGGCTTTCTGCAAAATCCTTTTCAATAAGACTCTGGACCTGCTCGGCGATTTCCACTCCTATGTCGAGCCTTGTGAGGTCGGGATTCGAGGCTTTGGAAAAACTAGCCTGTTGAGGCTTATGGGATGATTCGCCTGTCTGTAGAGATCACGTCAACCTTGGACAACGAAGTAAAGGCAACAAGGCAGGTGGACTTTGTAATCATCGATGCCCCATCAAACTTTAATTTAGTTTTCGGGGCTGCCGCTTCGTCCTACTTCTATTGTATTAAGTTTCCCGGATCTGACGGGAAGATTGGAACCATCAAGGGTGACCAGATTGCGGCAAGAAAATGTTTAACTTACACTTGTGTCGATTTAAATTCTGCTTTTTATTTTGGTAGAAAATCCGAGGTGGGGCTAAGTTGTACGAGCCGAACTCCACCCCGGAAAGAAAAAGAAAATGATAAAATGGAGATAGACGATGTAATGGAAGCGAATGTAACACCTATGGAAGTTGACATCACAGCTAATGAGAAGCCCATACTGGACTTACCAGACTTGGAACCTCGCCTGGGTTTTGAGCCAATGGAGGTCGACTCCGAAAAGCAAGAGTCCAACCTTGATCCATGAACGAAAAGAAATGATCAACGAGCAACCCCTATCGAAGAGCTCGAAACAATCCCAGTCGACCTTGATCGACCAGAACTAAGTGTGACAATCGGAACGCAAATTCCTAGCAACCTGCGGGATCAGTTGATAGATTTCCTCAAGCAGAATCTAGCCCTTTTTGCATGGTCATATGAGGACATGGTCGGCATCGACCCCAAGGTCGCATGCCACAAACTAAATATCGACCCGACAAAGAAGCCAATATCCCAGAAAATGAGAAAGTTCGGCCCTGAGAAATACGCAGCCCTGGCCGAAGAAGTGAAGAAGCTACTTGATAAAAAATTGATCGAGAAAGCAGATCAGTCGCAGTGGGTGGCCAATGTGGTGTTAGTGGAAAAAGCAAACAACTCTTGGCGGCTATGTATCGACTTCACCGACCTCAATGAGGCTTGCCCAAAGGATTACTTTCCAATGTCGCATATCGATCATCTCGTAGATAGCACTGCTGGGCATGAGATGATGACATTCATGGATGCGTTCGCCAGGTATCACCAGATCGCCATGGATAAAGATGTCCAGCAACACACCTCTTTTCTGATAGAGAAGAACATCTATTGTTGGAAGAGAATGTCGTTTGGTTTAAAGAACACAGGGGCGACCAACCAGCATTTGGTAAATCGGATGTTTGCCGACGAGATTGGAAAGACCATGGAAGTATACATCGACGACATTGTGGTGAAAAGTGAAAAGAAAGAAGATCACCTGGGCCACCTCGCCAGAACCTTCGACATCTTAAGGAAATACAACATGCGCTTGAATCCCAATAAATGCAGTTTCGGAGTTGGTTCGGGAAAATTCCTGGGCCATATCATTAGTCAGCGAGGTATCGAAGCTAACCCTGCAAAGATCAAAGCCATCATGGTTATGAAACCACCTCGAAATGTGAAAGAAGTCCAAAGATTGATCGGGTGTCTCGTGGCTCCCAATAGATTCATATCCAGGGCGGGGGATAAATGCAAGCCTTTCTTCGAAGCCATGAAAAAAGGAAAGTTCTCGTGGACCCCGCAATGCCAGGCCGCATTTATGAATCTCAAAGCGTATCTCTCCGACCCCCAGATCATGGCAAACCCCATACCAGGCAAGAAGTTGCTTCTATACCTCGCGGCCTCGGAGTCCGCCCTCAGCGCAGTATTAGTGCGGGCGTAGGGTTAGTTCCACTTACCTATATACTTCATCAGCCAAACATTGAATGATGTCGAGTTCAAGTACCCGCCACTCAAGAATCTCGCCTATGCCTTGATTATGAGCGTACGAAAGTTTCGACAGTATTTCTTCGATCACCAAATAGAAGTCCTAACTACCATGCCACTGAGATAGGTTTTGCACCGACCTGATACAGCCGGGAGGTTGTTGAAATGGTTAATCGAGTTAGGTCAGTTCGGGATTACCTTCGCTCCCCGAACTGCGATCAAAGCTCAGGTCCTCACCGACTTCCTCACTGAACTCACCTTTCCAAAGAAGAGGCCAGAAGCAGTCGACATCCCATGGACATTGCACATCGACAGCTCCTCGATGAGCACCTGAGCAGGGGCTGGAGTGGTCCTAATCAGTCCCGAACAACAATCTTTCACCACGGCTGTAAGTTTTGATTTTCACGCCACCAACAATGAAGCAGAGTATGAGGCCTTGATAAATGTCCTGGAAATGGCAATGGTCATTGGTGTACGAAAGTTAAAGGTTTACAGGGATTCTCAGCTGGTCGTATGCCAGATGTCAGGAGAGTATGAAGCACGGGGCGATCAGATGGTGAAATACTAACAGATAGCGAAGAGCCTCATCGAAAAGTTCGAGGAAGTGCGAATAGAGCTGATACCTCGAGCAGAAAACACACAGGAAGATGCACTAGCTCGCTTGGCCACATTGGAAGGCGCCGCAGATATGGACAACATAGCAGTTACTGTTGGAAAATTAATTGCCCGGATCTATTCGGGATGAATATTTAAATACAAATTTAATTCTAACAATTATTACTAGCATCAATTAATCCTATATTAATTCAAATAATAATTCAACAACCAATCATGCATATAAACAATTCACATAAAACCTACGCATGCGGAAATACTACGGGTTTATGTGAACTAACCTCTCGGAGTGACAACCGTTGAGAAGATGGATCTCGTTCACACGAACACACCAAAAGGTCTTCTCAAGTATTCCCTTATCCTTGTTCAACAATCCGGTGGTAGGAACTCGCGAACAATTTAACAAAAGGAAAAAATAAAATTATGTTGCACCACCTTTGTGTATTTCTAATTTTTCCAACACATGGAATTGCACTTGGGAATGAAATATTCATCCCCTATTTATAGAGGGGGTGTTGGTCGAATTTTTTTGTGCATGAATAAGATGGGAAAATCTTTTTCTTGATCTCCAAGAAATCTATAATATATCAAATATATTATTTTCTCCATATTTAAAATATTCCACAAAAATCCCAACTCCTCTTGTTATGGTATTTTCGAAAATAATAAGGAGTAAGAATCCAAGATTTGGATCTTCTTGAATTTATGAGAAATTCTTGTATTCCAAGAATACATATCTTCCATAATATCTTTCCAAGAAAATTAAGAAAATCTTTCCTCTCCTTATTTATTCAAAATTTTCGAAATATGCTTAATAAATGACCAAGTGGGAGATTTCTTGAATTTAATGAGATAATCTTGTATTCCAAGAATACTTATCTACATTCCATAACAAAATTCAAGAAAAAACTTTCTCCCTCTTTTATTTATTATTTTCGAAACTTTTAGGAAAAATAGGCAACCATAATTTATTTTATTTTAAACACCTTTTTCAGTTATTGGACTTTATCTTTGGGCTACTTGAGGGGCCTTCAGGAGAATTAAGATTGGACCTTCTAATGGACTTTGAATATCTAATATTGAGCCACAATATTATTCAAGGCCATAAATATTAATTAATCCCACTACATATTTAATATTGCACTATCCATCTTAACCCATATTACTTTTAATATGGCTCCCGGATATTATTTCCCGTGTTTAAGATTATCTAGCTCATTAGTTAATTCAAGCCACTGAAATAGCTTTCCATTAATTAATATCTTTTGTCATTGGTCAAGGAACGGTTCAACATTATTATCCATACCGGAAACTAATTCCACTTGCATGATTTGGTATGATAAATCTTATGAACCTCCCAAGGGGGCAAATCAAACGAGCGTTACTCGCACACGATTCTTCATATTAAATCTTAGCAATCGCATGTGACCAGTAATATTGCCCAAGATATAAAGTATTAAATCTCATTGATTCTCTACCTGTCATAAGTCAAAGCAATAGTTACTAACCACACACGATCCTATTTAAGGGATGAAGATTAAGAAATAATGAACCACTGAGGTCTAATTCTTCCCAATTCAGTGCTGAAGAATTTATCCTCCTGTAGGTCCTATTCAGTGCATCGGTCATGCACTATTGTAATCTCTTGGTCAAGACAAGTCAATCTGAGCCTTACACTTCAACCTTTCACAATGGATTGTTCATTTCCATCTAGGTCGTGAACAACGTACTTTTAGTTACAAGGGAATGTTAATTTAATCTTCTGTGATCTGGTATCACTAAATTAACTACAATGTAACACGTACTGTTTATTGAACAATTATGCAGTAAATATATGTAACATTCAATGATATTTAATGCATCAGTGATAAATAATTTATTTCAGTAAATAAGACAGAAATTCAGTTTGGTTATACAAAGTAAAAGCATACTTTCCAGTATAACCCCATTAATTACTAAACTCAACACTCCCTCAGCAGGTCGCGTCATAAAGGAAATAACTTGGACGAATCAAGTGAGTCCATCAAACACTCATAGGGAAGTCTTTCAGATCGCGACCCCAGAAAACAATTGGATGACCGAAATCAAAGACTACATCGAGAAAGGGATACTGCCAGAGGATAAAGTCGCAGCTCGCCGATTACAATTAAGAGCAGCGAGGTACACCGTAATCAACGAACAACTTTACAAGCAAAGTTTCACTTTACCACTTTTGAAATGCATCACCCCGGAAGAAGGCCAAGTGATCCTGAAAGAAATCCACGAAGGAGATTGTGGAAATCATACTGTGGTCGGGCCTCAAGGTCTACAAGACGATCAGACAAGGCTATTATTGGTTAACCTTAAGGAAAGATGTGATTGCATATGCAAAGAAGTGCCAGCAATGCTAGTTTTTCGCCCCAACAATTAAGCGAGCTACGGAGGAGCTCACGTCGATCTACAACCCATATGGCCTCAATGGGGGCATTGGATGCGACGAAGTGTAGACTTTTCTCCCTGACGCTGAGTGACCAAGCCCACATGTGGTACACTTCCCTGTCATCTCTCTCCATTGATACTTTTTCGAACAAATCGCTCGATTATTCTTCGGGCCACTATATCTGCCGATGGCACCTCGAGCCTGCGACAAGGCGAGGCTCGTGAACATCGTCGGGGAGACAGAGTCGATCGATCCTATGTTGAGAGGATCAATAGACTTATCATTGAAGGAGACCCGTTGGGGACGAGGCCAAAGGCTTTGAGGCGATTCTAATTTCGGAAGAGAGAACCAAGCTATGGCGGCGCATGACCGACTACCCGACCACCACGCCGATTTCGGAAAAGGGCTATGACCTCATCCATACAATGGAATTCTTTAGAGACCCGCTCTCGAGAGACAAAGGAAGTCACGGCCCAAGAAAGGTTCGAAGAAAAATAGGGGTCATTACAAGACACCCTAGAAATTTTCAAACCATTTGAGGTCCATTCCGTGAAGGCGATGGAGGCTCGGGTATGACCTTTGTAACGTTTATACCGAGATCGGGGATGAGACATGTTGCGAGCACCCCCCCTATGAAAGACAAAAAGGCGGCAAAACCCAACAAGTATTTCCACTATCACGACCCAGAGGACACTACACCAAATGTAGTGTAGAGATCTGTTGAAGCAACTGTGGAAGCTTTATGAAGATGGCGGTGAATGAGTTTGTCAAGAATCCTCGAGCAAATGATCGTGGGGACAAGGCTCAGAAGATGACCACCAACCCGGCCTGGGAGATCGGGTACAAAGAGAGCCCATAATAGGGGCCACACACAGGGTGAGTCACCGTGCCACCCATACCGTAAAGGTCATGCGAGGTCACGCCATCCACACCATCTCACCCTCACACGATGGGGGGGCTGTCTCGAACCTCCTCATCAAAGCATCGCCCGCCAGGCGGAAGTTAGGGCAATGGAGAATGCCCAAAGAATGGTTCTGCCCATCTTGGTTGTGACCGAAGAAACCCGCAAAATTGAGTTTGGGGAAATAGACAAAGCTGAGTCGTGTAATTAACATAGACCCATTGGTCATAAAGGCCAATATTATGGGACGATCAGATCTTTGGATCTTTGGTCGACGGGGGCCTTCGCAACATTCTGCTTAAAAAGACCCTAGACCTACTCGGGATTACGAAGCATACATCACCCCTGTGATCATACAAAGGAAGGGCTTTCTGAACGCCGACGGTCAAACCTCTGGGCATGATCCGCTTGTCTGTGGAGCTCGTATCCACCTTGGATGAGAAGGTCAGGAACACTAGGCTCCTAGATTTCCTTGTAATCGACCTCCCGAGCACCTATAACGGCTTCCTCAGGAGGCCATTTGAGCACGAATTTGAGGCTGCGTCCTCCACCTATTATTTTTGTGTAAAATTCCCCACCAAGGGTGGGCTGGTTGGCATCGTTAAAGGTGACCAAGTGGATGCAAGAGGTTGTTTGCTTTATTCTCCGCCTTATTTAAATTCAGCACACACGTCTAGTCATCACATAATGACACTAGATCACAAAATGCATGATAACATGATGGATACTGAAAAGAAAAATAAGAAGAGGAAGCGTGACGAGTTTGATACAAGAATGGGTCCCGAGCCCGAAGATTTTATACTCGAGGCCGAGATAGATGATCCACGACTCGGGGGACCCAGAGCGGTACTCGGGGAGGAACTCGAAAGGGTCAAGGTGGACCCAGCCCAGCCAGACCTGGAGATCATCATTGGATCCAAGATCCCCGACGACCTGATGATTGAAGTCGTCGATTTCCTCAAGAATAACCTAGACGTTTTTGCTTGGTCACACAAGGATATGGTCGGGATCGATCCTGAGATCGCATCTCACCGGTTACACATTGACCCAGCCCAAAAACCAGTAGCTCAGAAAAGAAGGAAGTTTGGTCAAGAAAAATATGCAGCCCTCGCTGAAGAGGTGAAGAAGTTGCTTGACAACGACCTGATCATGCAGGCCAACCAACCACAGTGGGTCGCAAATGCGGTCCTCGTAAAGAAATCAAATGGGACCTGGCGACTTTGCATCAATTTCACAGATCTTAACGAGGCATGCCCCAAGGACTTCTTCCCAATGCCGCATATCGACCACTTAATCGACAATACGGCGGGCCATGAGATGATCTCTTTCATGGATGCGTTTGCCGAATACCATTAGATAGCTATGAACGAGCCCGACAGGCAGCACACTTCATTTTTAACAAAGAAGAACATATACTGTTGAAAGAGAATGCCTTTTGGTTTGAAGAATGTCGGGGCAACGTATCAAAGGTTGGTCAACCGTATGTTTGTTGAGCAGATAGGCAAGTCGGTGGAAGTGTACGTTGATGACATTGTCGTGAAGAGTCTGAAAAAGGAAGATCATTTGGCTCATCTGGCGCAAGCCTTCGAGATACTCAGGAAGTATAATATGAAACTCAACCCAAAAAAGTGCAACTTCGGAGTGGAGTCAGTGAAGTTCCTAGGGAATCTGGTCAGCAGGCGGGGGATTGAAGCAAACCCAGCCAAGGTGCAGGCTATCTTGGATGTGGGGGCCCCTAAAACTAAAAAGGACGTTCAAAAACTGACGGGGTGCCTGGCCGCTCTGAACAGATTCATCTCCCGAATGGGGGATAAATGCAAGCCCATGTTCGACACCATCAGAAAGAAGGCGAGGTTCGAATGGACATCTGAGAGTCAGGATGCTCTTGATAGGATCAAAGTATATCTAGCCGACGTCAGCATTTTAGCCAAGCCGGTCCCTGGCGAGAAACTCTTTCTATACTTGGCGACCTCAGAAACCGCCCTGAGCACAGTGCTTGTGCGGGCGGAGGGTCAAGCCCATCTGCCCATTTACTTTGTCAGTCAGACACTAAATGAAACCGAGCAGCGATACCCTCTTCTAAAGAAATTAGCCTATGCTCTAGTTATGAGTGTGAGAAAGCTGAGGCCTTACTTCTTCGATCACCAAGTGGGGGTCCTCACTTCCTTACCCCTACGCAATGTGCTCCATCGACCTGACACATCAGGTCGATGCCTCAAATGGGCCATCGAGGTTGGACAGTATGGGGTAACATACGCGCCACGGCCGGCAATAAAAGCTCAGGCACTGGCCGACTTCATCGTCGAATTAACCCCTCCTCCTGGGGCCAGCGGTTCGACCGACCCACCATGGGAGTTGTACGTAGATGGCTCGGCAACTGCCAACAAATCAGGGGCAGGAATTGTGCTAATCAGCCCAGATGGGATTTCTTTTCAGAATGCCATCACTTTCGTTTTCCTTGCCACCAACAACGAGGCCGAATATGAACCGCTGATAAACGGTCTAGAAATGTCCACCGCAATGGGCATCAAGCGACTTCAAGTACACACCAACTCCCAGCTAGTAGCACGCCAGATATCAGGGGAGTATGAAGCCCGAGATGAGCGAATGTCGACCTACCAAGAGGTCGTCAAATCACTTTGCCTGAAATTTGAACAAATCTACATCAAGCCAGT